>CM052894.1:36104949-36174055 GCA_028534135.1 Potos flavus | reverse complement strand
TGGACGGGACTGGAAGAGATTATGCTGAGTGAAATAAGTCAAGCAGAGAGAGTCAGTTAATCATATGGTTTCACTTACTTGTGGAGCATAAGGAAAAACATGGAGGACATTAGGAGAAGAGAAGGAAAAGTGAATTGGGGGAAATCGGAGGGGGGAGACGAAGCATGAGAGACTGTGGACTCTGAGAAACAAACTGAGGGTTTTGGAAGAGAGGGGGGTGGGGGATAGGTGAGCCTGGTGGTGGGTATTAAGGAGGGCACGTATTGCCTAGAGCACTGGGTGTGGTGCATAAACAATGAATCTTGGAACACTGAAAAAATAAAATTAAATAAAAAAAAAAGATTTACACACACACACACACACACACACAAAAAGTAGTCGGAAGCATGCTACTTTACTGTTAAAGACACTGCTATAAAGTCCTGAGATCTTTAATAAATAACTTGAATGTCTGAAGTCTTAGAAACTAGTTCTGAAGCTTAGTGATTTCATGTGACTGCTGCTATTTTAAAGACATCCACCTCAAAATATGGAAATTGTGAGGGGACACTGGTGTGTTAGCATTATTTTGTGGTTGGAATGTAATAAACCTACTCAGGTAAGCTCAAGAGATAAATCTATTTTATAAATAAATCTTACAAAAACCAGTTGCTGAAGTACAAAGTGGGCCTTACTTCCTCCGCTCCCTTTGTGGTGGGGGGTCGGATTCTCCTAGAAAAGAGGGCATACTAGATATGATTGGTACATGGTAGAAAGAATCGATAGTGGCCCAGGCATCAGGTTATCTTTTGGTTGGAATACTTTCTTTCTGTACCCAGTGGATAACTAAAGAAGCATACTAATTATCCTAATGCTTAAAGGATTTGCCCTCTACTGTTTTTTTTTACAGAGGACGTGTGGTAATAGATTCTAACCTCCTCTTTATAAGTGAGTAGTAGTTCACAAAAGGAAGGAGAATAAGGAAGAGTCTCAAATTTAAAGGGGCATTATTTCAGCCCTCATATAGGTTCATTTAGCTTCTTACTTTCATAAAGTCAGAATCAGGTGAATTAATTCTTAAAAGATTCTGACCTCTTCCTAGAAGCTTCATTATTTTAATGCTTATGGTAGTGACATTTCATCTTACATGAGTTCAATTTAAATATCCAGCCATGCATGTCTTACAGACAGATAAAATGAAAGAAGTGACAGGAATCTGCTTGTGCCCTTTAGACAGGAATCTGCTGTTATATTTTAATTAGTTCCTATGTTTCCCATAGGGTGAACATCTCATTTAGTGTGGCCTTAAAAAGTTATTGTATATGATGATTTAAATAATTTTTAGGGGTGATTTTGACTGTGCAAGTTTTATGAATTATTTGGATTGGACTCTTGTACACTGGAGTTAAGAGTCTATAAAGTCAGTATATAAAGCCAAAGTCAGAACCACTCTTGAAAGTTCCCTAATTCATAAAAGACAATATAAAATCTTTTGTGTACACACGCATTCCTGAAAATTAATTTTTATGAACACTTAAATTGGAAAATCACTAAGCTAGAGTGTAAAGTATACTCTAGGAAAAAGAAAAGTATACTAGTGTCTGTATGTTCACACCATTCAGCTTTAGAGATTGTGGATAGATAAAGAATTCTGTTTCTTCTTCTCTGTTGGTTTTACTTCATTCTATTTTAGTAATAAGCTTCTTAAGTCTTAATATTTACTAATTGCTTATTTGTTGTGAGTATTATAGGAGCTTGTTGAGTTTCACTTTTCTGTAGGGTAAGTTCTGAAGTTAGTTGGTTAAATTCTAAGCTTAGCCATTAAATATATTTGTGGTGCAACCTGAGTTACTTTCTGTTGTCTGTAAGGCCTTTTGGTGTGGCTGCATTGAACTCTTTTTTCCCCTAAACACTTTTAATATAACTGTTTTATTTAACTTGTTTGTCTCCACATTCAGGCTTGCCAGGCCAGCCATTTTATAGGTGGGCCAACCTGATAGCAGTGGAGATTTGTTCCTTGTGTAGACATCACAGAAATAAACCTTGAGTCATAAAAACCTAACTCAATCTTTTTTTTTCCTGCTAATGAAGGAAAACACTGATGAAAATAAACAATAACTTATTATGTAATTTGTGACTTCAAAAAGATTCATATTCTTAGCTAACTTCCAGTTAGTATTAAATTATAACTGTTACAAAAAGCTGATATGTTGGAAATCTGAAGATGTAGGAAACAGTCCTTACCCTCAAAAAGATCACAGGCTGGGGGTGCCTGGGTGGCTCAGTCTGTTAAGTGTCTGACTCTTGGTTGCAGCTCAGGTCATGATCTCAGGGTTGTTGGATTGAGCCCTGCCTCAAATCCCTTGTGGGCTCTGCACTCAGCATGGAGTCTGCTTGGGATTTCTCTCTCTCCCCCTCTCCTTGCATGTTCTCTCTCTCAAATAAATAAAGTCTTAAAAAAAAAAAAAAAGATTGCAGTCTGGTAGTAAAATCTGCATATTTAAATATACAGAGTAGTTTGAATGAGAAATTAGGTTTAAGCTGGTTTGAGTAGAAAAGGCTTCATGAGCATCATACTTAAGTTTGGTAGATAGAATTGGGATAGAAAAAAACGGTGAAAATATTTCACAAAAAGGAAAGGGAAATGAGCAAATTTCAGGTGCATGAGAGTTTTGGGGGATGATAATTTAGCCATGTTGACATTGAGTTTAGTGTTTTTGCTAGAGGACTAATAAGAGGTGAAATTTGAAGGCTAGAGCTGAACCTGAACATTTCCACAACATTTGATTGTATGTTAGCCTTTTTGAGACTGAGTGTAGTCATCTGTTGAATGGCATAATAATGCTTATCTTTTCTCTTATTGCTGTGAGCTCTCTAACCAGTCACATCTAAATTCTACAACTATAGTTCCCTTGTTTTTAATCCAAGAAGAGGCCTTCCCGAGTAGGGGCCATGAGAGACCTCAGCGACCAATACCATTTCCTCCTCACACTCTTGCCGTTCTAGTATCATCATGGAGAGAACAGGAGAACAAATGCATCCTCCATAATGTCACCAGTATCCTTCATATCCTCGTCTTGGAAATTGATCCTTCCATCTCAGTCTTGATGCTGTTTTCAGATGGCACAGCTACACCAGTATCTCCATCTGTATGGCCATGCATATGTTCTGGATCCAATTCCTTTCTACCTTTTCAGAGATATGGTGCTATCTGAAACTTCATTTTTCTTTTTCATTCCCCTATTCTCACCCTCTCTATATTGAATCCTTTCTATTAGTAGGTAAATATGTTTATGTTGTCTTTGTGTTATATATGCTATGCTATACTATGATATGTATTATATATAATCTAATTATTCTCCATTGACTATTTACTTTTCTCTATCAATTTCCTCTCTTTTTTGCTAAATTTCTCTTAAGAAATACTGATACTACTTAACCTATTTCTAAAATCATATCCTACCTATACCTCAGCTCATTCCAATCTAGCTTCTGTGAACCCCATTACTCTACTCGAGTGGTTTCTTTGGTATTTCTGCAGCATTCACTGCTATTGACCACTGTTCTTTAAAACACCTCCTTTGGCTTCTCCAATGTGTTCTCTCATTTTCTGTGTCTGGCTATCTCTTCTCTGACTTCTTTGTTGGCTTATCTTTTTCTAATTGCTCGTTCAATGTGGCTGTTCACAAAGCTGAATCTTAGGTCTCTCTCCCTTCCTACTGCACTCTTCTTAAGTAACATTCTCATTGGTTCAGTAACAACTCTTAAGTTTATAACTTTTACCCACACTCTCCTCTGAGGTCCAGTTCTGTATCGGGCTACCAACTTGCTACTTACATCTGGATGTCCTAGAGATATCTCAGACTCAACATATTTATAACTGTACCTCTCCCTTCATACCCTTTTTCACCACCAAGATTTTTTTTTTAATTTCGGACTCAATGTAGTGTGTGGGTGAAGGACTCAAATCTTCACTCTACCCCTTACTAACTTTGTGACCATAAGCAATTAACCTTTTTAAGACTTAATTTCATCATTCGAAAGATAGAAAAACAGTAATTCCTATCTTAACATGAGGAAACATCACACAAAATGAGTACATGAGATTTATGCTTCCAGCCAAGTAGTAGTAACAAGAACTGAATTTACCCTTTAGCCATAAACAACCAGAAAACCTTCATAGGCCTGTTGTGAGGATTAAAGAAAATTTATAAAGCACTTGAAATAAGACCTGGCATAAAGTAAAACCTATATAAGTGTTTGTGTTCATTTTATTGTTAAATATGGATGTTATGAGAACAAATTGTGGGAAGAAGCTAAAGTGGTGAGTAAATTTTAGTATTAAATGGTTATATTAAAAAGAGTTTTCCAACCAACACTTCTAAGCTTTCATTTTGAGAAACTAGAAGAGAATGGCAATCCCAAAACAAGCAAAAAGAAGGAAATAAAGACAAGAGCAGGAACCAGTGAAATAGAAAAGTACAAAATAATAGAGAAAGTCAGAAATAAAATCTAACTTTTTAAAATGCTCAAAAATAGTGCTAAAGTTCTAGCCAGACTGATCAGGAAAAAAAAGAAAAGACAGATTACAATATAGAGTTGGAAGAGGATACATGATTACAGATCTTATAGACATTATATTGGACAACTTAGATGGAATTAGCAAATTCCTTGAAAAACACAAAGCTACTAAACCTCATTTAAGAAGAAATAGATAACCCGAATAGTCCTATGTATCTCTCTCTCTATATATATATATATAATTTTAATTTGCAGTGAAAACCTTACCTCAAAAAAGACACTTGTCCTAGAAGGCTTCACAGAGACACTTTATCAAACATTCAAGATGAAATATCATCACTTCTACACAAAGTCTTTCAGAAAATAAAGAGGGAACACTTCCCAGTTCATTCTATGAGGTCAGCATTATGCTACCATGAAAGAAAACTGCAGACCAGTATTCCCCATAAAAATAAATGGAAAAGCCTTCAACAAAATTTTAGCCAAATGAATCAGTCATATAAAAAGGATACTTTTGACCAAGTGGGATTCATTACAGGAATACAAAGTTGGTTCAACATTTGAAAATCAGTCAGTGTACTTCATATGAACCAAGAAAACAAAATTATATGATTGTCTCAGTAGATTCAGAAAAATCATTTGACAAAATTCAGTACTTATTAATACGAAAAACTGTCAGTGAAATAGGACTTAAAGGGAACTTTCTCATCTTGTTAAAGTCCATTTAGTAAAATCCTGTCATTTATGTATTTAGTGGTGAAAGACTGATTGGCCTTCCCCTCAGATCAAGAACCAAGGGAATAATGTTTGCTCTTACCACTTCTGTTCAGGATTGTATGGAAATTGTAGTTAGTACAGGGGGGCAAGAAAAGGAATGCAGAGGCATCCAAATTGGAAATTTAGAAATGAAACTGATTGTATATGTGGAAAATCTCCAAAGAATCCACAAAAAAAGGCTACTAAGACTAATAAATGAGCTTAGTACAAAGTTATTATACAAAAAACTTAATTGTATTTTTTATTTTTATTTATTTATTTTTTTTAAAGATTTTATTTATTTATTTGACAGAGAGAGATCACAAGTAGGCAGAGAGGCCGGCAGAGAGAGAGGAGGAAGCAGGCTCCCTGCTGAGCAGAGAGCCGGATGTGGGGCTCGATCCCAGGACCCTGAGATCATGACCTGAGCCGAAGGCAGAGGCTTTAATCCACTGAGCCACCCAGGCGCCCCAAAACTTAATTGTATTTACACATACTAGCAATGAACAATTGAAAATTTAAAAATAACATTAAAACATTTACAGTAGCAACCAGAATATTAATACCTAAGGAGAAGTTGAACAAAATTTTGCAAGGCCTGTATATTGGAAACTATAAAGGATTACATATTATGTGATTTCAGTTACATAACATTATTTAAAAAAATTGTAGTAGTGGAAAAATCCTAGTTGCCAGGGGTAGGGTTGGCAAGAGTGTGTAATTATATAAAGGGCTAGCACAAAGGATTTTCTTTGATGAGATGAAACAATTCTGTATTCTGATTGTTACTACACTAATAGATGTATGTGATAAATTTACACACAAAGTACATGTTAAAAACTGGTAAAATCTGAATAAAGTCTGTAGTTTGTTTAATAGTATTGTACCAGTGTTAGGTTTCCTTTTTGTTAATAGCATGTACCAATGTCAACTTTCTCATTTTGATAATTGTGCTATGGTTATGTCAGATGCTTTCATTTGAGTAAAGCTGGGTGAAGGATAGCCAGGATCTTTGTACTATTTTGTACATATAGTTACACTATATTGTAACTTCTGCGTGGTTCTAAAATTATTTCAAAGTAAAGTGTTTAAAAAAAAAGACACTTAAGAAAATGGAAATGGAAAGGCAGGCCACAAACTGGGAAAAAATACTTGCACAACATCTGATAAAGGATGTATCTCCAGAATATGTAAATAAGTACTAAAGCAATCATTTTTAAATGGGCAAAAGTATTAATTAGTTACTTCATTAAAAAAAGATGTCGCATATAAGCCTGTGAAAAAATGCTCAACATCATTATTAGGAAACATAAATGTAAACTACAGTGAAATACCACTGTACACCTGCTAGCATACCTAAAGTTAAATGGCAATCATAAGAATGTGGAGCAGGTCAAACTCTCTTACTTTGCTGCTGGGAATGAAAAATGGTATGGCCACTTTGGAAAACCGTTTGGCCGTTTCTTATAAAAGTTAAACATAGGACTCAGAATCCCACTCCTAAATATTTATCCAAGATGAATAGTGAAAAAAAAGTATGAATGTTTATACTAGCATTGCTTGTAAACCTCCAGACTGGCAACAATCCAAATGTCCCAATGGTATATCCACACAATGGAATACCATTTGGTAGTATAAAGGGAAGCAGCACAGATGAATAGTAAATGCATTAGGGCAAAGGGCACCTGGCTGGCTCTTTCGGTGGAGCATGAGACTCCTGATCTTGGGATTGTGAATTTAAGCCCCACGTTGGGTGTAGAGATAACTTTAAAAAATGAAATCTTAAAAAAAAAAAGCATTCTGGCAAATGAAAGAGCCAGACACACAAATTACATAATGCTGTGTGATTTCATTTATATGAAGGTCTAGGAAAGACACAACTAAGCAGTTCATCGGTTGCCAGGGGTGGGTGGGAAATAGAGGGCAGGGATTGATTCACACAGGGAACATTTTGTAGTGATGGAAATAATCTATATCATGGTTTGGGTTGTGGCTATAGGATTTTATACATTCATCAAACTCATAAAATTGGACAGTTAAAGTTGGTGAATTTGCCTTGCATGTGCTGTTTGTTCTGCCTAGAAAGCTCCTTTCTCTCCATGCCTGGTTAACTCATATTCAGTGTTCAGATCTTGCTCAAACATCACAGCATCAAGGGAATTTTTTCCTGAGCCCAGACTAGCATAGTCTTGCTTCTGTTATTAGCATCCTGTTCTTTCCCTTCACACTCTTATCAGAGCCGTATTGATACACAGGCAGATACTAAGCAACATAAGGTCTGTTTATTTGTCTTAACTGCAAGCTCCATTAAGGGGCAGATAGATGCTGATTACTGTTGTGTTTATTGTACCCAGCATAGAGTTTGACTCAGGTATTAAATATTGTGCAACTGAGAGCATAAATGAGTAGTTTCCTATTTCTTGTTTATGGGAATGGCAGCTGTGGCTTTTGTGGAGGGCACTACTGACTAGGCCTACGTACTTAACCTTGGGTACTCCGCTGTGCCTATTGGTGGGGAGTTGTGTTAACTATCATCGCTCAGCTGCTGCCACAGCTTAGTCTAGACTTCTGTGTATGTACCATGGGCACTCCTGCTCCCAGGCCATTCTGTTCTGGGAATAGAGAGAAACCTTTCCTTGCTATTGTGGAGGTTCTGTGCTCCGCCCGTGACCGTATGTGCACGTTACCAAAGACCATTATTACTGTCTCCGGGCCGTGGGCAGACCGAGTTTCCAGGATCACTGTGTAGAATATTTGATGAGGGGGCCTTACACCCAACACTTTCCTCTCTTCCTAGGTCTTTTCACTTCTCTTTCTCCTTATTTCCCTACTCTGGTAGACAAAAGGAAATTCAGGTTACATTAGGAAATTGATCATCCTATGAGCATATCTGAATGTTTAAATCACTACCAAACTTTTTTCTTTAAGCTTCTGGTCTGTCTGCTTAGGCACAATTAATGACATTTGTCATTTCAAACCCTTCTCTCTGGAGTATTACATAACTAGTTTAGTTACTGATTTTGGAAATAGTTCTCTGGCCCCTCTTTAATGTGTTCAAATCATTTATCTGTCTTCTCAATTGCTTTTGATTTACTTACCTTCTTTTTAAAGCTTACACTGTTTGGACTTTTTTGTTTAGTTTCATCACATCTAAGAATCCTCATTGATTTTAATTTTATCTCTTATCTGGATTAGTACAATATCTGGATTAGTGCAATAGTTTACTAGTTTTCCTCTTCCAGCTTTTGTTCCCCTCCTCTTGCAGTAGCAGCTAGGATGCTGGTCAAGGTACTCTTGCTTTCCACTTACCAGTGCGTTCCATCCTACTCTAAGAATTCAACTGTGTTAAAATCCAGTTCATGAGCTTCTATATAATCTGGCCCTAGGGCCCAGCATAGTGCCTGGCACAGGTTAGGCACTTAGTATTTGTTAAATTGATTCTTTGCATTGTAAGTTTTATCAGGATTTTGTTTTTGTTAGCATTGTCTTAAAACTATACAAACACATACACACACACACACACACACACACACACACACACACACAGTAATTCTTTAGACCTAAGTGGTTTATTGTGGGATGTGGGGAGTAGTTTGGAGCTGTCTTGTGTGCATTTTGGAATAGACCGCTTTCATCTAGTAAGAATGGGTAATCGGTTTGTAAATAAATATAACTCAAATAGGTGGAAAAAGACTTCCTTGGCTTGTAGTTGGGCTTGTGATAAAGAGCTTTGGTCAGAACTTAGGTCATGCTTTTGAGGCCCCACACAATTCAGAACAGTATTGTTTTATTTCACATCCTAATATACTAAATGCTTTTCTCTATATATTTTCTCTTATATTTTCTTATTTTTAACTTTATATCTTCTTATTTTATCTTATATTTTCTACCCTGCTTCTCATCCTTTCAACCACTATAACCTCAGCATCTGCATGACACTTAGTTGTTGGGGATCAGGGGCTCTATGGTGACAGCACCGTGCTGCTCTGTGTTTGTTAGGCAGGGATCATATGCTAACCAGCTCACTAGCCTGCAGTTGGTTGTTTCTTCCATGTCACACTAAATGAGACTGAATTATTTTTGAATGAAATTTTATCAATTTCTCACAAAAATTAAGGTTTCCATATTTTATAATAAATACATAAAAATGACTGGTTTTAAATTTTAAGCTATGGAAGTGACCTTAAAAGCATGTTTAGTTTAATTATTTGCTTTTTTTGTTTATACAGTTTTCCAGTAAGTTAAGACACATGTTCGTATTAATACTAGCGACCTGTAGTGGAGAAACTGTTAACCCTTGTAAAAGTTTTATTGTAACTATCAGTCATCTCCTTAAGTATAGCAGATGCTAACCAAGCTCTGTGGTATTTTTTTCTTTCTAATTGTTTTGTTGGTTTTTTTTTTAAACCATTATTTTTCTGTGTGTGTGTTTTCTTTTTTATGTTAGTCACCATAGAGTACATCATTAGTTTTTGATGTAGTGTCCCATGATTCATTGTTTGCCTATAACACCCAGTGCTCCATGCAATACGTGCCCTCCTTAATACCCATCACTGATCGAACCCATCCCCCCACTCCCCTCCCCTCCAAAACTTTCAGTTTGTTTTAATGAAGCAGCTCTTTTAATATGGTATAGCAATCTGTGTTACTATCAGTGAACAGAGTGAGGACTTGAATTTTAAGATTAAATAAATTCATTTTGTTAACATCACATTTTGTTCCATTTTGCAGCTTCTCGGTGAATATTTGGATGAAGCCATTAAATTAATTGTTTGCCATCATGAGCAGAAGCAAGCGTGACAGCAATTTTTATAGTGTAGAGATTGGAGATTCTACATTTACAGTCTTGAAACGATATCAGAATTTAAAACCTATAGGCTCAGGAGCTCAAGGAATAGTATGGTAAGTTTTTACTTCCAAAAATTAGGCAAAGAATCATCAACATCATCTTTTCTTATATATACCTTGGTAAATATTTAACTTGCCTCAAAAAATTAAAACTATAAAGTTTAAATTAAAGCTGTAACATGGCAAACTTTTTTGTTCTCAGGTTGATGGTCTTTATTATTCATTAAACACAACTTTATAAATCAGTATGATTAAATACTTGGTCACAAGCCATGTAAAGACAAATACCCATATCAGGAAAGAATAAGTGGCATGCTTATTAATTCCACGTGTACATCTATTCCCATAGCTAGTTGTTTAATAAGAAACGTCACTTAATCATTACTTTCATACTATCATGAAACTCTGGAATTTCAAAAATCTTATTTTGCACTGGGGAATGAAGTGAGTTAATATAATCTCATTGTGTGTGTTTCAGAATTCATATGTTTCTTTAAAATTGATTTATTGGCTAATTTCTATGAAAGGCCTAGGGTTTATAGATCAGCATAATTCTTTTCTTTTTAGATTTATTTGTTTTAGAGAGCGCGCAAGGGAGGGCGGGGCGGGGGCGGGGGTGCGGCTCAGAGGGATAGAATCTCAAGCCGACTTCCAGCTGAGCACAGAGCCCAATGCAGCCTGATTTCATGACCCTAAGATCATGACCTGAGCTGAAACCGAGAGTCGGACGCTCAACCGACTGAGCCACCCAGGTGCCCCAACATAATTCTTTATAATATGAAGGGTAGAACACTTTTTGGGACAGTTCTGCTGATGACTTTAGATCACTGAGTTAGCATAATAAGCTAACATTTGGGGGAATTCTAAGCCTCACTCCAGCATAATTATGTATTACCTCTTTTTGAACCAGATTTATTTCAGTATATTAAAAAAATAGTAAGTGTTTATGACCCTGCAGGTCTCCCAGGTTCTAGAAAAACTCTTGCACATGTACATAAAGAGACATACATAGGGCTGTTCTTTGCAACACCATTATAACAGCAAAAATTGGTAACAGCAGCAAGTCCATCCATGAGAATAAAAAATTGCGATATATTCATATAGTAAAATACTGTATAACATTTAAAATGAACTAGAGCTATGTTTCAACAGGGACAATCTCAGAAATGTAATGTTGAATTTAAAAGAAGATGCAGAATATATATGCATTATCGTACCATTTATATACAGTTTAAAATATGCAAAATAGGACCATATATTTATGGATGCATACATAGGTAGAAAAGTATAAAAATCATTAATAAACACGAAACTCAGAATAATGCTTACCTCTGAAAATAGAGACAAGGGAAAGGACTTTACCTGTGATAATATATTACTTTTTTTAAAAATTCAGACCTTGGGGTGCCTGGGTAGTTCAGTCAGTTAAGTGTCCAATTCTTGATCTCATCCCAGGTCTTGATCTTAGGGTCCTGAGTTTGAGTCCCATGTTGGGCTCCATGCCTGAGTATAGAGCCTACTTAAAAAAAAAAAAAAAAAGCATTTTGGTAAAATACTAAAATCTTAACAGATTTCTCTGATGGGAACAGTAGCATTTATTCTCTTTCTGTACTCTTGAAGTAATTTATAATACCAAAAATTACAGAATTTGGATAATTTTATAAAGCATTATTGGCTGGCTGGTTGTCATTTTAACCAACCACATTTAGCAAACCACAAATTAAATTTAAACAAAGTAGTGTGCTACAGTTAATACAGGAGGGATTCTGAAAGCTACCTCGTGGTTCAGATTCTAGCTTTATGATGTATTTGTGACTCATGGTAAGTTAACACTTCTTAGCCAGTTTTCTCACCAAATTTACATGGTTGTTGAAAGGAACGTAGTAGTGTTTATAAACTTCTTAATAGTGTTTAAAATGTTTTTTTGTGGGGTGCCTGGGTGGCTCAGTTGGTTAAGCCTCTGCCTTCAGCTCAGATTGTGATCTCAGGGTCATAGGATCAAGCCCTGTGTCCAGGTCCCTGCTCAGTGGGGAGTCTGCTTCTCCCTCTCCTTCTGTCCCACCCCATGCTTGTGCTCTCTCTCTCTCTCTCTCTCTCTCTCTCTCAAATAAATTAAAAAATAAAATAAAAATATGTTTTCCGGGGGCACTTGGGTAGCACAGTTAAGTATCTGATGCTTTGTTTCAGCTCAGGTTGTGATCTCCAAGTGGTGAAATCAAGCCCCTCATGGGGCTCCACACTCTATGTGGAATCGGCTTAAATTTCTCTCTCCCTCTGCCCCTCTCCCCTGTGTGCTTTCTCTCTCTCTCTCTTTCTCACTCTCTCTCTAAAATAAGTAAATAAATCTTAAAAAAAATTTTTTTTTAACTCACTCCGTTACCATCAGAATCAACTGAAGAACTTAATTTTTTTTAAAGGTACTATTATGGGCCCTGTGATAGATAGTAAGATTCATAGGGGCCAGGATTGGGATCCCTACTTTGTGCACATTTAAGTATCAACAATTAGAAATCTAACTCTCTTGGATACAAAGTAGTGCAGCGTACTCAGGTACTTCAGAGTTTAAAATATTACTTTGATTTAACAGATAAAATATTAATAGGAATGAATTTAATGCTTAAAAATAAAACATACTTTAAAAAAATAAATAAAAAATAAAACATACTTGATCTGAAACAGTCAAAACTTCTATTTTTTTATGACCCCTAATGTATGTTTGTTTGTTTTTAAATTGGGGAGAACATGTCTGTAAATATGACATTTTCTAACTCAAGGTTGTAATATTTATGTCTGTTTTGCTATGTGTATGTATATATATATATGTATATACAAAATAGTTAAGGCATATATATTATGTGTAGATGTGTCCATTTATGTCAGAGTACCAATGTCTTAATACATACTTCTTCACTACATTTGAGATAGTGAGCTAGCTAGAGAACAACTTAAGTTTTCAGTTAGATGAAAGAATAATTTTAATCAGCAGTGTGCAAACTTTCCAAATATCACATAAACAGAAGTCTTACAGTATGTTAGGTAGTCCAGTGTGAAAAGCAATAACCTCATGTCTTAGTCTTTTGGTCTCAGCTTTGCTTTTAACTTTCTGACTAAACATTGGGCAAATTGACCTCTGGCAGTGGTGAATTCAAGTGATTTTTAAAAGTCTCTTTCAGTCATAATATTCTATAATTTTAAGATACTTTTCCTTATTTGTGCTTTACTTTCTCTGATCTGTGATTTGCAAAACATGCTGTTTAGTCAGTATCACATGGTAGGAGATATGAAGAGTAATGAGGATGACGTTATATGTCACAGAATTATAGGTGTTTCATCAACAGTTACAAAGCAGTTTCTAATGTCCTGAGATCTAGCATTTATATTTGTAAACTTGATTTTTTAATTCTTTCTCAAGAACAAATTTTAAGTACTTTTTATATTGTAAGATAACCTTTCATATACCTTTATATATGTGTTCTTTTCTCTTTCTGTATTCATTTTGTTGTGTCCAAGGAAGATGTAAGTGATTTACTTATGTAGAATTCTTCAGCAAGTATTCGGGTAGAATTTATGACCACATGTACTCTTTAATCCTGTCTTTCCTTGGTTGTAGGTGCAGGGTGAAGGATTCATTAGGCTTGAAGCTATCTATTGGACCTGAATACTCATTAAAAATTTGTGCATTGAGTGCCCATTGTATGCTAGGTGGATCTTGGAGGACACCCCGTGAACAAGCACTGTGTCTGTCTTCACAGTCCATTGAATATATTAGCATTTTAAGAAACAGTTAACAATGCTATACATTGTTGGAATATGCTGTAATAGGTATAGAAGAAACATGTTGAATATCAAAGATTGGAAATTGGTACAGTTGGCATTTTATCTTTGCAGAAAGTAAGAAATCTGCATGAATGTTTCATAAATTCAGTTTTGCAGATTTTAAAGTTTTTTTGTTGTTTCTGAATTTCTTGTTACAGTGCAGCTTACGATGCCATTCTTGAAAGAAACGTTGCAATCAAGAAGCTAAGTCGGCCATTTCAGAACCAGACTCATGCTAAACGGGCTTACAGAGAGCTAGTTCTTATGAAATGTGTTAATCACAAAAATGTAAGTGAATATTTTAGAAAATGTCTTAAGTATAGATGAAATCAAGATTTGTTCATGAATACATAACAAAAACTTTAAAAATATATTAGGTGCTTTAAATTCTTGTGGATTGAAACATTATTTAAAAGGGGTGTATATCTACAGTGTAAATTTTTTCTCAACTTTATTAAATTATATCAAAAGAAAACAGCTTCTGAAGTTTAGATTGTGTAATTTTCTGACATTTAATTTGCAAAAGGAGTTTTAAAAGAAGCAGGTGTTTTAGAAGAACTTTATTTAGGCTTGATATCATTTTCTACTTTTTTGTTTTCTGTTAGGCTGACATTTCAGAAAACTATAGCCTTAGCACAGAGATGAAATTGTTCCCATTTTGACACTAGAATTTTATTCAATAATATTAGATACAAAAATTCAAATCATTTCTCCCTACCCTACTCACACTTTTTTAAGTGATGTTGATACTTGCTGGTCACTTTAGGTCGAAGATAGTCTGTGATTTTATGAAGCAGTTTAGCAGAAACTTCAAAAAATATTTAAATGAAATTAGGGAAATATCCCTAATTCTTTTTCCTAATGATTATAATGACTTAAACATACAACTTTTACTCATTTTTGAGAAGAAATAGTTATACTTCTTTAAGCTTAATTAAGCATGCTTTTATGATTATTTTAATGGAATGATTTCTCTCACCCTAAGGGAAATAAACTAGGAGAGAATTGTGTAAGGGAGAGTTTTATGAAGTACTAAACCAAAAGCATCTGACTGGAGATGTCTTGTATTTGTCCGAAGGAGTTTATAAAATAAAATAAGCTCACTGCTTTCTGATTGCAGATAACACAGTTTACCACATTTTGAGCACTAACTGTGCAAGCCTCTGGAGTTACTAGATTAGTCACTGAGGGGAAAACATTCGTGGAAGTTAAGGATGAGGCTCCTTATTTGGGATAACATATAGTGTTATTTTGAAGACAAATAGTGAAATATCAAATATGATAAAGCAGTGGAAGTTTGATTGTCAGATTGTGGTAGATGGAAAATAAGTGCTGAGATTTCAGGAGAGAGAAGATAGCATGAGCTTTCATGAAATGGGAAAGCTTTGAGGAAAGGTAGCCCTAAACTAATTCTTAGAAATGGGGTAAAAATTGGATTGTTGAAGCAAAAGGTCCTCGCAGAGAGAAAGAAGAGCATTTAAAAAGAGGTATAGATTAAAGTCAGTGACAGGGAACAAGTTGTGTTAGCCATTCTTGTTCTAGGTGGGAGCCAGCCATGTTGCTTGTCAGGGTTTTGCTGGTGGCCTCCTGCCATCAGATAGAGTTGCTCATGCCCCCTTGTAGTCTGTTTCTTGGCGATAATGGTGGTGATATTGCCTTAGTTTTGCATTGGGTACACGGCCAATGACTCCTACTTCCTGAGCCTGGGTGACTGCAAAAAAACTTGGTTCCATCGTCTAGATGGAGGACATGGAAAGCCTGTTTCACCTAGTTAACCCTCTGATGGGGATGGCAGGGTCCATGCAGGCATTACCCTTGGCACCTACAAGAGTGCTGACATAGAGTAGATGCTCAAAACATATTTGTGCAGAGAATGAATATGAAACTAAATATAGTTGACCCGTGAACAATGTGGGAGTTAGGAATTCAACCCCCTGTGCAGTTGAAATCTGCCTATAACTTTTGACAACCCCAAACTTAACAACTGAAAGCTTTTGTTTTTTTGTTTTTTTTTAAAGATTTTATTTATTTGACAGAGAGAGAGAGATCACAAGTAGGCAGAGAGAGAGGGAGAAGCAGACTCCCTGCTGATCAGAGAGCCCGATGTGGGGCTCGATCCCAGGACCCTGAGATCATGATGACCTGAGCTGAAGGCAGAGGCTTTAACCCACTGAGCCAACCAGGCACCCCAACAACTGAAAGCTTATTGTTGACTGGAAGCCTTACTGATAACATAGTCAATTAACACATATTTTGTATATGTATTGTATTCTTAAAGTAAGCTAGAGAAAAAATGTTACTAAAATCATAAGGAAAATTCTTACACAGTACTGTATTATATTTATCCAAAAAAGTCCATGTATAAGTGAATCCACACACAGTTTGATCCCATGTTGTTCAAGGGTCAACTGTATAGGGAAACCAGGAATAATAATGCAATTTTATACTCCTACTGGATAGATGTTTTTGTAATGTTTTGCCTTTTCAGCAGTTTCACATTCCACACAGATCATCTCTTCGCTGGTCTGAACATCTGTTTTTTTCCCACCTCTTTTTTTTTTATTGTGGTAAAATACACATAACATAAAACTCACTATGTTAGCCATTTTAAGCATATACTTCAGTGGTACTAGGTACATTAAAATGGTTGTGCATTTCCTACTATTTTCATAGATGCTTTTGAGTTTGTGTTTCAACTTGGTCACTTATCTCTGAACATACTTTGGTATGTCACCTAGCACACAGTACTTCATGTCTGAATTCTCCAAGAGAACTGAGGCATGTCATCTCTTAACCATGGACATTATAATCCTGTTTAGAAATCAGGTCACCATTTGATTCACATTGTCTTACCAAGTTATTCTTTATCACAGGCCTGCTAATAGATCACATCTTTCCCATCTTTTACTTTCTTTTTTTTTTTTTAAAGATTTTATTTTTAAGTAAGCTCTACAACCAACTTGGGGCTTGAACTTATAACCCCAAAATCAGGAGCCACATGCTGTACTAACTGAGCAAGCCAGGTGCCCCCCCCCCCCCATCTTTTACTTTTTGTCTTTTGGTTTTGGAGGTTAAGTATAGTACTTCCTATTTCTCCCTAGAATTTCACATGTGAAATCTGGTTCCTCTTCCCAGACAGTTGGGGGCTGCTTTTTCCTTTGTTCTGACTTTTCACTTGCTAGTTTCACATCCCAGTTTTGCTTAGGATGCCTTCATAATAGCTGGATTAGTTCATTAGTGACCCTTGGGTATACCACAAAAATGACATGTGTAATTATAAAAATTACCCATCTTTCCTGAATTCTTCATCCTATCCACATGGATATTATGATGCCTTTTTGAAATTTTCATATACTTATCTGGTCACGTTTCTGATCTACCACTGCTATTCTTCGTTGTCATTGTTTTATTCACAGAAGGAAGTACAGTTTCTCAGTGAATTTTTACCTGCTCCTAGTAAGTGTTATTTCTCTCAAAGTACATATATATCAACCAATTAATCAGTCCTTGACTTTTGTTGGACTGTCCAGTCTATGATTGATATAATTTCCTTTACTTTCCTTTTTGAAAAGTAGGACAGCTGTCTTAATTTTTTATTTTATAACTGCTTTATTGAGATACAATTCACATACTGTACAGTTTATTCATTTAATGTGTACAATTCAATGTTTTTAGTATATTCACTGTTACATGTCACTTTCCATAGTTTTGGAACATTTTCATCACCTCAGAAATACTCTCCATATTGTTTAGCTCTCATTTTCCTATTTCCCACCCCTTTTGGTTCTAAGCAAACCACTAATCTCTTGTCTTTATGTGCTTTTCATCTTTAACACTTCTCTTCTACTATAAGATTTCTCAGATATGAACAGTTTTACTCTTTCTCCGAGTCTCTAGATGTGCAGTTCATCTATTTAGGAGTTGGAATTTAATTCATTTGGAGCAGCTAAGTTCATTTTTATTATCACTTTTCCTATCTTAAACAAATTTGTTTGACCTTTTCTGATCTGGAAATTATTTTTCTGAGTTTATTCATTGAACAAATATTTGAATGCCTTCTATAAGCAAAGCTTTATGCTTAGATGAATGACATACATAGATTCTGCCCTCATGAAGTTGGTCTAGAAAAACTTTCCCATCCCTAATTGTCAACAAACGTTTTAAAAATGTGTGTTAGGTATCTCTCTCTGGTGCCAGGGCTGAAAAAGTGAATAATTCTTTCTAACTAGGGTCCTGGTGTGATTGGGATGAGGCATGAAAATGAGACTGTATGACACTGTGTTAAATGCCATGAAAACATGTAAGATATTGTAGGGACTAAGTAAAGAAAATATTCAGCAACCTGTCAAGGACTAGAGGTTGTCAGACTCTACAAAATCAATTCTGAAGGTAACTAGATTCAGTAGGTAAATTTGACAAGGACAGGAAAGAGTATGTTTAAAGGCACTGCAAAATTTTAAAGGTAACATTGTTTAAACTTATTTAGGATGGCTAAAGTATCAAGTTTAATAGAGAGCTTAGCAGGAGATGAACTGGGTTGATGTTCTGTCCTAGAAGGAAGGCTTTGAATGTATCACAAGGGAGTTTTGGAATTTTTTTTTCTGGCATTTTTTTGAAGAGGTCAGTAATATGATCTGGTCTTTCTTTTGCCATATTATAGGCAATAAAATGGAAACCATTGTTTAGGGAGCCTTAATGTTAGAAGTAATTATAGCATGAACAATCTAGATGAGATGTGAAAATCCTCTATCTATATAGTAGCACAGGGAATGGGAAGAAGAGGTTGAAGTTCATCTGACAGTGGAATGGGATAGTATTCTTTTCAACATTTATTATGGTGTAAATACTGAAAAAGTCAAAAATTACTGTGAGCCTTCTCTTCTACTAAGCCTTCTTTTGTAAAAGAGGAGGCACTCTGGAAAAGTAAAGGGTTTGGGTAGGAATGATAATGAGTTCAATTTTATATTTGTAAGATTTTCATGTGAAGTGGCAATATATAGGCAATATATGAGACTTACAAACTAAGCAAGGACTTTTAATATATATTTGGAAATTATCCATATAGAGATGTTTAGACAAAAAAAACAAAAAACAAAAAAAAAAACAACGCATATTGCCTAGGGAAAGGGTACAGGTAGAGAAAAGAAAAGGATTAAAAAGATAGAATGGTGGGAAAGAGGGCATGTCTCTGGACGAACCAGTGAATGGATTGGGAATGCAGAAAACTGGGAAAGTTCAGTATTATGAAAAACTGAGGGTGTTGTAGGAAGGGCTGAGATTATATACAGGTATTAAATTAGATAAGAGCTGGTAGAAGGTATTTAAAATTTGCTTACAAATTCTGTAGAGGATTATATAATATAGGTCCTTGATAATTGAGTATTCATAAATGGAATGGATATGTGGAGCTCTTCTGTTGATAGGGGTTTTTCCCTTTCTTTTTTTTTTTTTAGAGGATTTTTAGGTTCACAGCAAAAATGAGAGGAAGGTGGAGAGATCTCCATATACCCCCTGCCCCCACACATGCATAGCCTCCCTCATTATCTGTACCCCCCACCAGACTGGTACATTCATTATAATCACTTGATGCATCCTTATTATTCAGAGTCAGTAGTTTACATTAGGGTTCACTCTTGGTGTTGTACATTCTTTGGGTTTAGACAAATGTGTAATGACATAATATCTACTATTATAGCATCATACAGAGTATTTTCACCTCCCTAAAGATCCTATGTGCTTTGGTTCCCTCCCTACCACCAATCCCTGGCCATAAAGTTTTAATATGTAAAATAAGAGAGATTACTTGGGCTTAGAACATAAGATTTTAAAATTCTTATACTGACGGTAGATTTTTTTTTAACCCATGTATTTGCTGTTCCTAAATGAAAGTATTATTAATAATAGCGCTAATTTTTCTGTCTCTTTGCTTTTGCCACAGATAATTGGCCTTTTGAATGTTTTCACACCACAGAAATCCCTAGAAGAATTTCAAGATGTGTAAGTGTGATAATTAAAATTTTATGTTTATACATTATTCTTAGACTGTTGCTGTACACTTTAGCTGTCATCTTTTTTCACCCATGAAGTTACATAGTCATGGAGCTCATGGATGCAAATCTTTGCCAAGTGATTCAGATGGAACTAGATCATGAGAGAATGTCCTACCTTCTCTATCAGATGCTGTGTGGGATCAAGCACCTTCACTCTGCTGGAATTATTCATCGGGTTAGTAGAAAAAACTATCATCATATTCTTTTTTAAATTATTGAGGTGAAATTCACCTAACATAAAATTAACCATCTTTTAAAGGATTCAGTTCATTGACATTTAGTACATCCACAACATTGTTCATCCACCCCCAATACAAAATTTCAAAATATTTTCATTGCCCCCCAAATCCTCATACCCATTAAGCAGTCAGTCTCCATCTCTCTCTCTCCCTAGCTCTTGGCTTCATACCACTCAGCTTTCTGTGTCTGTGGATTTATCTCTTCTGGATATTTCATATAAATGGAATCATACATAACCTTTTGTGTTTAGTTTCTTTTACTTAGCATAATGTTGCAGTCTCATTCATGTTGTAGCATGTATCAATGGTTCATTCCTTTTTATGACCGAATAATATAATAGTGTACGTATGTACTACATTTTGTTTATCCTTTCATCCACTGATAGACATTTGCATTATTTCTGCCTTTTAGCTTTTGTGGATAGTGCTGCTGTAACATTCATGTACAAGTATTTGAGTTCCTGTTTTCCTAAGTTCCTGTTTTCAGTTCTTTTGGGTATCTTCCTAGGATTGGGTCCTATGGTAATTATATATTTAACTTTTGGAGAAACTACCAAACTGTTCTCAACAGTGGCTATACCATTTTAGATTCCCTGTAGCAATGTGTGAAGGTTCTGATTTCTCCAAATCTTTGCCAATACATGCTGACTTTTATTCTAACCATCCTAGTGAGTACAAAGTGGTATCTCCTTGTGATTTGCATTTCCCTAACGACTAAAGATGTTGAATGTTTTCGTATGCTTGTTTGGTCATTTGTATATCTCTTTGGGAGAAGTGTCTGTTCAAGCCCTTTGCCCATTTTTAAAAATTGGGTTGTTTGTCTTTTCATTGTTGAGTTATAGAAGTTCTTTATATATTATATATATATATAAGTTCTTTATGTATTATATATATATATAAGTTGAATTATAGAAGCTCTTTATATATTATGTATATATATAATATATAAGATACTGGACCCTAATCAGATATGTGATTTGTAAATATTTTCTCTCATTTTGTATATTGTCTTTTCACTTTCTTGATATCCTTTGTTGCACAAAAGTTTTTAGTTTTCATGAAATTCAAGTATCAGAATTATGTGGAACTACTGTAAGGACAGAGACATAGACCAGTGGAACAGAGAACTAAGAGTCCAGAAATAAAATCACATATCTGTGGCTAACTGATTTTCAACAAGGGTGTCAAAGACCATTCAGTTGAGAAAAAATAAGTCTCTTTAATAAGTGGGGCTGGGACAACTGGATTTCCACAAACAAAAGAATGAATTTGGATCCTTACCTCACACCATACACAAAAATTAACTCAAAATGGGTCAGTGACCTAAACATAAGAGCTAAAGCTATAAAACTCTTAAAAGAAAATACAAGGGTAAACCTTAATGCTTTGACAATAAATTCTTACAAATGGTACCAAAAGCACAATCAACCAAAGAAAAAAATAGATAAATTGATACTGTAGCCATCTAGTAAGTTTTGAAAAATGGGAAAGTGTGAGCCCTCCAACTTTATTCTTTTTGAATATTGTTTTGACTATTCAGGGCTCCTTGTGACTCCATGTGGATTTGAATAGCAGCTTTTCCATTTCTGCAGAAAGGCCACTGGAAGTTTAATAAAGCTTTCATTTATTGACTCTGTAGATTGCTTGGATTGTTTTGCCTTTTTAACTATATTTAGTATCCCAATTCACAGACACCTAATGAATGTCTTTCCATTTACTTACATTGTATTAGTCTGCTTGGGCCACCATAACAAAATAACACAGACTTAGCAGCTTAGACACAGCTATGAAATTGCCCTCTGAGCTTGCTTTTTCTATATTCCCTTAATTTTTGTGTGTTGTGTTTTCATTTTCATTCATCTTGAAGTATTTTCTCATTTTCCTTGTGAATTGTTCTTTGCCCTATTGGTTATTTGAGAGTATGTTGTTTAATTTCCACAAATTTGTGAATTTTCCGGTTTTCCTTTTTTCTTGATTTCTAACTTCGTTCCATTGTGGTCAGAGAAGATACATTGTATGATTTCTGTCTTTTAAAATTTATTGAGACTTGTTCTGTCACCTAACATGTGGTCTGTTCTGGAGAATATTCCATGTGCGCTTAGAAAATATGTATTCTCGTTTTTGGAGGGAGTATTTCTTAAAGGTTACCATTGGGATTGCAGTTAGTCTCTTCAACTTATAACAGAATTTATTTTGAATTATTACCACCTTACCATCACAAAAACTCTACTCTTATATACAATCTGTTCTTCCCCCATTGTGTTGTAGTTGTCACAAATTACATGTTTATACACCGTTGTGCCCAATAAGATAGAAATGTAATTATTTTTTAATGCATTTGTCTTTTAAATCAGATTGGAAAAAAAATAGGAGTTAGAAACCCCAAACACAGAAATACTGACCTTTGTATATACCTATGTAATTACCTTTACTAGTGTTCTTTATTTCTTCTTAACATAAAGCTTCAATTTACTGTTTAGTGTCCTTTTATTTCTATCCAAAGGACTACTTAGCCTTGTTTTAGGGCAGGCGTAACTAGCAGTAAATTCCCATAGCTTTTATTTATCTCAGAGTATTTTAATTATCTCCTTCACTTTTGAAGGAGATACAGAATTTTTGTTTGAAATTTTTTTTTCTTTTAGCAGTTTGAATGTGTCTTTTTACTGCCTTTGGCCTGTATGATTTCTTTTGAGAAATCAGTTGTTAATATCATTGAGGATCTCTTATAAGTGACAAGTTGCTTCTCTTGATTCCTAAGATTCTCTTTTTGCCTTTGATTTTCAGCAGTTTGATTATAATGTGTCTCAGTGCAGATCTCTTTTGCTTTTATCCTTGGAGTTCACTGAGTAGCTTGGATGTGTAGATTTATGTCTTTCATTAAATTTGTAAGTTTTCAGTCATTTTTTCAGTATTTTTTTGGCTCCTTTTTCTTTTTCCTCTTATTTGGGACTTCCATCATGCATATGTTATACACTTGCCATGTCATGTTTTCTTCAACTTTAATGTTTTGTCACAGGCATAATGGATTATTCATTTGCCTCGCAGTGTTTTTGGGAAATGCCCCCTGTCTAGCCCAATCTAGAGTCCCGCAGTGAGAATGCAGGCTGCTTTCTTCAAGACCCTCCCACCCAACCAGGAAGATGGGTGGGACAAGGGCTGGTAAAAACACCACAGATCTTTCCTCTTGTTTTTAAGTTGCCTTTTTCTTGATTCTGTGCTTACTTGGTTGTGAACATTCTGACAGTTTTCCAGATTTCTGAAAAAGTTTATTCTAATCCATTTTGCTCTGCTTTTTGGTGTTTCTGTGAAGCAGTCTATTCTTCCATTTTTGCTGACATCACTGCCTTTAATTATATTTTGGGAAAGTTGTATTTCACTGATTTACATGAAGTAGAATAAGCTTAGTTTTGCTCTGAAATGAAGTGGTATATAAAATATCCTGCTGTCATTACCAATTATATAAAATTGAGTATCAAGAGTTATGTTTCTCATATATACAGAAATAGTTTATATTTTTGTAATCTGTTTTTTAACTGCTTTATTGACATGTAATTCACATACCATACAGTTTATAAAGTGTCTAGTTATATTCAAAGGTTGTACAACCATCACCACAATATAATTTTAGAACATTTTGACCAACCTTAAAGAAATCATGTACTCGTTAGCCTGTTATTTCCTTCACCCCCTGCCCTACACAACTACTAACCTACTTTCTATCTCCATATATTTGCCCATTCTGGATATTTCATATAAATGGAATTATATATATATAATGTGGTCTTTCGTGTCTGGCTTCTTTTCCCTAGCATAGTGTTCTCAAGGTTTGTCCATCTATTTATCACATATTAGTACTTCATTTCTTTTTATTGTCAAATAATAGTTCGCTTTATGGATGTATACCACATTTTGTATATCCATTCATCACTTGCGGGACATTTGGGTTGCTAACCATTTTTTGGCTATCGTGAGCAATGCTGACATGAACGTGTGTGTGCAGGTTTTTGTGTGCACATGTTTTTTTGTATTTTAGTTTTAGTTCTAGCTTATTCTTTAAAAAGAATAACATCTAATTTGAGAGGAATTTCTTGAAAAGTATTTAATTCCGTGGAATTATATCTTTGAGCTACCTTGTGTCAAATAACCTAACTCAAAATGAATACAGAGATTTGTGCTTAAGTTATCTATTTTAAGACAATTATGTATGTGAGATATTTAGGCTTATTCTTAGTTATCATTCTAACTGAATTGCTATATTGCATATGCAACTGCTATAATGTTGTTTAATGCCATCTTTAGGCAACGTAAGAGAAATATATATATTCTCTTTACATGGGGGGACTATGTGATCTTCCTCATCCCATTATATATTGTATGAGGCAAATGAGTTAAACTTCTGGGTTTTGTTTTGTTTTGTTTTGTTTTTCTTTTGCCCTGTGGACCAGGACAGTAATCTGCCTCCATGGAAGTTAATTTGATTTTACTAAAGTAAAATCTACCAAATAGAAAATTTTCAGATTAATGGGGCTAAAACAGAAATCACAGACTACATGATAGAAGAGGAAACAAAAGAAATAGAAAGAAACATAAAAAGGAAACATTAAATTACAGAAGACCAATATATAACATAATGAGTAAAGGGGATTAACCCCTTAATGAACAAAGTTCAAAATTTGACACACAGAACCAATAACAACTGTGTGTTTCTGTAATGCAAACAATTGTAGCTAGCTTCCAAAGGCTGAAAGCAAAGGTATTGGCAAAGATGTACTGGGAAAATAAAACATGAGAACAAGGATAACTCTATTGAATCAAATGCACTGAATATGGTGGGGCCAGGTACAAAGCATTTTTCAGTGACTTTGTGAGGAAAAAGGGTGTAATCTACTTATTTGGATAAATAACTGTCAAGAAGTTTATACATGCAGTGGTGTTGTAATACACAAAGCTTAAACTGTGGAAAATAGAAGAATTTTACAAACATGATACTGTTGGGATATTTTAATACACTCCCTTAGTGTGGATGGATAAAGTGGTAAAAATACAGTGCAGCTGTAGAAAACTTACGTAATAAATTTGAGCTAGTAAGAGACATACTAGGATCTGTTACCTATGAAGAAGAATGTGCCTTTATCTTAGGTCAGGCTATCTGGGAAACAGTCTCTAGGATGGAGATATACATGTAAGAAGTTTGTTGGGGAATCCCTCAGCATCAACATCTTTAAGGGAGTAAAGGAAGTAATACGGGACAGAGGAAAAAATTGAATTGGATGCAGTCACTCCAGAGTCCTCAGCTGGTGACTCAGTTGGACTTTGAGAAGCAGCATGACCTTGAAAAAGGTGGCTCTCTGTGGCTGAAGACAATTCCAGGAGAGATTTGCTGAAAACTCAGTAACCAATACTGCTAGCAGCTGGAAGGGATCCTGAACCAGGGATCAGGACAGGCACCACAGGACTCACTGTAGGACATCTCTGGCGCCACTTGTTCCTATTTCCTTCATACAGTAAGTTCTGGAGACTGCTCCTCCTGGGTTTTATTTGATGTTTGTTCCTTGAGTAACTTACAAGAAGTTTAATGGGTTAAACTACAGCACCCACTCCTGTAGGTGGTCTTGAGGCAACAACTGATAGTCATCTGTCTGGTCTACTACTAAGTCTAAATACCCTTCACCCCAGCCTCATACCTCTGCTGGTCTAAGATCGTTTGCTTGGTAAAATAACCTGAACTTTCATCCCTTAGGGTTTTTGTACAAGTCAGGGCTGGGAATGGGGTTCCACACAGTAACTCCGAGATCCAGGCTCCACCATCTGCATAGTTCCTGGTCATTGTGTCAGGGGAAGAGAAAGCCAGGTGTACTGTCTCTTCTGTGCTTTGGCCTGGAAGTGACACATGTCACTTCTGCTCTGAGCCCATTGGCAGAACATGAGGACCTGCCTAATTATAAGGGACAGGGAAATGTGGAAAGGCAGACTTCAGAATGGTGGTGAGCATTAGTCTCTGTCACAGTCTACCCTTCTGGTCGTCAAACATTTCTTAGCTCCCTTGATTCTACACCTAGTGTACTCACCCCCTGGTTAGGGGAGATATCCCAAAGTCCTAGTCTATCAAGGTATTTATTTCCCAAGTGATACATCGTAATCTCTACTTCAGATCCAGTAAACAATCCCATTTGGGAAATTGAAAAGTTTAGTCACTGGTTATTTGTAATTTGAAATTCTGTTGGGGAGAGGTTCCTGGGTGGCACAGTCAGGTAAGCATCTGACTCTTGGTTTCGGCTCAGGTCATGATCTCAGCATCATGGGATCAAGCCCTGTATTGGGCTCCATGCTCGGCATAGACTCTCTGCCCCACCCCATGCTTGGTCTCTCTTTCTCTCTCAAATAAATAAATACATCTTTAAAGTCATTTTAAAAAATAAAGACATTTTGTCAGGCAGACACTGTGTCACTTCCCTTGGGAAAAAGGGGGGGGTGGTTAGTCCCTAAATCTCATTTCTGCAAGGAATGCTCTGTCCACTGTTCTCGGTAGTACCTGGCTCCACTCTGTGAAGAGTCTTTCTTTTCTGCTATCCTTTTGAGGATATCTAAAGTGGTTATTGGAAAATGTGTTCTCCTTGGGGGCTGCTCAGCTTTCTCAGCTTACTGTCTGTAAGAGATTGGGGGCCCAAGTGTCATTTTAAGGCAATCCTTCTCAATCTCGACACTGTTGATGTTTTGGATGAAGAACTGTTGCTTTTGAGGAGCTGTCCTGCGTATTGTAGAATGTTTAGAACATTCCTGGCCTCGACTCACTAGATGCCAGCAGTACTCCCCAATTGTGACGACCAAAAATGTCTCCAGACCCTGCCAACTATCCCCTGGGGGCAGAATTGCCCTGAATTGAAAACCATTGTTTTCAGGCTAGAAAAGTCAGTCTAATGGAGTTTTTTGATAGTACAGCTCTCTCAGAAACTTATGAGCCTTCTTCTTTTTAATCCCAGTTATTTTCATAGCATATTTGTTAGTCCCTGGCTCTACATGCTTCGACTTAATACCTTTAAGCTTTCAGGCTTCTGTTGGCAAGTCTGAGACATTTTTCATCAACTGAAAGAATGCAGTTCTTTTTCCCTCAAGGGTTTTCAGAATTATTATGTGCAAACGATGCATGACAAACATATCCAAAGTCTTGGTGGCTTAACATAAATAACACTTATTGCTTGCTCAGGGCTCTGCAGGTTGGTTGTGTGGCACTGCTCCAGATCATGGGGTCAGATTCAGGGTTTGTCCTTGTTCAGGTTTCAGCATCCAGGTTGAAGGAGTGGCTGGCTCCCTGAGGCACATGATTTTCTCATGGTGAAAGGTAGCAGAGGAGGAGCCAAGCTAAAGCAAGCATATTTAAAACTTTTTTCCAGATTTGGTGAACATCATATTCCCTCACATTCTATTGCCTAAAAAAGTCATCTGTCAAGGCTCATTAATAAAATGGAGGAGTACAGATGTTCCATTTATGGTGGTTCAGCCTAATTTTTCGACTTTAACAATGGTGTGAAAAGTGATACACATTTCATACTTTGAATTTTGATCTTTTCCCGGGTTAACAGTATGTAGTACACTAATCTCTCTTGATGCTGGGCAGCAGCAGTGAGCCGCAGCTCCCGGTCAGCCACACAGTCACAGGGGGGAACAACCGCTACACCTGCAAGTATTCTGTACCCATACAGTCATTCCGATTTTCACTTTCAGTACACTACTCAATAAATTACATGACATATTCCAACACTTTATTATAAAACAGGGTTTGCATCAGATGATTTTGCCCAATGATAGGCTAAGGTAAGTGTTCAGATCATGTTTAAAGTAGACTAGCCTAAGCTATGATGTTTGATAGGTTAGGTGTATTAAATGCATTTTCAACTTCTTATATTTTTAACTTATGAGGGTTTATTGGGGCATAAAACCCCATTATGAAATCAAGGAATACCTATTTCTTGGGTTGGGTGGGGAAGAGATTTACTGGACAATCTGCCATTTTTTTTAAAGGGTTTAGTAGCATTTAACTTTTCTAGAATGGCAAGGTCCTAAAATTCTAGATTCTGATTCCCTTTCATTTTTGTTTTTAAACTGGCCAATTCTTTCAAATGCTTCCAGTAGCCACCAACACACTACTAAAGTTTTGCTTTCCAATCTCTTCTAGAGCAGGGGTCAGCTAACTTTTTCTATAAAGGCTTGATAGTAATTATTTTAGGCTTTGCAGATGATAGAGTCTCACAGCTATTCAACTCCTGCCATTGTAACACAGAAGCAGCTGTATATAGTAGGTGGTTAAATGGGCAGGACTGTGTTCTAATAAAACTTTCTTCATAAAAACAGACAGGCCTTAATTTGTCAACCCTTGTTCTAGAGTTTGAGGTTAATTATGCAAGTGCTGTGCTTTCCAAGTTATCGCAAGGGGCAGTATCATGAAATGTATTGCTATTGTATAACCTGAATCACCTGTCCAACCTCTGGTATTAGTTTCCCTGCTGCCTGCTGCTCAAGCTGCTCAGCTATGATCCCGTGTTCATAATAGTAACACCCTATTTCTGTGTTAGAATAGACAAGTATAAAGGAAAAACATTTCTAGGTGTCTCCTTTACTCTTACATTATTACTTCTAATACCAAATGTGTGGTAGATTTTCCCACACCAAACAAGTCCAGGTTCTCTGGACACCAGCTGGGTGTCTTGTATTTTAACTCAATCCTGATACTACATACATGGACATAGCATCAGATCCAACAGTTTAAGGAATCAGTCCTACAAGTGCCAGCTGTTCAGATGCCAATCTCAAACTCAGGTTGTTATCTGTGGTTCCGACCTACTGGCTGTAATTCAGAGGTTTGCAAAAACCCCCCTCCTCAGGCTCAATTAATTTACTAGAGTGGTTCACAGAAATCAGGAAAACATTTTGCCAGTTTATTACAAAGGACATAACTCAAACACAGCCAGATGGAGAGATGTATTGGGCAAGGTAAATGGGAAGGGGAACAGAACTTCCATGCCCTCTCTGGGTGTACCAGTCTCCCAGCACTTCCACACGCTCACCAGCCTGCAAGTTCTCCTTACCAGTCCTTTCGTTTTTTTATGGAGACTTCATTACCTGGCATGATTGATTAAATCATTGGCCTTTGATGATGGAACTCAATCTTTAGCCCTCTCCCCTCCCTGGAGGTTTGGGGTAGGAAATGCTAGAAGTTCCAACCCTTTAATTACTTTGTTGTTTCCCCTGGCAACCAGCTCCCCATCCTTTGGAACTTTTCCAAAAGTCACCTCATTAATATAAACTCCTGTATGGTCAAAAGGGACTTTTTTTTTTTTAAAGGAGCAGTACAGGGGTGTGGGAGGGGGTGGTGCAGAGGGAGAGGGAGAGAGAGAGAATCTTAAGCAGGCCCCATGCCCAGCATGGAGCCAGACATGTGGGACCAGTCTCACAACTCTGAGATCATGACCTGAGCCACCCAGGTGCCCCGAAAGGGACTTTCACCTTTATTGCTCTTACCTTTTAGATAATTCTAAGGGTTTTAGGAGCTCTGTGCCAGTAATTGGGACAAACACCAAATATGTATTTTCTTATTATAAATCACAGTGTTACCACTAGGCTATGCCAAGGTGACAAACCCTAAATTTATAGTAGCTTAACACAACTAGGGTTTATTTTCCATACTGTGTGTCCAGGGCAGATCATGGTGGGGAAAGGATTCTGCCTTACTAGGTGCTCAACAACCTCGTCTGACAGAAGAGCCATTACCTGGAATGGCACTAATCAATAAAGCAGGGGAAGAGATGACAGGATGTTGTGCATGGCCCTTCTATTTTTCACTCCACCTCTATCCTATTGACTAGAACTAATCACGGTTAGGCCTTGCATGTAAGGAAGTCGAAAAATTATGGGGGAGAAGTTGGAATATTAGGTTAGTTCTACTTCCTCTGCCACAAATTTATACAAATTCATTTATTCTCATACATAGTTAGCAATGTTACTAACATCTGTAGAAAGGTATAGATTGATATACAAAGATGAATTTCAGGTAATATTTTTTAAAGCATTTTTTTTTTACTGTTTTTTCTTGATAAAAAATATTTCTAAAAAAATTGTATTGTGCTCTTAATCTTTCTAAAATAAAGTGTTTAAGGTTGGAATCTTATTTCTAGGCTAGGATGCAGTAGTACCCATCACAGTAGATGCTGAAGTAGTATCAAAGCTTACAATATGTAATTCTTGAACAGGCTGTGTTACTTTGCTGAGATAATGTATTTTGTAAAAAAAAAAAAAAATCTCATTTTTTAAAAGATTTTATGTGAGAGAGAGAACACGTTAGCGGGGGAGGGGCAGAGGGAGAGGGAGAATCTCAAGCAGACTCCCTGCTGAGTGCAGAGCCCAACACAGGGCTTGAACTCATGACCCTGACATCATGACCTGAGCCAAAATCAAGAGTTGGACACTCAACCAACTGAGCCACCTGGGCAGCCCTAAAAATGAGATTTTAAAAAATCTGGTAATTTAGTACATAGGTGAGCATAAATGCTAACTTATGATTCTCTTTCTTTTTACTATAATAACTTCGAAATGCCTTACAAATTGCTTTTATTGCACTTGATGAAAAATTTCTAGCTAATCGTAATTTCTAGAAAATTCAACATTACAAATTTCTCTAATATGTATGTATTCATAAGTGAAAAATGCCATGAAGCTAAGTTTTCAGAATTGCCTGTTATAATGAACCTGAGTAGTGATGTTGATTATAATGAGAGAAATTACAGTAGTTATCAGGAATTGTTTTACAAGTGATCTAATAATGGGACGCCCAGGTGACTCAGTGGGTTAAGCATCTGAGACTTGATTTCAGTTCGGGTCATGATCTCAGGGTCGTGATGTGGAGCCCCATATCAAGCTCCCTGCTCAGTAAGGAGTCTGCTTGGGATTCTCTCTCTCCCTCTGGCCGGCCCCCTGCTCGCTCACACACTCCCTCTCTGTGTCTCAAATAAATAATATCTTTTTTTAAAAAAGTGATCTAATAACTTGTGAACTGTAAAATGTTTTTATATATCATAGCAGTCACTTTTTGTTTTTAATATTTTAAAGGACTTAAAGCCCAGTAATATAGTGGTAAAATCAGACTGCACTTTGAAGATTCTTGACTTTGGACTGGCCAGGACTGCAGGAACTAGTTTTATGATGACACCTTATGTAGTGACTCGCTACTACAGAGCACCTGAGGTCATCCTAGGGATGGGCTACAAAGAAAACGGTCAGCAAACACTATTTACTTGAAATACTGTTTTTTGCTTTTGTTTATCAGATTTCTTATGTAAATATTTAAGCTGAAGTGCATAGAAGTTAAATGTATCACTGAAATGTTTATCACAAGTTTGAAAATAACTATAAATTTTGTCATAAGTGTTTGGAAAAACTTGGGGCCCCTGTTTATTTAAATATAAATACGTAACTGTCAACACTACAACTGGATAAAGGATTTATTGCTGTGGCTCCTAAAACAGAATATATGCCATTCGCTTGCCTGTAACTTGAATATGAGTATTTCTAACAGGAGCTCAAGGAAGTATATGGTGGACTGACAATTTAGTATAATCCTACTTTGCATTAGTGGTATTTGAACATACTTTCAACCTTATGAAGCTAAAGTTATAACACTTAGTGTAAACTTTAAGAGCTACAGTGAGGCCATTCTGCAATTAAGATAATTAAGATAATTAAGGTGATCTTTTAGAAGAAACAGTGTTTCATCAAAGCCTTGTGTCCCACCTTAAAGAGATGGCATTATTTTATGTGGGTATATTCAAATATTTCAGCATTAGAATCAAGGTTGAAGAAAATTATCAGGCATGTAGTTCACGTATTTTTTAAAATGTTACATATATGTGTGTACATACATGTAATTTAAGAAGTTTTGTTGAATCTCAGATATTTAGGATATAAATAAATCTACACAGGATTATTATGGACTTAAACTATAACTTTTGAAATGTGGTAATTTCATCCAAAATACTCCCTAGAATAGGACCTAGGTGTGTTTTTTAGCAAGGAATCTGGAACAGCAGTTCAATTTGAATCAAGAAACTATTACATCAATCTTCAAGATGCGTTTTTTAAAAGACAACATTGAACTGAGGATTTTAGCTTAATTTCCTTTGCTTTTCTGAATTAATTAAAAACAAATACTTTAAATATTTATGATTATTATTTTCTTTAACATGCTCTTCTGTTTTCTTACTCTCTAAAATTGTTTTATACCTTAGAATTCAATGAGTTGGATTTAGTATTAGACTCTTTTCTTTTGAGAAATGAGACTTCCAGTCACCATCATGAAGATTGCTTTTGCATTTACTATAAAGCTATCAATTGTCACAGATACTGTATCACTTAGTGTCCTATAAATGTGATCTTGGAGATAGCTTCCGACCAGAAATTAGCATCAAGACAAACTATCATATAAAGAATTGACATGCTTTCCTGTCTTAGATAGGAATTGTATAGATCACTTTATTGCCCTTTTTTGCCTCAGGAAACAAAGTCAAATATACTGCTTAATCATGATAGCATTAGCAATAAGATTAAAGATTAGAACTTCCTTCTTTCAGTAACATCCCACTCCTACTTGTTTAACAACTTTGTTTTGTCTTTTATTGCAAGCTACCATAAGGCTTTTTGCAAACTATAATATAATGGAATATATTTAAACTAATACACTAAGCCTAATAGAGTAAGTAGTTAGACCATTTAAAGCTAGTTTCGTGTTTGAATCAGGCACACCATATTTTGAGAAAGTTTTCACTAACCCAGACAATATCTTCTCATGCTTGCAGCTTTTGAAATTTGTTTAAAAATGTGTTTTTCTTAAGGTTACCTATATAAATTGTGTCCTGGATATTTAAAGTTTGCCATTCTCTGAAATCTATAGGGAAATTTTACTGTGGTAGATTTACCCAAAGATCAAAACCCTGGAAAAAAATTCTCTGAATTGATTTATGAGTATTACCTTTTCCTCTAAAATTTTATTCTTGAAAGTTGAATCATATAGATTCATATGAATTTTAATAAGAAATTTTAGAGAAACTTTAGTTTTACAGGATTTCCAAAATTTATTCCAATCTTTGTTACTGAGATTGTTTAATGGGCTGGCAGTCTCTTTAAGAATATATTAGAAAGTACAGACTTCTAATTTCATAAGTCCACCAGCATGGGCACCTCTCCCTAACACTTACTACTTCTCCTTTCTTCTTTTGCTCTTAAAAAGGACCTTGAAACTTCAAAAACAAATGCAAGTTTCTAAGGCTTTCTTTTTAAATTGCTTATTCTTCCCCTCTTCTATTAAACTGCAACCACCTACTCACCTTTTTTTAAAATTGAAGTATGTAATAGGCATACAATATTATTGTTAGTTTCAAGTGTACATCATAGTGATTCAGCGTTTATATATACATTATGAACTGATCACCACCACAATGAATCTACCTACCTCCTCTTTTTTTTTTTTAACCAAATTTTCAAACCAGAGATATAAAATGTCAGGGTGTATTAGTGAACCAAGAGGAGATCTCCAAATTGCCATTTTCTTTGCTAGCAGATTCTTTTCAGCTTTGATTAGAGCTCCCATTAAAAGCTGATGAGGGTCAGTAAGTCAACAGGGAGACTCTGTGGATAATAAATCTGTGGGAACTTTCATATTATATCCAACTAAAACTAACTTCTTAAACCAAAGCAGTTTGGTTTTATGGGTTTAAAAACCCTTAGGTGGAAAACAAAATACACTTCTTTTACAGAGTTTTCTTCATTGATTATTTGTTCATTCTCTATGCACTTGTTCCTTTTGGGATAATAGGGTAAAAGTAGCATGACATTGCCAAGAAAACAATAACTTTTAATTCAGAATAAACATAGGACTTCTCAAATAAATTTACCCAGTTGGAAATCCAGTTTGAAAATTTCCGAAGAGCTTTTGATTAACTTTTTAACTGTAATGACTCATACAAACACATTCTTTCTGTTAAATATTTTAATATACTAGATTATTTCTGCTCATGCTTTTTTCTTTTATTTGACTTAAAGAGAGAGTATAATGCACAGTCGAACTTCAGAATAGTATCAAGACTTTGTTATTTAAATTTTGCCGCCTCGTGTTCCTTTTCAGCCTTATTTGCAAAGATGTGTTTGGTTCTGTTTCATATTTTATAAACAATTTTAAGAGACAAAATGTATAGGTTTTTCAATTATGTGATTTCTGTGCATAGCTCTCACTTTAAAATTAGATATGTAGTTAAAAGGCTACACTTCACATTTGCTTTTGTGAGTCAAAGCCTTTTGAAAAATATTTTGTGTTTTAAATTATTCCATTAGCTAAAATTAAAATCACTTTTTTCTTTTTGTGATGTTTTGCAGTTTTTATATATGCAGTCATATTATGCTTCTTTGATTTTAACAACCTTTTGCTTTGCTTTTCCTTCTTTTGTGCTGCAAACATATAGTGGATTTATGGTCTGTGGGGTGCATTATGGGAGAAATGGTTTGCCACAAAATCCTCTTTCCAGGAAGGGACTGTATCCTTGCGCTGCTGCAGCAGTTAAATTAGTTAGGTGATGAACTTCCTTATGTTTTCTAATGAAAATAAATATGGTACATTCATATACATGGGTTTCTTTAAACGTAAAGTTTGTGGCTGGTATAGTTCAAAAATTATTGAGACAAGAAGCTGAAATATCTGTAGGCTGCATCTGGCAGTAGGACATACAGTCTCTGCTGGTAGTTAGAGCACATTCTCTGTCATTCATTTTTATTTTATACTGCTTTCTATAATTTTAAAGTATACATGGTGTATGTGATTTTTTTTTTAATGTTTAAATATTTTTTTTTTATTTTAACCAAAATCTTTATGTTAATGTCATTGCATTTTGTTTTCAGTTGACATTTGGTCAGTTGGGTGCATCATGGGAGAAATGATCAAAGGTGGTGTTTTGTTCCCAGGTACAGATCGTATCCTTATCTTTGGCCTAAAATGTAGTTTCTAAAGGTCAAAATGTATGATAGCACTTCAGCTTGGTCAGGTATAATGTTTTGTCTCTCCCTAATAATAAAGTATTGTTAAATTACTCTTTCAAAATACCACCTGCTATTTGACAAAGACTTTCCTTTTCCTCATTTATTGTTTTATATGTTAATTCTGACAACTGCTCAAGTTAATTATCTACAATTACTTGCTGGCTTTGAGTCGATTTATTTAACCTAAATAAAAAATCATGGCTTGCATTAAAATTTCTAATAATTATACACTTGAGTAAGTCTAGAAGTACTTAGGGCTTAATATGAATTTTAGAATTGTCTGTTTCTTGTGTTCATCCTTTTGTTTTGTTCCCCCAACTACCTCCTCTTTTGTTAACGTTCTATGTGTTTTGTGGCTTTTGGTTGTTGTCTCATTGCTCAACATAACATACTGATTTTTTCATCTGAGAATTTTAGCAGTAATAGTTTTATATTGGGGTGAGTAGATTTGGATTTATTCTTTTTGTTCATCAGACTAGCTTTAGTATTTCTATTAACAGTGATCTGTTATGTGTTTATCAGTTAGTAAAACTTAGAATTGTTGTAGGAGGAGGAATGGGAAAAGCCGTACTCACTGGGTTATAATAAGAAAGTTTGAGTTAGTCTGTAGGAAGGACTTGGAGTATAAAGACTAGGATGAAAAAGACCAGGAAATCTTAACCTCACAACTTACCAAAACGCAGTCTCATTTTCTAAAGTTTGGAGCTTTAAAACATTTTAATTAACATAAGCTAAACAAAGAATGGCAAAAGAAAGTGCCTCTTTTGTTAAAGCCATCATTTGTATCGCTACTGGTTATTTTCTGTCAGTACAGAAAACAAAAAAATGTAGGACAGATTATAAGAAATATTTCTTATCCTCCAGGAAATGCATTCGCATTTTCTGATAAGCTGAAAAAAAAGATTTTGTATTCTAGAATTGTGTACGGTTTAAATTTAGAGTCCCTGTGGGTAGTAATTATCATTATTCCTTGAATCGCTTATCATTTGTATTTAGAATTTGTGGGTTTAAGCTTCTCTTTTCATGGAAATCAGTATTAGTAGTTACACACATACAGTGAGGTTAACAAAGCTTATTTGTTGATCCTTTCTATCAACAGTCATTACCTTTTACAAAGTGGCTATAAGACAAGATTTATAACTGCCACATTCTTTCTTAGGATTTTTTAAATTGCCGTTTTCTTGTTATTTTAATATAGATATGGCTTATATGTTGAACATTAGATACAGAGTATTTTTCTTAGCTACTTGATATTAGATATTGATCAGTGGAATAAAGTTATTGAACAGCTTGGAACACCATGCCCTGAATTCATGAAGAAACTACAGCCCACAGTAAGGACTTATGTTGAAAACAGACCTAAGTATGCTGGATATAGCTTTGAGAAACTCTTCCCCGATGTACTTTTCCCAGCTGACTCGGAACACAACAAACTTAAAGGTACTTTTTATAAATATGTATATTTAGTCCCATTTGAGGTGTGTGTGTTTGTCGTGTGTGTGTGTGTGTGTGTGTGTGTGTGTGTGTGTGTGTGTGTTTATGTTCTTAAGGGATATAACCCAGCATTCTTTCTGGGTGGGAGAGCAAAGTGAAAGGTTTTAGTTAATTTTTTTCGTTATTTTATTTTTATTTCTTTGATCATATGTATGATTTTATAGTAGAATATTCTTTTTAAAACATACACTTTTTGATAAATGATAGTTCAAGTTTCTAAAATTTATTTAAAAACTTTTATGAAATAATGTACATTAACATCATTATTTTTACAGCCAGTCAGGCAAGGGATTTGTTATCCAAAATGCTGGTAATTGATGCATCTAAAAGGATTTCTGTAGATGAAGCTCTCCAGCACCCATATATCAATGTCTGGTATGATCCTTCTGAAGCAGAAGCTGTAAGTTCTTTTCTTAATGTTTGAAGAATATATTGAATTAAAGATCGGTTTGGAAGAGACTTTTTAATTTTAAAAATATACATAAATGATTATGGTGTTTTTCTGTTTTTGCATGAATAGCATCTTAAGTTAATGAGCATATCCAAGCACCCCACACACAAAATAAAATTACATTCCACTATTTCTTGCCTTTTTGCTTTGGTACATGATGTGCTAGAACGTTGAGCACTTTGGGAAAACTAGTTACAAAACAAACTATTGTGTCCAAAGCATAGCACAATTCTGTGATGTAAATATGACAATTTCAAAAACTAGAAGAAAAGAAAAAGATGGTTAAACATCTTTTTTCCTGTCATGAAAGTGTCATCCAAAACTAGTCTCTGCATAAGAAGGTTGTTGATGATTGGTTAGTGTTGGTCTAATGATGTATTTTTGAAAGTCTGTGTCTGGCTAATAATTCAAATAATTATAAAGAATTTATATACTCTTCGGGCTCCTTGCTCGGCGGGGAGCCTGCTTCTCCCTCTGCCTCTGCCTGCCTCTGCCTGCTTGTGCTCTCTCTCTGACAAATAAATAAGTAAAATCTTTAAAAAAAAAAAAAAAAGAATTTATATACTCCCAATAAACTGACTCAGTTATTGTTACCTTGTGTTTTTCAGCCACCACCAAAGATACCTGACAAGCAGTTAGATGAAAGGGAACATACAATAGAAGAATGGAAAGGTAACATTCACCAGATTCTTAGAGATGAAACTAAATAAGCTTATGGATCTTTATGTTGATTTATTCATGTTAAGGAAATTAAAAATATTTTCTATTATTCATAACTGATATTTGGTAAAAAGATAGTAAACATTTTTACAGAAGTAGAAAGTAAGCCTCCTTCTGTCCCTGACTTACTCTGAATTTCTCAGGTTTCGCACCATGACACATTGATGCTTTCTGGAATTTTTATATTCTTCCATAGTGTACAGATATACAAACTTGTGTTTGGTTTCTCCCTCTTTTCTTCTCCCACCCTGTGTTAATCACAAATGGTTGTGTACTGCGCATACTTGCTTTGTTGATATAATCATTTATCTTTGAGATTATTCCGTTGCCCCACCTATGTGGCTCATTTGGTTTAATAGCTGGTTAGTGTTCTGTTGATGGCTGTGTCACAATTTCTGTATTCAACTCCCTCTTGAAGAGCTTTAAGTTGTGTCCAGTCTGTTGTTGTTACAGACAACTCTGCAGTCTTCTTGTGCACATGTGATAACATGCCTGTAAGAAAAATCCTGCAAGATTTGCTGAGCCAAAGGATATTTTTCAAGTATTTCCAGATTACTCTCCAAAGAAATTATGCAGTTTATATTTCTGTCAGCATTGTGTAGGAATGTCTGTTTTACCCCCACCCTCACCAACAGAGAGTGAGTTAATTTTTAATCTTTGTGAATCTAATATAGTAGTTCTACTTTGTGAATGTGGGTAAACATTAATAATGCACTGACTGTCATAGAAATGTTAAAATATTTCTTTCTTTAAAAGATTCACTGGATCATTGGGGCCAGACAATTTTTAGATCTTGTTTACTTCCATTTGATTTGTTGTCATTTTGTAATTTGACCACTTTTAGCTACATGATTTTGGGCAAGTCACTTGGTCCCTTCTTTACCTGATCGTAAAATGGAGACATATTATTAAGAGCTTAAGTACCTAAATAGTTGGAAAGGCTAAGGATCGTGGGGAGGTAGAAACCTGAACAAGTGTTCCATCCGTGAATCTATTTGGGAAGAAGGAATTTGATTCTTTTTTCTTAGGAATAACCAAGATTAGTTTTCTCTGAGTTAACTTTTGAGAAACATATAGTTAGACTCTATAGAGCTCACCAGAATGACAGAATTGAGTAGAACCTAGTACATCTGTATATGTAATAAGTAATGTACAAGGATGTAATTGTGGACCAAAGTATGTATTAAAATATCTTACCTGATATTTTTACATATCATTACATTTACAATAGACATTTATGTGTTTCTTTAATCTTAATAGGCCACCAATCGTAAAACACATAATTATACCTCTAAGGGAAAACACTGGCAGTTGCACTGCATCATTGATTATAGGATGCAACTCCATTTCATAGATATTAAACTGGAAAAAGGGCATCTTAAAATTAGTGAAACATAGTACAGTTGACCCATTAACACAGGGGTTGGGGTGCTGACTCACACATAGTCGAAAATTCACATACAACTTTTGACTCTCCCAAAACAACTGCTAATCTGCTGTTTTCTGGAAACTTTACTAATAATACATAGTTGATTAACACATATGTTGTACATTATATGTATTATACACTGTATTCTTACAATAAAGTAAGCTAGAGAAAAAAATGTTATTAAAGTCATAAGACAAAATACATTTGCAGTACTGTATGTATATTTGTTGAAAAAAAAAAATCCACGTTTCAGTGGACCCATGCATTTCAAACCTGTGTTGCTCAGCTGTATTTTTGTTTGTGTGTAAAGATGTATCTGTGATTTTTGATTACTCTAAACATGTTTACCTTTATTCTGTATCTTTTTCTCCTAGTCCAAGTGCAGCTCAATTACCCACAAACTGCCTTTTTTTAAGATCTGCTTAAGAGTTTTAGCATTATAACAAAAAGAAAAATCCATTGCCAGAACCATTAACTTATGCTTTGCCTAGTTAGTACTCCTAATTAGCTTTGGTTCCTATGCCCTAATACCTTTTCACAAACATGTGTTGTTTTCTCTTTTTAAAAAGAAATCCTCCTATTTGAAATACCATTCCTTTTTGTTTCTTTCAGAAAAGCATCTTCCATTCTTTCCTATATCCAGACTTCCTGTTTTTCTCCTTCTAAGACCAAAAAGATTACCATAGCAAGTAAACTTAGCTGTCTTTAGCTCCTTTTCATTCTGACATATCAACTTACTTTACCTTATAATCAGAGATTCTTTATCAGTTTAATTTAAGAAATTAAATGCCTTGAAATTCTTTGAATATTTTCTGCTTGTACATTTTGCTTAGAAGAGGGTTCATTGCTCTTATGCACTTCTCACAGGATTCCATGACCTAAAGAAGATGAATAATGGTGATGTAACATCCACTAGAAGGTTCTTCTGAAGTAGACAGACTCACAAGGTGCATCGTACTTGACATAGAAGAACACAGGGCAGGAGGCACATACAGCCTCAGGACAGCATCTGCTGTCTCTTCAGTTGGAGCAGTAAGAAGTACAGAAGTCTAGTAAAAAAAAATGAGATTTCTTTGGAGAAATCTTCTTGACTGTGGTAGCATGTCATGCTTCAAGTCATAAGGATTTTAAGGGTAGCTACCTATTTTTTTAAAAAATAAAAATTATTTATATTCCATTCTGATTGAAGAAGCTTCCATACATGCTTGCATTTAAATCTTTTAACAGAAAGCTGGATAAGCACCTAATGTACCATGCTACAGCTCAGGAAATAGATGTGAATAAGACAAACGTGAATCAAGGCCTCACTGAGACAGAATTGAGCATTTGTAATATGATGCGTAGGATGATATGGTATAGTACAAAATGCTGGTGGAGTAAAAAAGATAAGGCTTCTAACCCCAGTGCTATCCTTAATCCAACTTTAGAAACATTAGTTACAGCAGAAATTTTGTTTCTTTTAGTATAGTTCATGTTCAGGTTCAGGGAATTGTTACTAATACCTTTGAATCTTAGACTGACATTTAAGGGACTCTGCCACTGAAAGGACACTATTAGAAATAGTTAACATGTGTAAAAATGTTTTACTTAAAACATAGGTATCTGAGATTGGCTTTCAGACTTCGAAAAGTTTGTCTTTGTTCACTTCTTTTTCAGAGTTGATATACAAAGAAGTTATGGACTTGGAGGAGAGAACCAAGAATGGAGTTATAAGGGGACAGCCCTCTCCTTTAGGTTGGTTACAATATAAGCTTGGTTAAGGTTACAGTTTATTTCTTCTGTTGTAATCTTCAGTTGCATGAATCCTTCAGTTTTCCCCATATTTACCACTGTTCTTGTTCAAAGTTTAAGAAGTATAGGGAATACAATTTGGGTAGTTAAATTTGAAAGCACTGGTACAATATTGTACCAATATATCATACTAACATATCGGTAACTGACTTCATAAAATCTTTTTTATGATCTTCATATCATAAAATCTTTATAAAATCTTTTTCTGTAATACTGACATTCCATTGAAGAAGAGAAATTTAAAACCTTTTTCTGTTGGCATTGTTCTCCTTAAAGAATTTTTTCACAATTCAGTATACTTCCCAGGATTTTAATAGTCTTTACTTTGGATGAACTAAGGTCATTGAAAAATTTGGTACGTGTGGTACTAAGTTACCATCTTTCTCATTTTGGTATTTTTGATTGCTAAATTAAGGCAGTAACATTAAAACTGCCATTAGAAATCATTCCATAGGGTGCCTTGGCTCAATTGGTTAAGTGACTACCTTTGGCTCGGGTTGTGATCCTGGAGTCCTGGGATCAAGTCCCGTGTTGGCTCCCTGCTCAGCAGTGAGTCTGCTTCTCCCTCTGACCTTCCCCCTCTGACTCTGTCTCTTTCTCATTCTCTCTCTCAAAATAAAGTCTTTAAAAAAAAAAAATCATTCCATATCTAAGAAGAAAACTGGTTTGCAGGAGTTAAACATTCTCTTTTATCATAAGCTATCTTATATTTAATTTTAGCACTTATGAAAGCATAAAGCATTGGGGGAAAATTAAATGGCAGGTAACTTGTATATATTAAGTACATACTACATGACAGGCACTGGTGGTTTATATACTTTACTTCATTCAAACCTTACCTAAGGCCTCAGGGAAGGGATTATTATGCACATTTTACATATGAGGAAAGTAAAGTTCCGAAAAAGTAAATGAACATAAAATTACAAATATGTGGAAAAGCTACTACTTGAAGCCATGTTTACCAGTAACTTCAGATGGCATGGTTTTCCAGCATCCCATATGGCCTTTGGGTGGCAGCAGAGACTTGGCTACAGATGTTAGGGCAGCTTTAGGAAAGAGATGAAATTTGAATTGAACCTTGAAGGCCAAGTAGTGTTCCACAGATAGGTCTTGAATTTGAGTAAAACAATGACATTTTAATCATCCCTCTAAAACTTTTCTACATTAAAAAAAAAAAAAAAAGATATCCTGGGGTAAGATTTTTTAACTATAGTTTCAAATGCCCATTCTGCTATACTATAAACATATATTGGTTTAAGTAATTTCTGTGGCTTTTTATAACATTTTTGGTTATATTTATGAGTTTTTAAATTTTTAAATTTTTTTAAATCCTTGATCAGGAGTGAGTTTTCCAAATTATAATATAGATTCTATTGAAAATATAAATTGATTACGACAGCTTTTACCTACAGTTTAGTTGTAACAAAAGCTGTATTATAAATGCTTTAATAGCATAATTAATTGGCTTTGTATTGATGTTTAGTAGTAGCATAAGTAAATTATTCATGTTGGAGATGCAAGTGGGATTTGAAAAGTCCATTATTTGGAGACTTTTAAACTTCAGAACACTATCCTAATGAGTGATATATGTTAAGTATTGAATGTTTGAATAAACTTAATTTCATGAGATAGAGCAGTTGTATCTTCTTTTAATTTATTTAAAGAAATTGGTTCTTAAAGGACACTTGACTGGTTATAAAATAAGTAGAAAGGACAGGACTGTAGGTTTCTAGACATTTTTTGGATTCTCAGTTATAGCTTGCAGAGAAAAGTGTTAGTGAATCAACCTGTAATAAAAATATTCAGTTGATTATATGCAAAAACAGAAAAAAGTCTTTGACAAATTAGAATATCAGATAATCACAATACCATTTCAACTTTTTAAAAATGAGCGGTGCCTGGGTGGCTCAGTGGTTAAGCGTCTGCCTTTGGCTCAGGTCAGGATCCCAGGGTCCTGCCTGCATCGGGCTCCCTGCTCCTCAGGAAGCCTGCTTCTCCCTCTCCCACTCCCCTTCCTTGTGTTCCCTCTCTCGTGCTGTCAGATAAATAAAATCTTAAATAAATAAATAAATAAATAAAATGAAATATACTATTTTTCCCACTTTCTTATCTTTATTTTGGTTTGGCTAATATTACAGTGAGTTTGCATGCCTTCGAGGGTGTAGAGACTCACTCGAGAGGGAAATGACCCAGCTACCTGAAATTAACCATTTTTCTTATTATTGCCATTCAGATATTTGAGAATTTACTAGGTTGCTTTAAAGTTCGGGAAAAAAACAAGTACTTTTCTTTTTCGTAGATATTTGATTTTCAGATTAAAAAATTAACTAAGGCTTTAAAAGTTAGTTTTTGGGGCACCTAGCTGGCTCAGTCTGGTAGGGCATGCGACTTTTGATCTCAGGGTTGTAAATTTAAGCCCCACATTGGGGATAGAGATTACTTTAAAAATAATTTAAAAAATAAAAGTTAATTTTTATCAGATTAAGAAGTTTGGATAAAATGGAATTTGGATTAAAATGGTGGCATGAAAATGTATACTTGGTGGAACCCTTTTACGATTTGAATATTTCAGTACCAGTCTTCGAAGCTAACCGTGGTATTGTGTACTCTTCAGTCAGAACAGGCACATTCTCTAGTGTCTTGTGGATGGAATTTGAAGTAGAGGGTCACGCCTGAAGTGTACTCAGTCTGCTTTTTTAATTCATTTTACCTTGTGTCACCTGCTCTGTCCCTAATGGTTCCATTTTCTGTCTCCCAGCCCCCTCCCTAGCATCCTAAAGATTTGCCTATTCCCAAGCCCCTGGCTATTTCCTTGTTGCATTTGAAGACAAGCTCTCAGAGGACCTTTTGTATTCTAAAGTGTTCTGTTGTTCATCATTAGACAGAATAGTAGGATAGTTTCAAACACTGAGATGCTAGGTTCTGGAGTAATGGTTTTCCACAGGCTTTGTTTTTAACATCCTGAGTGCCTCAAATCCAGCCTAGAGATTCTTACTTCTCAATTTGGAAACCGTTGTTTTTATTCCATAAACATATTCTTAAGAACTATTGTATAACTTTCATTATTTAATAAACTCAAATTTGCATTGACCCTTATTTAACGGTCACATAGTTCAGAAATACTTACCAAAAAAAAAAAAGTACTCACTTAGAACATGAATCACTTTTTCTTTTTTTTAAGATTTTGTTTATGAGAGAGAGAGAGGGAGAGAGGGAACACATGAATCACTTTTAACATATTTCTACATTTTTTTAACATACAGTCTACATTTCCCACTTCACCCCCCCTCCCCGTGACATTCCCTCCCATTTCCTAACCCAGCCCCCTTGAAAGGATTTCTCTGTTGCTTGTATATTCCTGTTAACTTTTTTTTTTTAATCTAGGAGATGCTCGTTAACTATACTTTCAGTAAAGGAAACAGTCTTCCCCTACTTTATCTGTTTAATAAATCCATATTTGCTCTTGTCAAGTATGTATTGGAGTAAAAATAACAAGACTTGAGTTTACCTAACTAAGGCATTTTAGTGATCCTGCCAAGTCATATAACCTCATACAAACTGGGACAGTTGAACTAAGGGCCCTTTCTTTTAAAATGATTTTAGCGTTTGTCTTGGCTTTTGCTTTAAAACAAGATGACCAGGGGACACCTGGGTGATTGAGTAGGATAAGTGTCTTCACTTTGACTTCAACTCAGGTTTTGACCTCGGGGTCCTGGGATGGAGCCCTAAGATGGGCTTCCCGCTCAGCAGGGAGTCTGCTTGTTTCTCTCCCTCTGCCCATCCTCCCATTCATGCTCTCTCTTCCTCTCTCTCAAATAAACAAAATCTTAAAAAAAAAAAAAAAGTACCAGAATACTGTTTGGAGTTTGCAGCGAGAAGGTAACATAAGTCATTTTTATTAGGGCAGTAGTTTTTAACTTTTTGGGTCATATATCTCTTTGAGATCTCCAACAAAATGCAGTACAGACAGTTTTGCATGTATTATCAGTATTATTCATGCACAACCTGATGAGCCTTTTCAAAGCCAAGAGAAAAAATTATTGACCACTAGAGGTAGCCAGTACAGTATAGGTAGCTCAGTGTGCAACTCTGTCTGCAACTGATTTGCTGTTTTGTTTCTCATAGCACAGGTGCAGCAGTGATCAATGGCTCGCAGCATCCATCGTCATCATCGTCTGTCAATGATGTGTCTTCAATGTCAACAGATCCGACTTTGGCCTCAGATACAGACAGCAGTCTAGAAGCATCAGCTGGACCTCTGGGCTGCTGTAGATGACTACTTGGGCCTTTGGGGGGTGGGGGGATGGGGAGTCATTTAGTCATTGATAGAACTACTTTGAAAACAATTCAGTGGTCTTATTTTTGAGTGATTTTTCAAAAATGTAGAATTCATTTTGTAGTAAAGTAGTTTATTTTTTTTAATTTCAAGTGATGTAATTTAAAACTTAAGTTGTGTTTTAAAACAGCAACAAAACTGTATTGTATTTTTGCTGTAATTAACTGTATAATGTAAACCTAATTATTTTATCATGGTTTAAAATTTTTGCATATTGCTTTATCTTATGCTGCTGATTTTTTTTTTACTGAATTTGTAAGATTTTGTTTATCAAAGCAACTATTATGTGGTGACTTGCCTATATCATGAATTATTTAAGATTTTTATAGTTTTTTTTAATTAGAATTTTATTTCAAATGTTTTGTTCATGATGCTATCCTTCAGGGTTATGTGCTTATCAATGAAATAACCCCAGAGGAGTGAGGGAAAATAACCTGTAGCCAGTTGTATTCAGGAATAACTACTGTAAATGATGAACGTGTTAAAAAACCTCCAATATTTGCTACTTGCCAATCCTAATTTAATTACAACAATTGGTAGGTGTCCTACATTGTTTTTGGCAAAGGCCCCATCATCTAAATGGCAGAATAACTCAGAGCATGTCTTTGAAGATGCTGGGCGTCTACTACCACCCTCCTATTCCCCAACCCCATACGACAAAAGTAAAGTAAAAAGAATATGGTATTTTCTGCAAATTTGTGGCATGCTCAAAGCTTATGATCACATAAAGTCAAGAGGATACTTCATGAATAATACATTTCAATGCAAATAAACAGATGGTTCACTTCTACTAGCTATGAGCCTGTTTTTGTATACACTGAGTTCATCTACTCAGGCTGTAGGTCCCAGCAGTGGTCTAGAGTCTGATCTTTCCCTTTCCTGCAGCCTCAGGCCCTTGGACCTTGGACCTTTCCTATCACAGTGTCAGTTCGTTGAGCACCAGTTCTCAAGGTGTTTTCTGGCCATTTGATTCTACCTGTAGCATCATCATATTTATACTAGCTGTTGGGAGGTTCCAAAGCCTACTTCAATTTCTGTAGGTGATGCATCAAATGAGCAATATACCGTTCATCTGAAAATAGTAGCACACAGCCATATATAGGATATCATTTTTCTAAGGACTGTTTCTTCACATTGAGCAGAGCAGGCATAAGTGGTGGTTATTTAGTCTGCGTCTTTGTTTTTTTATACCTGATTTTCAATAAAACATGCAATGTGGATGTTGAGTAGTGTAAGAATGGTGCTGCTCCTGACAAGTGTATGTGAACTGTTTACATTTTATACCTGCAGAATTCTTTCTCCACAACTGAATTTTTCTTAAGTAAATGTCATTGAAGTTTCATTATCTCTGAAATACATTCTCTGTATTGCCCCCAGGCACCTTTTGTTATTTTTGGAACAAGGGGGATTTCATGTAATGAACTGGGAAATGGATACTTAAGTAAGTGTCAAGGTTCTAGGCAGAAAGCCCATGGGAATTCATGACCAACAGGAGCAAGAACTGGTGCATCTCATTATGCAGTGTCTGAAAGTTTGCTTGGCATGTTCGTATATTTAGTGCAAAATTCCTTTTGAGTTAGGTATTTTAGGTTATTGTTAATGTGCAATATTTAGGATTAAAATACATTAGCCTTTTTCTGTGCTTTGAAATAGCAAGTTTGTTTTGGACGGTTTCAGGTCGTGATTTCTAGCCTCTTCAAGTTGTCAGCCTTTTTATCAATCCTTTTTCTACTCATACAACATGGTGCATTAATTTTATTAAGCAAATTAGAATTTTGAGACTATAACACCTCTCGAATTATAGAAACAATTGGATTTACGATTTTAGCAGAAATTTGAGCATGAGTGTGTTCTTAGTTTATATTTGGCAGTTAATCAGCTTTATTTTTCCTAGGATAGATTATTTCACTGTTGCACTTTAACAACTGACATGCTTTCAGAAGTTTCCCATATTTTCTGTTTGATTCTAGTAAGCCATCTCTATTGATAGAGATCTCAATTAAGTAAGGAAAACCAGGTGTTCTTCCTGTATCATTTGTTGTAAATGCCAGCTCCTCCTTGCCAACCAGCATGTTTCAGTTGATTCGGAGAAAAGGAATTCTTCTTAGTTAATGTAGACTAAAATACTTAACAAATTCTGTCCCGAAAACAAAGTCTGTTTGTTAAGTGTTGCGTGCCCTAGGTTTTTAAAATGCAGTATCTAAATACAACTTTCCCTCGTCTCTTAAATCTGTTAAGCTAAAGATGTACTGGTTCTTTTTATTTTGCAAGCTTTTTGACCCTTTAAAACATCTTAAACATTTATGTGTGATTTTTTTAAGAGAAATTACAAATAAGATTTCTGTCAAGCAGTACTTACATAAAGCCACCTTGCTTCTCTTATACCTTTGGTTTTTCAACTTTGTATATTTAATATACCCATCATCTTACTGTCAGAAAATTATTTTGACTAAGATTTATTATTCAACTTTATATTATTTTATTATTCAGCTTTATAGGAAAGAGACACTTAATTCTTTCTACACAGTTCTTCCTGGTTACTACTCTGTTACTCTTTAATGTATACTGACCATTTGTAAAATGTGTTGTTGGGATTGCTTAATTATAATATACATAAATAGAGCATCTCAACTCTTTCATACTGTTTGCTGAACAGTTCTCATTTTGTCGCACACCCTCAGCTGCTGATTGTTTCTGGTGTGTACTCTTCCAGGTTGGTTCAAGGCACAGTGCTTTACACCAGACTTCCTAAGAGAAATGCCAGCCTTTTAAATGAGGAGGCTCCCACACAGCCCCCTTCATAGTACAGAGAAGCTTGATGGTATGCAAAGCAGCAGACTTTCCTGTAAGCCGTTTTGTTATTCTCTTCCATGTTAATCCTGCTGTTTTGTCTAAAAAGATGAGGATGAAGAGGACATCAGTGTCTGGTAGTGAGATCAGCAGTGGGCAAGTGAAACTGTTTGAGGTTACAGATAAGACTTGGTTTACACTGTCGGCCAGTATGTGCTATACATATGAAGACATAACTACTCAGTGTTGCCTAGGCACAAGCCTGCACAACATTTTGAGGTAAAGACATAGTCTGTTTTCAAAAATACTGTTGTAGTTTGTTTGTGAGTGTTCATTAGTCACGCATTAGCTGTAGAGTGAATGCATGAAGCCCCATGACCCCAGTAAACTTCTCTTCTCAGTAGAAAAACCAAACACCACTGTTCTGTCATTAGCAGCCCTCTGAAATGTTGCCTCCATATCCTTTACATGTTAGTGTACATTGTGTTTCTATGATCTCTCTTAGGTTTTTCCTGAATCAGAGGAAACTAATTTTTCCTTAATAGCAAGAAAGATGAAGAGGTAAAGGGCATTGAAGCAGAAATGTATAGTTTGGGGTATGATTAGAAAACTCACAAGGAGAACAAAAGTCCTAATTAGTTTCAAACTAACTGCTCTTAGTTAAGTGCTCCTAAGGAGAATCTTCTAAGAGTAACAATTTCTGGCCATATCTGGTTTAGATTCTCTTCGTTCCTGAAACTTCTGAGAAATATTACCTGTGGATTAGTTTTGCACAATGTTCTATTCTCACAATAATTTACAAATTAAACTAGGTTTTTATTGAACTACCTCACACTAATTTTCTATGCTTTCCCAAGTAAGCTATTGCCCTTACTGTAAGCTCTTTACTGAGTGTGAATTATAAATGTGTGTTAAATACTTTATAGCCAATGTTGACACAATACCAATAAGTGTGTAAAATATATACCTTGCATCAGTAAGAGAGACTCACGTGGAAAATCTTTCACTGTATATCTTGGAAAATTGTGTTAGATGTGTTCGTTGGACATTATTACTGTCTGTTTTTATAAGTAGAAACCTGCTCGTGATACCAGTCCATTCTTTACATTTTACAAAAAGAATAAATCTTAGTAAATTTTACGAAGAAATAAATTACTTTTGTAGGCCCGATATTTGGTATATTTTTGAGAAGCTCTTAATCTTTTAGCTGAATGATGAAGTTAAACTGAACTAGCTGTCTACCTGGACTGTGACATCTATTTTCTCATTACAGTTTATCCTGTTCAACGGGTTTTAAAACCTGGAAACCTACATATGATAATTGACATTTGCTTTTCTCCCTCTATGATGCCATTCCTTCTTCATTCCTGTTCCTTCCCTGTGTTCCATTCCCTCTCCTCTCCTCTCTAGACAAAACAAAATGGGGCACTTTGTAGGGAATGCTGAGATAATTATTGTGGTTTTTAATCATTCATGCCCTAGTCATTAAACATGCACCACTGGAATGTAAACATTGTTACCTAGTCTGTTAATTGGTTATAATATTTTAAATAAAAAAGAAAAAAGTGGTATGAAAAATATGAAATTAAGAGTTTTTTCATTGAAAACAAAATTAAATTTGTGGTAAAAAGTTTTTCTGGGTAATTTTAAGGTTTCCTGTGGATTGGGATTAAAGGGGTAGTAGTACTAAGGCAGGTTTCTTAGATTTGGATTTATATAGAGTGGAAGAGCCTAAAATATCACTCTGGTTTTTTGGTTTGTCTAGTCTTGGTTTTCTTGTGTTTAAAATCTACGGAAAAACTTTACCTAAAAGGAATTTTCTTCAGTGCCCTTAACCTAGTTCTTGGTAACCATGTGGGAGAGCCGCCATCATGGCCACTTGGTAAAAATAGGTTTAATTTAAAGAGGGTCTATTTCAAAATAAACTGGGGATTTCAGCGTTGAGTGTGTTTTCACCTTTGCCATGTGTATATTCTCTTTGCTTGTGCTGGTCCACGCTGCTCTCAGTATCAGGGTCACTCACTATATACATCTAGGATGTCTCTACAGGACTGCACTTCTCTGTCTTGCTCAGCACGCTCCAGAACACCATCTTATCCATACTGTCCCCATCCTCACCTGCACTCAAACTTCCCTGCTCTGAGGAAAGGACAGGACAGAAAGTAGGTCTTTACTTGATCACTGTTGCTCCATCAGCCGATGTGGTTGCCAGCCTGGTGCGTGCCCTCACTCCATTTTATCACAGTCATTGGAGAGGCCTCCAGGGAGAGACTGGATGGCAAAAGCAGACATCTAAGTATCTAAGTGTTGTGTCAGTATCCACCCAGTTGTAATACTCCAGCGACGCTTAATAAGATGGGAGTAGTTCGTCTTTGTTAGGCTAGGTACTCCATTTTAGTATTGTACCTTCAAAGGTCCATTGACTTCATGTAAATAAAAATCGATTTGTACTAATTTTAAGGTTTAAAAAGTTTTTTAGCTTTGCAGTTAATGCACCAGTATGTCTTTGGACTTTGAAACTAAAATACTTCAAATATGTTTCGTTAATGTTAGAATTTAACATTTAATTTTGTCAATTGATGAATGCATAAATGTCTAAGATCCTCTGTTGGAAGCTGGCGGTAAGGAAAGATAGAAAAATGGGTAACAGTCTGGTCAGCCTGATTGAAATAGTGTTGTGTAGAGGAACAAGAACCATGCTGAAGGAACACAGACAGGGAGAGATTGATCAGAGGAACTGAAGGTTTTGCAGAGGAGGCATTTTTTGAGCTTTGGTGTAAGGAAGGGTATTCCCAGGTTAAGGGAAAAGCAAGGAGGTTTAAAAGTGTGTTCATGGGCAAGGAATGTGGAATGGCCGGCATGAATGAAGAGAATATAATGAGAGAGAAGTCTGAGAAATTGGGGATCAGAATTGAAATACTTGGAATAATTGCCTTCATTTTAAAGGCAGTAGAAACTTGTAGTTTGTGAGAAAGAGTAATGTGACCAGGTCTTTGTTTTAGGAGGGACACGTATTGTGGGAGCAAGCTGGTTAGACTGGAGGTCAGGTGACCGGTGACTGGGAAGCCAAAGATACTCAGCTGAGGGAGCTGTGGTCGGTCCTTTTTGCACAATGAGAATGGAAGAGAGAGGACTCAGGTTGCCATTAGCTAGGTAAAATGGCAAAGATTAGCATTTGGGGCTGAGCCCTGAGGATCTGGCAGCGCACAAGATGTTGTGCAGGGAAAGTAACATCCAATAATGTATTTTCCAGTTTGTACATCATAGTTTGAAGAGACCATGATGGAACAACACGTCATGTATGGCATCAGCTTGCCACTTAAATGTTTCAGGGTGGGAAGAAAGGAATAATATCTCCCTTATTGAGTGTACACCTCTCCAGTCTCTTCCATTGTGTGGTCTGTGTCATCTGCTTCTATGGCTCATAAGCCATTTCCATTAGTGTCATTTTGTGGACAGAAGGAAAAAGGGGATTCCTGTCGGGTATAACATATGTAAGACTTAGGGTTACCTGGATAGGTGAGGGCATAGATCTGATTGCTAAATATTGAGTGAGTGGTGAAGCAGCAGTAAAGAGGACTTTTGTAAAGTCGACAGGAAATAAAATCATGACATGTCTTGAGAAAAATAGACTGAAGGGCCAGAACAGATTAAAAAGGAGGAGATAAAAGCCCATGTTTCTTGACAAGACAAGGTCCCAGAGAGGGTGGGATATACTGAATCCTGTGACTCCAGGTTAGCCTGAGCTCCAGATGGAGAGTTTGGACAAGTCTCAGTTTTGTTGAACCTGCTGCTGCTTCCTTCGTCTGTCATATGAGGTTGGGAGATGGTCTCACAGGGCTACTATAGTGATGACTTTGTGTACCTTTATAAAAAATAATTAGTGTAAGCAAATGCAATTGCTGACTTTAATTTTGGAAAGGAATAGAGATGGTTTAATGTAAAATAAATCTTTTTTAAAAAACAAATGGTTTAATGTAGAGAAATGTCGAAGAGCAAAGGAGGAGTTTTGTATGGTCTCCAATCTGAGAACTTTTGTACACTCTGACCTTCAAGTCATTTTTTCCATCCCAATTAGTCCCAGTCTTTGTGTGGTTGGTAAGAATAATTCCTGAGAGAAATGCTTCAAAATCGATAGATTTTTTTTTTTTTTTTGAGAACTAGAACTGTTAAACATTTTGTTTTGGTTCTGTTTCAAGTAACATTTCCTGCTGTTCACCCCATTCCAGCTGAACCTCCTCCATGGCATATACTTTACATCCTCTGTGCACGTGCTTTTGCTTAGTCCTATATTTACCTATTTTAAATCCTCATTGCTTAAGATTTAGCTCAGATAATTCTCCGATGAACCTTCCCTGACATGACTTTTTCTTTCACATACCCAGTGCATGCTTGCTAACTCATTTATTCATTTGTTCACTCCCCAATTTTTTTCCACAGGATGTAAGACAGCAACGTATTGTGGGCCTTTTAACGTTCTGTGAGGGCACCCTATGTGCTTCTCTTCTAGATGCTTCACTCTAGAAGCCCTTGGATGGAAGAACCTGTCTTGACTCCTAGATAATGCTTGCGAGGTAGGTGTTCAATAAATGTTGGGCTGGATAAGCCAATGACTAGGACCTATGCTGTTTCTGTCCTCCAAAACGCAATGTTCATGGCCCTCAAAATGTGTCGTGAGAACTACAGCACTCTGAAACGACTGTAGTAATGTGAGCATGGGCTCTAATGCCAGATACCTAAAGTAGAATCCTGGCTTCACACTAGTTGCCTCACCTATAGCAAGTTGCCTAAACTCTCTGAAGCTCTCGTTTTCTCAGAAGAGGTGAGAGGGAGGAGATGACTTTCGTACAGAATTAGAACGATGAGGGAGATGGTTTTCTTACAAGTTTCCCAAGATGATTCTGATATGCCCCCCACTGTCCGTTATCAGCTACCTTAGAAACCTAAATAAATATCCAACTCTCCACCAAGAGCAGTGACAGATGGGGTACAGGGCACATCAAGAATGAGGCATGTCAAGCCCCAAGTGATTACTATGAAAGAAGGGAACCGGGAAGACATCAGGAGACCACTAGGGGAAGACGGAGATGTGGAAGTGGAGGAGGGGGCAGATGGTGCAGCCAAAGTAATGATCATGCACCCTTCCTAAAACCCTTCAAAGCCTCAATACCTAGTACCAACTCTAGGGGCTTCTGTGTTGAGTTAGTAACAAGATTCACTGAGGGCTTACTCTATACCAGGCACTAAGTGCTTTGTATGAGCTCACAGAGTTTCTACGACTTTATTTGGTAAGAATTGTTCTTCTCCCCTCTTGTGATCAAACCGAGGCACAGAGATGCTGAGTAACTTGCTCAGGGCTACTCGACCAACCTGTGGTGAGGCCAGGACCTGAATCTGGGCAGTCTGGCTCCAGTCTTCGGTTTATAACCACTCTGCTCTACAGGGGTCACAAAGTGAAGACCGAGAAGTTCCAAGTGAGTAAAGGCTTTTGTGTTCCAAGTAAGTTATGGGGCTGCTACTTAAAGGTGAGCGTGTTCATCATTTTTTAGGACTTCTTAAAAACTTTAGTATGCATGTCCATACACCTATCTGCAACCATGTCCGTGTCATCTGTCTTCCTAGTTCTTGTCTCGGACGCCAGTCCTTCCACTTTCTTGCATCTTCTCTTGGACTTCTCTCCTCATTATCACCCTCACTTCTTCATCATCCTATTTCCCTCTCTACTGAATCATTCCTAGCAGCAAACATGCTCTAGTAATTCCCATCTTTAAAAGGCTCTCTCTTACCCCCTTCACTTTACTACCCTATTTTTCTGCTCCTGTTCGCATCAGGACTAATATAAAGATTAATCTGGGCACAGTGTCTTCCCTTCACCCCTCATTCAGTCTTCAGACCATTCCTGTCTAGTTGCTGGCCTGTCACTCCACTCCACTTGGCCTGGACCCCACTCCCTGCACTAGCTTCCCTGAAGCCACTCCCCGTCACCCCCACCAAATTTATCCGCTCTCCACCAGTGGCAAAAAGAGCCTTGTTGGAATACAAGCCAGTTCACGTCCATTGATTTAAAGCCTTCAAGTGCTTTTCTACATCCCTTAAAATAACTCTACCTTGGGTGACAAGGCCCTGCAGAGTCTGGCCTTGCCTGGCTCCTGCCCCTTCTGTCACCCACCATGCTGACAGTGGTGCCAGCACTCATGCAAACTTCTGCAACTCTTTTTCTTCTGCCTGCACCTGTCTAGTTGCATGGTGGCCCTGTCCTTCAGTCTCCGTTCAAACTCACCTTCTCCGAGAGGACTTCCAGACCAAATTATCTAAAATATGCCCCTGGGATCACCTTTTTCAGAGCACTTATTAAAGTCTGAATGTATCTTGTTTATGTATACTTCTGTTAAACACAATTCGACTGAGTAAATTTAGATCTTAATGGCTTTAGTCAATGATTCATAAATATTGGGCAGTATCCAGCCTAAAAGAAAGGGTCTCTGAGGAGCTATACAAAATGAAAAACTTTTATAGGCAGAAGGGAGCAGGAAATTACACTAGACAAAAAAGCAGGTTGGTTATTGTAAGGTTGCTTTCTTGCAGGAGATGGTTGGGGTCTTTCCTGCAGATGACCTAACTAGTACTGGCCAGATGATTACTGATGGACTGGTTTAAGATTCCATTTCTGGAAGAGCCCAACTGTAAGTCTTGGTTCCGTGATATGTGGCCGAGTATAAGTGACTCCATTTGGGACCTGTTGTCTTCTTTTTAATACTTCTTTATGGTCTATCTTACCCCACTAGAATGTAAGTTCTATGAAAGCCATGACCTAGGTCTTGTTCCTTCTATCCCCACAATAATGAAAAGCCTTTTGGATTTCTATAGTGGACATAAATGCAGCAGGGAAATCCTCTCCTAAAGCATAAAGGCTAAGAGGCTATCTCACCCTCTGTGACCAGATCCTTGCCACCTTCTCTAGCCCTCCATCTTCCCCCTGCCCCTCCCCTTTCTCTGTCTCACACGCACCCCTTTATCTCTGGGTACACACATCAGCACACAGAACAGTGGAGGTGTCGCATCTGTCAGGGAGCACCCCATGCCCTCTGCCCTCCGTCTGACTTAGAGGGCTCTGGTAGCACTCATTTTGCATCCTGTGCGCAGACCTCATTAAAACACGATAGGGGTAACGTAAAACTATCAAGCCAGCATCTTTTCAGTTTGGACGAGTAATTAAGAATACAGTCTCTTAATTAAGATTCCCTGGGATGGAAGCCTGACTCCTTCACTGACTTGTGTATGGTTGTGGTCCAGGCCCTTAACGTCTCTGTGCTTCCAAAGCACTCAGCTCTAAAGTGCAGAAAATAATGTCACCTAATCACATGTGAGGTGCTTAGATGTGCTGGCACAGCAACAACTCTCTGAGGTTGTCCTCATTTTAGACACAAGGGAACAGAGACCCACAGAGCTTAACTTCCCCCAAGGTCTTCCAGCTGCTCAGAACCAGCCCAAGCCCTTTACGCTATGCCAGAGAACTTTCTGTGGCTGTATCTCTCCTTTCTCACTAACCACCACATGCTTGGTGGAGCATGGAAGTAGTAGCCATGGGCTTGGTAGGAAGGGCAGCGATTTCTGGCAAAGGTGGGGGCCCTTGGTGGAGACAAGGGTATAAGAGGCAGCAGCGTGGTCATATCTCCTTAGCCGTGGGCTCATATAAATGAGAAACTGTCCCTTTGTGACAGAACCAAAGGATATTGGGAGAACTCTCCAGGGGGTGGGGCCCTGCATCAAATGTAGGGGAATCTGCGAAACATGTTGTTACTGACACCACTTACTGCCCCCAGGCCTGGGAACACAGATGCATGGACTCCATTCCAAAGCTCTTTTACAGTGTGGAGTGTACAGTGGCCGTGTCTGGTCCATTATTCAACAGCCAGGTAAAACAAGGAGTCTCTCTCTCACACACACACACATACACACCCTAAAAACTGTACTCTTTTTAAAAAAATGGACATTTTTCAGTCTTAAGCCAATTCCTTTTTAGTATGAGACTTACTGTTTCCAGTTTTTGCTTTAAAGTCAAACAAATTTTAAAGCACTTTTGAAGTAATCTAAGCAGAATCCTAGATTTTTGCCAATTTTTTGCTATTGCATGGTTGATGTATCCACACTTTAACAATTTTTTTAGCAAGTTGCCCTTGGTCTTTCTAAAGCATTCCAAAAGAATCAAAGGTCTTCAAAACATTAATTTCCCATGTTTTCACATTCATAATTCATTGGTTTACTTAATTTGAAATGTCTTTACACTAATAGGTACAACTTGAATCCACAGTCTGGGAATAGGTTGTTGAAGTGTACCTCCGTTGGGGAAAACCTAAGTGGGTTAGGGACAGGGTACTAGGCCAAAGCCGGTCGGTTCCGGTGCAGAGTGTGCTTTACAGGCAGGAGTCCATGTGTTTTACAGATAGAATGGAAAGTGCTGGTTAAATGGAAACTGGAGGACAGAACTTCTACTGAATTTTGCCGACTGATTTTCAGAGAAAAATTACATTTGCAGATCCTAGTTTTGCCAGCAGGTGGCAGATGTGGCTCACGAGCTGGTTTTGGCCAGGCCTTGGCTGGAAGCTGAGCCTTTGCCAATATGAGTGGCTAAGAGAAGACAGACAACTTTCCTTTTCATCATGTGAAACCCTTTTTGTCTTTCCCGCTCCTTTGATAGCCCGGTGGCATCTTCTCACCGAGTTAAAGTTGGCAGAATTCCAGGACTGTGGTACAAGAACCTAGGACCATAAGAATACACTGGTGTTCCCACTTACTGTCGCCTAGTCTCAGTTTCTCCTCTGAGCGTGGGACCAGTTCCTATCTTGCTGAATAATCAGTCACTTCAATTTCTATTTTTTTTTTTTTTTTTAAGATTTTATTTGTTTGACAGAGAGAGACACAGCGAGAGAGGGAACACGAGCAGGACGAGTGGGAGAGGGAGAAGCAGGCTTCCCGCCAAGCAGGGAGCTCGATGCGGGGCTCGATCCCAGGACCCTGAGATCATGACCTGAGCCGAAGGCAGAGGCTTTAACCCACTGAGCCACCCAGGCACCCTTCAATTTCTTTTCTCTTTCTCTTTGAATAGAGGGGAGAACAAATATTTTACCTTCTGGGGAAGCTGGTCACCCAGATCATCTACTGTAGATTGCCTGAGAGTAGATCTGGATATTGCTCTCCACTGACCCCCTTCCTCAAAGCTCCCCAAGAGAACTTTTGACTGCTAATGCTGCTGGGTGGCCTTGGCAGGCATCTGGCTTCCTGGTTGGTAAGACGATGGGTGGTCCAGCAGAAGGCCCGTGGTCAGCCTGCCTCACCGCTGTGGGAATTACCAGCCAACTTGGGGTCTGTGGGCTTGTACCTCATGGTATGAAGCCAGCTCTTTTTGGGAGCACCAAGACACTGGCATTTAAAGCCTCAGTGCAGTAGTTTATACCTCACTCCAGGTAGATGGGTGGTTGGACCTGAGGGACTTTTCCAGAGATAGTGGTCAGAAATTCGGGCACTTTGGTGTTCAGGATAGCAAGAGGTGATATGTAAGGACACTGTGAGCGGGAGCAAGGGAAGAGATACCAGTCCTCTTCGCTCAGGGGCTGCTCCTTTGTTGCTCCTTAAGTCCCATCCCTAAGAGCTCTGGCCCAGGCCTGCACATGTGTGGTGGCTAGGCAAACACTTCCTTGAAAGCTCTGCCCTGAGGGAGCCTTGAAGTCTGAGGATGAACTGGAGAAGGAAGGTAAAATGGGCATGGAAGGGAGAGGGACTAGCACTAGGTCGAGGGGAATCTGCAGGGAAACAGGGCACATACCCTGAGGGGCACCTGGAGGACGGAGAATGGGCACTTCCCATCACTGTGGCTCTTTTTTCCTTCAAACACAGACCCTGTGCCCCCACACACACCCTGGGTGCAGAAGTGAGGTGTAGAGTGCCCGTGCTAAGCTCGGACTCATAGGCTCTGGCCCTGGAGCAGATCTGGGGCCGAGCAAAGGCAAGCAGGTTCTAGTGAAAGGCATGAGAGGAATTCCAGGCCAGATGCCAGCCGCAGAGGCCCAGCCGCAGAGGCCCCCAGGCTCAGAGGGGGAAGGAAGGACTGACTGAGGAAAATCAGCTTGCCTTGGGCACAGAGAACATGGGAGCAAAACATAGATTTGCATAAATCCAGCTTCAGTGACTGTGACAACACTGGGTGTTCCTCAGGGAGGTTCATAACCCATTTCTGAAGCCCAGGCCATCCCACCTGTCGGACACCTTGGGGACTTCCAACCCGGAGAACAACTTGGTAACCCTCATTCTGTATGACCATAAAGAAGGAGTCAGGAATCCAGACATGATGTTATGACAGCAAATTTAATAAAGAATGCAAAAAAGTAGCCCAGTGGGCTACTCAGATCCCAGGTGCCATCTGTTTTAGTGGTCACGGGACTGTCCCCTCTGACACCTGCCAGGCCCTGCATAGTCGGAGCAGCATCCAGATCCCACGTGGGGCTTGAGCTTCCAACAGTCCCCCCTGGGGGTGTCAGGACTCCTCCCTCCAGCTGACTCCAGAGCTCCTAGCACCACTGAAGCCCAGGTCCAAGCTGCAGGGCCTTGTGGCTCCTCATGAGGTGTGCGGCCATCTCTGCTTAGAGGTGGGTGAGCACCACTGTGGACGGGCGCTCACTCCACTCCTTCACTTTGGGGCTTTGTCACCTCTTGCTCCTACAGTCAGGCTTCCCAGGGTTGAAAAAAACTCCTCCATTTCCTTCTGCAGCAGCTGGTTCCTCTTCTCTGCGTCTTCCCGCGCCCGCTCTGAGTTCCTCAGCTTTATTTCCAACATTGTGTACTTTTTCTTTTCCTGGTCTAGTTCTTCTTCTAGCCGTGACATTCGTTTCCTCAGGTTGGCACTACCTTCTTCTAGTCTTTAAAATCAAGAAGAAAGACACCGTTTTAGCCTTTGGGTGGCTGGGTTTCGGCAAACATGTGCCTGCGTGCACGCCTTCCAAAGGAGCTGGTCAGGCGGCCCGCGGAGGGGAATGACGCGTGCAGGTTCAGACCTGGCTCTGGGACAGGCCCCACAGGCCTCCTCAGTCCCCGCCAGACCTGGGCACTCACCCCCAGGGGACTCCCCTTGGCCTGTGATCCAGAAACGCCCGCATGAGCATTTGGCCCTTTGGCACTCGAGGCTGGGGGCCTCCCTGAGTCCTCACTAAAATATAAAGTCCACTTACCCTCTAGCCCAGCCAGCTGTCTGCTGAGGAATGGACTGCCGGCTGGCAGAAACCAGGCCTGGTTCCCAAATGGAGAGGGAAGTAGGAAACTGGCCCCTCGCCTTTGCTTGTCTATGAGGTCCCTTGAACTCTGGCCTCCCTCTGGCTGCCCCACCTCCCACGGCCCCCCAGAGCCCAGCCGGACACCGCAACTCAGGGGAAACCTCATTCGTGGTCACGTCCACTACTCCTTATCCTTCACACCCCAGCTCAAATGTCTCACCCTCAGTGATACTTCTCTGGATTCCCCCCCAGACATGCTTCTCTGGATGTTGACGCCACACTCTACAAAGGCCAGCACGTCCGTCTTCTCAACAAGATGACTACCTCCTCTAAGGCCTTTGGGGTGAGCTGAGCCCAGCCCCTGGGAACCAATGCATTGGAGTTTGAGCGCCAGCCTGGCTATTTATGAAGCAACACAAGCTGCTCTGAGTCCTGTGTCCTTTCTGAAAACAAATGCAGGGGCCAGCCCTTCCCCCCAAGAGCTGCAGCTACAGTGCACAAAGACGACCGCGCACAGTGCACCACCCATTACGTGGTGTACCGGAGTAAGTAGTCGTTCCCCACCCCGTCTGGGACGGGCCCAGGCCTCCACCCTCGGTCACCAAACACTGCGCACGAAGACGGCAGGAAAGCTGCCTGCGCCTCAGCCCTCCATCTGGGGAGCACGGGACATGCTGTGAGACAGAAGAACCCCCGAGGTGAGTGGCAGCAGGGACCCCACAGACCCCTCATTGCTCCTCCTCTGGCTCCAGCCCCCTCTTCGCTCGCTCGCTCTTCTCTGCCCTGGTGCTCTCAAGCTCAGGCCTGGGCCTCTTGTCTTCCTCTCTCTCTGGTTCTGCGTGTGACCTCCTCCAGTCTCCAGCCCCAAAGCATCATCTCCGTGCTGACGAGCCCTCAGCCTCCATCTCCCTCGACTCCACTCAGAAACTTCATAAGCATTGCACCTTAACAGGCCCACAGGTGGCTCCTGAGCCTTCCTCTCCAAACCGCTGCTGCAGCCCTGGCGTCCCGCTCGGTGAACACCTTCTTCCAGTTACTCCACCAGAACAAAAAGGTTGTCCCTTAAGTCCGTTTTCTTTCACCACCACATCTGACCACTTGGCAAAACCCTCTAAATATGTTCAGAATCTGGCTCTCCTCTCTACCTTGACTATTGCCTCTGAGGTCCATGCTACTCACATGTCTAGCCTGGAGCCCCCCACTCTGCCCTCCACCCCCGTTTCTCACATTCCCCTCATCTCCATTCTTCCCTCTACCTGCCTCTCCCATCACAGCCCCTGGGCTTCTGCACCTGGCCTTCCGTCTGTCTCAGCACGGCCTTCCAACCCTCTCCCCGCCATGCTCCCCTTCCCTTCACCCTGCTTTGTTCTCCTTTATCTAACCTTCTAACATACCACGATTTTTAAAATCTGTCTCGTTTCTGGTCTCTCTCCGCCTCCGACCCCCAAATACCACCACATATGAGGATAGAAGTTTTGATCAGTTTTGGTCTTGGCTGTGTCCCCAGCATTTCATACAGTGTTTGCACATCATAGACACTCCGTGAATTCTCTTTTGGGAATACAAGAATTGGCACAGGGGAGGGGTTCTGAGTCCTGTGAGGCAGGGCAGAGAGCTGGTTTCCCCCAGTCCCCCAGACCAGACCCAGTGCTGACTCCTGTGTGCAGATGTATTCCTCAAAGACCCACTGGATGGGGCTCCATTCTTTGTGCTCAGACAGACCCTTCTCTCCCTAGACCACCCTGCTAGTGACAAGACTTTGCCTCTGTGAGCTTTGTCTTACCTCCAGCCCCCCAAGCAGGAGGCAGTGTGAGCAGCGGAAGCTTCCTGAGCACTCTGGATGCACCGGGCCCTGTGCTCGGCACTCCCATCCACTGGGGCACTCAATCCTCAGGACATGGGTGCGGTCACCCAAGCCCAGAGAGCCTGCCCATACAGACAGCTGGAAAACACCCTCCTCCCAGGGATGCTGGAAGGATCAAAGTAGGACCATCTGTGGGCAAACTTGCAAGGCTCAGGATATGGCACAAGGCACCCTCCTGTGACCAGGGAAGGTAGGAGGGCAGGGCTCAGCGCAGCCAGCTCCCTCCTCCTAGGAAATTGGATTACAGTCCTGGAAGGAGTCCTCATTCCCTTCTCAGGCCCAACCATGGTCCGCCAGCCAGGCTGGCCTGGGGTCTGCACTGCACGGGTCTTCCTCAGGTCCCTGCACACCTCAGGGGGCCCGTCTCCTCCCTGAGGGCCACAAAGGACCTCTGTGCTGAGCCCCCCCATTAAAGGTGCTCCGAGCAGCACAGGCTGGGATTCTGACTCACTCACTCAGCAGGCATTCATGGAGCTCTGACTGCACGCCCGGCCCTGGAGCTCCCGAGCTTTCCCAGAGGACCCCACCCCTCCATTCCCAGCCCTGTTTGGGGGCATTCGCCCAGAAAAGTGGCTTCCTGGGGCTGGCTGCTCTGAGCCTGGCCTCAGAGATGCTTTCTTTCAGAGCCGGAGGCCATGGCCAGAAGCAGACCACCAGGGCCGATGCCCGGTGAGCTGCTGGCCACAAGGGCTCTGCCCAGCCCCAGGGGTGCTGGCCTCGCACTTGCCCCTTGGCTGCAGCCCTTTACCTTTTTATACTGGTCTCGTACTCAGTCCTCTGCCGGCACAGCTCCGCCCTGAGCTCCGTGACCAGGCCCTGGAGAGCCTCGGAGCAGCGGGCATAGTCCTGAGTGGTGCTGCCTGGGTCGCTGGGCTCGCTGCTGCTGATGCCCACCTCGTCCAGGCCGCGGCCCAGGTCCGGGGATCTGCAGTCCTCGCTGCTACTGGGGAAAGGGGAAGGCTCGAGGGCCCCCTCGGTGTGCAGGGAGCTGCAGGCAGACGAGTCGCTGGCCCGGCAGGCCGTGCAGCTGCTGACCGAGCCCCTGGCCGATGCTTCGCAAGAGGAGGCCCCCGACCAGGCTGTGCTGGCCACGCTGGGGGTGCTGGGAAAGAGGCTGCTTGGCTGGGGCACGTTGTCGTAAGTGGAGAGTCTCTGCGAAGAGCCTGAGTCCTTGAGCCGTTCTCCCGAGGAGGCCCGGCGGTGGCCGCGCAGGGAGGACAGCCCGTTCATGAGCCAGTTCCCTCCGGAGGAGATGACGGGCACCTCCAGGGACGAGCTGCCCACCTTTGGGCCCCCCGCACGGGACCCCGACTGCCAGAAGGAAGACTTCCAGTTGGGCAGAGTCTGCACCTTCTTCCCAGGGCTGGGGGCGGCAGGGCCACCTCGGCTACCCAGGCCCGTGGGGGCGGTTCTAGACAGCGCTGCCACCGCGGCCCCATCCAGAGACGAGGTCCTGTGGGATGGCAGGCCAGGGCTGCTGGGGCTGCTGGGTTCCGGCTGGCCATCCCTTGGGACCTCCTCGGAGCCCCATCCCACTGTGCACGGTGGGCCCCCACGTGGGGAGGCCGGCCCTTCCTCGGCCCTCGAAGTGAAGAGCTGGCCATGTTTGCGGATCAGGATGGTCATCAGGTGCTGGACCAGAGAAGTGCCTGCCAAGAAGAGAGAAGCCTGGCTGTGGATGTCTCCAGTCCAGGCTCTCTAGACCAGACCCAACCCAGGGTGGCCGCAGGACCGGACTCGGCCAGAGCTTGACATCTGCCTCTCCAAAGGACCTTTCTACCCACCACACCTTCCAAATCTAGCGCAGACAAAAAATCCCGCATCCCCTTCCTTAGACACAGTGAGGGCACTGCGCCTGCAGCCCACTGCATCCCGCTGGGTGTTGGGAAAAAGCAGGCACTGTGCCCACTGAGGCCGCAGAGCAAGCCAGTGGCAGGCTGGCACTGGAAACTGGGACCTAGACGTCACAGCCTTCTCGGCTGCCCCACGTCACTCCCCTGTACTGCCAAAGAGGGCTGTGCCTGACTGCACGTGCGCGTGCGCACACACACAATCCCACGTACACACGGTCACAACACACAAATGTACACAGCCCCCAACATGTACAACCCGCTCTCCCCGACCCTACTCTCTCTCACACGTACACACAAACACGCACACGCAATGACACACACAATACCTCTTCTTCAGGCCTCGGCCCCTGAGATGCAGCCTGTGGTTCCTGCCCCAGGGGGTTGGGGGTCAGCGATGAAAGGGGGGCAATGCAATGGGACCACGGTACCTATCGGCTTGCCTTGTTCCCTCCTGCTGCCCTCCCAAAGACCAGAGCCTGGGAAGGTTTCCAGGTGCTGAGGAAGAAGGGGTGGCTGGGTGGACCCTCCCACTGGAGGTAACTAAGAATCCTGGAAAAAATAAGGAATCCTTAGCCAGAAAACTGGGTGAAGCAGGAACTCAGTGTTCGCTGTTGGGCATTTGTTCAACCTGGCAGGCTGAGAACCTGGGGGGCCTGGGATGAGACCGAGCTAGGCAGGCCAAGGGGGGAATCTGAGGGAGAGTGCCACCCCAAGAGCCACGCCCTAGGCTTGGGGGGACACAGAGCTCCACAGTCCACCCCCACACTCCTCTCCCCCAGGTCACGCTCAGCAAGAAGTGGCAACTCCGCCTCAGCTCGCCTGGTGCCAGGGGCGGCAGCTCCAGCGGACTCAGTGCCGTGTGAGTGCCAGCTTCTGCACACCTCAGCCGGCACTGGCGGGGGGCTTCCGTCCGTGGGCAGCAGGGCTCCCCAGTAACCGTGCCGGACAGCCTTCCACGGGCCCTCTGAGCACGGGCTCTAGCTTCTGGGCCAGCCTGTACCTGTGGCCCTTGATAAACCTGGCTGACAGTCACCTTACCGCTCCTGATCTCAGTTTCCCGATCTGTAAAGTGGGTGAAATAACCACATCATGAGCCTGTGAAGCGGACAATGAGGTGATACAGGGAAGGCACTCCTGGAGGCCCTTGCATCTCGCAAGCCAAGTTTTTTATCATTATTTACTCCCCAGCATACCGCTCTGACATCCAGGAGCCTGTGACAACTAAACATTTACTTAAGGAAAGCAAAAACATCAGTGTGTATTCAAGGGCAAGGGCACGGAACCCTTCCATCCCCCAGCCTCTCCTGCCATTCTAATTGCTCCCAATGACCCCATCCACAGGGCAAAGTCCCTTTTCTTTTTATAGCTGGATTCCATGGAGTCGCGGAGAGGGGAGGGAGGATCCCCCAGACCAGAGCCCTTTCCCACCGGCCTGGCCCTGGGCTGGACTGATGCAGGGTGATGCTTCTGAGGACCCACCTGGGACCAAGGGGAGGCCAGACCTGGGCAGCACCCAGCACCGCCACGCACCCCTCCACCATTACCTTCCATGATGGTTACTGGGTCTTCTATCTGCGGCCGAAGTATGTTGGGTCCAAAAACGGTTGCCAGGTTCTGGACACTCATCTTGTTGACATTTGAGTGGGACTGGACTTCATCCAGAAACCTGTAAGGTAAGGAAGCAACAGCTGGCGGAAAAGCAAAAAGCTGATGCCAGATCTGCTGGGAACTGCCCGGCCTCCATGCCCAGCCATGTCCACGCGTGTCTACGGCTGCTGGGCATAGTCAGCTGCCCCTGGCAAACTCTGAAGAGAGCAGAGCTTCCCCCTCTGACGGGTAGGAGACAGCCATCAGAAGCAGAGGCCAGTGGGATAAGGGCCCACTGTCAGTGTGAAAGCAGGACACACGACTCTCCTGCCTGCAGTGGGGGCAGATGTCGAAGAAGGCCGAGACGCCTCAGGCGTGCAGCTAGGTGAGGGCCACACTGCCTGCCCTCTCCCGGCACCTGGGTCGAGGCCACTGTGCTCGGAAGGCAGACCCCTGGGGGAGGGGACGGCGAGAGGCACCCAGAGAAGGCTGAAGGGACACAGGGTGTGTCCCTTCTCTTCAGGAATGATACACTGGGGACTATAACACTGCCTTCTCCCACGGGGACCATAAGCCCCATGAGTGCAGGGGCTGTGTTCTTTTATGCCCCTCGCTGGCTCCATCAACACATGGGGAGGAGTGTGGGGTGGGAGCATGGCGGAGAATCCCTCCGTGAAGGGGACAGAGCCAGAGCGCGGGGAAGCTCCCTGCCCCTAGTCACTTACTTGCAGATATATCTGAGCAGGTTGTAATTGGCCAGGGGAAGGCTGCTCACTTGCTTAGCCAACTCCAGCGTCCCCTTGGGATTCAAAGAGAAAAACAGCATTTCAAAGGCCAGCAATGAGACCCCAAGGCCTTCTGCTGGAGGGAGGGCTGGGAGCGCGGACAGGAATCTGAGTCCAGACCTCCAGCCAAGGCCCCTGCAACCAGGCCCCAGGTGGCCAGAACGTGCCACCACCTCCACCTCCCTCTGAGGAGCATCGAGGCCAGCCTTGGGAAAGCAGATTTACTTTTGGGGAACAGATGGGAAGGGTATGTCTCTCTGCAGGGCCAAGAAGGAATGTCAGGGCCACGGCTCGGTACACTTACGGAGGCACAAATATTTGCCAGGTAAAGACCCCTCAACTCCCACAGGGCCAAGAAGGTCAGCAAAGAGTCCCTCTCCAGCCAAAGCTGGCTTAGGGCTGCAGGCAGGCACCTGCAGGAGAGGGCGAGGGTAGGCGGGGAGCCCTCTGTCCCGAAAGCAGTCTCAAATTCTTCTGGGAGGGGGCAGGATATAAATAGATGAGAGGTCTGGTGGTTTCTGAACCCTGCGGCTGGTCTGGGTAGCCTGAGGTTGTGCTGGGTGGTACAGCAGGAGTCCCCACTGTGTGAGGGCCCACACCTGGGCCCCAGGCACCCAGCACCATGACCGGAACTCGGCCTGCTTTAGGAGGGAGCTGCCCCTCCCAGAGACCGAGGCCTGCACACGGAGCGGACCCTACCCAGACAGGGGACGGTGCAGGCACCCACCCACACACACAGCAGGCTGCTCCAGCCACCTCTCGCTGACATGCATAGAGCAGGCTGCTCCAGGGCCCCCTCCACAGAGCAGGAGGGTCAAGGCCTCCCATCCTACAGAGCAGGCTAGAGGCCAGGATCTCCAGGCCATGGAACTCTAAACGTCCGTCCAGACCCTGCTCCATACACCCACCTCCCAGCAGGCCCGCTTCCCAGGACGGGTCCCCAGGAGCCACTAACCTCCCCCTCGTCCTTGGTGAGCAGCTGGGCACAGCTGAGGAAGTCCTCGTACCTGGCGAAGGGGACCACGGGCTCGGGGAGCTCCCGCAGGTAGAGCTTCAACAGAGAGGCCACCGTGTGCACGTCTGTTGTGCTGTGGGCAGGGGAACATGCATAACATGAGGCCTGGGACCCAGGGAACCCCAGAAGTTGCCAGCACCTTATGCCCCTCCCCCAGGAGCAGCCTCCGCGCTCATGGCCATGTGCGTGCTTGCGTGTGCCCAGTTAGCCAGGGAACTGGATGAGTGAAGGGTCCCCTTCTGCTGGCCTGGTGGTCGCCCCGAGGTCCTCTGCAGGGCAACATGAGAACTGCTCATGAGAACTCCCAGCAAGGGGTGCATGATGGGGAGCTTGTTCCCCTCACCCCCAGACTGGCTCCCCAATGGAAGGGATGGGGCCATGTCAAAGGCACCTGCCATGGTGGCCTACAGAGCTCCTGGAAAGAGCAGACATCCCTGGGCACTGGCCACTGGGGGCCAGGCAGGTCAGAGGTCAGGCCCCTTCCTTGGGCCTCTAGGTTCCTATTTACATTATAGACGCCCGGGCTTCTATGTACATCACACTATTTCCAGCACCCCAGTGCCCTGTGTGTCCACTCAAGGCCTCAGTCTCCTGCGCCCCAGCTTGGAACTGCCCAGGCTGCTTTGCCCCCAGTGTAGGGCAGCAACCCTGGGCCTCGGGGCCTCTGGGTTCAGGTCCCACACTGCAGTCTTGGCACCTCCTCTAATCTTGCCTTCCTGGATGGGCCTGGGCCCTGGGTATTTCATCTGCTTTTCTAGGGCCCTGGATTTAAACCCTGAGCCTGCATCTCCCTCACAGCGGGCACTCAGGAAGGGTGAGCCTAGGGCCAGGAGAACGTGGCTGTGCCATTAAGGTGCCACCGGGCCCTGCTGGCCACGGCTGGTCTCACTGAGTTAAGCCCTGGGATCCCTCCTGGCTATGGCATTTGGGATTCTGGGATCAATACACCATATATACTTCAGACCCACACACCCAGGGCCCCTCCCTGCCTCAGGCCTAGTGGCTCTCAGTCTGGCCAGGCCACGCGGCCCCTGGCTCTGCTCCCACTAACCTTCTCCAGCCAGCCATGCTGCTGCCCATGCCCTCCACTGCCTTCCCCCAGGCCCCCTCACCTCCTCCGCCAACACCCCCCACTTCCTGGGTGCTCACAGTCCCTGGGGGCGCCCAGGCTTGAGCCCAGTCCCCACACCCCACCCGCCGCTGGAGGGCTGTGGGTTCAGTGCTGGCCACTGCCAGAGCGAGAGCCCCCGGAGGCTGGGGGGAGGGGCAGGAAGCAGGGAGGAGCTGCAGGCTTGTCCCTGGGGAAGACATGGGCAGTGAGAGCAGAGAAGTGTGGCCTAGGCCCTCCTGATATGTCTCCCCTTGTTGGGGAAGGTGAAAGCTTTTCTGTCCTGGGCAAGTGGACTCAGAGCAGCCCTTTCATTCTGCCAGCCTCGCTGGCTGGAGCACCACCATGGCTCCTCCTCCAGGGCCTCAGCTTCCCATGCTCCTGGGCCTGGGAGGCCTGGCCCCCAGCCCGTGCAGCAGCCCCAGTTCACAGCCCCCTGGCCCACAGGTCCCTGCAGCCAGTCACATCCAGCTCCTCTGCCCTACCCCGGTTTAGGGAGCCTGGCCCAGCACGCTGACTGCCTCGCCTTCTTTCCTCCCTGCCTAGAACCCCACCTCCTCATCCTCTCCTTTCTTCCCCGCTCACTGCAGAGCCTTTTCCTTTAAATAGTGGCTTAAGGCTTTTTCTTGGTGGTACTTGAACTCCCCTCACCCCCTCCCCTCCCTCCTACACACACCTACTCTGAATCCAGACACTCTACCCTAGCACCAAGGAGACTGTTCTGCAGCCCACAGCTCTGTGATCCCCACCAGCCTGTGAGCCCCTCTAGGGCAGGTGCCATTACCTGTCCCACTCCTTCCCCCAGGATCAGGCTCAAAGCTTGTGGCAGAAGGGGACTGGGTGCACAAGCAGGGACGGCAGCCCAGGGCCCCAAATCAGCTTCTGCCCTTACTGCAGGTGTGACTTGGAGAGAGGTGGCTAACCCGAGAGCCTCAGTTTCTCTGCCTGCAAGGTAACACTTCCATTCCTTGACAGCTCTTCTTTCCTAAGGGCGGACCTCCCCTGGGAATGGGCTCAGTCCCAGGCTGCACATCTCCCGACAGACTGTCCAAGCTGCAGTGATGGGTCTCGGCAGAAGCTGGAGGCATGAGGGGGCTCTGCCCCAAGAGAAGAGCTGGGAAGGCTGGGGCTGCCGGCAGGAACCCCTGGGTTTACCCTGGGGGCAGAGGGGGGCCCTGACTATGAGGGCAGATCTGAGAAGAAAGGGTAGCTCCATGGAGGCCAAGGTGAGCTTGACGCAAGAACAACTTCCTATGAAGACTGCTCTATAATGGTGGGGTCCTTCTTGTCACACAGAAGAGGCCCGAAGTAGCCTCATCTCCAGGGTCATGGCCCTTG
>CM052894.1:36081366-36104449 GCA_028534135.1 Potos flavus | reverse complement strand
AGGAATGCCATCAACGCTGTAGGGAGCAGGGAGTGCATGTGTGTGCTCACGAGTGGACTTGGGTGTGCAGGGCCGTGCACGTGCGTGCCTGGGGAGAGGGCGCTGACCCCGCTAACATGGAGCACTCACGGCGCCGGGTGCTGCCCTAAGTGCCTCCTCATTTTTCAGATGGACATACTGAGAGGCCAATGACTTTAAGAGCATGCCCAGAGTTACTCAGCATGCAGCAGGGTCAAGGTTCAAACCCACGCAGGCTGCCTCCAAGCCCAGAGAATGTTCTAGGCCCCACTGCTGCTCCCCACCCATGCTGGTGCCTGGATGCCATCCCCCCAGCAGTCCTGCGTCCCCTGTTTCCCCAGTCTTGATCAGCGGTTCCCGAGGATATGGTCACTGGGCAGCAGGCAGAGGTAAGCAGAGACTACAATAGGACATGAGAGGACAAGCTATCTGCCTCCTGGGACTCCAGGGGGAGAGCCCAGTGACCCTGGCCACAGGCGTGGGGCCCGATAGGCCAGTCAACAGTGCCGAGCGTCGGGGCTGAGGCTGCCATGACACTGGCATGGGGCTGCCCGGGGCAGCTCGGGGAAGCCTCTCGGAGGCGGCCCCAGGGCCCGCCACTAACAGCGTCCCGGCCTCTCCACCCAGCCCAAGAGGGGCCTGAGCTGGTCCCGGGGACACAGAGCCACTGTTCCCTCTCCCCTCACTCAGGGCTCAATCACCGATGCCCAACAATGGGCCACATGAGTCCAAATGCTCTTGTTTAGTGAGTGTGATGTGTAAACCATTTTAGTATTAGTTATTTAAAATCAGGAGATTTCCTATAAAAATCTAGATTTCCAGCTTCTCTTGAAAAAAATCCACAGATCCGGAGGACCTAGGCCAGAATTCCCAAACAGCAACACTGGCAGAGTCCAGTGGCATCTGTGCCCATGATCGCCCAGCACCTGCAACCTCTCCCCAGTCCTCACCGTGCCCTATTGTCTCACACCCAGCCCAAACTTCATGCATGGGGCTCTAACAGGTGTTCACTCCTTTTGCTTTGACCTCCATGGCACAGACGTCCCCCAAGGGTACTGCAGTAGGGATGACATAGGAGAGGGGTCCTGATTCACGGGAGGTAAAAACGGGGAACCACACCTGTCACGACCAGAGGCATTTGCTAGGACTTCAGGTGAGCGGGCAGAGGACATACAGGGGGAACTGCCCAGGAGCAGAGGGTCCCTAAAAGGAGAAGGGGCTGGGCTGGCCTTGCACCCTCAGTGCCTGCCTCCTGCCTCCCTCCCCGCTCGTGCACACGCCCCTTTCTTGTCAGCTCCAACCACTACTCAAGCGCCCTAAGTGCATCTGCTTTCCTGCTGCCCGGCCGGTGCACAGACCTCTGCCTGGACGCCTTCCTCTTCAGTCTGCGCAAATTTCCTATCAGCCCTTGGGAAGAGCTTAGATGTCGCCTCCTATGTGAGCTGTGAGCGCGTGAACACTCACCTCTGCCCGCATCCTCGCCGGGAGCCACCCCCCTCTCCCCAGTCCGAGCTAGTGTTGGCCTGGGAGCAGAGGTCAAGGAGCACCGAGTGAAGGCCAGTGACCCATCCAGAGTTCCTGCACTCAGCTCCCCTTTCTGGGCTCACAGGTGACTGAAGGCCACAGATGGGGAAGAGAGAAATTCTAAAACTCCCTCCAGTGATCCACAAAGCTGGGGTAATCCCATCCAGCCTCCTCTAGGCTCTAGCCCTTCCTGCTCTCCCAGCTCCTGTCCCCTGACATCTGCCATCCGTCCATCCCCCTCGCACTCGCGCCTCACCCTGCTCCCCCGAGGGCTGGAGAGGGGCAAATCCTACTGGGGCCTACTCAGCTGAACGCTCCTCGCTGCCTCCCTCCCCACCCAGGAGCAAATGCAGTGTATCAGGGAGGACGTGCCCTGCCCCACCTCCCTCAGGGGTGCAGACCTGGGCCAGACAGAGGGCAGCTGCTTCAGGGCCGACCCCATCTCTGAGAGCCCCCTCCCGACCTCAGCACAGCCAGGGCCTCCCCGTGAACCCTTCCTCACCTCCCTCTGCCCTCCTAGACGGGGCTGGGAGCCAGCAAAGGGAAGCCCATAGGGCCCGGGGTGCTTCCAAATAGAAGTGATTTGGGGGAGGAGGTGACATGGACACTGGGGTGCAAGGATGAGTAGGAGATAAGCAGGCAGGCGGGAGTGGGGCACGGGACCCAAGGCCTCGGGGCAGATCTGGGTGGGGGTCTGACGTGGACCACAGGGCTTGGAGGGTGGGCTGGAGGGAGCGTAGTTGGAGAGGCAAGGACCTGCCGCTGTGGTGAGCACTGACCTCCCATGTTGCTCAGGGACTTTGGGAAATGGCGACACTGCCCCAGAGGGCCTCCAAGTGCTGAGTCTGGTGACGGGGTGGGGGTGGAGACACAGGCAGCAGATGACAGTCACCCCTGAAGGCCATAAAGACCAAGATTCTGAGCCTACATATGCACTGGTCTGGGTGTACAGCCCACCTGAGCTACGGCGGAGAGGAGTGGCCTCCTTTCCCGGGCCTCGGTTTCCCCATCTGTAAAATGGGATGACCGTACGGTCTCTAAGAGGCTGCCCTGAGGCCCTGCCCGAGGCACCACCAGGCCTGGGACAGAGCCCACATTCCCAGCATGGCCGTGGGGAGCCTTGCAGGAGACTCTGTGCAGCCTTCAGGTGCGAGCTGCCCCCTCACCTCCCTCCGGGGAGAGAGGTTCAGCGGAGCACCGAGGGAAAGCTCACTCCAGGTCAGCCTCCTTGGGCTGCCTCCCCAGCTGTCCTCCCCCTGGAGGCCACCTGCACTCTGGCTACAGGGCCTGGCCTCCTTCCGCCAGGAGGCCTTCCCTCCCCTCCCCCCACCAGGGGTCCCTCTGGCAGAGGCGGCTAGGGCTGGGAGCAGCCGCCCTGAACTCCCTCAGCCCTCCTGGCACGTCTTGCAGGGGGAGCCTCGCCAAGAATCCGTTCCAGTAGGTTTGGCAGATCCCTGGAAACCCAGCCAGAGCGCCGGTTCCTCGAGGTCCCAGCCCACGCTCTTCACAAAGCACCGTCATTGCCACCAGAGAGGAAACTGGCAGAGGCTGCCCTTCCTCTGGATGAACCTGCTGATGGGCTCATCATCCTGGCCCGCCAGCTCCGCCCGGCAAAGCCCCGCTCTCACTCCGCTCGCCCCAGAAGCCCATGCCAGAGCAGGAAGTCGCAGGCCACAGGCAGGGCAGTGCGCTGGCTCGGATCCCTGTCCCGCATGACCTTGGGCACAGTCCTCAGTCTCTCCGCCACTTCACGGGGCTGTGAGCAGCCATGGGAGAGCTCACCAAGGCAGGCACACAGAAGCAGGTGCGCGATACAGGTGGCCTTCTCTGGACCCAGGAGGGCCAGCCCAGGGCCATGGCTCTGTGGGCTCACAAGGCCCCAGCAGGAAAGGGAGGCAGCGGGTGTCCCCTCTCGGGGCAGATTCCTAAGCGGAGACTTCGGGCCTATCTGGCTCTACTGGGGCTCTCTCTAGTTTGGGGGTGGCAGGACGGGGGAAGGGGCCAGGCCACATCAGGGAAAAGACACAAAGAGGAAAAACATTCTTAAACTCTCTCCAAAGCTGCAGACTTTGGGAAGTCCCTTCCGGCTCTCAGCTCCCCTGCCGCGGTTTGTCAACCCACCCTTCCAACACCTTGTGTGTCCACACCCCTGACCCTGCTCTAGGTGCAGCCTCAGAGCTGCCCTGGGGGTGGGGGTGGGGGGGCTGAAACCAACACAGGGGGCTCTGACCAGGCCTCAGCCAGCGACAGGCTGACACCAGCCAAGAGTAGGAAGCACAGCGAGAGGCAAACATCACCTGGCCGCGGGCGTCCTGCCCAGGGCAGGCCAGAGGATCCCTCTCCTGCTGGTGGTAGCCAGCCCCACGCCCCGGCACAGTGGCCTTCCTGAGGCCCAGGGGTGGGGGAAAAACCTGGGGTGAGCACTGGGCTTGGAGTCCGGAGCCCGGGGCTCCCATCCCGCTCAGTTCCCTTGTAGTGGCGGGGAAGACCCTTGGCGGGTCCCGCTTCGCTCCTCGGGGCCTCCACCCCGGGCCCAAGAGAGGAGGGGCGAGCGACCTCTGCCTCTCTCGCCGCGAACACGCACGCGCCCCGCTCTCCCGGGCCCGGCGACCGGTCGCGCGCCGGGCACCCCGACCCTCGCGTGCTCCCCGCCGCGCCCCCGCGAGACGCATGCCCCGCACCCCGTCCCGCGCTACCTGGGGCGGCGGGCGCGCAGCAGGCGGGCAGGCGGCAGGGCGGCCGCGGGCAGGCGCAGCACCGGGAGAAGGCCCGCGCGGCCGGCATCAGGCCCATGGCGCGCCCGGTGCGGCGGCGCAGGAATGCCCGGCATGCGCGCAGGTAGCGTCTTGCCCGCCGCCCGCCCGGGGCTCCCGGACCCTGGAGGGAGGGAGGGAAGGAGAGCCGGCACTCGCGAGTTCCCGAGATGCCACGCCTGAAGTTGGCCCTCGGGAACAGCTCCCGCTTCAGACGTCTCACCCCCTTTTCCCGAATGCTCGATGGGACCAGGCTCCGGAGGAATGAATGCCGGCAGCAGCTCCCAACGAGGGTCCCTTCCTTCGGGGGTGCCGAGGACTCGCTCTAGCCGCTCCCGTTCCCCGCAGGCTGGGAGGCGGGCGTTCCCGGTGGAGCAGCGGAGGCCCAGGAAGGTCAGGTAATGCGTCGGGCTCACCCAGCCTGGGGAGTTCCGAGCTCGGATCTAAAGCTGGGCGCCCGCCTTCGGAGCTGGGGCTTGGGACTTAAAAGCCGGGTGTCTTGAGCAGCCCAGAGAGCTAAGTATTAATGCCCCCACTTTACAGACGTGGCGGCTAAAGCCTAGAGCGGTTATGTAATTTTCCTGAGGTCACACAGCTAGTAAGTGGACAGACCCTCCGTCCAAACTTAAATTACCTCTCTGCAGAGATGCGTTCTGTCTAGGGCAGGATGCTGTCCCAGGGAAATGAGCCCACAGTCCCGTACTTCCAAAGTTTGAAGAGTGGGATGGATAGTCAGCCTCAGGAATATACCAGCAGGGCGGGTGGAAAGCGAAGCAAAGCTGGGGTCTTTGCAACACCAGGCAGGAGCAACAGAGGTCCACAGGGCTCTGTGGGCAGAATTCTGTAAGGGAGGGGCTTAGGGGGGTGCCCTGGGGCTGGAAGGGGTGGGGGCTGGGCCCCTCTTCTTGCTCTACCAAGCAAGCTGGGCTGGGGCTAGGATGAGGCAATATAAGGCACTCCGCACAGGCGCAGAATTTAAGGCACTCACCACCTTCTAAAACACAGGTTCACAGAATGTGGGCCCCACACCAGCAGCACTAGCCACACCTGTGAGTTGTTGGAAATACAAAATCTAGGGCGCCAAGTGAGCAGGAGGCCTACGGGTGGAGCCAGCAGCCTACTTTCTCAGGCCTTCCTCTGGGTGACTCTGAAGCTGACCAACACTTGAGAACCACTGCTCTGTGCCTTGTGATTTACTTTCCTGGTTAGTGGCCTTCTGGGCCGTGGGATAGAAGCTCCCTCTGATCTCTCTTTTGCCCTGCCACGTGCCCTGCCTGCAGAGGGCAGATGTGCTGTGTTTGCTGAATGAGTCAGGGCTACCTAGTATTGCGAGTGCACCTGGGTGCCCTCAGTCCCTTAAGTGGCTACCTTCACCTCAGGTCATGATCCCAGGGTCCTGGGATTGAGCCCCCCCCCCGCCCCCGCATCAGGCTCCCTGCTCTGTGGGGAGCCTGCGTCTCCCTCTCCCTCTGCCTGCTGCTCCCCCTGCTTGTGCTCTCTCTCTGTCAAATAAATAAATAAAATCTTAAAAGAAAAGAACACCAGTTACTTTAAAAAAAAAAAGCGAGAGAGAGAGCGAGCTGAGCACTTTGCATCAATCTTCTCTTCTAATTCCCATGGCAATCCTGCAAAGAAGACACTCTTATTCCCATTTTGCAGAAGAAGACAGGGTAACTGGCATACCCAGGGTCACACAAGCGAAAGGCAGAGCCAGATCCCATGAGACCACAGCCCAGTGCTGAAATCTGTGCTCACTCTGCCTCCTCTCACCCATCAGTGCAACTGGTGTGGCCAAGCACCTTCCTGTGCACATCAGACCCACCTCTGAGGGCTTGCAGTCCTCTCCAAATACCCAGGCACGCGCCCGCCAGAGGCCAGGCAGCCCTGGCTACTCTGTGGGTCCCTCATCTCCCCTCTCACACTAAGCTGGCTAGGAGGTGCTGCCCCTGTTCCCAGAGCTGGGCACAGAAGTCCAGAGATCCACAGGAGAGCGTTACCCTCTTCACAAGATCAAGTCTTCCGATCCATGAACACCGGATGTCTTTCCATTTACTTGGGTCCGTTTCAGTTTTTTCCAACAATGTTTTATCACTTTCAGAGTAGTAAGTTTTATACTTCTTTTTTTACATTGATTCCTAAGTATTCTCTTCTTTGGGATGCTATTGTAAATGAAGTCATCTTAATTTCATTTTCAGTTTGCTCTTTGCCCCTGAACAAAAATACAACTGATTTGTGTACACTGACCTTATATCCTGCAGTCTTGCTGTATTTTTTTGTGGCGTCTAATTGTTTCCTAGTGGATTTCTTAAGAGTTTCTCTACTGAGATCATGTTATCTGCAAATAAGAGATACATTTACTTCTTTCTCCCTTTCTAATCTGGGTGTGTTGTATGTCATTTTCTTGCCTAACTGCTCTGGCCAGAACCTCCAGTACAGTGCTGAATAGAAGTGAGAAAAGTGAGAATCCACGTCTTCTTCCTGACCTCAGAGAAGGTTCCAGTCTTCCTCCATAAGTATGATGTTGCCTGTGAGGTTTTTTGGTAGATACCCTTCATCAAGTTGAGGAAATTCCTTTCTATCCCTATCCCTAGACCCTTGTAAGTTTTTATCATGGGAGGGTACCAGACTCTATTAAATGCTTTTTCTGAGTCTACTGAGATGAGCGTGTGGTTTTTGTCTTTTCTTCTACTGATGTATTATAATTGTTGGTTTTCAGGTGTTAAACCGCCCTTGCATTCCTGGGATAAATCTCATTTGGTCAGTGCACGGTCCTTTCATATATTGCTGGATTCCGTCTGTAGGCATTTTGTTGAGGATTTTTGCATCTAGATCCGCGGGAGCTATTGGTGCCCCAGCCCTTCTTCTCTCCCTCTGCTGTACCGTCAACCTTTCGAATTGCTGTTTTATCTCCCAACTCAAAAAAACAAAACAACCCTCTTTTTACCTGACTTCGCCTCCAGCTACTGTCCCAGTTCTCTTTCCCTTTCCAACAAACTTCTTGAAACCCTTGGTTATTTTCACACTCTAATTCCCCTCCTGTTGTCCTTTCTCATGGAGCCCTATTCTCAGGCTTTATCGCCGGCACTCCACCAGCACCACAGGTGCCCAAGACAGCAGGGAGCTGTGCTCAATGTCAGTCCTCTTCTGGTTGATCTGTGGACCGTGCCTGTTGTCACTGCTCCTTCCTGAGACATTGTCTTCATTTGGCTCTGGGTCCCCAACTCACTCCGGCTCCTCTCCCTTACATCTGAGCTCCCTCTGCTGGCTCCTCCCCTGCCCCTGACTTCTCACCTGGGAGCAGCTCCGAGCTCAGCCCTAGTCCTCTGCTGTCCCTACACTTGCTCCGTGGTGTCCCGCCCAGCCTGGAGGCTCCAAACCCCATCTATCGGTCAACAGCCCCCAAATTCTCTCTCCAACCCAATCCTCTCTCCAAGTCTCTAGACTTAAATGTTTAATTGCCTGTAATTTACATGTAAGTTTCTAACAGGTATCTCAGCCTAAGCCCCAGTGTGCACATGTCTCAATCTTCATTCCAAACACTGCGCTTCCTCTCGTCTTTCTGGTTTCAGTTAATGACTAATCCATCCTTCTAGTTGCCTGGACCAAAACATCTTGGGATTAGTACCCTTGACTTTTCTCATTCCCTTATACCTTTCTTCCATTCCAGCAGGGAAATACTACTGCCTTTACCTTAAATATGTCAAGAATTTGATTACTTCTCATCACCAGTACCATCCGGGACCGAGCTGTCATCATCTTTCACTGGCATTATTGACTAACGAGCCCCTAACTGATCTCCTGTTTCTGTCCTTGCTTTCTTGGATCCAGTCTCAACACGTGGCCAAAGGGATCCTGTTAGAACCCAAGTCAGGCTCTGCCATTCTTTGTTCAAAACCGGCCCATGGCACCAAGGTGCTCAGGAAAAGCCAGAGTCACCATGACGACAAGGCCCCACGGATTTGCATCCCCACTGGCCCTCTGACCCGTTTCCTGCTCTCTCCCTCTTCGCAGACTCTGCTCCAGGCACACTGGCTTCCAACACGGACACTGCTGCCTCTGCCTCCAGAACTCTCCGCCCAGATAGACGTGTAATTCACCCTTTCATCTCCTTTACTCAAAGGTCATGAAACTCCGACCCCCATCATTCTTGCTTGCTCTCCCCACCTTATCTTTCTCCACTGAGCTCTTTGTCTGAACCGCAGTGGGTTTCCTTATCTTACTCGCTCCCTGGTTTCTCCACGAGGGAGGGCAGGGACCTTGCCTGTCCTGCTCACTGCTGTATCCCCAGCCCCTGGAACCCATTCCCAAGTGAATAAATGACTGGTGGGATGGATGAATGAATGAATGAATGAATGCCCAGAGAAGAGGTACCGCAGTCAGGGCCGCCTCGGAGGAGGCCATCCATGGTAACAGGCCCCGCTGACCCCGTGCGCCCGCCCCCGCTTGCTCTGTGGGGACGGCCGGGCACTCCCTTGACTGCAGCAGGCGCACTGCCCATTCCCGCCCGTCAGAGGTGGCCCGCTCTCTGCCGGAACACACCCACTTGAAAGGGCTTCCAGACTCTGTGATTAACAGCGAAAGAAGGACTGACCCTCTAAGCCTCCTTTCCAGGGGACCCCAGGCTACTAACAGCTCTGCTGGGAAAGCTGCAGAGGCTGGCTGTGCCCGCCTGCAAGTGCCCACGGCTTGCCCAGACATGTCTCCACCGCTAACCCCTGGGATTTCCGCGTTTCCTCCACGCTTTGGGTAGAAAGGAGGTAAGCGCCTTTGATGACGGTTCCTGTTTAATTCCTACATGCTCTTCAGCTCCCAGCCTGAGGAATTTGATAAACGCTGAGGGGCAGAGGGAGGGATGGATCTGGGTTCTACGTGGGACTCTGCAAACGGTCCCAGCTGTGTGCCAGCACCGGGAAGGACGGAGGGAGGGAGGAGGCGAGTGACAGAGAGGGACATGGACTTGTGGCCCGAAGCCGGCACAGTCTGAGTCAAAGCACGGCGGCGTCTGGGGGCAGAACACCCACTACGTTTCTCAGCTTTGCTCGCTGACAGGCTGGGTCGTCATGGGCAATTTACGTAGCCTCTTCGGCCTTCGGTTTATTTTTTTTCATATTGTATATATTGAAAGAGGTGCACATCCAGAAATGCACTCAACGCAGAGCGTATAGACCGCACTTTATTGTGAAATGAATGTCTGTGTAACTGGGACCACGAGCCTGGCTTTTGGGGCCTTCGTTCCTCTGCCTTTCTTTCTGCTTCCTCCTTCCCTAGCCCCAAATAAAAGTTTCCTTCTGCCCTGTTTCTGAGCTTTATAGAAATGGAATCGCGCCTATAGCACGTTACTGGGTCTCCCTGGTCCCGTGGTGTGTTTTTAGGGTCCACGCATGTTGCCAGGTGGAGCCGGAGTGGATTCTTTCTCGCTGCTATGGAGTTTCTGCTGCGAGAACGATTCATCTGTAGTTATCCAGTGTGCTGTTCCCAAACACTGGCTTAGTGTCCGGCCGTCACGGGTAAGGCTGCTGGGAGCATGGGACCCGTCCGAGGCACTTTCTTTTTTTGGAGAGAGAAAGAGCACGAGCGGGGAGAGGAGCAGAGGGAGAGAATCTCGAGCAGACTCCACAGTAAGTGCAGAGCTGGATGTGGGGCTCGATCTCATGACCCTGAGATCACGACCTGAGCCAAAATCAAGAGGCAGACCCTTAACCGACCACGCCCGCCGGGCGCCCCTGTGCGCACAGATTTCCATCGGGACATGCAGAGAAGTGGAGCTGCTGGGGCCTGGGTGTGCCCAGCATTTTCTGTCGCAGATACTGCAGGCTTCCCCAGCGAGACACACAGGTGCCTGGAGGGCTCTGTCCTCGTCACCACTTGGAACCACCGGCCGTTTTCGTTGAGTCTTTCTGGCGGGTGGAGCGCTTTCCCGCACCCCTCCCTGCTCACCAGTGGGGCCGAGGGCCGCTGCCTGGGTTCGCTGGTCCCGAGCAGCTCTGTTTTGGTGAAGGGCCTGTTGGAGTCTCCTGCCCAAGCTTCTGCGGGCTTGTCCGTCTCTGCAGGAGTCTGAGGAGTCTGTCCTTCGATGGTCGCGTGTGCGGCAAACACTGTCCCCCACCCTGTAAGCTTGTCTTTTCATTTTCCTAACCTGCCTTTTAAGAACAGATGCCCTTCATTCTGTGGAGGACAATTTATCGACTTTCTCCTACGAGACTGAGGACTTTTGGAACTCCTGCAAAAAATCTCTCTCTTCCCCAAGGTCACGATGATGTTCTCCTTTCCCCGGTGTTCAAAGCTGGCACCTGTCCTAAAGTCCAGCTCTGGGCTCCACTTTGTTCCGCGGGTTCAATTCCAATCGCCGTGCCCCGAAGGAAGTCTGGGAAGGCTGCAGAAATCCCTGGGTGGGCTTGGGTCTGGGGTCAAAGCCGCTGCAGTCATCAGGGGCAGGGAGGCCAAGGCTAACAGTGTGAGGCCATTTATGCCGCGCAGGGGAGCCCCTGACTTTGATATTCTATCGACTCTCCTCCATGAGGATCCGTGGCTCTAGGAAAGGCAGTCAGGGAGGCTGCAGCCAGCAATGGCAGAGGAGAGATGGTGAGGGGAGGTGTGAGAAAGGGGCTCAGCCTGTAGGGCACCCAGGGTCTGGAGATGGGCTCCGAGCCCCCACAGGCAAGCTTCTGCCCCTGCCTGACCGTCCACCACTCAGACACTGTGTGGGGGAGAGATGACGTCCATGGCTCGCACGGTCACAGGCCAGCAGCCCCTGGTCTCCACACTCAGCAGGGAGTTGGTGGCCCCCGCCCAACCAGCATGGTGACTCCTTCTGAGCTCTTTCATGGTGACTGAGGAGGGACACCAACCTACAGAAACAGCAGCTGCACGACCGGGGGCCATGCTTCCCCGCTCTCACACCCCACATCCCTCAGCACAGCCTGGCAGCAACACCTTCGGAACACACCTGCGGCCGAGCTCTCGTCCCCGTCTCCTCCACTCCCACGCCATCCCGTGCCCCCGTTACCCGTGTCCAAGGGCTGCTGCATCCACTCTTGTCTCTCGATGCTCCGCCCCTCATGCGGCGGCCAGAGGGCCCTTTATAAATCCGAGTAAGGTCACGTCTGTCTCCTGCTCAGAGCCCTCCTGGTGCCCCATCAATTCAGAACAAAATCTGAGATCCCCAGCATGTCCCCAAGGCCTCTCCTGCCCTCCATCTTCCACCCTCCCGTCCTCACTCCCTCAGACGCACTGGCCTTCCTGAGATTCCCTGTGTTCACATCACTCATTGCCACCTCAGGGCCTTTGCACTCGCTGACTGCTCTGCCTGAATGCTCCTCACCCAGCATTTCCCCGGCTCTCCTGGCCGCTTCATCGAGCTAGCTGAGAGACAGCATCTAACACCATGTCCCCTCTCATCCTACTGACCTTTACTTCATTAAGCTTCTCCCTACCGGACATCACGTGACACCTTTACTTGAGAGGATGGGGAGGGTGGAGGAATCCTTTATGTCATTTATCACTGAATTCCTAGTGCCTGGAATACGACCGGGTACACTTCGGGCATCCAATAAGTGCTCTTAATCCCGGTGGAAGGGAGTAGACGGCAACCACTGTTGTCAGATGGGGACCCGGGAGCAGGCTGCGTGGGCAGCCCCACATGGCTGCAGGGAGGCACGGCAGGGGGAAGGGCCCCGGGTCTCGCTGCACACCCCTGCACAAATGCCTGCTGTACAGCAGGGCTCTGGGCGCACACGGAGGCAGGTACGCACCCGCCACGGGATTCTCGCTGGAGGAGGGCATGTTTTGAAACGTTGCCCTGATGTCCCCTGCCGCCGCCCCCCCGGGCGCACGGGAGGCGTGACTCCTGGAGGCTGGCAGCAGAGGTCCAGCCCGGCCTGCCTCCTGGAGGCCGCTCGGGACACGGCTGGCGAGCCCTGGGCAAGAGGGGTCTTGCAGGCTCGGTGCAGGGCGGCGGGGTGAGATTACCTGAAGGCAAGGGTTCTAGAGGGTGAGCATGCGATCTACGGGCAGTACCTCCGCCAAGCGGGGCCCAGATGACCCGGCGGATGGCCTGCACCCAGTCCTCCATGTCGCGCTGGGAGCTGGCCATGAGCAGGAGCGCCTCGGGGTTGGCCGGCACCTTCTCCCGCTCCCCGGCACCACCTGCAAGACAGGAGACACAGGCTTACTGCAAGGACCCCCGCAGGGCTGCGACTGCGGGGTGCACGCTCCCACCGCACCCTCCACCCCCGGGCTGGGCGGGAGAAGGCCCCCTCTCCCAGACCTGCCGCCAGCTTTCCAGTTCTGGTTTGGCAGCCCCCGCCTCCCGCCCCGCCTACCCCTTTCACACTTTTTTTTTTTTTAAGATTTTTATTTATTTTTTTGAGGGGAGAGAGAGAGAGTGAGAGAGAGCATGAGAGGGGAGAAGTTCAGAGAGAGAAGCAGACTCCCAGTGGAGCTGGGAGCCCGATGCGGGACTCGATCCCAGGACTCCAGGATCATGACCTGAGCCAAAGGCAGTCGCTTAACCAACTGAGCCACCCAGGCACCCTCCCTTTCACACTTTTTGAAGCCTTTCTGGGTTTCAGAGTTCTCCTTTGGTCTTTGTTACATTTCCACATCAAAACAGGAATCCTTAGAGCACCCTGGCCACTGTTAGGGAAAAAGCGCTCCGATCTGAGGCCAGCTGGAGAAGTACGGAAGCCAGAGCGGCCTGGCTATGGATTTTGTTTTGAATCCGCTTTCCGGATCCTGCAATATGTAACTGCCCCATGTCCTGGCTTGTGGCCCCAGAGCCTCAGACCCCAAACAGGGCTGTCTGCAGGACGGGTGTGAGTCCCAGAGACCTGGGTTCTCGAGGGGGTGAGACAGCAGTTAGGGAGGACCGTGAGACCCAGGACACCCGTTGCTAGAGCCGGCAGCCCCGGGACGGAGACCAGACAGGACCAAGTGCTTTCTGAGCACTTGATACCTGCTTGGGACTCTTCTAGAAGCTGCAGACACTTAAGTGGACAAAACCGACAGACACACCAGCCCTCCTAGGATTCTTTCATCTTCACAAAGGCTCTGTGGAGGGAGGTACTATTAATTTCTGCATTTTTAGATGGGGAAAGGGAGACAGAGTGATTCCGGAGCTGGCTTGAACTCACACAGCTACTCCGTGGCAGAGCCTGGGATTCCAAGTGCCCCCCTGCTCTGGGCTCTGACCCGCCCCATGCTCTTGTCACCGCTCACAGAGAAGGCAGCCTGCAGGGGCCCGTCTGATGGCGGTCATGGCAAAGCCCCCAAAGACCAGGAAGCGGAGGAGAGTGCTCTGAGAGCTAGCAGAGGTGGGTGCGTCCTTGCTGTCTGGAGAGGCCCCTGCGGCCCAAAGCTCAGGAGGGTGGCGAGCAAGGAGACAAGCTTGCCGGGACCCCACGGTGCCTTCTGCACACCCAAGCCTTGTCCCCGCTGGGCAGCAGGGCTGTGGTGGCGGAGGGGAGGGGAGCCAGGGGCAGAGACAGCGGAGCCCAAAGCCAGAGAGGCAGCACCCAAGGCTCGGTGGGCTGCCTTGGTCATTGGGGGGGAGGGGGGCGCTGCCCCTGAGGCGGGGATGGGGGGAGGGGAAGCCGGATGCCACCAGGAAGCTTCTCTACATAAGCTTCTCTGAACCCATGTCTCAAGATGACTCAGAAGAAAGGGATCTAGGCCTCCAAGAATTTGTCGTAGTTACTTGCTTGTCCTCAATACGCACTTTTGTACCTCATCTTGACTTCTCGTTTTAAATTCTTTTTCCTTAAGGGAGCCCCCATGTCACATCAGCTTCATTCAAGGTCCCACCAAACTTGGCCCCTGTCCTGCCCGGAGGCCGGCAGGCGCTCTCCCACCCAGCCTCCCGTCCTGCCTCAAGTCCTGCTCTCCTGCCACGCTGAGCCTGCACGTTTTCGTGAATGTTTACTTATGCATGTTTTTATATACCCATGTTCAACTTTTTAAGAAGCGGCCACGACTGATTTCCCAAGAGGGCACCATTCCGCTGCCGCCAGCAGAGGACGAGCGCTCCAGGCCTCACTCGCCGGCACCCGGGGTGGTCGGTCTTCTTACTAATGCGTGTGCAGAGGGAGAGCCCCGTGTTTAAATTTGCAGCTCCCCAACGATGAATGATTTGGGGCATCTTTTTTTATGTACTTCACTGCCATCTATGTATCTCCTTCGGTGAAATCTCTGTTGAAATCATTTGTCCATTTTTTGAAATGGATTGTTCGTTTTTGTCTTATTGAGTTCGGAGAGTACTTTACATATTCCGGACACAAGTCCTTTATCAGATCTATGGTCTGCAAATATTTCTCCCCGTCCGTGCCTTTTCTTTTTGCTCTCTTAAGAGGGTATTTACAAGAGCAGAAGTTTTTAATTTTAGTGAAGCCTAATGTATCCATTGTTCTTCTTTTAGGGAGTGTGCTTCTGGTGTTGTAGCTAAGAAATCTTTGCTTAACCCCAGGTCCTAAAGTTTTTCTCTTAGAAGTTTCGTGGTTTTAGGATTTACATTGAGGTCTATGAGTTCATTTTTGTATTTGGTACAAGGCACGGATGGAACTTCACTCTTTGGCATATGGATGTCCAGTTTCTCCAGCACCATTCGAATAGACTGTCCTTTCTCTGTTGACTTGCCAGGGCACCCACACGGGTGATGGTGGCCATCTGCACCGTTTTAGGTCTTCCTTTCTAATCTGGTGCTTTTTATTTCTTTTTCTTATCTCATTGCACTGACTAGAGCCTCAAACATGATGCTGAACATAAGCGGTGAGAGCAGACATCCTTTCTGGTTCTTGATCTGATGGCAAAAGCAGTAAGCTTTTCATCCTTAAGTAGACCTGCCGTAGAATTTTTGTAGATGTCCTTTCTCAGGCTGGAGAATTTTTCATCCGTATTCACGAGGGATTTGGGTCTGCGGTTTTCTTTTCCTAGGACTGTCTGGTTTGGATACCGGCGTCATACTGGCCTCACAGAATAAGCTGGTAACTATTCCCACCTTTTCATTTTTTTGGAAGAGTTTGTGTACAGTCATTATTTTTTTAAAAGATTTTATTTATTTATTTGACAGAACGAGAGAGATCACAAGTAGGCAGAGAGGCAGGCAGAGAGAGGGGGGGAAGCAGGCTCCCCGCTGAGCAGAGAGCCCGATGCAGGGCTCGATCCCAGGACCCTGAGATCATGACCTGAGCCGAAGGCAGAGGCTTTAACCCACTGAGCCACCCAGGCACCCCGGGTTGCTATTATTTTATACTTTTAATATTTGGTAGAATGCAATGGTGAAGCCACCTAGACCTGAGTTTTCTTTGTGGGAAGGTCTTTAATAACAAATCCAATTTCTTTAATGCATACATGTATTTTTTCTTGGGTGAGCTTTGGTAGTTTGTGTTTTGCAAGGAATTTCTTTCATCTAAGTTGTCAAATGTACTGGTGCAAAGATGTCCATAATATACCCTTATTATCCTTTTTCTATTTGGAGAATCTGTGGTAATGTCACCCCTCTCATTTCTGATGTTGACAGTTTATATCTTCTTTTTTCCCTCTGATCAGTATTGCTAGAGGCTTGCCAATTTTTTTGATCTCAAAAACCTAGCTTTCTGTTTTATAGATTTTGTTTATTGTGTTTCTGGTGAGCAAACTTTTTTTTAAAGGGCTAGACAGTAAATATTTAAGGTTGTCGGGCCATATGGTCTCTGCCATAACCCCCCACTCTGCTGTTAGAGCTAAAAGGCGGCCACAGACAATATGTAAACAAAAGGGCACGGTTGTGTTTGTGCAAAACTTTATTTCCAAAAAGAAGGAGCCAGCCACAGGCTGTAGTCTGCAAATGTGTCTTCTAGTTCATTGATTGTATCTCTGATCTTTAGGACTTCTTTTCATCTGTCTCCTTTGGGTTTCATTGGGTCTTCTTTCTCTAGCTGCTTACGGTGATTAGTGCTATGCTTGTCCTAAGTACTGCTTACAGGCTCTCCCCAAATTTTGGTATGTTGTGTAGTGTTCCTTTTCATTCAGCTCAAAATATTTTCAATTCAAGATAACTTCCCTTTGGATTTCTTCTTTGACCTAAGAGTTATTTGGAAATGTGTCAGTGTCCAAATTGGGGGAATTTTCCAGAAATCTTTCTGTCATTGATTCCTCATTTAATTCCATTTGGTCAGATAACACACGTTGTACGATGTGAATCCCTTTACGGCTTGGTTTTGCCCCAGAATATGGGCTGGCCTGGTAAGTGTTCTCAGAGTGCTGGTTCTCATGGGAACTTGGCGGCCACCTTCATTTGAGCTCCTCTGCATGTGATGCATCTTTCTTCTTTTCCAGCTTCTGAGCCATTTGATTATGATGTGCCTCAGTGCAGTTTTCTTCCTATTTCTAGTACTTAGGACTCATCGGGCTTCTCAGATTTCTAGGTTTATAGTTTTCATAAACTTTGGGAAACGTGGGGTCACAATAGCTTCAAATATACTTTTCTGTCCCCTCTCCCCATTTTGAGATTCCGAGTGCATGAATATTAGCAACCTGAAGTTATCTTACAGCTCACCGATGCTGTGTTTTTTCTTGTTAAATTCTCTTTTCTCTGTGTTTTATTTTTGGATACGTGGTAGGTCGTACAGCAGTCCCCAAAGACACCTACTTCCCAGGCCCTGGGACCTGGGACTGTGCTAGGTGACAGGCCAAAGAGGAATCAGGATTGCAGGTGGAATTAAGGTTGCTCATCCGCTGGGCCTTAAGGCAGGCAGATGCCCCTGGATTATACAGATGGGCCTGTAACCACGAGGGTCTTGAAAAGTAGAGGAAGGCGAGTCAGAGAGAACTATGACCACATACAGGGGACAGTGAGCAACATGACGACTGGACTGGCCATGTTTAGCCACAGAGAAGGAGGAAGGGGGCCAACAGTTGAGGGAGACTGGCTGCTTCTGGAAGCTGGAAAAGTCAGGAAAATGGATTCTCCCCTAGAGCTTCCCACAGGGAACTCAGCCCTACCGACACCACAATTTAAGCCCGGGGAGACCTGTGACTGACTTCTGACGTACAGAGCAAGAAGATAATACATTCGTGTTGTTCAAGCCATAGACTTTGTCGCAATTTGTTATCAGCAGCAACAGAGAGCTCATACAGACAATTTTGATGGCTACCTTCAATTTACCAACCTTTTTATCATCTTCTCTAACCTGCCGTTAATCCTATCCAGGATATTTTTATCTCACACGGTGTAGGTTTGATCTCTGGAAGTTTGATTTGGTTTTTTTTTTTTTAAATAGCTTTCATGTCTCTACTTCTCTTTTCGAACCTTTAAGATGCAGTGATAAAAACTGTTTTAATGTCTCTGTCTGCTAATCCTGAGTGTCATCTCCAGGTTGGTGTCAGTTGACTGATTTTTCTCATTGTGGGTCCGATTTTCTTGCTGCTTTGCAGGTCTGATATTTTTTATTAGGTGCCAGATACTTTGATTCATAAATGGTTGAGTGCTGAACATCTGCATATTCCTCTCAATATTCTTGAGTCCTGTTCTGGGATGAAGTTAGGTTAGTTGGAAAGGGTTTGATCCTTACAGACTTTGCTTCTGTGGTTTCTTAGGTGGGTCCAGAACACTCAGGAGAGAGCTAATTTTTCCCCAGTGCAAAGGGAAAGCCCTTTGTGTTTTCTATGCGATGCCCAATGAGTCATGAGGCTTTCCAGGAGGGCAGGTGGGACAGGCACTATTCCCTGCCCTGTGTAAGAGGGGACCCTGCTGCTTGGAATCCTTTCTAGTGCTTCTTTCCTCGGGCTCAGGTCATTTCCTCACACACCCATGGTGAGTGATGAGTTCCTCGAGCAGTTTTCTCTCTGTGAGCTCTTTTCCCCGGGCATTCCATCCTGAAAACTCTAGATGCTTTGCTCTTCCATCTCTAAGCTCTGGGTCCTTAATGCATGGAGTCTGATGGGCTCCACCTGGATATCCCCTTTCTGCATCACAGCCTGGAACTTTCTCAAGGCAGTAAGCTGGGGCATATGTAGGGCTCGCCTTGTTTTCTTCCCATCTTTTGGGGATCACAGCCCTTCACTGCCTAATGTTTAGAATCTTAAAAATGGTTTCATACAACTTGTCCTTTTTTGGTGGGGAGGGGGGTTGTTTTAGGTGAGAAAGCAAATTGGTCCCTGTTGCTCCATCTTATCCAGAAGTGAAAGTCCTGCTACCACTTTTAAAGACCTACGACATGTAAAACACTGTACAAGACGCTTAATACAAACGGCCACACTTAGTCCTCATGAATTCCGCAGGAAAGAGTGTTACTGGCCCCATTTTACAGATGAATAAACTGAAGCTCTGAGAAGTTACACATTTAGCTCACAAGCAAACCAGTGGAAGGGCCAGGATTCAAACCTAGGTTTGTTCAACTACACACTCATTCTCCTCTGGCAGCAGAGGGCAATGCACGGAAGAGAAAACAGGTCATTAAGGCAAACTCTGGGGTTTTCTACAGCCTTTGATCATTTATGTGGACTTTTTTCTCCACTGCTTAGGAAAGAGGCGTATTAGCTTTAGTTAAAGAAAAAAGAATCATAACAGCCAATTATTTCAGGAAGAAGTGCATCGTGAAAGTGGAGAGTCTCTTACTACTGTTTTTGGTTCTCTCCCGTCCTTTTCTAAACAAGTCTGTGTGACCATCGTGTTTCCAGCCCAGCCCAACACAGCTGCAGACCTCTGAGCCCAGCCTGGGGCCCACCCTCGGCTCCACCAGGGGGAGCATGGTGACTTCACATCCCCAAGTGTCAGTGACACCCCACACCCCGGAGGGTGAAGAAAATGTAGGTTGGCTGCTGCCTTTTTGGGAGAACAAAAGGAGATAACTCCCCTCGCTTTGCACTTGGCCTCTAACAAGCACTCTTTAAATGTGCAAATAAAGAAAATCTTAAAAAAAAAAAAAAAAAAGAACTGCTAAAAAAATAAGTAAATAAATAAATGTGCACTCTTACGATCACATTCAATTAACGACAACAGAGAGCAGAATTTTCCCACCTTGGCACTACTGATACTTTCCTCCTGGGGTCATAGCCAGGGGTCTCGTTCAGAGGAGAAAGTTTAGCAGCACCGGCCTCTTCCCACTAGCTGCCCACAGCAGCCTGTCCCTCTCTCCCAGGCTCCCCAACACGGTCTCCGGGTGTCGTCCAATGTCCCCTGGGGGGCAGAACTGCCCCCAGTTGAGCAACAGGTTAGAGCAACCAAATGTATGCTTCCTCTGAATCTCAATGTCTTTTACGATTCTACAGTTGTGTGACGTCCCACAGGCATAGCTGGTCTGAAAATCGTCACGACTTGTCTCTCACGCCAGCCTCCTCTTGTGTTCCCACCTCAGTGCCGGGCAATCAGGTACCTCCGGGTCACCTGGCCTTTTCCTTCCCCTTGTCCCCACACTGACCCACACTGTCCCCTGGTGGGCTCACGCAGTCTCAGGACTTCCTGTGATGACTGTGCCATCCCTATGCTGATGATGTGCAAGTTCACTGTCCCCTCCCTGCCCTCCAGACCTACTAACCACTGATGGCCCCACAGCTCCCCCCGGGATGTCTCCAGGCACCCCCCAGCTAGCGAGTACGAAATCCACTCTGGATCTGCCCCACCGTCCCCTTGTCTGGTCAGGGCGATTCCCTCCTCTAGCTACTCAAGTGGAAACCAGACGCATCCTCAGCTCTGCTCTCTCCCCTTTCACATCCATTCCTACCAGTAAGTTCCACTCGTTCCTCCATCAAAAGATATTCACAATCTGACCACTTTTCACTGTGCTACCTGGTCCTGGCCACCCTTTCACATCTGGATCACTGGCGTCGTCTTCAGGCCCTCCCTTGCCCCTACAGCCTGTTCCCAATATGGCGGCCACGGTGGCCCAGTAAGACCCAAACCAGCTCACAGGTCTCTGCTCAAAGTCAAAAGTGCCCCTCACGGCAAGGTCCTTGCAATGATCTTTCAGGCCTCTCCCTCTCACCCCCACCTCTGCACTGCTCCAGCCCCTCGGCCCTCCCGCTACTCCTCTGACTCCATGGGGGCTCTCTCCTTAGCTCTCATTAGTCCCATTACTCAAACCACCCATCACACCCTTGCCTGAAGGTCTCTGCCCTGCCCTTGCCATTGCCCCTGGAAGCTGTTCTTCCAGACACAACCTTGCCTCTTTCAGGTCTTTCCTCAAATGTCGCCTTCTTGGGGCATCTGTCCTGATCACCCTGTGATGAATGGAAGCTTAATTGCAGCAGCAGCAGAACCAAGGTGAAGGGCACAAAAATCACTCGCTCGAAGGTAGGCGTGATGTCAACGAATGGGTGAGCATCACGTCTGAACACTCACGAAGGAAGCAGTGCCGTTATTCCCATCTTACAGGAAAGGAAACTGAGGCCCAGAGATGTTCAGAAGCATGTCCAAGCTGTGACATCAGCGAACTAGGACCCTGGGCACACTGGTTCCTGACCCTGCCCCCACTCGTTCAAGGGACCCGCCCCCAGGTGCCCCAGCCAGGACCCCAACTGAGCTTTTCTGGTTCCCAGCAGGCCTTTCTTCCCCTCTGAGCTCCTCAATTTAAGAAATTCCTTTTGTGCTTGAGTCTCTCTTTCCACCCATGCAAGGGGCTTTAGGGGAGAGGAGGGGACTCCAAAATGCAGAAGACCCTGGCAGCGATTCCAGGACAGGAACCCCCATCTCTCAACTTTTCCATTTATCATAAAAAGAAAAAAAAAGAGTAAATGATATTTACGAAAGCATTTTTTAAACCACTGTAGCACATGGGACGCATTCTCTGACATTCAGGCGAAAACAATAGTCATTCTGATGTAATTAATCAAACGCTACCTGTATTAGGCCAGGTGTTATGGAAAATTGTTTAAAAAATAAATCACTATTTAAAGGTGACCATAACTGCAACAGATGACCTGCCACTGGGCCCTCCGTCTTTCTACTGGGAGCCCAGGGGAGTGGGGAGCCCCAGGGAAGGCTCCGCTGATGGATTCCGAGGGGTGAAGGCCGAGTGTGGGAATACCGCTGTCTGAGGCAGTGTGGGCCAATGGAAATGTAATGCAAGCTGCATGTACTTATTTAAATGTTTTCGTAGCTACATTTAAAAAGTATAAAGAGACAGGTGAAATTATTTTGAATAATATATTCATCTCAACACAGCCAAAATGGTATCATTCATTTCAACCTGTAATCAATAATTTTAATGTATTTTTTATACGAGGTCTTCAAAATCTAGTGTATATTTTGTGCGAACAGCACACCCAGACTAGCCACATTTCAAGTGCTCAGTAGCCATGAGGGCAGCCTCAGAGCTGGGGCTGGAGGGCAGGGAGAACCTCCGCCCTCAGACTTGCTGAGACAGTGTGTGGTGGGGGAGGCGGTTACAGCTCAGAGCAAAGCCTAGGAGCCAGCTGGGCTTGTCTGCAGTCCGCAGGGCTGCCTCCCTGCCCATCCCTGCCAGCCCACACCAGGCTGAGCCCGACCCAGGTCCAAGCCGCCCCTCGGGTTCCTGTCCTCTGTCTCCACTCATTTCTTTTGACCCGACTGGAGTCACCCAACACCACTTGCCTTCAAGGGTTAATCACCCCTGGACTCGTGTCCCCGAAGCCTGCTCTCCACCCGGCTGCCCACTTACCCCCGGGCTGACGCCTGCTCCTCCTCAGATGCCTGGCGGGGCAGAAGGCCATGGTGTGGCCGCAGGGGGCTGTGGCCGGAGGAGCCACCGCTGGGCGCAGCTGTGTGCCAGGGACTGAGGCCAGGTGCACGGGTGGGCGGGGGCTGGGCTGCCAGAGCTGCAGCTGTCTGTGCGCTCTGCCCTGCCCTGCCGCGGGCACTGGGCCAGGCCCTTTTTGCCTCCTTTGGGGAACTTCCGCACTTCTCAGCGCCCCAGAGCTGGGACTGTCTGGGGCGGGGCAGGAGGCCAGAGCCAGCCGGATCCCCTGCCCCCCTGCTGGGGGCCCTCCCGCTGGTGCGGAGTCTGCAGGGTTTCACATAGCGGAAATCCCTAGGCAGGTGCCCTGTGCGAGCCACCTTGCACACTCCCTGCCCTGCATTCCCGCCCAGAGCTCAGCAAGGGCCTCCCCCCACCAGCCTGCTGCTGAGTCTATCCAGTCTTCCCAGCTCACTAGGGCCCCAAATCATATGGCTGGTCCCCCGGCGCAACCAACTCAGTGCCTCGGGGCCCTCTCCAACTGGAGACTCGGAGAGCCCACCTCAGTGGGTTGGTGGGGACTCCATGAATACACATGGAAGAGGCCTGAGATATACGAGCGCTTACTGGCCACAGAATCTTTCAGTTTTCATTTCTTCTTCTGCAAAATAAGGTCACTAACCGGATCTACCTGGTGAGGTCCTGGTGGGGACTGAATGAGACAAGGAAGCCGTGAACTGGGCATGCCTCCTGCACAGGCTTTATAAGCCACCACCATCCCTGCCTGAGACAGGGAAGCCGGGGCCCCGGGAGCTTCCAGTGGCCCAGGGCCACCCGGCTGACACAGTCAGGACTTGAACTTAGCTGTTTGGGACTCTTTCCATGAAATCAGCTGCCATCCCTATGGTGTCTCCACCATCCTTGAGACAAAGAGAGCTGGAGACAGCCCCCTTGCCCAGCCTGACTGTCTCTCTGGCATCACTCATTCCTCCCAGGACACGATGTCAGAACCTGGACCGCGGGAAGCTCTGAAGTTATTTCCTAAAGGGCTGGGGCAGGCAGCAGGCACTAAACTCTGGTGAGGCTATGCTGGTGTGGATGCCACTGTTCATGTGCCCATTCCCCCCATTTGCCCATCTGCCTGTCCATCCATCCACCCATCCA
>CM052894.1:36065722-36080866 GCA_028534135.1 Potos flavus | reverse complement strand
GGGTCCAACCCCAGAGAAAACACTTACCCCCACTCAGCTCCTGGCCTGCTAATAGGACCCCTGCTAACATGCTCCTGAGAACGCACTGTGGGTGCTGCTGAGGTGGGGGCAGGGAAGCAGCTGATGAGGACGCTGCCATGGATGGGGAGGACACGAGCCCCTGCAAATGCCACAACAGCAGGGTCCCGGTTCTGGACAAAAACCTTACCTCTCGGGTCCCTCCCTGATCACCCTTTGCTCTCGTCCGTCCACCCAACTGCACCTGAGCGAATCCGCGTGTGGCCTGATGACAGGGCTGGCCAGATCTAGGCTGCTGGTGGGGGGGGTGGCCGCTGGGAAGGGCACATGGTCATTTACGGGGAGCTGAACGCCGTCCCGCACTCCCTCGGCCAGCCAGCCCGGCCCGGGGCCCGCTCTAGACCAGCACGGTGGACCAGAGTCCATGCCGGACCCCAGGGGCCTCGCCTGGGGGCACCCAGGACAGGGAGAGCCCCAACAGCCCGATCAGTGGGGTGGAGGGGTGCCCTCCAGCAGGGCCCAGACGGGATGCCGAGCACAGCGGAGCTTTGTTCCAGCCTCCGCCATCGATCGCCGTGCAGACGCTCTGTGAATGGCACTGTTGTGGTATTTGAAGAAGATTCTACAAATAGCACGAATGCAGAATGGGCCTCACAGCCAGCTCATGAATGCGGCAGTGGCGAGGGCGGGCCAGCCTGGTTGCTCGGGGAGGACAATGGGGCCTCACAGGGGAGGGAGGGCAGGATGCTGGGTGACCTTGGCCTTTTCCGGGGCTCCGTGGCCTCATTTCCCCCAGACGTACCCAGGCCCTGCCCCCGTCACCCAGTTCTGATGGGCGGCTTCCTGGGAATTTATTGGGAAGAAGCAGCTCCCCAGCCTTTGCGAATAAAAGGAGGGGATGCGACATCCTTCTGGCGCCTACTACTCCCGGATCTCCAAGCTCTGATGCTGTCCTCGGGGTCACGGGGGAGGCGGACACAGGAAGGAAGGGTGGCCTGAGGTTTTCATCACAAATCACTTTATTAGGTAGCCAGAGAAACCCCAAAGATTCCTAGTCCTGGCAGCCAAGGACTATTAACTGGAATCTTTCCAGAAGAGTCCATTCTTGAGACTTGAAAGACAGCTGAATAAAGAGAAAAAGAACAGGGATTTGGGGGTCATTTGGAGCGAGGCTCACACTTCGTGTGACCGGTGACATCTGGTTACTTAACTCTCGAGGAAGAGCCTCGACGTCTTCCTCTCTAAGACCAATGGTGCCGCACCTCCCCCCCCCCCCCCATTGCCCTCCCTTCTGCGGGGCAGGTAGAAAACTCAGTCACCGCAAGCGCTGTGCTTGGCACCGAGGCCCTCACCAAGTGTCAGCCCCGCTTCCTTCCCAAATGAAAGGCCAAGTTTATTTAATGGCTGAGTGCACTCTGCACATAAAATGTTTCTGAACTTTGGCTGAGAAACCTGGCAGGCCTAGAGGGAAGCCTCTTGACCCTGCGAATCCACGAAGACATCAGGGGCCGCGGAGTGGACGCAAAGCAGGGCAAACAGCAGAGAGAGCCAGGGCCTGTGGCAAAGCAGAGAGGCTCAGCTCGAAGCCCCATCTGTCCCTTCCGGTCCTTGGGACATGCTGACACGCCAGAGGACAGATCCCTGACACAGTTGCCTGGCCCCTCGGAACATCCTGAGCAGGGGCCGTGGCCGAGGGGCTGACTGTGCACCCGGCCATCAGCAGTGGCAAGAAAGGGCGGCTGCCCACACCTATCGGCTCTGTCCGCCCAGCCCTCCACCGTGCCTTCAATAACTCTTGTCTGCCCTGCCCCTTCCCTCCATCCAAGGCCCCAACACGGAAGGACCATCCCGGCTCTGGCAGGGCCCAGCCTTGTTCTGTGCACAGAACTTGCCCTCCGTCCGTAGGGACAAACTTAGAATGAAGTCAGGAAGCCTCGTTCACAGCCAAGAGCACAGGGGACCCCGACTCAAGGGATTGTGGATGGGAGTCTCAACCGGGCCACGGACAGGCTGGGCGGCCTCACAGGCAAGTCACTTCCTCTCTTTCGGGCCTTGTAGAAAACTCATCTGGAAAACGAGAAGGTCTGGCTAGGTGATCTCTGAGGACCTCTCAGTTGCCCCCTCAGAGTCCAAATGTCGTATCTGTAAGGACTGATGCGTTGCTCATTGGTACTGAAGGGTGGATGCTTTCCTTAACCGTCCCCTGGGAGGCCTTCCCTGGGAAAGAGCTTGCTTATGCCCCATGCTGGATTGGGACAAGGTAGGTCGTGGCTTGTTCACAGACAGGTGGCCCAGGACGCGGCCCTGGGACCTCGCCGAGTTAGAAGGTGCTGGTGTCGGCAGAGCCCCAGCTGTCGGGGGAAGGCAGCAATTGATGCTGGTGGGCACTCATCCTCCACAGGTCCTTTTCCTGCCCAACCTCCCTGCATCGGGCAGGGGCGGCGGGCGAAGGGGGCTCTTCCCGCCGGAGGACTGAGGCCTGGAGCCCAGGCGCGTGCCCAGAGACACGTGGGTCAACGTGGGACAGCCAGGACTGGATACCAGGGTGCCTTGACTCTAAGGCTATTCCTGCGGCCCCCCTACTTTGGACCCCCAACCTATATGGGGCTCATACTCTGTCCCAATGAGCCGTCTGCCCTAGAAGAGTGACAGAGACCTCTCTCCACTTGACTCTCCTAATCAGTAAATGAAGGACACTATCTCATCTCAAAGATCATTCCTTGCTCCCAAGTTCAGGGGCTCTCTTCTCCAGAAGTTGTTGACGCACGCTGACTGGTGGGGGGGGGGGGGCGGCCAAAATCTGGACAGAAGGGACCAGGGCCCATCAGAACAGGCGGGGCCGTAAGCCCATCTCCAGGCCTAGGAGGCCCTGCTGGGCCAGGCCTGCAGTTTCAGGTACCAGATAACAGGGTGGCTAGGGGCGGCGACGATTTACTAACTGGCCTGGACGTATTGCTTCAGTTTACCAACCTCCTAGCCTTTCTGGTGAGCGCCCTCTGAGCATCAGCCAAGGCTGCAGGCCTCCTGGGCAGGAAGGGATTTGAGAGCCTGCCAGGTGAGGGCCCTCCTCAGGGAGCTTGGAGAAAAGGCTGGGGAGCAGGTGAGAGGGCCTCCCACGGGCTCCAGACCCAGACCTTGTGCTCCGTTCTCCCAGACAGTCATGCGACAGGCGGGCAGCGGCCACTGTGACATCACTGGCTGGGACGGGGCCCATCTGAGTCTGAAAAGCCTTTACTGACCCTGGGGCAGGGGGAGGCTGCCCCTGCAAGGCCTCAGTGAGTCTCGGGGAGAGCCACGTGACTGAACACCCCCGCCCGCTGCTGGGGAGCCCACCGAGGGTCCTGACGCGCAGCACCCCAACTGCGGCCTCGGTGCAGACCCTGCCCTACAAGGAGCTCCGAGGGGGGCTGGAGGGGGCGGCGGGGCTGTGTGTGACTGAGCCTCAGAGAGGAACCTAGGCCAGCCGAAGCCACAAAGCAGAAGCTGCTGGTGTGGGACTGGCCTTTGGCTCTTTTCAAGCGGATGTGACCGGGGGTGTCCTGCTTTCTCTTCCAAGTTTCGTGGACACAGGGCCTGGGCCACTTTCTGTTTGACTCCCGCGTGTGCTCCTCACTGCTGGTCGTCAAAGCGGGCGCCTGGCTCTAGGTCACGGGCTAGTAAGTGAAATAAATGCAGAGCGCGGGCTGGGAGCGTAGCCTCTGGGTCCAGACAGCCCAGTGGGGGGGTCTCCCAGCTCGGGGCGGCCTTGGGCCTGGACCTCAGTGCCCAGCTCCCCATCTCTGAAAGAGACCCACCTGAAGGCTACTGTGGGGGTTCCCTGCAGCCCTACCTGGGGAGCGCAGAGGCCGGGGCTGGGCACGCAGCGAGGGTAAGTGTGCTGTAAGTGCTTTCATTTCAACCGAGCGACACTGGCCTCATCATTTTTCAGACTCTTCCCCTAAGCCTCCAGTGAAAGAATTATCCTTCCCGTTACTGGGCATTTTCTCGTGTGCCAGCCGCCTTCCGGACAGAGGCCAAGTTAATTCTTCCCGCAGCACAGCACGCCGAGGGTGTCCGTATTCCAATTTGCAGACAAAGGTATCCCTCTGTGGCTCAGGACAAGGGACCTGTCCCCAAGGCCCGCAGACAGCAGACAGCACAGCCAAAACCCAGCACCAGGTCTGCCCCATGCAAAGCTCCACGAGCTTCTAACATTTCACACTACCTCCTTGCAATGGAGCCCTCAAGCACCTTAACTCACCTCCAACTCCCCCCTTCACATCCAGGTCCTTTAGGTGAGAGAAACAAAGCATAGAGTAGAGAAGACCTAAGAACTGCTCACATACCTCCCTCGGTCTGACTTAGCATCTTGCAAAGTCCCCTCCCCAGAGCACTGCAGCAGCTTGATCTGATCCCCCAAAAAAGCCCCATTTACACAGCACTGTCACTATCCCACCTGACTCACTCTGGGGAAAAGCCCTATCCCCAGAGCATTTGTCAAAAACAACCACTGGTAATTCTTTATCATTACCGCTGTCTAAAGCTGTGATACTAATTTGGGGAAACAAGGCTGGCCAAAAGGAAGATCCGGGGATGGAGAAATCCACCAGGGCCTTTGAAAAACCCTGACCTGTTTCTGGAGATCTGTATGCGTACAGAGCTGAGCCGATGAGCAGGAAGGACCTGAGAGGTCCCCAGTCCCTCACTTCTGGCCAGCTACGTGCAAGCAGGGAGAGAAGACTAAGACGGTCGTAAACTACCTGAGCGCTGGAGGTGCACTACAGAAACTCTGAAGGGAGTCCTTCTGGCAAAACGAAAAGAACATTAGATGGTCACTCGAATCTATCGTGAAGAAAGAAAGAGCACTAGTAAAGGTAACTATATAGGTAAAGGTAAAATACAGTATACATGTATTTTTTGTAGATTTTTTCCCTTCTATCTGATTTAAAAGACAACTGCATAAAGCAATACTTATAAAATTGCTGATGGGCTTATAATGCATGAAAGATGTAATTAGTATGATAATAATGGCACAAGGAGGGGGAGAGAGCAGGCTGTGATCCCTAGAACAATCACTAAGAAATTAACTTTAAAAATATGGTACGGGCACCTGGGTGGCTCAGTGGGTTAAAGCCTCTGCCTTCGGCTCAGGTCGTGATCTCAGGGTCCTGGGATCGAGCCCCGCATCGGGCTCTCTGCTCAGCGGGGAGCCTGCTTCCCCCTCACTCTCTGCCTGCCTCTCTGCCTGCTTGTAATCTCTCTCTCTTTGTCAAATAAATAAATAAAAATCTTTTTAAAAATATGGTAAAGAAACAAAAGGAGAGGCACCTGGGTGGCTCAGTTAACTGAGTGCCTGACTATGGCACAGGTCATGATCTCAGGGTCTCGGGATGAGCCCCGTGTCCATCCAGGCTCCCTGCTCAGCAGGGAACCTGCCTGACTCGCTCTCTCCCTCTGCCCCTCCGTGAGCATGAGCGCAGGCACACGTGTGCTCATGTGCTCTCTCTCTCAAATAAATAAAAAAAATTTTTAAAGATTTTATTTATTTATTTGACAGAGAGAGAGCACAAGCAGGGGGAGTGGCAGGCAGAGGAAGAGGGAGAAACAGGCTCGATCCCAGCACCCTGGGATCATGACCTGCGCTGAAGGCAGATGGTTAACTGACTGAGCCACCCAGGTGCCGCTCAAATAAATAAAATTTTTTTAAAAATCTTAAAAAAAAGGAAATTAAAATGAAACAACAGAAAAATATCTGTTTACTATAAAAAGAAGGCACTAATAAAACAAAAAAGACATGGCACATATAGAAAACAAATAGCAAAATGGCTGATATAGATCCATTTTACCGGAATCATATTAAATGTAAATGGATTAAAAAACTAACTATACTGTCCATAGGAGACATATTTAGATTTAAAAACAAACAGGATGAAAGTGAAATGACAGAAAAAGGTGATCCATGTAAACAACACCCAAAAGAGAGCCAGGGTGGCTATACAAGTATGAGACAGAATGGACTTTAAGGTAAAAATGTTACTGGAGCCAAAGATGAACATTTGATGATGATAAAAGGGTCAACCCAGCAGGAAGATGCAACGGTTATAAACATATGCCCCCTAACAGCAGAGCTCCATAATTATGAAGAAAAATGGACAGAATTGAAGTGGGATTCCACAATAATATTGGAGACCTTAGTACTCCACTTTCAATAATGGATAGAATGAGGCAGAAAATCAATAAGAAAAAAAAAAGACTTGAACAACACAAGGAACCAAGTAGACCTGACAAATACCTATAGAACACTCATCCAACAAGAACAGATACGCCCTCATCTCAAGGACACAGGGAAGGTTTTTCCAGGATAGACCCATACGCTAGATCCTAAAGCGAGCCTTAAACATCTCCATGGATGGAATAAAACAAAATATGAATGCATACTCACCAGCTACAGAGCAATAAAATTAGTAATCAATCAGGAAAGGAAATCTGGAGAAATCACAAATAATTTGAAAATTAAACAACTCACTCCTAAATAACCAAAGAAGAAATCACAAAAGAAGTTTTAAAAACACTCTGAGTTGAATTAAAATGTAAACACAACATATCAAAACTTATGGGGTGCGGTGTACTTAAGAGTGAAACTGATTGCTGTAAATGCCCAAATTATAAAAGAAGAGAGATCTCAAATCAATAACTTGAGAGACAGAAGAGATATCTCAAATCAATAACAAGGCTTATACGCTTGGAAACTGGAGAAAAACCAAACTAAACCCAAATCAAACAGATGGAAGGAAATAATTATGATTAGACCGGAAATGGTTTAAATAAAATAAAGACTAGAAAATAATAGAGAAAACTAAAAGGAAAAACACCAAGTTGGTTCACTGGAAAGATAACCCCATTTGACAAGCTTTAGCTAAACTAACCAAGAAAAAAGCAAGGGAAGACTCAATTTACTAAAATCAAGAATAAGACAGGAGACATCACTGTCAACTTTACAGAAATAAAAGGGGTTTTAAGGGAATAATATGAACTGTATGCCAACGCGTGAAGTAACTCAGATGAAACGGACAAATTCCTGGGAAGACATAAACTACCAGAACCGTCACAAGAAGAAATACAAAATATAAATAAACCTTTATGTAACAAAAGACTCAATGAATAACTTAAATGTTCCCCAAAATGTTTCACTGATGAATTCTACCAGTCACGAAAGAAGAATTAACACCAGTTTCATGAGTAAATTCCATCAAACAGTTAAAGTATTAAAACCGATTGTTCACGAACTTTTCCAAGAAATAGAAGAGACAAGAGCATAGTTCCTAGCTCCCGAGCGGCCAGGATTCCTCTGATGACAAAACAAAGACACTGCACGAAAACTAGAGACCAACATTCCTTATGAACACACATACAAAAATCCTCAACAAAATACTAGCAGAATACAACTCAAATGTTCACCAACTGATGAGTAGATAAACAAAAGGTGTCATACTCCTAGCATGGACTATATTCAGCCACAAAAAGGAATGAAGTAGTGACCCACGCTACAACATGGATGAACCCTGAAAACACTATGCTAAGTTAAGCCATTCACAAATGGCTGTATAGTGTATAAAAGTAATTTAGTAGTTGCCCGTGGCTGCAGGAAAAGCAGAGAGGGTTGTCTTGGGAATGGGAAGTGACTACTAATGGGTATAGGGTTCCTTTTTGGGGTAATGAAAATGTTCTAAAATTGGATTATGATGATGATTGCATAACTGAATATACTAAAATCTATTGAGCTGTGCAGTCGAAAAAGATGAATTCGATATGTGCAACACATCTCATTAAAGCTGTTTTAAAGACTGTGGTGATGGGATGTTTGGAGGAAGAGCTCAGCAAAAGTTGTAATTCAGGCAAGGATATGCACCAGCGACCTAGCTGGGTTGGAGCAGGTAGATAAGGAAAATTGTTTCAGGGATTCACGTTATTGGGATGCCCCGGGTTTGGTCCCAGCATTCCTGAAGTAGAGCCACCTTACAGGTGCAAGGGCCCACAGGCTAACAAGACCAGCAAACAGAGCCCCAGGCATTTTCTTCCCCTCTCCCCTGAGCTCTCAGGGAGGCTTGCTGCCCTGATGGCCAAGGTCAGAGCCTTCTGGCTCCCCCAGGACTGGCTCCCCTCTGGGGCCAGTACCGTCAGCCATGGGTTTGTGCTGGTGAAGCACACCTGCTCATGAACTTCATCCAAGGGAGGCCACTGACCTATCCTTGCAGTACCAAACCCCTGACCCCCGCCCCCAGCGAGATGACCACTGGCGGAGGCGTCTAAACAGATAGGAAGAGGCACTTGGCCTTCTTAATGCCTCACTGCTAGAAACACAGAGCAGCTCTGAGTTTCCTCAGAGAACTGTCTGACGTTTCAGCTGACACGACCTTACTGATCATCTAGTCTTGCCGATTTCCCTCTCTTAATAGAAGAGGAAACTGAGGTCCCAAGTGGTAACCCAGCTAAAAAGGCTGGAAATAGAACTACCGACAGGCCTCTTTGAGTTAGCATGCCTGTCCCCATTTACAGGTGGGGATGTAGAGCTCAGAGAGGTCATGGGTGGCCTGGGGTCCCCCAGCCCGGAAATGGAACCAAATCCTCTGTCTGAGGCTGGTTCCCTTTTTGAAAAACCCACAGCTCTGCTGCCCAGGACACTTGAATGGGGAAGAGGTAACAGAGAGGGACACTCCTCAGAAACAGAGTGGGACCCATGCAGACTTTGAGCTACAGACCAAAGGCCTTAGGGCTCTGGGCCATGAGCTCAGCCCTGGAGCAAGAGGCTAACCTTCTGACATGTCATTCTGGCCTCCTGTCTGTCTGGTCAAATCTCTACTATCTTCAAGGTCAGGTCAGACATCAGTGCTCCCACAGAGCCTGATTCTGCCAGCCTTCTGGAAAGCAAGCAAAAGACTGAGCCTGCCCCGCCTTCAGGGAGCGTCCAGCTCATTTGAGAGAGGACAGATTCTACAAACGGTTGCATGTTTATTTACACACTGTGACATGTTTTCAAGTTCAAGTGTAGGATAGCAAGTGAGCAAATAACAGGGGTCAGGCTCTCAGGAAAGACAGGCACTTAGGCCCAGCCAAATGCTCGGGCCCCCAGGTCAAGAGCAGGTGCAAGGTGACTGCAGGCAGGGAAGAGCATGGGCAACCCCAGAGGTGGAGAGAACGTGGGGGCCCGAGGGTCGTGAGCCAGGCCCGGGCTGGGTATGAGCGCAGGCTGGTGAGCGGGGAGGCTGCTGCCGCACTGTGGCTGTGAACGGCGAGGAGAGCTCTGTGTGGATGCCCCTGGAATCCCGGAGTGTGTGTGAGGAGGGAACGATGAGATCCCTAAGCAACCTGAGCAGGCACTGCCTGCTGGAGAAGGTACTGGAGCGGGGACCGTCCACGTGGGAAGTCCCACCGGGAGGCCACGGTCGTAGCCCAGGCAGCATGCAAGTGGCTGGGACCCGGGTGCTGGCCTGGGAGGGAGACAAGCAGAGAGACTCAGGTGTATTTTGGAAACAGAACTGGCAGGAGATGGTGATGGCAAATCAGAGCAGAAGGACAAAAAAAAAGCCAGAGTTCAGGTTTAGCCTGAATAGCTTTGGTCACTGTCCAGTCCAGGAGAACCCAGTGGAGGTGGCAAGCAGGTCTGGTGCCCCGAGCCTGGCCTGGGCTGGAAAAATGGTGACTCTGAAGGGTTTGCCAGCAGGAGGGCCGAGTGGGTGGAGAAAGAAGTGAGCGGAGGAGGGTCTACAAGGGAGTTGCGGGGACAGGCAGGAGCCCTGCGCCCCCTGGAACGCCTCGGCCCCAGCACACCTCTGCAGGCCTGGAAAGCCCTTCCCCATTCTCTCTGCTGCTCCTCTTATAAGACTCAGCTCGGGCATCAGCTGCTCTGGGCATTCTCCGAACCTCCGGGCTGCGTGGGACGCCGGCCCACCCAGAGCACGGAGGCTGGCTGTTCTCCCTGCACTTCTTCTCAGCCTGCCGTGTCCCTGTCTGCCTCCTGGGTCTCCAGCCCACCAGGCTCTGAGCACCCCGGAGGCAGAGCTGCACCCTCCCAACTCTCTATCCTGGAGCTGGGCACAAGGCCGAGCACAGAGTGGGTGTCCAACAGATAACTGCTGAAGGTTTGGAGACTTACCTGCAATTCACCTGACTTGGAGATGCACAACGGCACCAATGTGTTAAAAGAACTGAGAAGTCTCGCAGTGAAAAACCTTCCAAATTTTGATAACCCATGATTTTTAAGATTATTTGACTAAGGAACCTCACCCTCTGGGTTTATGACAGAACTCATTTTGCACAAAGGTCCAAACTGCTCTGGCCTAGCCAGATGGACCAAATTTATTAAATGATGGAACAACATTTAAATATTTGAAGACTTTACTATATATATATATACATATATGTATATGTATATATATATATATGTGCATATATATATACATGCCTTCCCTGAACCATAGAAAATCCTTCCTGCCTGGCAGTGTCTGGCTGGCTACCCACTCTGGACAGGGCGGGCACATTCTGGCATCACAGTGCTCCCGACCCCATCTCCGCTCCAGACTTGGCCAGCTTTGTTGATTTACATGGGCTGCAGGACCATTCAGGCCCTTCAGACTGGGTCCCTGACCCCAGGCTGCTGTGGCTATCTGTGCCTTGGAATGGCAGACTCGGGGGCACTAAGCTGGGAAACGTTCCTACTCCAGACCGGTGTCCTCATCTGGATGGGTATAGCCTGGGCATCCACAGCCCCTGAAGATAAGGCTAGCAGGAGATGCCCCTGGCTCCTTTCTAATGCTGCTAACTGAGTACATTCCCTCCCTAACCAGAAGTCCTGCAAACTTACCCTTGCTTATGGGACCCAGACTCCACCCCTTGCCCTGTTTATGGAGTAGGGTCAGGCTCCCTGAGACCAAAGCATCTCCGGTCCAGCCAGCCCCCAGAGATCATCCCTGCCTTGCTCTCCCTCTGACCTGCCCTCAGCTAGCTTGCAGCAAAACCCTGCCCTCTGGGTCCTACTGCTCCCCTGGCTCCTGCAACAGTCTAGACTCACTAAGGCTCAGTCCCCTCCCGGCAAACATGAAGCCCCAGAGGCAAAAATTCCTTTTTTTTCTTTACAAAATCAAATTTGTAATCGATTTCGTTGCTTTGGGCATTGAGAACCATGCAACTAGTCCCATTTCCTATTTGGTTTTGGCTGCAGAAAGTCTCAAGCACGGATAGTAGCTTATGGTCAGATTAACTGGGCTCTTTTCTCTCTTTGCTCAATGAGTTCTGTTTAAATGTAGAATCCGGTTCAGTTGTTAAAATGTGTTTATTTGTTACACATGTTATAAACTACCTCCAACCCCTGGTGAAACAAACCTGTACATTTGTGGCATCATCACCTGGACAAGAGTCCTTCAAGCTGCTTGACACAGTCATACCTTCATCTGGGGAATCAGGACCTGACGCCCATTCCGGAAAGGCCTACACTGTGACCTTACGGTTTACATACAAGGCTTCCCAACTCACTGGTCATGGCAGTCACTTGGGGAAGTCCTTAAACACACAGCTTCGCAACCCCTTCCCCAGGGCCTAACCAGCAGGTCAGGGAGGTGCCCAAGGATCTGCTTGTTTCACGGGGGTGGGCATGGGGGGGTGTTAAGTGAGTTGTAGGGTCAGGTGAGTTTGGGAAGCCCTGCAGTAAAGCGATGCACGGAGTTTCTGACAATCAACAGGGATTGGTTCAGTTAGTCAAGGGTTAAAAGCTGGAAAGGCCACTGCCCAAAGGAGGCCGGCCCTCAGGCTGCCGCCGTCTTCTCAGCCCGTTTCCCAGCTTGGAGCCCTCTCCAAGTCTGCCGCATTCCACAAGCAGCTCCCTTTCTGGGACGTTCTGCCGCGACTTTTGAAAGACTCTGAGTCAGGGTCCCTGAGTCCAAGTTTGTGACAGAGGCGGGCAAAGAGAATGGATGCCCCGCTCCCGGCGGTTAAGCCGCAAAGGACCTGGGGGCGGGGCCGGGCCCCAGGGGCTCCTCCGCCCCAGCCGTGGACTTGGCGGACCTAGAGGGCGGACGCTCCCCCTGCGCTCGGCTCTCCTCCCGCCATGCGGCCCCAACCCCAGCCCCCAGCCGGTCTCCGCGCGGCGAGAGGGGCACCTGGACGCACGCTCCGAAGTTCGGAGATTCTCGGGGAGTTGCAGCCACACCTGAACCCTCTCCAGGGTTGAGGCAGGTGGCGGGCGTCCCTGGAGAAGTGGCGGACAAGTCCTCGAGGCGGGTCTGGCATCCCCCAGCAGGAGCTGGAGGGAGCCGGCGGCGCGCGTCCCGCTCTTGAGAGCTGAGGTCCCCAGCCCGCGGCGCACGTGCGCGCCCGAGAATTACCTTTGGGCGCCGGCAGGTGTCCCCTCCAGTCCTTGCAGCAGCACAGCCCCATGGCAGCCGCCCGCGCTCGCCGCTCGGCTCCGCTGTCCGCCGCGCCGCCTGCTGCCCGCCCCGCTTCCGGGCGGCCGAGGTCCGGCCCGCGGGCTGTGCCCAGCCCGGCGAGGGGCTGCGCGCGGGGCCGCCGGGCCGGCCGCTCTCTGGCTCTCACGCTCCGTGTCGGCCCCGCGCCGCGGGCATCCAGGCCTCCGGGCAGACCCTGCTAACCAATAGGAGAACGCGCAGATTGCGCCCGCCGCGCCGCCAGCCCGCTTTTATCTCCGCGCGCCGGGGCGGCCCCGCGCCGGCTCCCTGCCCTCGCGGGCGCCCTCCCCGCGGCCCGTTACTCTCCCGGGGCGCCGGGCTGCGCGCTCGCGAGGGGCCGCCAGGGGGCGCGGTGCGAGCCCGAGCGGTCCCCGGCTCCCTCCTCCGCGCGCCGGGACCCAACTGAAGGGTGGGGGGCGACACCCGCCTGACTTCTGGGCGGCGCGGGCGGGAGGGAAGGGTGTCCTGCTGTGTGCTGTGCACGGGCGGCGCCTCCCTCCCCCTGCGTCCTCTAAGCAGTCACCTCGTGGGTCACTGGGGGTGGGGAGTGAGGGGGGTAATCTCATCTTGCCAGCGCACCTGAACTCTACAACTGCAGTAGCGGTAAAAGAGTGTTTGCCCAAGCTACCCCCAAATCTGGCTGCGCTACCTATGGACTAGGTGACTTCGTAAGTCACTTCCCTTCTGAGACTGTTTCTCCATCTGAAAAGTCAAGGAAAGGACACCATTTCAGATGTCAGCGCAAATTAAAGGTTTGATGGTACCAAGTTATTTAAACATTTTGTGCTGTTTACCTGTCTATGAAATGGAGAGAATAATAGAACTGCTCCAATGACTCTTTCTGAGGATTAAATGAGTTGCTATAATAGATCTATTCATGGATCTATAGATATTTACCCTACATATATAAAGAACACAGCCAGCCGGTCACTAAGTGCCTTGTGTAAACCTGTCATTGTCGAGTGTTTGAGGATTTGGGCAAATGTATTTGGTGCCATGACTTTGGAAGGTCACATGTGAGCTGCTTATAAACTAGAAATGCTAACATCCTGGGCCGGCAGTTCCATTTCTCAGCGCCCACCCCACAGAAATGCTTGCCCAAGTGCCCAAGTAAACCCCTACAGGGCCATTCATCGCAGCCTTGTTTGTAGTCGCAAAAAAACTGAAAATCAACAAAATGATCATTGGTAAAGGGATTATCAAATACACCGGCGTTTTCATGAAACAAAATACTGTATGGAAGGAGGGAGCTGGAGCTAACTGAGATCTATGGATTCATGGCGCTTACACAAACACACACCTACAAAATAGTACTAGAGTGGTCACTGCGTGCCCGGCACTGCTCTCCGGGCCCCGGCCTAGAAAAACCTCTTTGGAGAGGGTGAGTGACAAGAACAGATAGAAAGGTGGTGTCAAGAGACTTCAGCATGTTGATAGTGGCCTAATTCCTTAAAAGAAAGGCGTATTTACATATTGTGTAATTAAATATCAGGTTCTTTCTCAGCCCATCAGGTCCTGGGGTCTTGTTCCTGCCCCTAAAGCACTGTGGTGAGCCTCTGATGGCCTTGGCTTGCCCGGGATTTGGGGATTTTCTTCCTTCCACCCTACCCCCATCCCCTCTTGGGAAAACAGAGGTGGTCCAGGAGAAGAGCAGCGGCTGGGGCCAGGCTGCCCGTGGCCAGAGCAGAACAGTGACTCGGGGTGGGGGTAGGGGGTTGGGGAAGGGGAGGAAAGAAGGGCTTGGAGCTGAGAAGAGGTTTTCCCAGGAGTTAAGTCTTATTCAAAGGAGAGATTAACAAAGGGGCAGATTTCTGCCTCCCTCTCCTTAATCTCCAGAAAGGCGAGGATGAGGCTTTTTCAGGCAGAGACATGGCTTGTCCGGCACTGGCTCCGGAAAGAAAGATGTTTTCACTTCATGACATGTAGGCGGGGGTTACAGAGAGGGAGGAACTGAGAAAAAACGGAGAGACCTGACTTATGGTTGCTGCCAAGTCATTTTAAACAGTTTTAGCACCGGCAAGATCACTTAGTCACAGCGGGCTTAATGAGGCCCCAGGAATTCCAAGCTAGAGCTCCCTGCATTCAGGGAGAGCATGTGTGGGGAGCGAGCCCCCGGGTGATTGTCCAACAGCCAAGTCCTACATTTGGAAAGCAAGATTTAAAAGAAAACATCACAGCGGCCATTGTGGGCTGCTTGTTTATCTTTCTAAGAGGAAGTAGCAAAGCAGGATCATTTCAAATGAGCCTATTATAGAGGGTCAGCATCCCCATTGAACCGTTCAAATATAGTTTGGATACTCGACTTTTCAAAGTGGCTTTAAATATATCAACTCCCAGGGCAGTTTAGACAGAAAGCAAGGCAAGGGCTTCTAGTATTATTGCCTTTGGTTTTACACACTTTAATTCCTGATTATTCATCATCTTTTTATAGTATTCTAGTTATGTGTCTATTCCTTAAAAGGGAAGAAAAAATAACATTCACTATGTGCTTCCCACCAGATGCCAGGCAATTCACGAGTGCTATGATCACAGTCTACCATTGGACAATCCTATGAGGTAGATGACATTAGATTCAACTTACGGAGGCAGAAACAGAAGTTCAGGGAGGTGAAGAAGCTTGCCTAAGACCAATGAAGTGGTAAGTAGTAGAGCCAAGATGGATGGATGGATGGATGGATGGAGGGATGGA
>CM052894.1:36032047-36065622 GCA_028534135.1 Potos flavus | reverse complement strand
GATGGATAGATGGATAGATGAATAGGTGGGTGGGTGGGTGGGTGGATGGATGAATGGATGGATGGATAGATAGATGGGTAGGTGGGTGGGTGGGTAGATGGATGGGCGGGTAGGTGGGTGGGTGGGTGGGTGGATGGATGAATGGATGGATGGATAGATAGATGGGTAGGTGGGTGGGTGGGTAGATGGATGGGCGGGTAGGTGGGTGGACAGATGGGTGGATGGATAGATGGGTGGAGTTATGGGCCTAACTCTGTTAGGCACAGAGTTATGGGCTGCAACTGGAAAAGCATGAAATTTGCCTGAAAAACCAAACTCCTTGAATATGGCTCTGCCCCCGAATTGATCATGACCCCAAACCATCTTGAATTGAGCCAAAACATCAGGATCACTCAATGGAGCAAGGCTCCAGATGAGCTCAAGCCGCCCCACTCAGAAGAGTAGTTAGGGTAATAGGGGGCTCTGAGGTCTCTTTCTGAGCTGAGAGGCCAACATCCTGCACACTACAGGGAAGCAGAGCCAGAATCCAGGGGTGGGTTTCCAGTGAGTGCCGTGGGCTCTGGGAGGAAGGTTGGATACCAGATTTGGAGGACAAAGACCCTGGGGCTGGGTCTTTGTCCTACTCCCACCCACCCAGGGCTCTGCCTTCTGTTGCTTTATTCCATTTCAAAGTGAGGATATGGGGTTGTTTCTAGGAAGGCTGCTGCTGCTGCTGCTGCTGCTTGGATCCTGGTTTTATGCAGCCTGAGCTCCTGGTTCCCGAAATGCCCTAGGCCATTCGGGGATTTGCTTAGGAGTCTCAGGAGTTGGCCCTTTTACCTCTCTGTAGGGGTCTGATTGCTCCTCCCTGACATACCCGAGGCACCCTCATGGTACCATCTCAAGGTGTGAGCCCAGCCTTGGGCCGCTCAGGGGAATAGTAGGAATGAGGTCATAGCATCTTAGTCTCAGATATAGCTTTGGGGGCTATGATGATCATTCATTCATTCATTCATTCATTCATTCAACTATGTACCAAATAATAACTGGACACAACCAAACACCTGGGAAAGCCCAAGGTCTGAGCTCTGCAGAGGCCAAGAGGACACCCTGAGAGCTCTAGGGGGGGGCGGTATACAGTGGCCCAGTGCTGGGGGGGCAGGAAGGGCTCTACAGAGCAGGGGTTTTTGAGATGAGACACGGATAGAAAAGTAGGTGAGACACGGGAGAGAAAAGACAACCCCTGTGCGGGGCTAGACCACGCCTGGCAGGAAAGCCGCGGGAGGCTCATTGCTCTGTTAGATTTTGAGCATCAGGACCCCTTCCTGGCAGCCTTGGCGCCGGCAGAAAGGACTTCATGAAGACAAAGGTACTTTGTAGACCGCGTATCACAAACCTCGCTCATACTGGCGCTAGCACCTCCTTTCCTGTCCACAGCATCCCGGTGACGGGGAGATGCCAGCATGCTCCTGTTATAGGAGAGGCTGTGGACAGCTGCTCGGGCTGCATGAGCTCCCGACGTTGCGCAGCTAGCAGGTAGAGAGCCCACTGCAATCTGGGCAGTGTGACCATCGTAGGTCACCTTTCTAAGAACCAGACTCCTGCCTCCTGCCCCTGGGAGGCGAGGTTCTCCCTCTGGGCTGCCTCCCCCCACTCTGCTCCTCCCATCATAGTTCTGATCTGTGTTAGGATTTTGGTCAAAATCCAGGTGCCCACCCCACGTGTACACCACCCAGACGCACAGATGTTCTAGAATCGAAAAGACTTTATAGTTTAATACAACTTTCTCACTTTTCATGGGCAATCCATGGTCCAGAGAGGCCAGACCCACCCCACATCAAGTATTCCCTGAGGGCCTGCTTTGTGCCAGGCCCTGAAAGGTAAGTCAGAGACAAGTCGGGGCTACCTCCAGTCGGCTTCGGTTTTTGCTCTGAAACAAACAGACCTGCAGAAACGATAAGAGAAGGGAGGCTGCTCACCCTGTATCTCCAAATATGTTCTGTGCACCTTTACCACAGTGCACGGAAAGCCAACTGGTTTGGATTTCAATATCTGATTAAATGTGTTCACTAGAGTGCCTCTTTCCATATTACCTGTCATCAGCAGCATTGCTATTGCTATTCACTTTACAGACTCATTGTTCTGGTTTCTTTTTTCTTTTTCTTCTTTTTTTTTTTAATGAAGGCTGTGACTCTGGGGAAGGTAGAAACTATTTGAAGCAGGCCTACTCTGCTTTGTGCTAGAAAAGGCTGTGGATGCCATAAGGACTCGTCTGCTTTTTTTTCTCTTAATGAGACTTAACTCCCATTTCCCTTTTTCCCTTTGGCTGCCAGGAAGCTCATGGAAAATTTAAAGTTTGGCATTGGCAAGTATGAAGGCCCTAAGGTAGGCCATCACATCCCTGCTTTTGTGTCCTGATTTTGCTTTTCTACTTTTTTTTTTAAAAAAGCAAACTCTATTCCCAACATGGGGTTCAAACTCATGACCCCAAGATCAAGAGTTGCATGCTCTACTGACTGAACCAGTCAAGCGCCTTGCTTTTCTTCTTTTATTTGCATTTTCTTTGGTCCTTAATTTTTTTTTTAAATTATGACTACTGTGTTACCTTCGTTTTATTCTAAGCGCTCTCGTTAGAAGCCCTCTCATAGGAGTATAAGTAAATAAGTGGATGTAATATATTCTACTTTAAACCAAGAGTCAATAAACTTTTTCTAAGGGGTAGATCATAAACATATTTAAACTTTGCAGGCCATATGGTCTCCATTAGAGCTACTCAACTGTGCCCTTATAGCATGAAATCAGTCATAGATAGTACATAAATGAATGGGTGTGGCTGTGTTTCAATAAAACTTTATTTGCAAAAGCATATTTGCAATATTTGGCCTGTAGGTTTATGTAGTTTGCAGTTCTCTGTTTTAAAAGACTTTTAGACTTTTAGACTTTTTTTAATTGGGAAATCGTTTCCTATTAAGTTGGGAAGTACTTGGCTTAGAAAAAAGTGAATTCCCATCTCTAAGAGGTGGGAATTCTGTCCAAAATGGCTAGTTTCCACTTCTGGGTGACAGATTGGGGAAAAGCAGCTGCACAAGCTGTCCAGACGGTTGGCTCTTGAGAGGTGTGTGCAGTGCTGGGGAGAAGTCAGAGGGGAATCTGAAGTCTGCCAGCGAGAGCCCATTCCCCTGCACATTGCCATGCCCACTCCTCAGGGCAGGGGGCACTGGGGGCGGGGCCCCAGAGGTGCCTGGCCAGCCTGGCTCCCCAGCTCTGGCCAATGGGTCTTCAGCTGCTGTGGACGTTGTTCATGGAAGGAATGTGTCTGCAGCTCCAAATTCCCACAGAGAAAGACAAGGGGAATCGTTGGGGAGAAATTCCTGGGCCACATTTTTCTTGCTGTTCATGTGGCCTGCAGCCATTGAACTTGGCCAGACTGCCCAGAGAGGGATTTTACAAAGCCCATTGTCTTTTCCTGGAGTCTCACCCCCACCCCTGCCCCCACCTGCTCTTTCTGCCTTTCTTTCTGTCCTCTCCCGCCCCCCAAGAGAAATGCAGCATGGGAAAGAGCGGGAGGCCACCGCTGGCCGTGAGGGCTTTTGCCCCCTGCCACGGGGCCTGGACAGCTGCAGCTGTACCTCCTGCAGGGACACTGTGGCCTCAGGCTTTTCCACGTACTCGGGGCTGAAGATGGTCTCAGCAGCCTGACCAGGAGTTACCAAGTGGGATACTTGCTTCAGTAGGAAGAGCAACACATATTGAGCACCTGCTGTATGCCAAGCACTGTTCTGAGTATTCTACATATATTAACTCAATCTCCACAAGACCTCTGTTACATCCGCATTTTACTGATGGGGAAACTGAGGCAGAGAGAGGCTACGTGACTTATCTGGGGTCCTACAGCTAGTAAGGGAAAGAGACAGGCAGCATGACTCTCACCTGTCACTTCAGGTGTGTATGATCCCCTTAGCTCAGCATCCCATTTACAGACCCTCCCTGATGGTGTGTCTCCGAAGTTAGAGGAAACTTCCAGGAAACAAAGCCTTTGCATAGAGAGGACCTGTGTACCCTCGAAGGCTCCTAGCATCCACATGTGCCATGGGAGAGGAGACCCTCCACCATGAGCTGGCCCACCGGCTGTCTGGTCGACCTAGCTAGAGGCATGGCACTGTCAACTGGGGGTTAACTAGCCCTCTTGCTGCTGTCATCATTATCTCTGTGGCTGCTGACAGTGCAGGGGAGGGACCTCAGTGGGCGAGCCTTTGAGTGTTTGCACTGTGCCAACCCCTAGGTTTGGCGATTTACATACAACCCACATCATTGACACAACGGCTCTGAGAAGGAGTGCGGATAACCCCAAGTTGCAGATAAGAAAGCGAGCTCATTAATCAGGTAATTAACGCTTGCTACTGTAACAGACAACTGTAAAACATCAGTGGCTTAACCCTATAAACACTCTCTTGCTCTGGTCACCATCTTGTGTAGAGCAGCATAAAAGGAAGGGAGGAGGGATCTCTGCTCCATGTGGTCACTTGGGGACCCAGGCTCCTCCTAGGACCTTGGTCTCATCGTCTGGATCCTCTCCATCTGTTTGTCAGAGGACGGAATAGGGGGCAGGGAGACCTAGGGATTTTAGGGGCTGAGAGCAGCCTGTATCGGCACTCCCACCCACATTCCACTATCCAGAGCTCAGTCATGTGACCTATCTTCCTGGATGGGGAGGCTGGGAAAGCGTGTGTGCATGGCCACGGGAAAAGGAAACAGGTTTGGCTGAACCCCGGGGGTTCAGGGGGCTGAGGTCCCATGAGAGGCTGTTGGGCAATTTGATGCCCAGGCTTGTATTTTGCCACCATACTGAAATGGAGGCCAAAGCTGTCTGAATTGAATTCCAACTTGCAACATTTTGGAAGACCCTCGGTCCTTCAGTGGGGGCAATGAATGGGGCTGAAGGTTCTGAAGGGCTGTGAGGACTAACTGGGGCGCTAAGAAAAGAGCTTGACACATATTCAATGCCCAAGAGCCTTCCCTTTCTTAGCGGATGGGGTGCTAGGCAGGTGGAGGGGCTGGGCTGCAAGGATTCTACCCCTGAGGAGGGAGATGGGGATGCGGAGTCATTAGGAAGGGGATAGAGATCTTGTGTTTGCTGCCGCCACCTAGTTGTGGAAGGAGAAAATGCAGGACAGCTCGGCTTCCCATTTCTCTGTTCTGGTGGACCAGTGTCCAAGCCACTTCTGTCCGATCCCGATGGCCATCGGGCTGCTGAACAGAAGCTGGCATTGGCCATGCATCTAAAGCATAGATGCTGGGGTAGGTAGAGTCCCTATCCCCCAGGGTTTTGCATATCCCAGAGGGCCACTGAAGGGCCACTTTCAGCAACTCTTCCAGGCTGTTCCATCCAGGCCTCAGCATCCTGCTCAGTCAGGAGGGCTCCCTGCCAGGGAACACAGAGGCCTCTGGGCTACGACTGTGGATTCCCTCACCTGGTCACTCCCACAGGGTGGTGGGCTGCTCTGTGATGAGGAGCGTGGGGCAGTCCCCTCCCAAGCTGGCTGTGGTCGGGGCCACAAGATTACAGCTGTGTGGGGCTGGGCTGCTGGACATCACAGAAATGCCCCCGTGGGGAGGGAGAGGGCTGCCGAGTCTCTCCAGAGACACACAGGACCTCTGGCACATGCCTTCCTGCTTGGGAAGACCATCCACCAGCTTCTACAGACCTCCTCTGTCGGATCTCTCTCTCTCTCACACACACACACACACACACACACAATTACACAATTTCCAGGGGACCAGTAGGTCTCAGATAGCTGGGTCAGAGGCAGTTCTAGTATCTGCTAAGCCCCCAGGACCGCTGTTCCTCACCTAGTTCCCCATTCCTGGGTGGGGCTCACTACCCTCAAGGCCTCTCCTTCCATGGCCACAGAGCCCTTCCTGCAGCCAGACCTTGGTCCACCCAACACCTCTCCTGAACTCCAAAACCAAGAAGCATTTTTCAGAGTATGGGCTCAACCTATTAGGGGGTCATGAAATCAACTCAGTGGGTCTTAACCAGTGATTTTAAAAATGAGATAGCATCCCATAAAACTAAAAATGTCACTGGACACTGCATATGGGATAAAACTCTTTTGTGAAACCCTTGCTTCAGGGTGTGCCGGGGATATAATGTTTATTTCTCATCAAAAGAGTGTGAAAACACTTTGTGGGTGTAACCATCTCTTTCCTTCCAGAAAACTTGGGCTCTTGGTGCAAATCAGTCCACAAATTTCTCCTCCCCCAACTGTCCGGGGCAAAATCCCCCCCTGTCTGCTGCAGGCCAGAGAAAGGCACAATCTTTGCCAAGCCACTCAAAAAATAAAAAAAATAGAACCCACTGCCCACAACCACAAAAGGTCCCGTTACAAACTGATCCCAGGACACTTGTCAGGCATTTGCATATCGAAGAGGGCCACTCAAGCGACCCTTCACAGAACAAAGACCAGCTTCTTTCAACTTAAATCTCTGCGCTGCACATTCCTTCCAGCAGGCTCCTGCGTGGTGGGCTGGCCCTCCGGGCCTCCAGCCCACCTGCCGGGCTGTTCTTTCCTGCAGCAGCCTTCGTCCTTTGACACGTATTAGTGGGGTACCACTCTGTGCCAGACACAGGCAACCAGACCCGAGCCTCCGGCTCCACACGCCCCTTCTCAGCCCGGGGCTGGTATCTGTGATGAGGACCGGTGTCTCCCACCTCCCTCGCCAGGCCTCTTCCTCCCAGAGGAAGGAGCTGCCCCCTGAGGGTGTGGCCCTTCTCCACCTGCTCCAGTCCTGCCCCGAGCCCACCGGGAGAAGCCTGGCTCTCCAGAACGCTGGGATTCCCAACTCTTCCGACCCTGGAAGGGAGGGAGGTTCTCACACGTACGGAGCACCTGCTCTGTGCCAGGCACTGCCGTATCCCACCATCCCTCCCAAGGCCCATCCGGGCCATTATTGTCACCATCCAAGGACGCTCGGGAAGACAAGGTGACTTTCCAAGGCAGGGCTCACAGCTAAGAAAAGCTGATTCTTTCCTGGGTCTTTTGGATGCCTGCAGCTCTCTGTTCTTTCCACTCAATCGCGGAAAGCACGTGGAAGTCACGGGGGTTGGGGCTACGGGCCGGGGACGGAGGTGCAGTGGCTGGAGTAGCTCGCGGCCTGTGTGCAAGAGCTGGGCAGAGAGGGGGTGCAGGGAGCCGGGCCACCCGCCGCAGCAGGAGAGGAGGAAGAGGAGCCAAGTCTTCCGGGTTTCGGCTCCTAAGAGTGTGGCTTGGATGGCCAAGGTCAGCGAAAGCAGGTCCTGCTGAGAAGGGCCAGCCGCTCTGGCAGCTTCCCTTCCAACTCCCTGACTGTATTGGTCCTAGGGCTGCAGTGACAAAACTGCCACAGACTGGGTGGCCTGACACGACGGAAACGTGTTCTCTCTGAGCTCTGAGGGCACGAAGGCTGAAATCGGGGTGCAGGCAGGGCTGGGCTCCTTCTGAAGGCTCTAGGAGAGCCTCTGTTCCAGGGCTCCGGACTGGCTGCTGGGGTCACTCGGAAGTCCTTGGTGCTCCTCGGTCTATGGCTGCATCAATTCAGTCTCCGCCTCCACCCTCAAGGACCTTTTGCCTCATGTGTCTGAGGCGCCAGATCTCCCTCTTCATGTAAGGGTGCCGGTCACTGGACTGAGCACCTCCACTACTCAGGACCTCATCTTAACTGATTGCATAGGCAAAGACCCAATTTCCAAATAAAGACACATTCTGAGGTTTCCGGCGGACATGGATGGGGGGGGGACAATGACCTCCCTCCTTTCCAAGCCTTGGCCTCCCCAGCTCTGTTTCCTCGCGCTCAGTAAAGCATCAGGGCGAGCTGTGCCCTGGCGACCCAGAGAAGTGTTACTGACCTTCAGAAGAACTTCCAAATCTGGAGTCTTCCAACTGATTGCGACCCCAGTTTTTAACATTCTGGTATTCTAGAATGATGTGCTTTTTTTTTTTTCTTTTCTCTTTTCTTTCCTTCCTTCCTTCCTTCCTTCCTTCCTTCCTTCCTTCCTTCCTTCCTTCCTTCCTTCCTTCCTTCCTTTCTCTCTCTCTCTCTCTCTCTTCCTTCCTTCCTTTCTTCTTTTTTCTTTTTTTCTTTCTGAGAGAGAATGTTCATGTCCTCAGGTGAGCATGGCGGGGGAGGAGCAGAGGGAGAGGGAGAGAGAGAATCCCAAGCAGGCTCTGTGCTGAGCACAAAGCTCCATGTGGGGTTCTATCTCTCGACCCTGATATCATGACCTGAGCTGAAATCAAGAGTCAGGTGTTTAACTAACTGGGCCACCCAGGTGCCCCCAGAATAATGTGCTTTTAAAAAGTGCTGAACTGGGCACTTGCGTGGCTCAGTCGGTTAAGTGTCTGCCTTCGGCTCAGGTCGTGATCCCAGGGTCCTGGGATTGAGTCCCATGGCGGGCTCCCTGCTCCACAGGGAGTCTGCTTCTCCCTCTGCACCCCCTCCCCCACTTATTCTCTCTCTCTCAAATAATAAATAACTAAAATCTTTAAAAAAATAAAGTAAGTGCTGAACAATGGGCATTTTTGTGATATATATATTTTTTTAATTGGAATCATTTACACAAGGGGATATGCTGCAGTAGAAGTTTGGATCCAGGAAAAGTAAACTTGTTTAGAAAGTGGTTTTCTATTTCTCTGTCATCCAGAGGGGAGGAAGAAAACCAAGGTGACTCTGTCACACCATAAATCCTTGTTCTGGTTCAAAGATCTCCCAATCCGTGGCATTCAAACACAACGGCCTGAAGATTGCTCCAGGTGACCCATCGACCCGACCCACTGGGATCCCCACCTACCCAGGAGAAGATTGGAGAAGATGAAGACAACCCGGAAACTCTTTCTTTGAAACAAAACCAGAGCTACTAATCAATTAAAAGATGTAGTCACTGCTAAGAACAACAAAAAAGGGGGACAAAAATAAAAATCTCTAAAGTATCAAATGAGAAATGGATTATTTGAAGACAAAGAACTCAAAGGATAATATTTGGAGTTGGCCTGAAATTTAGCTTGGACCACTCTCCTCACCAGCGTAGAGTGAAAAACTTTGTGACAGCTAGGAAAAAAAAAATGCACACAAAAATAGGCTCACGATTCAAGAGTAACATCAAATAGTATTTCATTTCAGGTGTTCATGATTATTAAAATTTTCTTGATTTTATGGGGGTTGGTCTGCTATGTTGGACTATTTTATTAAATGGAATCTGCTAAGAATTTTTATGAGAAGGGTAATATCTTTGATGCTTCTATTTCATAGGCTTATGTTTTTATTTCATGCTTTTGATATGTATACATGTTCCAGTGTATAAAATATTCAGCCACACTGAATTTTAAACATTTATGGAATAGGTCCATCTTTATACAGAACCTATTGATAATTAACATAATCACTGATGAGTAATAATCAACATCACTCATGCAGAAATATTAGCAATGCGGGGAATAGATGCCTGTCTCTGTTCCTGTGTGTCATTTTGCTCTGGCAGCTGCAGGGACTAATGTCTTACGAATTAGCTGCGACTAACCACATGCCAGGCGTGGGGCATCACCCCTGCTTCTGGAGGGAACATCACACCGATGGAGAGCCCACAGCGTGAGGGCTTAGGTGACTGCCTCAGGACCCCAGACCCGGGAAGAGGCCGAGACAGCCCTGAATCTCCGACAGGGGGACTGAACACCTCGCCCTTACCCACAACCCCACGTGGGGAGTACCTAGAGGTGTCAAATGATTCAGCCAATGTACGACTGTCATTTTCTAGCCGTCTCGGATTTGAACGTGTGATCGGCCTCACTAGGGTTCGCGGACTCGAACCTTTACGGAGAGATCAGGCACGGACGATGAATGGGGGAAGCAGGTGGGGTACATTAGGGAGCGGTGGGGATTCTAGCTAAATGGAGAGCCATCAAGCCCTGTCTCAGAGGGACCTGTCATTGAGCCGCTGCTCACTGTTCATACGGAGAAAACAGACCCACATTTACTCTAGAGAAATCGATATTTTCCATAAGTAAAACTTTGTGCTTTGAAAAATAGTTCATGAGCCAAACAAAATACTTCCTGCCAGAGTCTGTTCCTGGGTCATTGGCCCTGGTTTGCCCTTCCCTGGGTGGCTGTCCCTCCCAGGTGATGGTGAGGCAGCAGGTCCGCAGACCACACCTGGTGTAGGAATGACCTAGACTAAAGATCAGCCTTAGCTCTAAGAAAGTTCCCAAGCGGACCCCATTGGAGAAGCTTCTGCACCTGGGTCTGGCTTTTCGGAGGTGACCTGGGTCCTCCAACCCCACCCCCACCCCACTAATCCCCAGCCACATTCCTCCCCTCATCTTAATCTATCTGGAGATTTAGTCTCGCTGAGATCACTTGCAAAGAATTTTATCTACATCTTTGTTCTGAGCTGGCACTGAGCGTGCCTCCCCCTGCACGTTGCCCCTTCACTATCAGATGCGGTATCTCTAGCTGAGGAATTTCTGTCTGTGCCCCTCCATGTCTCAGAGCCTTGCTACCCAGCGCCTGCCTGCGCAAGGGGGAGACCCTGGAGCGGCGTAGAGCCTGGACTCCACTTTGTACTAGTTGGGTGACCTTGGACAAGTCGCCCCTCTGGGCCAGTTTCCACATCTGTAAAACGGGCATAATGTCCACTCGCCGGGGTGTCAGGAAGATTAGGTCAATGCACAGTAGAGTACCCTTCTCACTTCCCTGTCTAAAAAGAAACTCAACAAATCACCTTATAACTCTCATGTTGTGGGGCTCCTGAGTGGCTCAGTCGGTTGAGCATCTGACTCTTGGTTTCAACGCAGGTCATGATCTCAGGGTCGTGAGATTGAGCCCTGTGCTGGGCTTCGTTCTCAGCACAGTCTGCTTGTCCCTCTCCCTCTGCTCATCCCCTCCCCACCCCAACTCTCTCTCGCAAATAAATAAAATCTTTAAAAAAAAAAATCTCATGTGGCTTGTGTCCTGCAGAAGAACATTAACATAAGGACCTAATTTCTATCGCTGCCCCAGGAACACGATCAGTTACACTTGGAGGAATGAGCAGGTTTTCCTTGGTGAGTGGCCTTTCACTCAGTCAGTCGGCAAACCTGTCTGGGACCAGATGTGCGAGGGACAAGCCGCACAGAAGCTGGGCAGACTCGTGAGGTGAGGGAGAGTCACACACAGGTGTCTACGAAGTCAGGAAATGTGAACGTGAACTATTGACTAGCAGGCGGGGCAGATTTTCAAATAATAATCTTAACACATTGTCAGGTGAAACACTTCTAAGAAACAACGTCCATCGACAAACACACCACCGAGTGTCTAAAAAGCTATAAAATCCCAAAAAAATACCGTATTGTCATACTTTTTACAAGATGAACAAGCAGAGCCATTGCCTTAAATTCAGAGGCATTTTATCCGCAAAGGTGTCTGGTGGTTGAAGAAAAGCACCCGGAATCTACTCTTTGGGAAGGTTACCATCGTCCTTTTTAAAAACAAGTTTATCTTCTGTTTCTTGATTTTGCAGACACACTACTTGTCGAACTTCATGGAATACTTCACACAGACATTACCCGAAGCTATAGGTGCACAACGTGACGACAGCATTATGGGGTGGGTAGGTATTTTTAAAACCCTTCTTATTTTGAAATGATTCTAGATTCACAGGAAGTTGCAAAGAATTGTAAATGTACAGCGAGGTCCCGTGCACCCTCCCCCAGCTTCCCCCAGGAAACATCCTACGTAACTACGGTACAATATCGAAACCAGGCAACAGACCTTGTACGATCCACACAGCCCATTCAGATTCCACCAGTTATACTTGGACTCGTGTGTGTGTGTGTGTGTGTGTGTGTGTGTGTGTGTGTGTGTATGTGTGTGTTGAGGGGGGCGCTATGCAATTTTATTGCATGAAACCATCACCATAGTCAAGACACTGAATTGTACCATCATCCTCAGTCTCCCTCTGCTACCCCTTCCAGTCCTACCTGACTCCCTCACCCCCATTCCTAACCCAAGCAGTAGATACTTTAATTATCCACATTTTGTGCATAAGGAAACTGAGCCACAGAGAAGTCAGCAACTTGCCCAAGGTCACGTAGCTAGTAAGTGCTAGGTCTGGCTTTTGAACTCTATCGTTAAAGAAGCTTATTGTGGAGCGGGGATTTGAGGGGGAGATCAGAGCTGCAGGTAAGTGTGGTGGCCTCCAGCCTCCTCCCGGGCTGGAGATAGCCTGTTTGCGTCAGTCCATCCGTCCTAGCGCAGTGCCCGAATTGGCCCTGGCCCCGATGGCACCTTCTTGATTCCAGACTCATCTCTGTAAACACAGCCTCTGGGCTCCTTCCACTGTCCTCCAGACCGGCTGCAGAGTTAGTGGGGCCCAGTGCAAAGTAGAAATGCAGGGCTCTGTCTTCAACAATTGGAAAACAGCGCCACTGGAGAGGGTATTCAGTAAGAAATGTATTCCTTTCTTTTGTGAGCTCTGTTTTGACCTGTCAGCGGGTGGTTCCCGGACCAGGACCAGCAGCGTCCGCATCATCTGGGGGAGATGGTCGTAAATGCGGATTCTCAGTCCCCACCCCAGAATTCTGGCATCTGTAAGTCTGGGGATGAGCCCAGCAGTCTGGTTTGAACAAGCCCTCCAGGGGATTCTAGCACACAGGGAAGTCTGAGAATAACTGCTGGAGAGCTAAGATTCCTGTTTTTTAAACAACAGACTAAAGAAATTTGAAATCGTATTTGAAGTTTGCTTATATATTACAGATAAAAGAGGAGTTGAAAGAGAAAGGAAGGAAGGAAGGAGAAAGAAAGAGAAAGAATGGGAGGAAGGAAGGAAGAGGAAAGAGAAAGAATGGAAGGAAGGAAGGAGGGAGGGAAGGAAGGAAGGAAGGAAGGAAGAAAGGGAGGGAGGGAAGGAGGGAGGGAGGGAGAGAAGAGGTAGCAGAAGGTGGGGGAAAGTGTCCTCTGCATCTCCATATATCTTAGTTCACTTGATGGTCCCAGCTATCTTGCCAAGTTTATTTCTATTATCAAATAATGAAAGGAAGACACAGAGAATTTACATGATTAGTCCAAGTTCTCCAAATTAGTGAGCGGCAGGGCTGAAATGTGAACCTGGGTCTGTCTAACTCCAAAGCCCAGGCTTTCCCCCCAGCTGTTCTTCCTCCCTCCCACTTCGCTTTCATTTTAAGGGTGCTCGTTGAGCACCTGCTCGAGGCCTAGCATTGCACTGAGTCAGCGCCTCATTGCAGCTCCCCGGGCACCGCGGTTCACCAGACAGAGGTGGAATGTGGCTGCTGTCACTGAGCAACGCGATGGTTCATTTCCCGACAAACGTGGCTTGCACTAGGTTTCCATAGAACCGAGCTGATCTGGAGCCTGATTTTGACCAAAACAATGAACTGCACGTTCCTCTTCAAGGGCATCTATTTCCAGGGACCCCAGGAGGAGCTTCTCACACCTGTTTCTGTGTTTAGTTGGGCAGAGTGAGGTTAGGACAGGCGGGCCAGACAGCAAAGCCGGGAAGGCCAAGCGACCACTCTGGGACTTGCTGACTCTCCCTTCCCGGGGGTGAGGAGCGCGGTGAACTTCTCATCTGATTCCTAATCATTACCCATCGTCTGGCGCTCGTCAGGCAAGCTCAGCGGGGCCGCATGAGGTCAGGCCGATACACAGGCTGGCTGGTACCAGGTGCCGAGATAGGCTGAGCTCGGCACCCCGCTCTGCAGGCCGCTAATGAGATGAGCGATGCTCTGTGGAGGTCAGGAGCGCGGTATCAGTCTACTCCGGGGTAATCTGTGCGCGCTGGCTTCGTTTGAAGGTCAGGCCTCCCGACTGCTCCAGGCTGCCGGCCGGATAAGGACAGACAGCTGCAAGCTCAGGGCTCAGAGTGGCTTCAAAGACCCCGTGCAGCCATTAGAAACTGCTAGAACCATTCGAAGCCTTCCCTAACCGCGCAGGCAGGTCACCCTCCCTCCTCGCTTTGGGCTCTCAGCCCTGGCGATGCCTCGGTCAGAGCGCTATTCTGTATTGGGATTGTTTATTTGCAGGTATCAGCTAGGCAGTGACTGTGCGGTTATGATTCATAATAATGGTAAACAGAGAGACAGCAGGGAGGAGGGAAGGATGTAAAACTAGCAGGTACTTTCTGGGAGCTGGGCTCGGGGATCTCACCGCACCCTCCCCAAACCCGAGGCCCTCGGCTCTGTTTCTACCCCCAGTACACAAGTGATGAAACACAGGCACAGGGATATTCAGTGACGTGTCGTGACTTGTCCTGGCGAGATGTGCAGTCTGGAACTCGGGCTAGAACCAGACACTGCAGGGACTCACGCCCCACTGGGAGAGTGCGGAAAGCACGCGTGAAGGGAGCTGGTGCCTGGGCTCGGCCTCCTGACTCTCTCCCCGGGACCTTCCTTTCTGCACTCAGACACCCGTCCGCCCCTGGGGTCGGAATCCCTGACATGTTCGGGCCCGATGGACGTCTCCCTGGATTTCCACACGGTGCTCGCTTTGCCTATAACTTCAACCCCTCAACCCTGGTTAGAGCTGAACCCCCAAGATGTCAGAGGCACCCCCTCCCAGGGCTGACTGCCTACGGGGCGTTTGGGGAGTTAAGGGGAGGCGGTCTGGGAGCTCCGTGGGAGAGTGGAGTGCCTGCCAGGCCTCTGAGCTGGGCGGCCTCCACCAGAGGCGCGGGCACTTTATCTTGAGCAAGATAGTCTACAGGCCCACAGCAGACAGGCGTCCAGCCACGGGAACAGGGCCCAGACTTCAGAGCAGCCATTTTTATATCCTCTGTGCCTTCCTGCTCAAGAAGACCGTGCTTTCCTCCATCCCCTCAGATTCAGGGTGGCGGCCCTTCATGTCCCACGGGGGCTTATCCTCAGCCCCCCTGCTGAGGTCCCTGCACTCCCAGGAGGAAATGCGCCTGCAAAGGCACCCTGTCATGGGGCCCGGTGCGGCTGTGCAGAGAGGCCAAGGCCAATGATGAGACCCCTGGCCCTCAGAAAACAGAACCGTGGACCCTGTCTGGTGCAGTACATGTTCGCTGGAGACGGTCTCCTCCCCTCTCTTCCCGAAGGCACCAGGGTCCCTTCAGGGGCTCCTTGCTCCCTCTATGTGAAGTCTCAGTGGGCGGGTCTGTCCAGAGGCTGGAGCGACAGGCCTTTCCTTACCACCCCAGCGTCGCCAGGCACAGGCCTATGGCCCAAACACAAACACTAAGAGTCCGGACTTGAGCAAGCGACACCAGGACTGAGGAGTCCGCTGGGATTCAACCTTTCTAGCACACAGTACTGACCTGCTCTCCGTTCCCGCCTCCAGGACCACTGAGCAATCCTGCTGCCTGCCCCTTCCACAGGCAGCGACCCAGCTTCCCGATGATTCTGTGTGGCCCTGCGACCTCTGGCCGATTCTCCCTTTGCCTGAGTTAGCCTGAGCTAGCTTCATCTGCAATCAGGGCTCTTGCAAGACATACCAGTGATGGAGGAGACATGACAGTCATGCGGTTGGTTACTCACCAGAAGGACTTAGGGCTCTCATCTAAATCCCTGTAGGCAAGTGACCTGCCTCCATTTGGTAACACTGTGCTAATACTGGAAGAAGAAAATTTGAGACAAGTTGCCCTTGCTTTATTGATTACCTAATTTGTTCCATTAGACACAAGCATCTTGTGGATTTAGTAATTCTTTCTGTCCACAGTGCCAAAGCAGGCCTCTCCACTCCTCACTCCGTCTAACCATGGCCTGGGGTGGATGCCTGCTTTGCCAGGGCCGGGAACCCAGCAGAATCAAGTCTGCAAGGGACAGACAGCTTTCAAAGGGCTGGGAGCAGTGGGGCTTGCCAGGTAAAACTCTGGCCATTAATTATAGTGTGTGTGGGTTTTTCCCCACATCACCAAGGCATTTTCTGACCCCAGCTGGGCATCCTACAACTTACTCTATTTCCACACTACCTGGAGAAAATGTCAGATCTCACGGTAAAAGGTTCAGTCCTATAACACTGTGCCTCCTCCCCCTCCCTTCAGATGCCAGTCACAAGGCCATGTTGTGCTTCTGACCAATGGGCCAGAGATCTGAGATTCCAACAATCCCCTCTTTGTGTTTGATTAATTTGCTAGAGCGGCTTACAGAACTCAAGGAAACATTTTCATTTCTAGATCACTCGTTGATTATACGAAGATATAAGTCAGGAACAGCCAGATGGAAAGAGCTGCATAAAGCAAGGTATGTGGGAAGGCACGCGGACCTTCCTTGCCCTCCTTGTGTGCCCCAGCCTCCCCAGATCTCCATGTGTTCATCAACCTGGAAGGTCTCCAAACCCTCTCCTTTTTGTTTTTTTATGGAGGCTTTATTACATAGGTATGACTGATTAAATCACTGGCCATTGGTGACTGAACTCAATATTCAGCCTCTCTCCCTGCCTGGAGGTCTACCTGAAAGTTCCGATCTTCTAAACACCTGCTTGGTTCCCCTGACAACCAGTGTCCATCCTTAGAGGACCTGGAGGGCTCGCCAAAAGCCACCTCATTAACATACAAAAGACACCTTTACCACTCTCTTCACTTAGGAAATCCTGAGGGTTTTAGGAGCTATGTGCCTGGAACCAGGGTGAACCAAATATCTATATCTATATCTATATCTATATCTATATCTATATCTATATCTATATCTATATCTATCTATCTTAATCCAAATCACAAGATCATACCAGGCAACTAACTGGGCAGAAGTGATTGGGTGAGAAGACCCAAGGTCCTTGAATCCCAGCCCCTTTCTGGAGCCTGGTTCCTTCTGCCTGACCCAGGACTCTGGTTTAGACTCTGGTTTAGAGGTGGCTCAAGCTTCAGTCCCACCGCTTAGTTTCTGTGGTTGCCCAGCCACAATCATGGCCTGGTTGAAATGGTGGTGTGGGGGATGGGATGGTAGGGGTGGGGGTAGGAGGGCTTGTAATGTCTGTCATGTAATTAGCAGGTACTTCCACTAGAGGGCTCTCATAGTATATTTTTTCCCCTCTTCTATGTCCTCTTAATTCTATCCTGATGAAACTTGTGATTTTTTTTAATACTGTTGAAGAACAAAAATAGAACTATAACTTAAAATTCATGTAGTTGATCATATGCATTATCCTACTTGGGTTCTGCCACATTTGCAAAGGTGATGAAGTGCTCCCTTCTGGGGAATTGGGTGTGGCAATACACATGCCCCACCTGGCCTTCTGCAGCGACAGTGATGTGCCCAGAGAGATGACTGAGCCTTTCCTGCTCAGTGTTCCACAAAGGCTGACCACTGACCCACTTTCCTTGAGCCGCCTCACAGCTGCCTTCCCTCCCACTCCCACCCCTACCTGGCCCCCAAGCTTTCAGGAAGGCTGCGTGTGCAAAGGCAGGAGGGTAAGGCCGGGTGCCTCTTGGGACCGGCATGAATAGGGTGCTTAGAGCACTGCTGGGCTTGGGATAGAGGGCTGCAGGAACCTTTCCTTCCTATAACTACATCCCTAGATCTCCCACGCCCTAGTGGGAAAGCCGCTAGCTCCGGAACCAGCAGTCTGGGCTGGAGAGTGGCTTTTTCCCCGGATACCACCCTGATCCTCTGCCACCAACTAGCTGCGAGTCCTTGGGCAAGGTGCTTATCCTTTCTAATCCCCAGGATTTTTTAAAATAAAATAATCATAAAAGGACTCCTCCCTTAAAAAGATGTTTTGAGAATGGTTGTAGGCACAATAATGGTCCCACAGAAGTGTCCACATCTTAATCCCCAGGACCTGTGAATGCTGCCTTACATGGCAAATGGGTCTTCTTCCCCCCACAGTCAAAGAAATCCTTGTAAATAGCTCTGACCCAAATCAAAAGCATGCACCTTGCTGATTTCTCCCATCGGTCCTTGGGGCACGCACTCAGGGCCTTGCTGAATTCATGGCGAGGCTGTGCTGACCTCTACCTTTCAGTTGCAGCCTCCCTGCCTTCCTCCTCCCCGATTGGCAAGCCCAGGGCCCAGGCCCGTCCCCCAGCCTCCCTTCCCTGGCCTGCTCCCCCTCCTGCAGATGGCCGGGCCCTGTCCACATCACTGTCCTCTCCATTTCTTCCCTATCTTCTTTGCAGAAGCCTTTACCCCCGTTCCACATTCAACCAAGCTTCTCTTTTCCACGCCACACTCGGGACCTCTCTGCGGCTCCCTTCCAATATGTGGTTTTAGTACCAAGGGTTTTGCAGTGGATTCGATACCCACGTAGGACAACCCAAATGAAACCCTGGGTCCTCGTATTTTGCACACAGGACATAAACCGGAAAGGGCTCCCTGCATGTCACCTTCTGCCTGTGTCTCCTGTAATTCCCAGTGTGGACAGAGCAGAGGTGAGCAGCTCTCTGCCCAGGCTTGGCTGCACTCACTGCAGCTCCCCAGGGGCCGCTGCTGGCTGGCCTGAGCCTGGCCTGATCCCTCCCTTGGTGTCAGGCTGCTGGTCGGGTCACCCGCTCAGACTGACGGGAAACTGTAAACCGGTTGGCTCACGGAGCCCTGTGAGACCCTGGCACGCTCAGGTGGCACGGGATGACTAGTCGCCTGTCGCCCACGCCCTGGCCAGAGCCCCAGGGCTTGCTGTTCCCATCCTCGAGGGCTGCCTCTTCGCTTCCAGCCCCCGTGATGCTCCCTCAAGCCTTCTCTGTGTGTAGGGAGCTTGGCCGTGCCTCGGGCAGGCCAGAGATGCCGAGTTGGCTCCCGGGAAGCAGCTGGCGGAATTAACAGAGGGAAGATGGAAGCAGGTGGGAGACCCCAGCCTCCTCGCTCCATGGGCCGGACCGTCTGCGGCCTGCTCCTGTAGTCTCCACCGATCCCCCTGGAGTCGAACCCAGGTTTCCACAGTGGCAGTGGGCTCACTAGCACACCTGCATGGCTTTCCTCTCTCCCTGCTCCCTTCCCCCCACTTTTTGGGAATCCCCTCTGAATAAACGGCTCAGGGCCTTGTCTCAGACTCTGCGTCTGGGGGAAGCCGAGGTAGGAAAACAGCACGTGAGGAAGCAGCCCTTCTAGAAGCAGACTGACTCATCTTGAAGACGCATCTTCGCATAGTTCCACAATGAGCACATTTTAAAACTGGGAATTTTTAAAAGATGGTTTTGTAACTGCTAACATGACACGGTTCCTTGGGTTAAGACATTTCCCTTCCTCCCACCACGTCGCCATTCTCTGTTTCGAGGTTCACCAAAGAGCTCACTTTAACGCTCTGTCCTTGTGCTGGCGGGTTTTCCCTGGACTTCTCTGCCCATGAGCCAGATGCTGTGTTTGGACCTTCGCCCAGAGATGTCCCCATGGACTGGTTTCCCTCGTGTTTCTTGTGAATTTTAAAATCCACATTTTCCTCTCGCCCAAAAGCTAATCACTCGTTGACTGGATTTTCTAATACTCGCCCAAATTTGCAATATTCTCTAGATTTGGCCCATATTTCTGAGTCGTCCTTGGAGACAGTGCTGATATTCCTTCAGGGGAACATCCTGAAGGGGGTCTGCCCTTCCGGGCCAGAGGCACAATGACGCCCCCCATTGGGGCCACCACCGCCAGCCCCCTCGCAGAATCGAAAGACACGGGGCCTACCTGGGCTGATCTCAAAGAGGTGCTTCCCTGCGTCCTCAGGGCCAGGAAGAAGTTCGGTCACCCGGGTCCCTTGTAGAGAAATAAATCCCTACAACGAAGAGACAGACACAAACACAGGAGGCATGAGACGGCCTGAACGGGCTCCTGGAGAGAGAGGGCGGGGCTGTGGGGTCGGAGGTGTGGCCCTCCAGGCCCGGGCTGGGCAGACTGGGTACCGCAAGGAGCCCGCCTGGGTGGGGTCCCTGGTGGTGGGGTGGGCGCTATGGTTTACACACCCGGCTGTAAGAGCTCTGCCCAGAGGCAGGGCCGGGACTGCCTGGAAATCTTACTCCCTGGTTAAGGCACAGAAGCGCAAATCTGGAGCAGAGGAAGGCCCCCATCCCCCCACACCCTCTCACTGCCGGTTCCAGTACACCCATCTGCAGCCTTCCTGAGGCCGGAGTTTTAGGCTGTCGAGGGTCAGGGACAGGAAGGCTGGCCCACCTCAGATGGCTTCTTATATGGAACCGGGCCCCAGCTGACACGGGAGGAAGGATCGACAGATCAGTGAGTCCTGCTCTGCCCCCTCCTGGTGGGCAGGATTTCATTTCTTATCCAGTGGGAGTCAGCTACCACACGGGAGGTCCCCAGCACCCATCATGCCATGCGCCTGGGGTACCTCTGTGTGTACGTGACACCGGGTGGGCCCCACTCTCTGATGCTGGAATCCGGCAGTCAGGCTAAGAGATGCAGGGAAAGAGCGTGGGCAGTAGGGACAGATTCGCTGGGTTTGAGTCTCAGCCCTACAGTTCCAGGCTGTGTGACCTCAGGCAGACCACTTAACTTCTCTGAACCTCAGCTTCCCCCTCGGGATGATGGCACAGGAACCCCCACTTCTCAGGGGCATCGAGACACCAGATTCCTGTTTGGGGGGGTCCTGCTCTAGCTGGAGTGCTGTCACAACCACCTTTATGCCAGCCCTTGGCCCAGCCACAGGGCCAGGCAGGACCTCCCTTTCTCTGTTAGGGACTGCTGGCTGCCGTGACTTTTCTTCATTTTGTACATGTTCAGATTTGTTCATTTAAGATGGCAGGTGGCTCTGACTATATATTTTTGGCTCCCTCCATGAGAAGCCTATTTTAAACTCCATTCCTATAGCTTAACTGTCCGAGTTCAAATCCTGGCTCAGTACTTAATCGCTGTGTGAACTCAGACAAATTGCTTAAGCCTTCTATGCAACCTCACAGTTCTGTTATTCATGAAGTAGCAATAATCATAGTACTCTGTGGGGCTGTTGTGGGCATTGAATGAATGAGTCCTTGGGACGTCCTTACAGCAGCACCTGGCATGCAGCAAAAGCATCGTTGCCTCTGCATTTGCCCAGGTGAGGGGCCCAATCATGTCACCCCCCAGCTCCCAACTCCTGCCCGTGCTCCCAGAGCGCTCATCTCCCCACACCATCTGTTCCAGGCAGTTCCTGGGCGTAAGCGGATGATAGGATCCTCTTCTTGGCTGCTGGGGTCTGGCGCTGCAGGGACCGATGGACAGACCTTTTCTCACAGAAGCGACGTAAAGGCAGGACTGCGTCTTTGCCCACACAGACTTGCTTTAGAGAAATTACAGCAATAAACCAGAGAACCAGCTGGTAATTGTTGTAACTGGATTATCGGTTTCTTTCTTGCTGGGGAATCTGGAGCTCCTGGGAATAAATGAGGAGTGCAGCCCCAGGGTGGGGAAACGTGCGCATTAGCGGGTGTAGACAGGATCCATCGCTGGCTTTGGTGTTTGCTGTTTCTGTAAGTGTGTGATTCTGGGCCTTGTGCTTTCTTCCTCTGTGCCTAGACATCTTTTCTTCATAAAACGGGAATAACACTGTTGATATGGACATTACTTTCTACTCCAGCTACATAGAAAAGCAGAAATAGCACTGTTTATGGAACTTGTTCTAGAATCCCGGCTTTCGGTTGAAATGCTTGGATTTCATCTTTCTGGAGGCCGCACGGGTCAGGCACTACTATTCTCCTCTTCCTGGAGGAGCAGAGGGAGGTTGGCGAGGTGGAGCCAGCAGCTCCTGGTCCCACAGCTAGCAAGGGCAAGCTGGGGGCGCCCCAGCCATGTCCAACACCGGAGCGCTTTGCTCTCATCTGTGGTAGCAGCTTCGGGCTACTCTGCGCAAGAAGCTGTCCCGGGGACCCAGCCTATGACTTTGGGACCTGCCGCTCTCCTCTCACCCGGTGAATCCCAGTGTGGCTCCCACCACAGCAAGGGGACTTCAGAACTGGCTTTGGGCCACCCAGCTCCCTCCTGCTCGCTCACATCAAGAGCACGGCGTTGATCCTGGCTGTGCTCAGGCACTAGGTGGGAGTGGGGGCGCGGAGAGGCGCAGGGGAGGGGGGCAGTGTGCTTTCCCATTCCTCCTGTGACAGTAAGTAGTAAGACGTGGAAGGGGTCCATAGGAAGCACCCAGTGGAGACGTTCGGGGCCGGGCATCAGAATCACCTTAGAGCTTGTCAAAACACAGAGCACCGGGTCTGGGGGGGTTGCTGGCAAATGTTTAGCCACAGGCTCTCTGAGGAAAATAAGGCCACCAAATCTGTTGTGTTCTGTGATAGAACCCCCCCTCCATGGCTGATTTTATACATTGAGAGAACACAGAGACAAGATATCAGTAAGGATATAGATGGCCTGAAAGAACACCATCGACTCACTTGACCTAATAGCTGCCCCCCTCCAAAGCAGAATACACATTCTTTTCAAAGGCACAGGAAACTTTTATTATGATGGCCATAAACAGGTGTCCATGAAGGGAAAAGAATTTAAATACAACACATGTCCTCTGATCACAGGGGAATGAAGTTAGAAATCAATAACAGAAAGATTTCTGGAAACTCCCCAGATATTTGGAAATCCCATTAACATACTTCTAAATAATCCATAGGTCAAAAAAGAAATAAAAGAAGTAAACAGTACTTTGTACTGGATAAAAATGAAAACAAAACACACAAAAATTTGTAAAATGTCTTTGAAGAAGTACTTAAAGGGGGCGCCTGGGTGACTCATTTGGTTAAGCATCTGACCCTTCATCTCGGGGTCTGGATCTCAGGGTTGTGAGTTCAAGCCCCCAGGTTGGGCTCCACACTGGGTGGGGAGCAAAACAAGTGTTTAAAGGATAAGTGATAGCATTCAATACTGATATTTGAAAGGAAGAAAAGCCTCTTAGGCCTCCACCTTAAGAAACTACATAAAGAAAAGCAAGTTAATACCCAAAGTAAAAGAAAGAAAAAATAAAGAGCAGAGTGGCTACAAATAAAATGAAAAATAGAAAAATAATAGAGCAAATCAATGAAACCCAAAGCTGGTTTTTTGAGATCAATACAATTGATAAGCCTTTAGTCAGACTAATCAGGAAAAAAAGAGATTACCAATATCAGGAATGAGAGAAATGACATCACTATAGAGTCTTCAGATATTAAAAGGATAAGGTAATGTCAAGAACAACATTACGCTAATAATTTGACAGCTTAGATAAAATGGGACCAAAAAGATAGAAACTACTGAAGCTCAATCAGGAAGAAATAGCTAAATAGCCCCTATCTTGTGCAGAAATGGAATCCGTAGTTAAAAATCTTCCCACAAAGAAAACTCCAGGCTCAGACAGCTTCATTAGTGAATTCTATCAAATATTTAAAGAAGTAATCCCAATACTTCCCAAACTTTTCTTGAAAATTGAGAGAGTGCCTGCTTTCCAATGCATTTTATGAGGCCAGCCTTATCTTTATACATAAGCAACCAAAGGCATTACAAGAAAAGGACACTAAGGATTAATATCCCTTGGGAACATAGATGCAAAAATTCTCAGCAAGATTTTAGCAGATCAAATTTAACAACATATAAGAAGGAAAATACATAATGAGCAACTGGGGTTTGTCCCAAGTATGCAAAGTTGGTTTAACATTCTAAAACCCATTAATGTAATTCACCATATTAATAAAGTAGAGAAAAGATATGATCATCTCAATAGATGTAGAAAAAGCCTTTGGAAAAATTCAACATCCATTCCTGATTAAAAATCTCAACAAGTTAGGTATAAAAACCAACTTCCTGAACCTGATAAAGGTATCTTTGAAAAACTAAAGCTAATACCCTACTACAAGTTCTTCTCCTAAGACCAGGATCAAGACAATGATGCTTAAATTCTTACCACTTCTTTGAAATATTGTACTGGAGTCCTAGCTGCTAAAATAATGCAAGAGAAAGAGAAGTTGTCCGGATTGGAAAGGAAGAAGTAAAAGTGCTTTCACAGACAACATAATTGTCTATGTAGAAAATCTGGTGAAAACCTACAGAGAAAGCTGCTAGAACTGATAAATGAATTTGGCAAGGTTGCAGGGTACAAGAGAAATGCACAAAACCGAATCATATCTCCAGATACTAGCAATGAACAACTGGAAATTGAAACTTGAACCCATTTTTTAATTGCATCAAAAATAGGAAATCCTTAGGGATAAATATGGCAAAAGATGTTCAAGATTTGTACACTGAAATCTGTAAATCATTGCTGGGAGAAATGAAAGAGGGTATAAATAAATGGAGAGAGATGCTGTGTTCATGGGTGATTGTTCAGATATCAAATCCCCCCAGATTGGCCTCTAGATTTAATGCAATAACCAGTCGAAATCCCAGTGGGATTTTGTAGAAATTGACCAGCTGATTCTAAAATTCATGTGGAAATATAATGGACCTACAAAATCCAGACAATTTTGAAACAACAAAGTTGGAGGTCTAATACTGCCAGGTTTCAAGACTTATTATAAAGTTACAGTAATCAAAACATTGTGATATTGGTGTCAAGACGGACAAGTAGATCAATGAAACAATAAGTTTGTGTGTGTGTGTATACATATATATATATGTATACACACACAATTTTTTACAAATTGATTTTTGACAAAGGCAATCCAGTGGAGAAAGGATACTGTCTTCAGGAAATGATGGTGGGACAAATCCATATTCGTGAGCAAAAATAATGAATTTTGATCCATGGCTCATATCATGTCACATATGTTCAAATGAATCACAGGCCTACATGTAAAATCTAAGACTGAAACTTCTGGTAGACGACCTTTGTGACTTTGGATTAGGCAAAGATTTCTTAGATATAACACCAGAAGCACAATTCATAAAACAACTAGTTGGTAATGTGACTTATTTAAATAAAAACCCTATTCCTTAGAAGTTACTAAGAGAATGAAAATATGAATTATGAAATAAACGAAATGAAAATAAGAGAAAATATGAGAACGAGAAAGTATTTGAAAGGCACACATCTGATAAAGGACTCGTACCCAGAATACCCAGAATATATAAAGCACTCTTGAAACCTAATAATGAGGAAATAACCCAATTTAAAAATAGGCAAAAGACGTGAACTGGTACTTTACCATAGAGGATATCAGGGTGGCAGAGAAGCTCACGAAAAGATCCTCCACATCCCTGGGCATTCTCATACACTTTCGATGGGATGATAATTTGATAAAGCCTTTTTGAAAGCAATTTCACAATTCCTAAAATAATGTTACAATAAAAACACCCCTTTATAGCCTAGCGTTGAATTTTGAGGATTTGTTCCAAGGAAAGACAAACACGTAACGATACATGTATGATGATGCCCATTGTAGCATTATGTTCCTAACAGAAAAAGTGGAAAACAATTTACTTGACCATCAATGAGGGAGTGGCTCGATTATTTTGGGTACAGCCAGAATGAGGTAAATACAAAAGGCTTCTAAGCAGAATTGTTATGTAAAAAAAAAGGAGCTCTAGAAAATAACTGTAGTAAGAGACCATTCCAACTGCTGTTACTCGCCTCTCTCCAGAACCCACCAAGCGCTGAACATACAGAAAGGGCCCTGACAGCCTGCACTTTGGGACGGAGTGGTGAGGCAGCTTTACGGTTTGCCCCGAAGCGTCGGCATCAAAACAAGGAAATTTAATAATAATAATTTTAAAAAGGCAGATCATTCACAGGGCATTGCCCCCACCTGATGGCTTGCTGTCATCTTCCCACGGGCGCTTCCCCGACAGAAGGCTCCTCCCCATAACATGTCAAGGTCCGGGCCAGCCTGCCCAGCGTGACCACAGCAAGGATGCCCACCTGTCATTCTCAGGAAAAGGACAGAGATCTTCCCTTCCTCCTACCTTCTGCAAACATTAGAGCTGCAGGTCTCTGAACTTCTGTCGGACTCAGATCTGATGAGGGCTACTCTCCAAGCCCTCTGACCGGAACGCACCAGCCTCTGTCCAACTCCCCATCCTCCCCCACCCCTCCCCGCCCCCAGGCTGCTGCGGCTCACTGGGCAAAACGAACCTCCTGGCAACAGCTCCCAGGCTACCTGGTGGTCTGGGGGCCTCAGCTTGGTCGAGGGGGACAGTGAGGGAAACAGTAGCAACCATGACCAAGATTTCTGTCCATCTCTCTCCATTCAGCTGTCTCGCCCTCAGGACTTGCCCATGTTGCAAAAAGGCAAGCAACGATGACATTTTAAGTCTGGGGAGGGGTGGGACGGTCAAGGACACCGCACAGGCGTGTGCTGCAGAGAGATCCGGTTTCAATCCCGACCCCACCGCTAATCAACAGGAAGCATTCGAACAAGTTTGCCTGGCCTAGCCTCAGTTTCCCTCTCTGTTCAATGGGGTTCTCCGGGAACCAAATGGGACAGAGTGAGCAGAGGGCCTGGAGTGGGGCGGGGCTGTGGCAGGCACCCAGGACGGTGGCATGGTAGAAGCATCTGAGCAAGAGCTTAACGACTAGGGCTCCAGCACAGACAGGTGAGCCTCAGTTTCCTCCTCTGTGATGGGCCGTGTTTTGAAGATTTCACAAGCTAATGTCTGGACCTCACTGGGTTCAGTGCCTGTTCAGAGTAAGTACTGTTGTGATTTGTGAATTATTTCATAGCCAAGGAGTAGAGTCTGCTTATGACCATTTTTCAGGAGCTAGAATATATATAAACACTTAAAAATAATTTTAGGGGTTTATAATTATTGTGACATCACCACTTCAGTGGGACTCGTGGAGCTCCTGGGCTGAGCTCTGGGTTTCTTACTTGTAAAAATGAGGCTATTAACCTCTGTCCTTTGCTGCCTGAGCTAGTGCTTTGTAAGCACTTAAGGCTGAATGAATAGGCATAATTGTCATGATTATTATTGTAAAGACTAATTTGGCCACTATACCAGTTTGTTCTGGGAACAACCCCTCCTGCGATAATACCATTGCTTGTGCCCCCAAATAAGATCTGATGTAGATTCAGAAGTCCCAGGATGGTGAAGGCAGGGCTCCTCCTTCACAGTTTACGATGACAGCCCCGTGGGGACGTCCTGCAGGGTCTGGGATGCCTGCACTCCTCCCACTGGCCTGAGTTTTGGGGTTCGTGATAGTCCTGCGAATCTCGTACTCTAATTGAGCTCTCTCTCTGGCCTGATCAAAGACTCTGGCAAGTCTTCATTTTTCACCCTGTCTAGAGAGAAACTGTCTGAAGACCCAACTTCTAAAATGCTCCTTAGCAAGGACGCGATAAGGTTTTCCACCGGCAGCGTCTCGGAAAATTGCAGACACATTTCAAAAAGCAATCACTCAAGGTTCCTTATCTCCTGTAATTCTGATTGTAGCCTCAGATCAATCTTAAAAAGCCTTAGCCTCTGACACTCAACCAGGAACTGAACCGCTCCGAATTTTAAACAACACAGATCAGAATAAAGTTCAGTGCCAAGCAGGGAACATCCTCCCTTTCCTTATCACACAAGCCTGTAACCATGGCTATTACTGTCTAAAATGCAGATATTAAGAAAGGCAACCTAAAGTTGGAGACAAATTGCTTCTTGGCTGGGGCACTTTCCCTCCCTAGGGGTTTGAGATGAGTCACTTGCTCAGCCGATGTCTTTGCTAAGGACTTGTTCCCGAAACTTCCCCCAGCAGATTCCAGAGTGATGCTGCATTTGGTGGGCTCCACATGCCCCCACACCCTGCTTTAGCTAGTCTCCCCGAGGAGCCTGTCAGTAGGTGTTCCCTGAGGGACAGCACTGTGTCCTCCAGCAGGAAGCCGGGACTTGGGGGGCTGACCACAGTCCCTGAATCCCTTACCCGTGGGGCTGCCCAGCCCAGGGCCTAAGCCCATGAAGATGGATCCAGATGGGATCCAAGGGTGAGCCTTGGGCCTGGGGAAGACTTGCAGCTCTAAACATGGGGTCTGGGCAGAGCCCCCAGGAACCCTCTGGCCTCATAGCTAACAGCCAATCCCAACCCTCAAGGGAGTGTCCTTTGTGGGGCGGGTAGGGGGTCCTCTTCCTGAGGTCCTGGTTTTTCCTGCCGTTAGTTAGCTCCGTGCTACTCTAGGTTCCTGGTCTAGACCCCAGCCCAGATCATGTACCCCTGACCTCCACTGAGTCATTTCTGGGGCTATCCCTTTAGGTGACTCCATCTCCCTGGATCTCCAAGTCTTGCAGCAGGTGGTGGGGTTGAGGCTGTGCCCTAGATCCTCAGCTAATACCTTGCTCCACCTGGGTGCCTTGTCATCACTGTGGGCATCCTAATGCCCGTGAACAAGTTCATGGGAATGAAATGTGATGCCATGTTGGAAAGTGTCTGTTCAAAGCCTGTGCTCATGAGACTTAGCGTCCTGGCCTTGCTGGGTCAGACCCACAGTGCCTGTGGATGTTGAGTAGTCTTTTAGTGAGACCAGTGGACTAGAATGCTTATACAGGGGCTTTCTAGAACCTTCTAGTGGTGACAGAGCTTTGGCCAGTGGGACTGGGCAGGAGTGGCCTCCAGCTTTCTCTCCTTCCTGCCCTGCTAGGTCAGCCTTAGAGGCCTCGAGAGACAGATGAGGTTGTCACCTGGTCCACAGTGAAAGAAAAATTTTTTATTATGTTTAGGTGCTGGGATTTCAGGACCACTGAGCATTGTTCATTGTAACCAATTAGAAGTTATTTTGAAAAATTAAATTTAGATACTTTTATCCCAAACTGCTCACTTGGCCACACACACAAAAAGGTTTGGAATCATGGTACTATTTAAACATTGTATTTTTATGAAAATAAAGCTGTTTAATTCATAAAGATTATTCTCCTGTTCCTCTGATTGGATGTTGGGAGGGAAAGGCAATGAGATCTGGCCCATCTACTTGTGATGTGGTCTCAGGAGGCGTGGGGGAGCTGCCTCACTCTTGTGCTCAGAAGCACTGGGTGGGGCTTGGAAGAAGGTCTGGGTTCTGGCCTTGAGCTGTGATGGCCATGTAGCAACCCCTTCCTGCCTGACTTGTTCGGACTGGAGCACTGGCAGGAACCAGCAAGGCTGTAGATCACTGTGAGGGGGGGTCATAGCTACCACCCCAGTCCCTGGCAAATGCCCAGCCTGTGTAGGATCTCCCCTGGACAGAACATGAAAATGACCTCTCTTCCTCCTTGGCTCACTGGACCCCATGGTAGGCCTGGTTTTCCAGGTAGAGGGGTTAAGGGAGAAACAGAGGTAAGTCCGATCCGTCGGGAGCCCAGGGCTCTTGCTGTCGCAGAGGAGGGCCGAGGCATTCACACAGGAATGAGCCACCAGCTGCACAAGCTCTGAGCTTCCTAAGGGGAGGAGGTCTTCACTGGCCACCCACCTCTTTCCGGTGTTTTCTCCGACCCGGGACTTGGGTGGATGTTGGTGTAGATTCCTGTCCCACCGCAGTGCTCACCCTGCTCTTAGCTCTTTGGAGCCTGCCTGGCAAGTTTGGAAAAGCCTCTGCTGTTCCTTCGGAACTGGAAGCCCGAGAGTTGGAGGGGCGGGGACATGGGGCCTCTCTACAGCCCAGGGTCTACGGCATTGAACCCTAAGCGTGCTCTTCCACGCGGTTGTCCCTGCCAGGTTTCCAGCCTTCCGTCCCCATGATAAAGAGGCTGGCCCAGAGGCTGGCCCTGCCTGCTCAGCCTGGCCCACGCTTCGGAGCACACTTCCTCAGAAGTCTGTTTCTGCTGGGAACAAGTGCCGATGCCGGGTCCAGGGGCTTGTCTCGAATGGGAGGGGCGCTCCCTTGGCTGGACACGGTTTGGTTCTGTCTTACTGCTCTCGAGGCCCTGCAGCTAGTGCTGGGCTCCGGGGGACATGGTGCCTCTGAGAGCGGCTGCTGTCCTGTGTACTTGGGAGCAGCGTAGTCTGAGAAACATGGTCGAGATTCCTGTGCACTGACTTGCACTGGCTGCGCTGCCGAAGGGACCACTGCCAAAGGCCGCAGGCCACGGTTGCTGAGAGAGGCATACCTCGTGCTGATCCTCTCAAAAGCTGCTGTTCAGAATGTCATTCTCAATGGGGAAAACCTGAGAGCTTTTCCCCTACGGTCAGGAGCACGACGGGGATGTCCTCTCTCCCCACTGTTGTTCAACCTAGTACTAGAAGTCCCAGCCTCAGCAATCAGACAACGAAAAGAAATAAAGGGCATTCAAATTGGCAAAGAAGAAGTCAAACTCTCACTCTTTGCAGATGACATGATACGTTGTACGGAAAACCCAAAAGAATCCACCCCAAAATTGCTAGAACTCATCCAGGAATTCAGCAACATGGCAGGATACAATTTCAAATGCACAGAAATCAGTTGCATTTCTATACACTAACGATGAGATGGAAGAAAGAGAAATTAAGGAACTGATCCCATTTACAATTGCACCGAAAACCATGAGATACCTAGGAATAAACCTAACCAAAGAGGTAAAGGATCTGTACTCTGAAAACTATAGAACACTTATGAAAGAAATTGAGGAAGACACAAAGAAATGGGAAAACATTACACGCTCATAGATTGGAAGAACAATTAGTGTTAAAATGTCTATGCTACCCAGACCAATCTATACATTCAATGCAATTCCTATCAAAATACCATCAACTTTTTTCACAGAGCTGGAACAAATAATGCTAAAATTTGTATGGAACAAGAAAAGGCCCTGAATAGCCAAAGGAAGGTTGAAAAAGAAAACCAAAGCTGGTGGCATCACAATTCTGGATTTCAAGCTCTATTACAAAGCTGTGATCATCAAGACAGTGTGGTACTGGTATAAAACCAGACACCTAGATCAATGGAACAGAATAGAGAACCCAGAAGTGGACCCTCAACCCTATGGTCAACTAATCTTTGACAAAGCAGGAAAGGATATCTAATGGAAAAAGGAGAGTCTCTTCAACAAATAGTATTGGGAAAATTGGACAGCCATATGCAGAAGAATGAAACTGGACCATTCTCTTATACCACACACAAAGATAAACTGAAAATGGATGAAAGACCTAAATTTGAGACCAGAAACCATCAACATCCTAGAGGAGAACACAGGCAGCAACCTCTTTGACTTCAGCTGCAGCAACTTCTTGCTAGACACGTCTCCAATGGCAAGGGAAACAAAAAATTGAACTATTGGGGCTTCATCAAGATAAATACATTTGTACAGCAAAGGAAACAGTCAACAAAACCAAAAGGCAACCTATGAAATGGGAGAAGATATTTGCAAATGTCTAATCTGATAAAGGGGTAGTATCCAAGATCTATAAAGAACTTATCAAACTCAACACCCAAAGAACAAAAAATCGAGTCAAGAAATGGGCAGAAGACATGAACAGACATTTCTCCAAAGAAGACATCCAAATGGACAACAGACACATGAAAAAATGCGCCACATCAGTCAGCATCAGGGAAATTCAAGTCAAAACCACAATGAGATACCACCTCACACCAGTCAGAATGGCTAAAATTAACAAGTCAAGAAACGACAGATGTTGGCGAGGATGTGGAGAAAGGGGAACCCTCTCACACTATTGGTGGGAATGCAAGCTGGAACAGCCACTCTGGAAAACAGTAGGGAGGTTCCTTAAGAAGCTTAAAAAATAAAACTTCCCCACGACCTAGCAATTGCACTACTAGGTATTTACCCCAAAGATACAAATGCAGTGATTTGAAGGGGCACCTGCACCCCAATGTTTATAGCAGCAATGTCCACAATAGCCAAACTATGGAAAGAGCCCAGATGTCCACCGATGGATGAATGGATAAAGAAGATGTGGTATATATATACAATGGAATATTACTCAGCCATCAGAAAGGATGAAATCTTACTATTTACATTGATGTGGATGGAACTGGAGGGTATTATGCTGAGCAAAATAAGTCAATCAGAGAATAACAATTATCACATGATTTCACTCGTATGAGGAACATAAGAAAAAGCACAGAGGATCATAGGGAAAGGGAGGGAAAGCCGGAATGGGAAGAAATCAGAGAGGGAGACAAACCATGAGAGACTCTTTATTATGGGAAAGAAACTGAGGGGTACTGGAGGGGAGGGGATGGGGGGATGAGGTAACTGGGTGATGGGCATTAAGAAGGGCACGTGATGTGATGAGCACTGGGTGTTATACGCAACTGAGGAATTACTGAGCACTACATCCGAAACTAATGATGTACTATATGTTGGCTAATTGAATCTAAAGAAAAAAGAAAAAAAAAAGAGAAAAAAAGCTGCTGCTCATTCTGGAAATGCTCCCTTCATCTTCAGGGACCCCAGCAAGGCAGTGGTCCTACACAGACCCTCCCAATCTCCTCTATTTTGCTCAGCAGTCTACAAATGTATTAAGGAGCTAGAATGCCCCAAGTATAATTAAAAGTAAGTTATTCTGGTCTAAGCAATGAACAAAATATATTTTTGATGCTGCCTCAATGTTGTTTGATTTGTTTTTCTGCCTAGTAATAGACAAAACTAGCAATTTACCAATCAGTCCTGTAGCTATTACTGTAAATTAACTGCATTCAATTGAAAGCCAAAGGATTGATGGTAAGTGGGAGATACTTAAGTCCTGGAGGCTAATATCCAAGCTGACTTAAATGAGCAGACCCTGAGAGAAGCTCATTACATTTGCATCAACAGTCCGGACACATACAAGGAAACACAGACATCATCTGGAGAAGGCGAAGATCCGTTTTGCAGGCAGGGACACTCTGGGTGCAAAAGAACTCGGGGGCAGCCCCACACTTGACACTTGCAGTTTATATATCCTTGCACGTGTCATAAGGCCTCTTAGTATCTTGGTTTTCTTTCCCCAGAACAGTGGCAAATATTGCCCTATAATGATTAGTGGTAGGGACCCACAGGTATCACTGGTCTCCCTATTCTGGGGGCCTGCTTCCAAAACCACTGCTGTACGGGGCAAGGAAAGCTTTAAAAAACATATTTTGTGGGGCGCCTGGGTGGCTCAGTGAGTTAAGCCTCTGCCTTCAGCTCAGATCATAATCTCGGGGTCCTGGGATTGAGCCCCGCATCAGGATCTCTGCTTAGCGGGGGGCCTGCTTCCCCCCCCCCGCCACCTACTTGTGATCTCTGTCAAATAAATAAATAAAATCTTAAAAACAAAAAACCCCACATATTTTGGGATGATCCCTGCAATCTTATATTTTTCCTTCACATGCCAGAGGCAGAAAAAAAAAAGGGTTTTAACTAAATATTGTTTAAAAATTGTTTAAAAACAAGTTGGCTGCTGTTACCAATTTGAATTTACAAAATACGTTTCTAGTTGATTTAAAATAACTGACTAGAACTTTCCTTTTCATCTGTTTAACAGTGGGGAGTTATATTTCTCAAACAGCCTCAAAAATACAAAGCCTCCTTTAAAAAAAAAAAAGCCACAAATTCTGATGTTTGATCCTAAATAAATGACTTCCTATAAGACTCCAATGAGTAATTCTTTGTGAAAGCAGCATTTCAAGTTGCCCCTAAGGACATTTTACCCACGAAAACATGTATTGTTTAGTTTTTCTTCTGCAGCACTAACGGGAGCGTTACCATCAGTCCCCAGTTAGCTCACGGCGGCCTCGAACGCCCCGTGGACACCTGCTTGGTCGCCCTTGTGTTAACCTGAGGCACCGAGCTGGGCTTTCGTGGCACTTCAGCGCCTTTGCATCACACTCGCGTGTTCCTTCTGAGTGCCGCGAGATCACTGGGATTCGCTGTGGCAAGGCCTAC
>CM052894.1:35983351-36031547 GCA_028534135.1 Potos flavus | reverse complement strand
TTCCTTCCTTCCTTCCTTCCTGTAGGCATCAGATATTACCGAGCATCAGTTATGTGCTTGGTCCTAGGCTGGGTGGGATGAGAAGGGATGAGATCAACTGAGCCCCGGCTCCCCAGAATGGAGAACAGACATTCAGCCGAGGAAGTGTCAGAAAACAGCAGCAATGCAACCATGGCAATCATCATCATCCTCATCTTTGGCTGAGCTGAGAACAGCTGACAACCTATGAAGGATGCTCAGTTAGTGTATGCCAAATCAACTCCAGCTGAGTCAGATTTACAAGGTCTAGACGTGAAGGAGCGTCTGATGCATGGGCTGCCCTGTGACCTGCTGTGAGCATAGGACGGGCTGTGACCAGCCTGACAGCATCCTGATTGTGCCCCCAGATGGGGCTGCGATGAGGGCCATGGTGGGTAGGGTCTGACACAGGCAAGGCTGAGAGGTTCTGCGGGCAGACATAAAGCAGCCCGGCAAAGAGCTACTCCCTAGCCATCCCGCTGCACATTTGTGACTTTAGCCGTGACGATAGCCTACCCATTAACCTAGACTGATGCCAGCCCCCACTTCCCTCATCTGAAAAATCCAAGAACCTTCTCCAGGGGCAAGAACCCTAGGGACCGACTCATGACGGCGCTGCTTTCCCTGTGATGTACATGTTTGGTACACAATGGCGGAGGGCAGGGATGACCGGCTATAGGCGGGCACATTCCCTGTAACCTTCAAGCTCTAGGGTCAGATGGCCTCTCTTTCCTCCCCAGCGGTTTCTTCTTTAAGATTTCTGGCTTCTGACTGTCCTGGCTTAATGTTTGCTCCTAGAAGTGCATCTGCTTTCCCATCCATCTCGTCTTTCCTTCTCCCAATTCCAAGCTTTTACTTGAAATTAAATCAAACTTTAAATCAATTTCCTCTCCCATGGCCAAGCTTCCCATCACTTGTCCTCCTGGAAAAAAAACAAAAACCAAACCCAGTCTGTTCCCCAGGTGATTTTTAAATCACCTCTGCGAAAGCCTGCGGCCCAGGGCATAGATTGGAAACTCTGCCACCTGAGGCTGTGGGCGTCACCTGCCACACTTTCTCCCTGTGGCCGCCAAGCCTCCTCATCCCCTTGCTCTGGGCACCATGGTTTTCTAGGACACAATGGATGTCAGGACAAGAGCTGCATCTGAATGGTCTTTCTATCTCCAGCCTGGCCCCCTCCCACCCCTGTCCTGAGGCTGGATGACTTCCCCTCTCAGAGTTCTGAGGGCCAAGTCTGAGCCCCCAAACCTTCAGAGCCCCCTAACACCATTGGCAGAATAAGGACCCGGCCTCCTGGACGTGGCACCCAAGCCCCTCCACATCCAGCTTCTGGTATCCTGTCCATGGTTTGTGTTCCTGCCAATACAACGAGCCTCACACTTGGTCTTCACAGACTCTGGGCTCCCTCCTTGGGCGTGAGCTGCCAGACACACAAGCCCCCAGGTTCACTTTAAATGCATTTTCGGAGCACCTCCCATGTGCCAGGGCCAGCTTGGAGAGGCCAGCTGGGCTCGGCAGCTCTGTCTAGAAGAGGGAGCCCTTTGACCCCTCGGCTCATCCCCCTTCCGGGCTGTGTCCCTGTCACATTCCCTCTCTGACTTGAGTTCTTCTTTTCTTGTTTAAATTAAAAATATTTTGGGGCTCCTGGGTGGCTCAGTGGATTAAAGCCTCTGCCTTCAGCTCAGGTCATGATCTCAGGGTCCTGGGATCGAGCCCCGCATCGGGATCTCTGCTCAGCAGGGAGCCTGCTTCCTCCCCTCTCTCTGCCTGCCTCTCTGCCTACTTGTGATCTCTCTCTCTCTCTCTCTGTCAAATAAATAAATAAAATCTTAAAATAAAATAAAATAAAATAAATTAAAAATATTTTAAGATACGGATTTAAATGAATATAGTCTCTCTGTAAGAAATTAAAAGACTACGGATCAGTCTCAAGCGTCTGGGTCACCCCCTCACTCTCCATGCCCTCCCTGCAGTGCGTATTCTGAAAACTCCCCAAATAAATTATCTCAGTTTTATTTTCACTCGCTTTGCCAGTTAAGGTCATATCTCAACACAGCTGAACGAGTCACAGAGTGGCACAAGGCGGGGTGGACGACAGCAATTCCTTCCCTTTCTACGGGGTCTGGATCTCAGCCACCAGTTCTGTCTTTCCCACAGGGTTTCTTTCTTTCCCTCCTTATGTTCATTTCTAAATAATATGCTTACGTGACTGTGTCTGGAATGAATATTCTAGGCATTACTGATGGAATTCCCAGCACGGAAGGCGGACACGTGCTTTATTGATGCCCCCACGCCAGGCGGCTTCCTGCAGGTCCACCGCGGCGGTGGCTCCGTACCTGGGTCAGCGCTCAGGGCTTCCACGCCCCGCCGGAAGTTTAATCTAACTGGAAGGACTCCTTTCTTCTTTCCTTCCAGAACTCCTCCCATTCAGATGCTGGGTTACCTCTCCTCTTTCCAGCTCTGTTGTTCCTCTCTTCTTTCTGGGAGATCGTGTCGCATTTTTCATCTAACCCTTCCCTTGGGTTTTTGTTTCTGGCATTTTATTTCCGGGTTCTGGGAACTGGTTTGTTCTCTGTCCATTTTAATAGTCTGTCCTGAGGATGTCGCGGATCGTTTTATATAAATGTTTTTTTTCCCCAGGGCTCCTGGGTGGCTTGGTGGGTTAAGCATCTGACTTCAGCTCAGGTCGTGATCTCCGGGGGGTCTTGGGATGGAGCCCCGAGTCAGCACTCGGCGGGGAGACTGCTTCTCCCTCTGCCCTTCCCCCACTCATGCTCTTTCTCTTTCAAATAAATAAATAAAATCTTAAAAAAAAAGTTTTTTCCCCCTGCACCGTTTCTGTTGCCTCCTCTCTCTCTCTCTTTTTTTTTTTCCCCTTTCTTTCCTGTGTGTGCTTCTGCCCTTCACATGAGACTCTTTCCTTAAATGTGTGGTGACCCAAAGCGACTTTGCCCCTACTTAGGAGCAGTTCTGTAAACAGCGACGGGAAGCTATATGATGGGCGGCGGGGAACCGTCTACACACTGGCCAACAGAGACAGATGGCCTGGGGCTGCTTCACTGGGGAAGCCCGGCTTTTGGTATATTTCGTTTTTTCTTCTCAGCCTGTTAGACTCCTCAGTAAAATTTCTTCATCTCCATCCTGAGGGCTCCTCCTGACTGCTGGGGCCTGGGGGCCACATGTGGGATGGAGACAGGGAGGGCCCAGTAACTGGACCCACTAACTAGGTCTCACCCTCCTGTTCTGGGGAGGGAGCTCCCACCCACGGTGGGGAAAGTTACCCTCAGCCTGGAGTGTGTCTCTTCCAGCCCTCCCGGAGAACCAGCTTCAAGGTTACGCCACAGAGAGGGTGGGCGGTCAGGCTTGACATGAGGTTGTTCAGGAGATCAGTGACCTCGTTGCTTTTGAGGCTGACCTTCCACCAGTTCTCCTACTCTGGGCCCCTGTTTTGGCCTCATTTCCAGAGATAACTGGTCTCGCCAATTCCTGAACCTATGGTGGGAGGTGAGGGGTGCTGCGTTGCGAACCAGACAGATTTTTGTGCTCTCCTAGTGCCAGCTGGGAATTGAGCTCTCTGGGGTCTGCTGAGTCAGCTACCTCTTGCCCACTGTTTTCTAGCATCCAGAATGCCGTGGTGGTGGCTGTCTCCCATCCCTTCCACCCAGCCCAGTTCCCGCCTGCAGAAGCACCTGCCAGTGCTCTTTCTTTACCAGAGTTGTGGGGTTTTTAAATCTGTCATCTTTAACTAGAAGTTTGCATTCAACTTTTGATTTCTTTGTCCATTTAGGAGGTATTATGAAGTGTGTGTTTTTAAAATATTTATTTGAGAGAGAGAGCGCAAGCAAGCACCAGTGATTCATACCGTGAGTATGACCGAGTCCCATTTGTTAGGACGACTGGAATGGTTGTATCTATTCCTTGCCTCACATTTGCCTATTTTTTTCTTTTCTACTTACCTTTCCTTCTTGTTTTTTTTCTTTCCCCCATTTTCTGTGTTGAACTGATCACTTGTTGAACTGATCACATTTGTTATATTTTTTTTCCCATCTTATGTTTTGAAAGTCATACTTTCCATTTTTATCTGCTCCATTTCTAGTCTAAGCCAAGAGACCCACAAGTGCAGGACCTGGATGTCGGATCACTAGACCAAAAGTGAGTCCTCGAACTGCGGAAATGCCCCGGGCTGCTCAACAAAGAGTATGGTGGGAGGTTCGATGGCTCAAGAAACATTTCCAGCCGAAGCGAAAACCACTAAGATGCAAACACCTGGAATCTTGTCTTAGGGAAACCATAGGTCTGTCTGCTGACAGGCACTGGTAAAAGCAGGAGGGACAAGGGCACACTTCCAGGTTCTGTTCTAAAGCACCTTTGCCTAGTCTTCCCATCTGACCTTGTGCAACCACTTTGCTTCCATCTCCAATTTTCCCCATCTCTACGCTCTTATGTTCTCAGCTGGCCCCTCCGCTAGTGAGAAGGGGAGAGGGGAAGTGACAGGGCTTTGAGAGAGAATAGGAATATCCAAGAGTCATCCTCGTCGTGCGTTATGTGCTCTGGGCAGCGTCAAGGGTAGCTGGTGCCCCTGCTCTCGGCAATTCCATCTGCTAGACAGATGACAGGCGGGCTGTCGGGAGGGTGCTGACTGCCTGGGCCCTTCTGTCACTGTAAACAGTGAGCAGGGCACATTTTTCCAGGAACCAGATATTGAGAATTAGTCCATTACATGTAGTTCATGCAATTAAGGGGAAATGTGTGGGCTATTTTGCCAGCAGACATGCGGGTTTGAGATCATACTGTAGAAGCTAAATGAGTCCAATTTAACCAACAGTCTCCTTGAGACTGGGAACCTGTGCAACGGGGCTGCCATTAGGCTTGGTGGGGGAGGGGGAATTATGGGAAGGACTCGTGTCCCAAGAGGATCTGGGAGTGTCAGCCAGGCCCAGAGGGGCCAAAGCAGGGGCGCTGGGCATGACGCTGGCATCTGTTGGGAGACACTGGGTCTTTTTGGAGATCCAGGGGCTCCCTGGAAACGAATGCCCTGGTTTAGTTTGGATTGGGCCCCAGGCTCCTTCTGTGCCCAGGCTGATGACTGGGGATGTGGACACCACCATTTTGTTAGCTGTTTCCACCAAAAGCCACTGAAGTGTGGAAAAGATGGCAGGTGAGGGAGAGGAGTGTCCAGCTTAGGAAATCTGGGAGACAGAGCTTCCTCATGGAGCTGTAGCTGATGGGCGAGGGCCACCTCAGACTCGCCACGAGGAATGTGTGGGGAAGCCTGGGGTAGGGGTCCACACGTGGCCTGGGCAACCTCGATGTGTTCCTTTTGTCCACTGGACTTGTCCAGCGTCAACACATGGTTCTCCCAGATGGTGCCATGGGCTGGGCCAGGAGGGGATGACAGTAGGGGCCACAAACAAGTCCCCAAGAGAGTTGGGGACCCTGGCAACTCTCCCAGTCATCAGAGTGATGTCTAACAGGTCAGCCAGGAAAGCTAAGAGATCATTGAAGAGTCAAGGGTGGCCTTCAACACAAGAATTAAAGGCCAGAAGGAAAATGGTGGTGGGCAAGCCAGAAGTATGGTGCCCAATCTGGGGAGTGGGCTCAGCGGAAGGGCTGGGGAGGCGGGAAGCAAGGCAAAGTCAGGGCTGAGGAAGCACGAGGGCACATACTCATGTGCTAGGACTTGCAATCAGATATGTATGTGTTCTACAACCTGACTCTTAGTGCATTTCTGTGACGTAGGGAATAATGTCTCCATTTAGCAGGGATAAAACCAAAAATAAAACAAAAGTAAGTGACTTGTCCCAAGTCATAAAGCTATTGTGCTAGAGCTAATTTAGATAAAATGCAGATCTGCCTGACTCCAAAGTTTCTATTTGTTTTACTCAACCTCTCTGGCGTCATTTCCCTTTCTTAGGAAACTGGGGAGGCTGGACAAGATCAGGGTTTTCTAAGCTTTAGTTCAGATCCAGCTTCGTGAATTGTGTCCTACCCACTTCTCCTCTGTACTAGCGTTCATGCAAAAGTTTCCCTTAAACAATATCACACTTGTTATTTATTTATTTTTTATTGTGGCAAAAATCTACATAACATATAACTTACTGTTTCAACCATTTTTAAGTGTATAGTTAAAAATACACTTATTTTTAACTATAAAAATAAGGCACTAAGTACCTCCACATTGCTCTGTAACACTTTCTGATTTTTTAAAATTAATTAATTAATTAATTAATTAATAATTTTAGAGAGCAAGAGACAGAGAGAGAGAGCACGCGAGTGCGGTGAGGGGCAGAAGGAGAGAGAGAATCCTGAAGCAGACTCTGCTGAGCGTGGAGCCTGATGCGGGGCTTGATCCCATGGCCCTGAGATCATGACCTGAGCTGAAATCAAGAGCCAGATGCGTATCTGACTGAGCCACCCAGGCACCCCAACGCTTTTTGATTTTAACTTAGATATATTTTACAAGGGAAAACATGATATCACTGTCATGGATGGAGACCAGGATCACTTTCCACAAACAGAAGTTAACCGTTAGAATAATAGTGAAGACAGAAAGTTATGCACTATTGCCCCTGAAGGCTTGGAAGTGAGGCTGGTTCCTTCCCAGCCCCGTCTCCGGTTTTTAAGGGAGAATCCCAAATGCCGGAGACGATGAAACAGATCCTAGCCTCCAGTGGATGCTTCCCCTTGATATACTCAGAAAAATAGAAAGAGGGATGGGAAGGTCATGTATCTTCCTGCTGTGATGGCCACATGATCCCAGACTGTGCCCAGGTCCCTCCTCCCACCTTGCCCATCACTGAGCACCCTCTCTGCCCCCCAGGCCCCGGCTCCACACCGTGAGGCCTGCCGAGAGGTGCACAGGCTCCCACCCACCTGACCCCAGACCAGGTGGATCCTCCGGTAGTGGCGGAACACGGAAGCAGCCACGGAGGGGCAGAGGCATGGGACACGGGGTTTCACCGTGAGCCAGATTTCAGTTGGAGGTTGGATTTGTCTTGGGTACCCATGTCCTTGGACAGTGGGAGTAGCAGGAATGCTACCAAGAGGCTGAAAAGAACCCAGGAAGGACTTGCTTCCCTCGGCTGTGCAGAGATGCTCGCTATCAGCATTCTATGGAGACATGTTCATTACTCGAGCTGTGGCTTTGCGTTAGTAAAACGAGCTAGGAAGCCTGGAACATGGGGGCTGGGAATCAAAACCACTTTGAAACCTGGGTGAGGGGCCACGGTGAGTGAAGTCAGTGGCCTGGGGGCTTGAGGAGCGGAGGTCCAGACGGGAGGGTCTCCCTGCCTCCCGCCCTCTCCTGGGCATGGTTAACCTGGGCGCCGCCGTGATGCCCCAGGACACGAGGCGTGGGCTTCTCACCTGGGGCTTGGTGTCATCTTTGTCCTTGTAGTAGAAAAGCTGATCCCCACGCAGCACGAACCAGCGCTGCTGCCAGTTCTTCATGATGCTCCTCTGCTTCTTCAGCCAGCCCTCCTTGAGCACGGGGCCCAGCTTGCGGGGGCAGGGCAGCCGCCCCGGGCTGCGGCTCTGTTCCCCCATCACCAGGCTTTTGGAGCGGGCTGGAAGCCAAAAACACACATGGTGAGCGTGAAGGATGCATGCCTGTGGCCAGTCCCTGCCCGGTCCTGGCATCCCCGCTCCCCTGTGACCAGGGCATGGGAGCCTAGGCCAGCGGGACAGGATCGCGCTTGGCATACCTCCCCATTGGTTTTAGGTTCTGCTATGTCTCTAGCTTCCTAGGTTCTTCATTGCCCCAGGTTTGTTCATGCATCCATGCATCCATGCACGTATGCACACTTCCTTCCACCCACCCACTAATGTATGCATCTATCCACGAATCCAGCCACCCATCCATCCATCCATCCCCTTCCCATTTGTTCAATGGTTCATCATATATTCATTCAGCAGCAATTTATCGAGTATGTGTATATGTCAGCACTGTCCTAGGTGTGAGGGATAAAGCAGTGAAATAAGGAACAGATGAAAATCTGGGTCCTCCTGGAGCTCACATTCCGCCAGGGTTCGTGTCACTCAGGCCCCGAGGGAGCTGGCCCTATCAGTCCCCCTCCCTGGTTTCTGCATGGCACCCCTTCTCTGGAGGCATCAGGCTTGGAACACCATTGCCCAGAACCCTCAAAGCTATGCCGTTGTTTCGCTGGGATCATCTAGGCAGAGTGGGCCCAGATAGCGAGGCTTCTGATTCAGGGGTTGGTTGTAACTTGTCAGTGGCTCCTTGGCCGGGCAAAGGGGCGTCTCTCCGACCTCAGCATCTCGGAGTGCCCATGAGCCCTCCTGCCTAGCAGGCGTCCTCTGTTCCCCGCTTGGCACCATTGACCGGCACCCTGCCGGGACTGGTACTGCCCTTCACAGTGATGACTGGGCCCCTACTGACCCTCCTCTACCCCATCTCTCCCCCCTCTCTCCTCTGTCTCTGCAATGGCTCACCCCCCCCCCCCATCCAGTATCAGGCGTATTGTGACAGTGGCCTCTGGGAGGGGCCATCCTGGACTTATGAAGGACTGTTCTTCTAAATATAATTCCACTTGGAATTCTTAGACCACAGATCCTAACTTCTGACTGGAATGCACGTCCCCTGTGACCTACAGTTCTGGTGTTGTACCTGTGATTCTCTGTGTGTGTGCATGTGTGTAAGCTCCTCCCATTACACTAGTGACCACAGGTCCCTAAGCCTGGCCTACCCTCTGCCCGTGCTGTCCCACTAACCTGAACCTTTCTTCCATCCCTTTCTCACTCAACTCCTAGCTTTGGATGCTTGGGGAGCTCCTACACACCCTTCAAGACCCAGCTCAGACACTTCTGCAGAACCTTCCTTCTCATTCTCCTCCAGATACTCATCCCCTCCCCTACCAGGACACGTGACCCCTGGCTGGTCATTATCTGGGGCTGTCTTTCTGCCCCAGCAGACCGAGGTGCAAGGAGGGGAGGACAGGATGTCTTACCCGGTTCTACTGTGTGGCCCTCGCCACGTGCAGCTCAGGGAGTGGATGGAAGTCATGCTTGTCAAACACGACTGGCTACTGAGGCCCACCCTAATCAGTAGTTATGTCTATGTCTTATCATGGCATTAAATGTGACATGACACTTGGCTGTTCTCTGAGCAGATCATATAGTTTGGTGTTCCCCAGCTTTGCCTCGAGTGACATATGGCCTAAGACACAATCCTGAATCGACCACTTTTACAGGAGCAAAAAATAAGGAGGTGATCCTGTGGGACCTGCTCTAGAAGGGGTCAGCTCCCTGACAGCTGGGGGATTCGGGGGGGACATCATCCTCTCTGCCACCCTGAGCAGCTGCGATTGCTCGGACTACATCAGTCCCTGCCTTCTCCACCTTGCTTCCCCGTTGCCATCCCCTTGGCTGCGGTGAGGCCAGTGCTGAATGTTCCAGCCTTGTCTTGGCTATGTTTTGGCCCAGAGAGCAAGCAGCCTGTTTTCAGGCTCAGCCCAATGCACAGAAGGGGGACTGTTGATCCCTGGGGGCGGAGGGTCTTTCTCAGAGACTAAGGAAGAGTCAGGTGGCACGGCTGGGATCCTCTTTCCAGGAAAGTGGCCCAACTCTGAAGCCCTGCATTAAGGCCTGAGCTTCACTTGCACTCACAGGCTGCTCCCCACCTTTGCATCCCACCTTTCTGTGGGTCCCAGTGCCTGTATATACTGAGGTGTACTAGGTTAAAGTCAATTTTCCTCCTTTATTTCTGTGGCTGTTTACTATCCCTGTGGGTTACCTAGAGATTCCCTCATCGCTGGGTAATTGGAGTCCTTCCAATGGTAGTGATTTAATTAAAGAGACAATGGGGTCCAGTTGAAGAAACACAGGATCGTGGCCAGCTCTGTGAATTGTCTGTGCCTCAGTCTGCTGATGGGCAAGCAGGGTGCATGGGGGATGGCGATACCTGGCCCTGCAGAGCGAGCTGGGGGAGGAGAGATGGCCACGTCTGGCAGAGTGCTCGGCATGGACAACGGTGCCCCATCACCATGGCAGTGAGGATCCCGCTCATGGACATGGTGAGCGGATGTCCTCATGTGGAACTGTTTTCTGGAGGTGAGTTCGCAGGCGGACTCACGGGATGGAAGGCATGGGCTTTCTTACGGCTTTTAGCTGGTTAGGTGCCATTACACCCTTCCTTGTAAAAATGGCGTGTGGATATATTACAACACACAAAATTACACTCCTGTACCACTTGCTTCCTAGCCATCGATATGAAATATCACAATTTGAATATTCCTACTCCATAATTTAGTAAGTATAAAATGACAGTTACTGCCTTAGCTCACCCTGTAGTCGGGTCACTTATCAGGGGGACATCTTTGCATCAGCTCCCACTCCCGGTATAAAGCTTCTGCCCACTCCCTTTGCCCACTTAACCGATTGCCCCTGGTGGGAAGAGCTGGCTGGGGGTGGGGGAGCAGCTGGGGTCCTTGTAGGTCTCCTGGGCACTTGGACCCACGTCCCCTCTTGAATGAGCCTTAGTAATTCTCTAGAAGTGTCCCTGCAGCCCTAGAAAAGCTGCCCTCCCATTTCCAGGTGCCCACAGCACCATGTCCGGGGTCTGCGCTGCGCCCCAGCTGTTCTGCGGGGAGAAGCGCTTGGGCCGAGCTGCTGGCAGGTGGCGGTGGGGGGCGGGGGCTGTGCCCGACAGGACCCGACAGCGTCAGGAAGGACGTCTCTGCTCCCAGGGCTGTACCTGCCCCTCCATCTCAATCTGTGCAGAGCCTGGAGCGGGGCTGGATTCATCAGATGCTGACTGATTCTGTTCCAGGGCCCAGGGCTGTATGGGGCCCCAGGGGTTTGGGCACTAGAGTTACCCCAACCCCAGTTTTCTGGTGGAGTCTGACAGAGGACTGAGGTGGGAGAGGGGACAGGTGTGTCCCCTGGTTACTGAGTTCTCTTTTCCGGGTCTCGGTTTCTTCATCTCTAAAACGCCTTTAATGGGTTGAGAGTCGGTGGTAAAATGAAGTCAGTAGTACCTAGGCTTTTGTGTTTGAATGACTTGAGTTTTCTAACATGAGGCTTGATGGAAGCTGGGCCCCTGTGGGTGAAGAATTTCTAGAGGGGGTGGGTTGGCTCAGGCCTCCTTTGCCTATTTGTATATTCTCCTCTTCCTCTTCTTGGGGAATCTGTAAGGGTTGTGTAGGACCTTCCACTCTTCTAAAGATCCTCTGGGGACTTTGATGAGGACTCTGGCTTTATGGAATGTTCTAGTGCCACATCTCTGGTTCTGTCTATTGTCTTCTATTACAACAGGGCCTGAAATGGTCTCATTTGACAAGAGCATAGCATCGGTAGGACCCAGAATATACCTGCCCTTCCTTCCATACCCCCATAACATCTTGAGCAGGGCCTTCACATAGTAGGAGCTCAATAAAAATTAGTGACTCATCAGTGCGCCCCAACACTGAGGCATGCAGGGGAGCCGTCGGCTGGGCACTGGGCCATGTCTGCAGAGACACTCTCTATGCAGGCATGTCTGCCCAGGAAGGCTGAGCTCTCGGGACCAGAACACTGGATGCTGAGCCTGGTGGACAGCAGGGGCCCAGCAAGAAATAAATGACTGCCGTGTGAGTGTTCTGCTGTTCCCTCCATGTTTTCAGCCCCGATCCCCCGGCCCTCGGCACTACCCTGCTGAGGGCTGTAGGTAAGGAGGAGGCAGGCAGGGAGCTGGGGGGCTTGTTTCCTGGGGCAACAGGGCTGTGTCTGCCCTGCACTGGTCTCTGTCTGAGCGGATGCCAGCATCCCTGCCCGCCCGCCTAAGGCTCGCTCAGAAGAGAGGAAGAACCAGGTCCTGCTGCCTCATTCACCAGGGAGCCACTGCTGGCAGAAGGTACTTAGCTGCCCGACCAGCCCAGGCTTTTCCCTGGCTGATCGATCACAGGGATACTACCTCTTAGAAGACCGATTGAGTGTCTTGAAAGGAAAATAATCATTGTCATGATTTATTAATAACCACTGTTCCTGTCCTCAGCATTTCCTTAAGTCAACTCACTCAGAGCTTTAAATACTTAGGCAAAGCTTTCAAGTCGAGCAGCCTGGACATTCTGAGGCTTGAGAGCAGAGGCGAGTTTCCCCAGAGGGCCCAGGAGCGGGCCCAGGGCAAGCTCGTGACTGGGGTGGGGAGGAGAGTGCCCTCCGCCCTCCTCCCAAGCAGGGCCCTTCTGCTCACATCACAACCATTCATTCATTCATTCATTCATTCATGCCTTCCAAATCTACAGAACTCCCCCAGGTACAGAGCAGTATCCTGAGTTCTTGGTGTTTCCAGGAGCCCCCATACACACTTGGAAACACATACTCATGCATGCACACACTCACGCACACTCATGCACATACACACTCTTACCCATACACACACACTAGCAAACATACACACACTCATGCACACAGAGCTCCCCAGGAGGGAGCAGGGTCCCCTATGTCTTCACAGCCTTTATTCCCGGGGAGACGTCAGAACTCCGGGTAGAGGAAATGGAATGAACCCCTAGGTTCATTCGTTATTAGAGAAGGGCAAAGCGGGCGCGGCATCAAGGCATTGCTAGGATGAAACGAGAGGCCGGGCCGGCCCACCAGGCCCTGATTCACACCCGTGCCTACCAAGGAAGTGAGGAGCTTTCGTTTCTCAGAGCTGGAGAAGTGAAAGGTGTGAACAGGTAATGTACAGAAGAGGAAATACGAATGGCCAATCGAGATGTGCAGAGATGCTGAATTCCAGGAGTAGTCCGCAAAGTGCAGACTAGAGCCAGAAGATAATACAGCACTGTGTACCTTTAGGCAGGTAGACTTTTAAAGTCTGGCAATGTCATGTGTTAGTTGGGTTGTGAGTAATTGTAAGCCACTACACAGAGGACAATTGGGCTGTATTTATTACAGTTAAAAACATGCAGTCTACAACCCAGCATTTCTTCCTGTCGCCCGTGTCCTGCAAGAAAGAACCATGAAGGCCCAGGCAGTTGCCCACAGGGATGCCCTCGGAGCTCTCTCTGTGATCCCGAAAAGTGGGGAAAACCCAAATGGCTGACAATTGGAAGATGGCCAAATTAGACTGCTGTATTCACGTTGTAAGATGCTTTGCGGAAGTTAAGCGGAACGACGTGAATGTATGTGAGCTAACGTGTTTAGCTCCCCCTTTTTATCAGAAGAGATGTCTTCCGTGCCTTTTCTGTAATTCCTCTCCTGGTCCCTTTTCTTTTTAGTAAAATACATACAACATGGAATTTACCATTTTAGCCATTTTGAAGCGTACAGTTCAGGGGCATTCAGTCCGTTCGCGCTGCTGGGTCACCGTCACCACCACCCAGCTCCAGACTTCCTCATCATCCCAACTGCTCCCTGTTCTTCTTGGACCCCACCCAGGCAGGTTTCCCCTGCTCTGCCCCACTCAGATCGCTCTTCTCAAGGCTGCAGCGACCTTCATGTGGCTCAATCCGAGGGTCAAGCCAGTCCTCCCTTTCCTTGACCCCTGGTGGTACTGGATCCAGTTGGTAACCTCATTCCTCCAGGGCGATTTCTACCCTGGGGCTCCGAGACCACTCTCCTTGTCCCTCCCCTCCTTCACTGGCCACATGCTGTCTCATCTTCCCGCTTCTGAGTCTAGGGCCCAGGGCTTGCCCTTGGACTCCATTTCTATCCACACTCACTGTCTCAGGGATCTGCTCCTGTCTCATGGGTTTAAACACCACCCGTGGGCACAAGGCGCCTGTGCAGAGACCCACCTGTCCGTCACACTGTCCACGGGACACGGCCAATGTCACATGCCCAAAGTGGAACTCCCAGGCTTGCCCGGCCCTGACCCTACTCCTCCCATGGTCTCTGCCATCCGTCAGTGGAAACACCATTCTCAGCCTGCCATCATTTAGCACCTGAGTTCCTGCTGGACTCTCTTCTGCCGGCTGTCGCCCTGCCACCCTCCTCTGCAGCTTCTAACAGGCAACCAGAGAGCGTATTTAAAGATGGGCATTAAGCATGTTGCTCCCCATGAAATCCTGCGGGACTCCCCGTCTTGCTCAGAGGAAAAGTCAGAGCCATCCGTACAGCCTCAGGGGTCCTCTGGTCCGCTGGGACCTCTCCGGCTTTCCCATGCTTTCCCAGTCCTGGCCACGATGGCCTCTGCTGTCCCTCAGAATGGCTGGCCACGCACCAGCCTCCAGGCTCTGCCCCCGCACCGCCCCCCACTGCCCCCTCCCTGCAGAGCTTCTCTCAGCTCCTTCTTTCTGAACTCAGTGCCGCCTTCTCACAGAGGAAAGCCCGATCACCCTTTAAAAAGGCACCCCCAAGCCTCCCAGCTCCCCTTTCCTGCTTTATTTTAACATTTACTTAAATTCTGTTATAGTGAGGGAGGAAAGCAAGTTAGAGCGCAACACACAAAATGTAAACCTCTATAAAAAGGGAAGAAAAACCACACCCTCCAAACAAAAGACAACACATTGTATTTGTGGTGGGTGCATGTATTTGCATAGAAAATGCGTCACAGATCTAACGGTGACTGTGGAGGGAAGACGGAGCTGTGGGGGGTGTGTTTCACACAGGGAGGAAGGCATGCGTTGCATTACTGAAAGTAAATGAAAATAAAAACTGCAAAATGAAAGAGCTCTTTTGGAATGGAAGGGGATCTCCTTAGGGGATCTAAAATAACAAGTAAAATATCCCTAGTGTGACAAATGTCTACAGATATTTATCTGTGACAAGCATCACATGAGGCTGTGGACCTCAACACAGATGAGAGAGGAGCTTCCGGGCTGAACGGACGATGCTTCCTGGAGGGCAGACCCAGGCCCATCTGTGGCCCTTCCAGGGGACCAGGTCAGGGGGTCCCTCTCTGTGAGCCCCTCTGGTAGGCCTGGCTGCACTCCAGCCTGTCTGCTCCCCCTCCACGTAAGGAGGGGCTCAGTGAAGGTGTGTGGGTCACTCACCCACCCAGTGGTGCAACTACCCAGGCTTCCTGAAGTGCTGAAGCTTACGACTAGCTGAGAACACACCAAAGACATCTTAGCCTGTGGATCATGTTGATGCTTTTCCCAAATTCCCTTGGATCCCTTTCTCTGTTTTCTGTGCCCCCCACCCCCTGGACACTACCGTTTTCCTTCCAGCAGCTTACTCTGGGGTGGGTTTCAGGGCTGCAGGCCTGTGTTGGAAGGCTGCCCTGGGGCTCACTGAGGCAGTTTTGCCCAGGCGCTAGGAGAACCGGAAGTGCCTGGGAATTTACATGGCCCCAGCTCCCAGCCCTTGGCCGGAGACTCCTGGGTGTGGGAGCCTGAAAGCTCCTGCAGCCTGGTTTCTAGCTGGAAGCCACTCAGAGGGGTAAAGAGGTGTTATTCACACTTCAAAGTTCCAGAAGGCTCAGGCTAATACCTCCCTGGACTGGGCTTCTGCCAAACTTGGCTCCCTTCCCTGTCCTGCTGCCCCACCCTCTCAGTGGGGTCTCCTGGGGGCACCTCTCTGATCAATGACTTCATGACAATGCTCATCTCAGGGTCTACTTACAAGAACCCCACCTAACACACCCGATGGCTTTCCAGGCCTTCCGAACAGGCCTGTGGCAGCAGCATCGGCCTCGGGCGGCTGCTAGAGTATTTGGCCGGAGCAGTGCTCACCCCCGTGGGGCTGGGCGCCCTGCAGGCGGCCGGGAATGACTTTCCATCTGCAGCTCTGTAAGTGTAACCCAGGAGCGTGGAGGCGTAGCCGCCCAGGAGCTAAAACATAATTGATTTATACAAGTCAATGGGATTTTAAAGCCAAGCTGGAAAACCAGCAAGATGCTCTCCGAGTGGAATTGATTTAAAGGGTAAGTATTGAGGCTGAAAGATTGATTGAGCAGAGAGGTGAGGTAATGGAAGGGGCAATCTGGAGGGCCGGAGAAGTCAGTTTCATAACGTTAATGCAATCTGCAGGCGAGGGCAAGGGGGCCCCGTCAGGTGCCCAGGCTGTCCTGGGAATACAGACGGCTTGAGCCCCAGGTGATTTATTACACCATCGTTCCTGAGTGTCCCCGACTTTTTTTTTTTTTCCACTTGTTACCTAACATTCTTTCTGGACTCCATTTGGTCATCTGTTCTCTGCTAGGTTCCCCCATCTAAAGGGCCTAGAGAAGCAAGCTGGCCCTCCTAATGGATCTCAGTTCAGGGCCTGGAGGATGAAAGACAGCAAGGGCCACAACCTACCCACCCCCAGAAGTAAGAAGTACAAATTCTAAGAGTGTTGAGGTTATCTAGAAAGTCGGGCTTTTTTCATAATGATTACTTTAATGATTAAAAAAAATCAATATGAAAGATCACTTTTTTTTTTTTTTTTTGGTCAGAGAGAGAAAGAGCGCAAAAGCAGGGGAAGCGGCAGGCAGAGGGAGAAGCAGGCTCCCTGCCAAGCAAGGAGTCCGATGTGGGACTCGATCCCAGGACCCTGGGATCATGACCTGAGCCGAAGGCAGCCACTTAACCAACTGAGCCACCCAGGTGTCCCTAAAAGATCACATTCTTAAAAGTTATTTTTGTTGGCTCTTCCTGGGTCTGCCTCCCGGCTCCTCTGGTGCTGGTCTTTGGCAAGAGGGAGCTGAAGGCAGAGAGACACCCAAACAGCTTGGTCTGCACTTCCCTGCAGCACACCCCCAAAGACTCAGCTGGATCTGGCATTCATTGATCCATTCGTGCGGGCCTCCTGGGCGTCCATTCTGTGCTAGCCACTGGGGGCACGGAGATGAACGGCATGTGCCTGCCCTCGCAGAGGTAAAGGGGGAGCGCAGAAATCCAAACGCAAGGTCTTATGGTCATCATGGCACATGCAAAGGGAAATGGGAACATGAAGGCAGTAGGAGGAAGTCAGGCTGGGAGGCTAGGAGGGCAATGGCAAGGCTGAAGCTGGATGAAAGAATGGAGTGAACACTGGAGGAGATCAGGTTATGTCCCCCGAAAAATGCCACTTGCTGATGGCAATATGGCCATATGGCCATATAGCACACTGATTATTTTAAGTTGCAGGCAATTGAGAAATAGCAAGCACCGAAGGAGCTCTCTCTCTTCCCTCTTTCTGCCTAAAAGAAGGGTATGAATTTCCTGTATAGGTGCCTCTCTTAGTCCTGTACAAGAAAGAGGAAAGTGAGACTCTGATTGTAGTCTGAATAACAAACCTTACTAAACAGCCTTATCTACCATACACTTCCTAATCACCATCCCACCATGTACTGCCCCTGGGGTTTAACTGCCTTTCCTCCTGTTACTCTGTCTTCTGCCAGTTTAATTAGCAGGTCCCAGATTCAGAACCTAAGAGGGTAGAGGAAAACTTTTGCATCCCCTACACTATAGAAGGCTGGGGGAAGTAGGGGTGTGGCCAGCAGGGGGCATAGCAGGCCATGCAGGATGAGAGAACGTGAAGTCAGACCTGGGAATTCTGGCTCCCCAGCTCTTAATACCAACTCTCACAGGACCCGCATCACTCCCCTCGAACAGACTATATATACCCTAACCCCTCCTGCTCAAGACTAATGAAAAAACTCTTCCTCTGAGAAAGACAAGCTTGATGGACCTCCATCCATTTCTATCTACAAGCTGGACCTCCTACCACCATCACACAGTGACGTCCCTCTGCTGGGCCTCCCGTGCCTGAGCCATCACTGACATGGGTATGCAGTGGAGATGAGAAGGCCTCTGCGAGCTGAGCCAGTGCTCTGTCAGATCTGCAGCTTCACTCGCACTCACACCACATACCTCACTCTTCCCACACCAATGCCTGGTCCCCATATGGGTCATTTGATGCCACATCTCTGCATTTCTGTGCTTACCGACCTGATGAGTCCTGACTCGCTCTTGAGGCATCAGTGTATCTGTTTCCTATCACGTGAAGACCCCCCAAGGAGTTTCTCAAAGCAGAGGGGTCAACCTCCACCCATTATGCCGCCGCCATGATTGGCACACACATCTGGCCAGACATCTCTGCGCCATATTGATTTGTGAGCTTGTTATGGCGAGAGAAGGTGCCCTCCCCATGCCTGGATCCCCACACTGTAGCACAGAGCCTCTCAATAAATGCTTGCTGAGTGAATGAATGAACATGAGACAGGAATCTTCAAGTTCAAAGAACATGGGAAAGATCAAGTCCAAGAGAACTGGTGCCTCTTTAGATGGTCTTCTTGGTCTGGAAGAGATCTGCCAACAGGATTTCTCCTACCCTCGGCCTGTTTTCAACCAATTAAAAAGGTAAAGGGCACGAGATCATTGATTACATTCCCATAATCAGAGAAGTGGCAAGCAAGGAGATAAAGCTCAGAGCCAAACCGGCGTTTTCCTACTTTTCCTAGTTTGGCATTTGGTCCAGAGTGGCTGCATGAGGTCACAGAAGGGGCATAGAATTTAGAGGCCTGAGGCCTGTTGGCCTCTTGGAGTCGTAGATTTCCATATAAAATGGGAGCAAAAGACAAATCCTATCTACCTCTTAGACTTTGGTGAAGATGAAACTAAGGGTATTTTGAAAGCACTTTGGAAAGGGAAAGGTGCAGAGTGATTGGTGGTTAGTACTGTTTTTTATTACTGTTGGCTGAGCACCTTGGAAGCCTCCCTCCTCTCTCTGCACCTTGTCCCAGAGCAGCTGGCCCCAGCCTCGCTACCTCCAGTTCTGTTAAGATCAGCAGGCCATTCACCAGGAGCCTGGGATTGGTGGAGTCAATGTAATTCAGTATCGATTATAAATTTCATTTCTGTCTGCCTACAAGCCATTAGCTTAGATCAATATATTCTCTACCATTGGTTAAGTAATCATTGAGGCTGTTGATGGTTTCAGCAGAGTCAGGGCGTGTCCCCAGCTGTCATGGTAGGGGGCCCCAAGGTGGTCTTCTGACCCAGACCTACCTGACCCAATTCAGGCCTGTCTTGCAAATAAATCATTCATTCCCACCTTCAAACAGTAAGGTCTTGGCCAACTCTCTAGTCCTCTGGGGCCAGAAGTCTGGCCTGGAGCAACTCTGGCCCAGGACATCTGGTAGTGTCTTGTGTCCTAAGAGTGCTGGTGTTACGAACTTTGGGCATCTTCTAAAGGTGAAGACCTGAGCTTTCCCATCAGCTGGGATCTGGGAGGAGAGTCAGGCGAAAGGAGGCTTGGGTTCGCAGTGCATCTCTCCAGGACACACTCTGGGGGCTGGAACAGTGTCCAGAAGCAGGGGAACTGAGCTGGGAGCAGCTGAGTGCTCTAAGTAGATGTGCTCTGCACAACAGCCCCACTCTCCTCTCACCCCCTCTGCAACTGGCAGGTGGGAGACGCCATTGCTCCCAGAGCCTTTACTGGACACCGGCTGTCTCCCTGCCCGCAGCCATGCCCTGCAGACACACTGCCCACACCGCAGTGAGCGTCAGTGTCTAACGCTCCATCCAGCCACATCACGCCCTTGGTTAAGCCCTACTTGGATGTGGGACGGGTCTCTTCCCTGGGCTGCATCACCATGTTCCCCCTGCCCTCCTGTACTGCCGCCATAGCCGGGGGCTCACGGCTTGCCCGGCACACGCACCCTTGGTCTTGACACATGAGGCCTTCTGTGCCTGAGAAGGCTTTCCTTTCCTGCTGCCCGGAGAGGGGCCCTACTGCATAAATAGGGAAGTGCACGATGGTGTTCAATAGCCTTTGGGTTTTGAATCCTGGCACTGCCACTCCTGGTGGGTACTCTACCTGGCTGTGAGTTCTTTTAGCTCTCTCGAACTCAGTTTGCTCATCTGAAAAATGGGGCAATGGTGGCCTCTCTTCAAAAGACTAGGGGCCTTTTGAAGATGAAAAGAGATTTCACACATGGTAGTTGTCACAAGACATAGAGATGGGAACTCCAACAGGGAACGGAGACTCGAGAGATGTGACCTTCTAAATGAGGGCCAGACCAAGAAGCACACTTTCAAAGAGGTGGGCGAAAATCAGCTCTGCAGCCCTGGGAAGGACGTGGAAATATTGAGGTGGTCTTGTATTTTGCAAATGAAAGTGACTCTAGGGCAAGTCATCACCCAAGAGTGGCCAGAGTTGTCACGGGGCCTTACCCAGGCAGGCACAGGGGCAGGCCTAGTCCCCCGGTACGGTGGCGGGCACAAAGAAGGTTGCTTCATGAGTTGTGCTTGTTCTAGAACATGGTTACATGAGGTCAATGGACATGAGCGATGGTTATTGCTATTATTAACTATCTGGCCAGCGCACGAGGTTAAATCTATGTGTGACTCCTAGTGCAAGCAGGGAGGTGAAGGTATCTGAGTCTACGGAATTCCAGCTGGCTAACTTGGTCAGAAATACGGCAAGTTGAGATGAAAGAGCAGCCAAGGCTGGGATTCCTCAGCATTAGCGGGCTCGGAGGGGCCCGGGCCCGCCGGGACCCACCACACACCTTTGCGCCCACGGCCAACCCTGCTGCTCCCACTCGTGAGGACACTTCCACAGGATACCCGCTCTCTTCTTCCCATCGAGTCTGGAGTCCTTTCCCTCTTTTACTAGCCTGCTACTCAGCCAGGGTGCTTTCAGCTCAACAAATCTGAGACATGCCAGGACGAAGTGGGTGGCATGACCCCGTCTCCTGTTTTGTCCCCACACCTGGCGACAGCACCGTGAATACCATGGAAACAGGTGCTTCCCAGGGATCAGATAGCCTGTCATCGCCGGAGCCCACACTGCTCGGTGACACCAACCAGCCCCCCACCTCTGGACAGGCCAACATGGGGGGAAGGAAGCTTCTTGAGCCTCGGAATTCTGTGGTTAAGCTCTTTTTAATTTTATCTGTGGTGTGGTTTTGAGCATTTTACTTAAATTATCTTGCTTCCATTTTCCTCCCTTGACTCACCGAGCTGGTATAAGGCACATGCTGAATGCTCAGCAGACATTTTTTAACTTTCCTGCCTTCTTTCCCTGGAGAAGAAAGTGCAAGGGCTCTCTGGGGCCTTTGATGTGTTAGTAATGAGAGAGTCATATCCTATGATTCCATTTATATGAAATTTAAGGATAGGCAAAACCACTATAGCACGATTTCTATCCGCGGTGATAGAAATCAGGAGTGTCTAGCTGGCTGGCTGTGAGGAGAGCGAGGAGGGATGGGGAAAAGAGGAGGGAACTTTCTAGGGTTAGAGGAAAGGCTCTGTGTCTTGACCTGGGCGGTGGTCAGAGCTATACACTACAGATCTGCACATTTTACTGTATGTGAATTATGCCTCGATTTAAAAAAATGAGAAAAATGTTAGAAATGAATCATGAAAATCCTAGAATAAACAGTATTCACAAAATCAGGCTGCAATGTACTTTAAGGCCACTATTGTCCAAAGATTCTCAAATTGGGAATTTTATTTCCTCTGACCAGGTCCTTGGGGCTGGTCCTAGACTTTCGGTTCATCTGGGGGCCTTTGCAGTTTCATTTCATTTCATTTTTTAAAAAGATTTTATTTATTTATTTGAGAGAGAAAGAGGGAGAGAAGCAGAGAGAGTGAGACACAAGCAGGGGGAGGGACAGGCAGAGCGAGAAGCAGGGTCCCTGCTGAGCAGGGAGCTTGATAAGGGGCTTGATCCCAGGACTCTGGGATCACGACCTGAGCTGAAGGCAGACGCTTAAGTGATTGAGCCACCCAGGTGCCCCTTCATTTCATTTCTGAGCAAACTTCTGGAAGGAGAGCTAGGAGAGAGCTCAGTCTTCTCTGTGGGGGTAGAAGGCCCAGCCAGTGGTAGAGAACATCTAAGCTTGGGCACTTGGACTATTGGGGAAGGTGACAGCCTTGAGTAGTGGGGTACCAGGGCCTGGCCTCGAATAAGGAGACCACTGGGCAAGTCTGTCGTGACCTTTCTTCTGCACCAAAAGCTGCTGGCTGTGAGGCCTCTAGTCCCTACCTGGCCTCTGGCCCAGACTCTGGTTCCACTTTCCAGAAACTGTTCTCCTAGACCACCTCCCTGACCCCCTCCTAGCCCTACATCCTCTCTCTGGGTCTCAGGAAAAGCCAGATACTATGTCACTTAAGTAGGCTACTGTCCCTTTGGCGTCCCACTCTCAGGGCCATGGAGGTGCTCTGTCTTGGGGAGCCATCAGTGGACCAGCCTGGGCAGGGGGCAGCATGGAGTCACCACGGGCATATCCTGGAAGGCCACGCTATCAGAGCCAAGCAATCAGAGGAGGTCTGGGAGCCCCACGGTCATCCCTCCAGAGCAATCCTCCAGTTTGAACTGGTACGAGGTTATGTGATCCCTGGGCTATCACACCTCAACCACGTCTCAAGTAGTCCTACAGGCCTTGGTGTGAAACCGGGCAGTCTCCTGTTCTTCCCCGACCTTCCATTCCCCAACCGCCAGAGGCAGTCACTTCGATCCTTTTTAGTTTGGTCCTTTTGGTATTTACCTCCACATTTCTAACAGTATTCATTCATTGCCATTTTTTTCCCCTTGATTCCCCCCATCTAGTTAATGAACCCATCCATCACATCATACATTTATCTCTTTTGTGTGGGGGAGTACACATCAGTTCTATTCTGCTAGCAAATTTCAATTATACCATATAGTGTCACCAACTATGTCGCTAGATTTTACATCAGATCCTCAAACCTTGCTTGTCTTACAGCTCAAAGTTTGTGCCCTTTTACTAAACTCTCCCTCCTCACCCCTCCACTGCCCCTCCTCCTCCCATCCCTGGCAACCACTTATCTACTCTCTGTTTCTATAAGTTTGCCTTTTTTAGTTTCTACATATAAGTGACACCATGTCGTATCTGTCTTTCTCTGGCTTCACTTAGCACAACGCTCTCAAGATCAATCCATGTTGTCACAAATGGCAGGATTTCTTTCTCATGGCTGAATAATAATCCACTGTATCTTTCCGCACACCACATCTTCTTTGTCCATTAATCCTTTGATGGATGCTTAGGTTGTTTCCACGTTTTGGCTGTTGTGAATAATGCTGCAATGAACACAGAAGGGTAGAGATGCTTCTGATACCCTGTTTTCATTTCCTTTGGATACAAGCCCAGAGCTGGGTTGCTGGGTCCTATGGTAGTTCTATATTTAATGTTTGGAGGATCCTCCATACTGTTTCCCATACTGGCTGTACTAAGTTACATTCCCAACAACAGTATGCCAGGGTTTCCTTTTCCCCATACCCTCACTGGAGATAACACATCCTTGTTATCTCTTGGGTTTTTGTTTGTTTATTTTACCATAGCCATTCTACCAGGTCTGAGGCGCTATCTCTTGTGGTTTCCATTTGTGTTTCCCTGACATGAGTTCTGCTGAGCACCTTTTCATGTCCTTGTTGGCGATCGTACGTCTTAAAAATGTCTGTATTTAGTTCCTCTGCCCATTTTTAAATAGAATTGTTTCGATTTTATTTTTTGCTATTAAGTTGTATGAGTTCTTCATATATTTTGGATATTGAGCTCTTTATCAGATATATGATTTGCAAATAGTTTCTTCCATTTTCATTTTGTTGGTTTCTTTTGCTGTGCAGAAGCTTTTAAGTTTGATGTGGTCCCGCGTTTATTTTTGGTTTTGTTTTTTGTTACCTTTGCTTTTGGTGTCAAATTCAAAATCATCACCAAAACCAACGTCAAGGAGCTTGCCACCTGTTTCCTTCTAGGAGTTTAATGGCTTCAGGTCTTAGTCTTTGATCCATTTCAAGTTGATTTTTCTATATGGTATAAGATAATGGTCTAGTTTTGTTCTTCTGCATGTGACTGTCCAGTTTTCCCAACACCATTTATTGAAGAGACTATCCTTTCCCCATCATATATTCTTGGCTTCTTTGTCATAAATTAATTGGCCATATATGCTTGAGTATATTTCTGGGCTCTCTATCCTGTTCCATTGACTTATGTGTTTGTTTTTATGCCAACTCACTTCTTGATTTTTCTTTTTTAAGTATTATTTGTTGATCTGTCACTATGGAAAGTGAGGATTTTATTTCTTTGACTCCCCCGGCCCCATCACGCATAAGTACCCACTCCATCCTCCCAACATAGTTATATTGTAATTTTGGTTTGCTCGACATGCCAAATCTGCATTATTAATTTGCACTATGTAATTGCTAGTCCCAGTTGAGCTATTCAGTATACTATAATAATTTTTCCTTTCATGCATCACTTTGGCTTTCCCAGGAGTTCATAATTGTCTTGTTTTTTTTATTTGCACAGTTTTTTACTACATATTAATAATTCAACCTTAAATATTCCTACAGTTGTCTAAATTTAATCTCCATGTATTCATATGCAGTGGGCATCTTCTCAAAAATATCACCACAACACCAAAAAAGCAAATAATCTAATTAAAAATGGACAGAAGGTATGAATATTTTTTTAAAGACATCCAGATGGCCAACAGACCCATGAAAAGATGCTCAACGTCACTGATCACCAGGGAAATGCAAATCAAAACCACAGTGGGCTATCCCCTCACACCTGTCAGAATGGATAAAATAAAAAAACAAGAAACAAGTGTTGGTAAGGATGTGGCGAAAAAGGAACCCTCGTGCACTGCTGGTGGGAATGCAAACTGGTGTAGCCACAGTGGAAAACAGTATGAAGGTTCCTCAAAAAATTAAAAATAGAGTTACCATATGATCCAGTAATTTTACTACTGCGTATTTCTCCAAAGAAAGTAAAAATACTAATTTGAAAAGATATGTGTCCCCCATGCTTATTGCAGCATTATTCACAATGGTCAAGATATGCAAGCAGCCCAAGTGTCCATGAATAGATGAATGGATAAAGAAGATGTGATAAATATGCAATGGAATATTATTCAGCCGTAAAAAAGAACAAAATCTTGTTATTTGCGACAACATGAATGGATCTAGAGGGTATAATGCTAAGTGAAATAAGTCAGTCAGAGAAAGACAAATACCATGATTTCATTCATACGTGAAACTTAAGAAACAAAACATATGAACAAAGAAAAAAGAGACAAACAAAAAACCAGACTCTTAACTAGAGAGAGCAAACTGGTGGTTGCCAGAGGGGAGGTGGGACGGAAGATGAGTGAAATAGGTGAAGGGGATTAAGAGGACACTTATCTCGATGAGCACTGAGTAATGTATAGAATTGTTGAATCACTATATTTTACACCTGAAACTAGTATAATACTGTATGTTAGTTTAAAACATTTTAAGCAACTAAAAATTAAATAAAAATAAAAACAAATCGCTGCATCTTATGACTTGAAGGATCTATACCAGTCCCCCCACCTTCGGACACGCAGGTCTACTGACAATGGTCTTTGGCTGGTGTGGATCCCTGCACTGGGTCAGGGAGAGAGGTCAGAAGCCTCGGCATTGGACAGACAGGAGTATGAATGCCGCCACTGGTTGGCAGGGCCCCCACGATGCTCTTTTCATATCTGCTAACATGGGAGCACTGATGGCCCATCATAGTGTAGTTATGAGAATTCACGAAGTACAGTAGAGATTCCTCGAGCATAGAGGACACGTAATAAATGATGGCTTACTTTCCTGTGGGGAAAATCGAGAACAATGAGGCCACTCAAGGTACTTCGTCTTCTAGAGCTTTCTCTGTCCGTCACCAAAGTATTGACCAGGCTCTGCCCACTCATCACAGCTTCCAAGGCACTGATACTCCTGCTAGGAAAGATAGCTAAAGCTGCTGAAGCATGGCCCATTAGTTCCATGATTTCCTCTAAAAGAAGGGGCCTCCTTCATAACAACATCAATTTTACCTTGAAATATTCTAAACAAAGGCAGAATCCCTGAAAGAAAATATTGATAGAATAGCAACATAAAAATTAAAAACTGATGTACATGTTGGGGGGAAAAAACCCTAATAGAAAAGTAAAAGGCAAGCAACACATTGGGCAAATATTTGCAATATATAAGCCAGTCAGGGGAGAGGGCTGACTTCCCTAAGGACCTGGATCAGTTGGGGAAGACAGTGCTTCAGCCTCCCAGGCTAATGCTTTCCCTACCATTCATTCATTCATTCATTCATTCATTCCTTCCTTCCTTCCTTCATTCAAAATGTAGGTATCGAGTTCCTTCAGGTGCCTGACATTGAACTATAATAATATTCGAAACCAGAAATGGTTCCTGCCCTCGTGGAACTCAGTCCAGCGGAGTGACAGATACCCGTCAGATAATTCCATCTGGGAATGTACAACACTAATCTGAAGTATATACTGTAAAGAAATGAGAGCTTGCAGCAGAGGACCTAGCTTAGACTGGGGTGTGTAGGAGGACTTCCCTGGATGGTGACACTTGAACTGAGAGCCAGAGGGTGAGTAGGAGTCAAGGAATGCCTGTGTGCATGGGGGAAGGAGGAGAGGGAAAGAAAGAGGGAGGGACAAAGAGAGAGAGAGAGACAGAGAGAGAGACAGAGAGAAGGGAGAGGTATTCCAGGCAGGGAAAATGGTGTGCTAAGGCCCTGTGGTAGAAGGCCCATGGAAGAGTTGAAGAACAAGAAGGCTCGTGTGGCTGGAGCCTGGAGAGTGAGAGGAGGCTGGAGAGGTGGCCACTGGCTAGACTGCAAGAGGGGTCTTGTGGGCCATGGTAAGGCTTTGAACTTTAACCCAAAGAGCAATGGGGAAGCCACTGACAGATTCCAACTTGAGTAAGAGGCTAGAGGTGAATGTACTCCTGGATTTACATATAAAAAGAAAGCCCTGGCTTTGGAGTGGAGAATGGATGAGGGTGGGTAGAGTGAGGCATTCTTATTGGCAAAGTCCAGGTGAGAGATGATGATGGCTGGGGGTGGGTGATGGCAGGAGGATAAGTGAGACAGGCAGAGTCAAGAGCTCTTTGGATAAAGCAAGAGGGCTGCTCCCCATCCCTCATCCTTGTGGAACAGGGCAAGGCCAGAGCAATAAGCTTCAATCAAGAGTGACAGAACATACCAGTCTCTGAAGACCTAAGTCCGATTATAGGGGGATTTCAGAAAGGGGAACCATCCCGGCCAGCTGGGGCTGCATCAAGGTCGAGTATTTCGGGGCTCTGCTCTGACTATGGCTGGAGAGATGGGGAACCAGGTCTGGCTCTAACCGGGTGCTCCCAGGGGCTCTGTGAGCAGAGGAGGGAGCGGGGAGGGCCTAGGATGTGCAGAACACGGTAGTGGGCCTGAGGGTATGACATGAGGCTCCACCGCTCTTCCTCTCCTATTCCCAGGAGAGAAGGCACCTGCCTTACGTTCTTATTTTCTATCTTGAAAAAGACATTGCAACTTTTACAGTGTCACAAAGCACACAGACGTGAGACTTGCTCTAGTGTATATGTAATACATTCAAGGAGCTTTAGTGAATTTATCTTATTTTTCTTCTGGGAAAATTGGCAAAGGTAGTGGTAAACTATCTCTTCTAGTCCCACTCTGGGAATATGGAAATGGGAATGAGTGGAGAAAGAGCTTGCTGGGGCAAAGTGATAGGAAAGGGTCTCTGGAAGGGACCTCCAGACCCAGGTGGGAAGCAGGGAACCACATCTGGCTCCAAAGAGCCTGGACCCAATAGGCCATGACTAGCTAGGATGAGTGTGAACTGGTCCTAAGCAAATGATGGTGAACTAAAAATCACTCATTGTATTAGTGGTCAGTGCACGCTGATTTGATCCAATCTGGACCGCCTTCCTGAAATCAGTCTGAATTTTGTGCTGAACTTAAAACCAAGCACACTACTCGAATCCCCTGGCCTATTTTGAGTCACTTCCAGCTAGTTTGGGTGCCTGTCTATTTTTTGAATTGCCTTCCTCGCGTGTGTGTGTGTCCATATATTGACACCTGCCCCTTTTGCCCCTAACTTCTTGGGAACTGAGCTTGGTCAGGGCATGACAATTGAACAAACTTCGTTCTATATGCTGGTAAGTGACAATAGGGTTTTCCTTGGGAGGTTCTTGATCTTGACATCTTTCCCTACTTAGAAAAGAGACCTGAGGACAGCTTTCAGGTGCTGGCAGCTCACTAAGGGCTGGCCTGGATGGGGGCCTGCCAAGCAGTTAGCAGCCAACATGACTCTGAAGAAGGGTCCCTGGGAAGCCCCTATATTTGCCGAGCAGCCTTTTGGCCAGACCCCAGAGGCTTTTGAGCTGGCTGAGGCTGATTTTATGAACTATCTCAGAAAGCAACCCCAATCTTTTTCGTGCAACCCAACGTAACCAAGTAGCAGTGTTGCCTAGAAGTCTATCTGGAACATGGACGGTCTGGACAAGGCAGTGTCTGGATGCCGAGGGCTGTGATTTACACACTCTGACTTGCTGTGTTTATAACACGTAGCCTGATGCGCTCCTAAAAAGGTTCAATGAGGGGGTGTGTGTGAATTTTGAGGTGAGCTCTTCTTTCTACCACTTCTACCACAGACCAATTACTTAAAGGTACACACATACATGCACGTGCGTATGCACAAAAATTTGGTCTGTATTTCTCCAGAAATGTCCCCCAGGAGAACTATTCCTTAACAAGCTGCAAGTCTGACCTTGCAAGAGCCAATTCCCAACCTGGTCTCCAGCCCCCTGCTGTGCCTGCTGCCCCTCCCTGCCCCCAGCTCCCCCCTCTTACTCCCGTGCACCCCGCCCCTCCCAAGGCACCCCCACATGCCGCGCCCTGCCTGCAACATGGCCTTGTCCTTCCACCATTCTTTGCCTAGTTAGCTCCCTGTCATTTCCTAGCTTACAGCTCAAGGACCTCGTACTTCCTCTGCATGCTACATTCGTAGTAGATGCTCCTAGAATGCTTCTTATCATAGTTTATGATCACACATTTTTGTGGGTAAGTGGCTAGCTGACGCACGGCACCGCAAACATCATCTTTTAACGTATCTTACCAAATAATATCATCAAGTAGAATGTTCTTCAACCGTAGCGCCGTAGACATTTGGGGCTAGATAATTCTTATTGCTGGGCCTGTCTTCTGCTTTGTACAATGTTTAGCAGTTTTGTCTCTATTCTCTACCCACTAGAAGTCAGTAGCCCTTCAGCTGGAACTACCAAAAATGTCTCCAGACAATGCCAAAGGTTCCCTGGGAAGGGGGGGCAAAAAATCACACCTGGCTGAGAACCACTGACCTAGGACAACTGCTTGTAAGAAGTTTGGGATTTCAAAGGCTGGCTTCCTGAGAGCCCCTTTGCTGAAGCCTCTCTCTAGACAAGCGCTATGCAATAGACATATAATACGAGTCATATGTATAATTGCATTTACCAATGTTCTAGTAGCTGCTTCAAGAGAAAGTTAAAAAAAACAGGTGAAATTAAATTTAATAACCTATTTTATTTAACTCAACATATCCAAATATTGTCATTTCAGCCTGTACTCAATATAATCATTAGTAAGATATTTTACATTCTTTTTTTTTCTGCCAAGTCATCAAAATCTAGTGTATATGTTTCTCAGTTTGGACTAGCCATATGTCAAGGGCTCAACAGCCACATCTGGCCAGTGGCTAGTACCTTAGACAGGGCTGGGACGGTAAACTTCAGTTTTCTCAAAGGGCATGCATGGCCTGTCCCATCCCTTTAGGTGGTCACTAAATTGCACTCCTACCCCTCAGCAGAGCCGCACACAGCCCTCTTTTGCCCACCACTGGGGTCCACAGGCTATCATCCATTTGGAGCAACCCACAGAGGGGTCCTGACAGCCGTGACCATGCTCTGGAGGGCCAGCCCACCACCCCCTAGTCATCTGTTAGTAGCTAATCAGATGGGTGTGTTGCCTGTGAGTCCACAGGAGGCTGGAGGGTCCCTGTCACACACACACCAGGCACAACATGCTGTTTCCAAGCTCCCCAGGCAGATGTTCCACCCGCCTCCAAACCACCTGTCCTCATACTCATTGCTCCAAAGGGAAGCTCAGCCCTCAGTAAACACCGGCCACCTGCAAAGACGCATTCTATTTCCTTAAAGGACAGATGTTCTTATCTAAAATGACACTGGCCAAGAAGTTGCTGTCCCTAGGGAGATGCTGTCTCTGGGTCTCCAGGCCACTCTGCAGGGACACAGGCTGGCTGGTGCGCACTAGCCCAGTCCCACAAGATCATCCTGCAAGGTTCTCCAGACTCCCATCTCTGACTTATCTGTAGATGCGTGCCCTCGGCACCCTCATCTCTAGGCTGTGCAGCTTCCTGGGAGTTCTTCCCAAGGGGGTGCCTGCCTGCCTCTGGCCTGCCCAAGGAATTGCTTCCTGCAGCCCAGCCCTGGCAGCTCCCGCAGGCTACTGAGCACCCTCCCAGGCTACAGGAGTAAGGACTCCCCCTTGGACCTGGCCGTCTCCAGAAGCCAGGGCATGGCCCTCCCTAGTGAGGGCCACTTTTGTCTTGGTTGCTGGGGCAAATCAGGAGAAATTTTTAGTAAAGGAACAAAGTTTTCCCCAAGCTGTCACCCGGTCACTTTGAGCAACTCAGGAATCCAGCAAAAACACAGACTATAGGGTGAGGGTTGTACGCGGACCAGAGCATTAAAATGGCCATTGCACATTTGCGGCTCCGGTCGGACCCCCACAGACCTCAGGAGCCTCACTGTGCAGGCATGTCAGTCAGGAGGATGCCTCTGGAATGCCTGCCTCATCTCACCCCCAGTGTGGCAGCGTCTAAGTGTCTGCACGTGTTAGCCAAGAGACACACACTGTGCCCAGATCCGCCCCAGGAAGTTGGACTTACCCCTCCTGGCTTGCCTGATCTTTGGGCTCAGCATATTCCAGAAGCCACCAGGCCAGAGTCCTTGTGTCGATCAAGCTGTCATCCACTTCCCTTTTCTCTTCCTCTGGCCCAACTGCCCCTCCTGCCCAGCTCCGGCCCCCATGGCTGCTGGCTTTACCGGAGAGGCTCCCTCGCTCCCTCTCCTTGCTGCAGACCGATGGCTTGCCTCGGACTACACAAACCTCAATGCATTATTTATCCATCCCAGAATTAATTCCCATCCCAGCGAACCAGTAAAAGGCTCGGTAAGGGCTGCTGATCAATCACTGGGCCAGGGCGGGGCGGCCTGGCTATGCCTCCGCCCCAGGGCGCACGCGGCACTACCCATCTGGAGCCCGGTGGCGAGTGGGGCTCTGCTCCCCGCGGGCGGACGGCGGGTGGGGCGGGTGCTCGAGGAGGGTTCCCAGCCGCGCGGGCGGGTCGGATGGCTCCGGGCTCCCGAGCGGATCCGCCCACTGCGCGGGGAGGGCCCGTCCGGCGAGCCGCAGGCAAAGAGAGGCCGCTGGAAATGCAAGCCGCAGCCCTGCCCTCCTGTCCTGCCAAGCAAACCCCTCCCCCCCAGCGCTCTTGGGAGAGAGGGGAGACCCCGCCCGTCCAATGGGACCCTCTCTGCTTGATGACCCTGGCCGGGGGGAAGGAGGGTGCCCCAGAGGCGGTTTGAAAGACAGGTGTGGTACCCGGAGCTCGGAGCTCGAAGCTTGGGCTGTGTTCCCATCCTCGGGGGATGGGCCCAGCAAGCAGAGGGATGCCCCTGAGGGATGTTTCTGCTGCCTTAATAAGGTGACAGCAGTCAGAATGCACGTGAAGCACTTAGTTTAGGGCCTGCACGCAGTAGGGTCTCAAAAACTGTTCACTGAGTAGTGAATCTGCAAATTATCATGTTTCCGTTTAATACTAACATAACTCTAAAGAACGCATAGTGGGGCTTTGGGGGAGTTCAGCCTCAAGAGCCTAAAAATTGCCTAAGAAATGCAATCACAGTAATAGCTATCATTTATTCGGTGCCTACTGTGTGTCTGGGATTAAGGCTGGTACTTTATATTCCATATCTCATTTAATTGTCAAATTCTGAGGCAGGTGCTATTGTCATGGCTTTTTGGATAAAGAAAATAAGGCACAGAAATGTTAAATAACTTGCCCAAAGTCACACAATACTGTCAGGACAGGAATCTGAACCCCGGGTGGTGTGTCTACAGCTGATGATTTTCTGTGATGCCAGTCTCTCTAATTTCCCAAATTCCAACCACCTCCTGTGAGCAGTTTTTGGCTTGAGAGTCCTCAATGAACTTGTTGGATGGTGAGGATCAGCCTTTGTGCCCCTGAAATGACCCCATGTGCTGTGTTAGGCATTTGTGTCTGGGGCTGAGTGCTGTGTGGTCCTCTCAGTTGAAGATGAGGGGTGTGAAAGATGAGCTCTTTGTTTGAATGGCCATGCTCCCTCCCTGATCCCCAGAGTGCCCCCGTGTCCACTGATCCCCAAATGAAGTATTAATGTGGAATCAAATCTGACAGCTGGATGGCCAGAAGTTCTGGAGGCTAGGGGTCTAGCCCCTGCAGCAATCCGTGCTACAGAGGACAGAGTCTGGCCTCCAGAGAGGAGGGGAGAATTGGAGAGGTCAAGGACTCACCGGGATGTGGGGGTCCAATGGCCAGGTGGCTGGGAGAAAGCAGAGTCCATGGAGACAAAGCTGTCTTACTCAGCATCCAGTCACTTTCTCTGGCCCTCAGCCACCCCTCAGAAGAGAGGAATCAGTATTTTGAGATAATATTCAAGGCCTTTCATGGTACAGTCCCTGCCTTCATCCATGACCAATCTCCTGCTGATGCTACACTTGGCCACATGCACTTGCAGCCCCTGTGTGCCCCCGGGCCTTTGCACCAGGGGTTCCCTCTCCCAGGAATGTCCTTTCCCACAGTTTCAGTTGCACAAGCCTGATCATTCTGAGCAAGTCCCTGTGAAACTCTCCTGATTCTACCACCAGAAGGAGCCATTAAGCATTTCCCCTGGGCTCTTAGCTGAGTCTCACCCCTCCTGCACTCCCAGTCCTGAGCCTCTCAGGCTGGACTCAGGCCACAAGCTCTGTGAGGAATATTGGCTTGAGGGACAGCTCCAAGAAACACCACTGAACGACCGAATTGCCCTCCTTTTCCTTTCAGGCCAGGTAGAGACCAGGTCAGGCTGGGACACAGGCCACCTGGGAGAAGTGGGGAGGCTACAGATCTGGAAAATCTCATGTTGACATCAGGGTCACAGGGTGAGGTCCCGTGGCCAGTGACAATGTCTTGAGCAATCCTGAAGCCCTGTGAGTAATGCAGCCTGGACCACGTCCTCCAAGTCAGAGGCAGGAAAATGCCCTGAAGACTTAGTTTGGGTCCACTCACACTTGTTTTGGTTAAGAAACCACCCCCGGGTGCTTTTCCTGTGCAGCTGTTTCCCCCCGTGTCAGTAAGTCGCTGCGCTCCCCCGCCTGCAGTGTTAGACTCAGACAAAACCACGGAGGCTCTGGGCTCAAACCCAGAAGTAAAGCTGGGAACAGGGCAAGAGCTAGCCTGGACTCTGCACCTGAGAACGATGGGTCCAGCTGGAAGGGACATCAGCACCCCCTCCTTCCTGAAGTTTACAAAGGGAAGATACAGGCCTCGCACAGAAGCAGAGCCAGAAAGGCAGCCCTCTCCCCTGGCCTTGCCCCTGCCCATGTGGCACTGCCCCCACCCCAGCAGTGGTCCTGGGTCTCCCCCAGTTTCCTGCCTGGCATTTTCCGAGGCTTCTGTGGGCCAGACTTGGCCAGGCACTGAAGGGTGAGTAGGAGTGTCGGAAGGGCAGAACTCTCCAAAGGCAGCTGCTGGAAGGCACACCTCTCGGTCAGATGGTCACCCACCAGCATCACTGGCCAGCTCCTGCATGGCTTCAGGTCAGTGGTTCTCAACCTTGGCTGCACGTTGGGGAGTTTTAACAACTAATTTCTGTGTCCCATCTGCCATTGGGTCCTGGTTAGTCTGGCATGTGCGCCGGTCATTGGGAGTTGTAAAAGCTCCTTGGGTGATCCAGCATGTGGCCAGGGTTGAGAACCACTACTTGAGAAGATAATTGCATATCCTTGAGCCTGGGGACAGCAGAGGCAGTCTCTGCCTGCTGTCACCCCAAGGGAGTCCTCTTCCCTAGAGAGGGACACATTTTGCCAGTCTCCCAGTCAGAAGGCAGAAAGGGGCTCCCACTCTCCGAGGTCTCAATGGGAGACTGCTCCATTCCACACGGAGTCACAGGTACAGTTGTACAGTCTGTTCACTGTACAAATGCATGCAGTAGAGGGGGGAGTAGGGCTGGAACCCTACTGCTGGCAAAGCTTTGTGTCCTAGCACTGTTAGAGGGAACCGCTGCCAGGAGGGTGAGCCTTCCTCTGTTTTTTTTTTACCAAGATGTCATCTAGAGAGCAGAACCCTGTTTCCCTATTCCAGAACCTGCAGAGAACGGGGTGTGCTCTTCCAGAGGCAGAGGGAGAAAACACTGCTCCCCTGGGTCTGAGATGCCTGCGCAGTGTTCACCAGCACCAGTGTCCCCTGACTTCCTGCTTCGACTGCTCACTATCCCTGTTGCCAGGAGGCTGAGGCTCCAGCTCTCTGATGTGTCACTGCTGTCCATCCCAGTGGTGTGCTGGAACAGCTGGCCAGAACAAAAGCCAATGAGAACTGATTGCTAAGTTTTCAGGAATTTTGTAATTTTAACACAGGCATCATTGGAGATTACATTACATAAACTTACAGTGAACTAAAGCAGATAAAAAACAAAGGGAATGCCTACCCAACTCATATCACTTCCTAATTATTTTACTACATTTTAATATTATCTACATTCTTAAGGTTATCTGCACCTATTGTATCTGCATGGTGAAAATACTATCGTGAGGGCTGATTTTGTATGTCATCTTGACTGGGTCACAGGGCGCCCAGCCAGACATTTGGTCAAGCATTATTCTCAGTGTCTGTGTTGAAGGTGTTTATGGATGAAATTGGCATTTGAATCAGTAGACTGAATAAAGCATGTTGCCCTTCCTGATGCAGGTGGGCCACACCCAATCAGTTGAGGGCCTGAAAAGAATAAAAAGCCTCACCTTCCCATGCATAGAAGGGAACGCTCCTGCCTGACTGCCCACAGCTAGGACATTGGGGTTTTTTTTCCTCTTTCTGGACTAGAACTGAAAACTGGCTGTTCCTGGGTCTTGAGCTTGCTGACCTTTGAACTAGAACTACACGACCCTCATTAGTGTCCAGCTTGTCAACTGTAGATCTTGGGACTTTTCGGCCTCAATAACATACAGTATGTATGTATGCATAAATATGTATATATTCTTATTATACTTTTGAGAGATATATGTGGGTTCTGTGGGTTCTGTTTCTCTCAAGAACCCTAATTCATCTGTTTATTGGGTTTCAATTGCACATCTCTTGGCAGCTCCTCGTTCAGGGGTCACGCTGGTAGTTTGAAATGGATGGTGGTGGGAGTGTTTACATCAAGGAAATGAGCACACGCCATCAATCCAGACTTAAATTTTTTTGCCTTCCAGAGAGCCAGTCGTGAGGTGTTGGCCAGCCCACCTCCAGCCACACCCTACCCTGCCGACCCTGTGTGCCCCACCGCGGTGGACTCCTTGCTGAGGGCCGAGGAGGCTAGCTCTGCACCAGCTCTGTTCTCCCCTCCCCCTCGGCACGCCCAGATGCCCTGTATTTCCCAGGCTCCTTGCAGTTCTGTGTGACTGTCCTGGATATTGTTTCTGAGCAGACTCGGTGTGCCTGCTTCTAGACCTGGCCCACAGGACTCCTCCCTCCAACACTCCTCCAGGCTTGTCTCCCTTTTCTGGGGCCACCCGGAAGGCCCATGCAGGAGGAGGCGGAGGTCCTGCAGTCTGAGCCCCTGAATGACTGAGTGAGGCCAAGCCCCACTGTCAACCTGGAAACATCTCAGATGGCTAGGAGAGGGAGAGCCATGACCCAGCTTGTCCTCTTCAGGACTCCAGCTGACCCTTCCACCACATACACTCTCCACCTGCCCTTCTTTGCCTACCAGACTTCGATGCCTCCTTTTGGACCCTGTCTCAATGTCCCCTCCCCGCTCAGGGGCCACAGTCAGAGTCCAGCACCTTTACTATCTCCTCATCCCCCATGCCTGAGGCCACGGGAACCTTCTAAAAGGCCTCTTGCCAGGGCTGATGAAGACCCGACCCATAATTTAAATATATAAAATTTAAATTACCCATAATTATTACCCATAATCAACGCATAATTTAAAAATTAACCCATAATTTAAATATGATAACCCGTAATTTAAATATAAACTATAAACAAAACTTAAGAGTCTGCTGAATTTAAAGCGTTCTTTCTAGAGTTTTTAATTGCACGATTGTGTGGGATTCATCAAAGGTGAACTTTTCTGCTGCTTTGGTGGCCTGGCCTTGCGGGTACTCTGAGCCTATCCTTGGTTTTGCCCACGGGCACTTGGGTGCTGTTCTGCCCCAGAGAGCGGGGCCTCTGTCCCTGCCCATGATCCCACAGTCCTGTGGCCTTAGGCCTAATGTCTGTCTCTGCCATTGGCCCAATGCCTCCTTCAGATGCCCAGCCTGGCTTCTCATTTCAGTCTCGTGCACACACTTCAGTGTAGGGTACAGCTTCCCATACACAGCCCAGGCCTCCAGAGTCGGTCTAGAGCCCTGGACCCTACTTTTCTGGGTCTTTGGGGTCCTAGGCTCCTGGCCAGAGAGTCAGAAGGACAACAATGCAGAATCCAGGATTGGGCATTGCAAAACCACCCAGACAAGAGGGTAGAGACCAGAACACAGAGACTTTGCTTGGAAAGTCCCTCAATTGTGATTTGCAGCCTCCAGGAATGGTTTCTAGAGTTCTGCAGCCCTGATGTCGGGGCAGAGGGGGCCTAGGATACCGAGCGGGTTCAGCCACCACAGCCTTCTGTTCCAAACTCCACTGTTGCGCTTCTCACACCTCGCCTTCAACTTAGGACAGGCTAATGTCCAGGCAGCCGATGTCCGGGGTGGGGGGGGCTTGCTGTGTGCGATGGATGAGTGAGTGGTGTGCCGCCTGGGTTCTCTAGGGCAGATGCTGAGATGAGAGTTTTACTGGGAATTAACACCCATTCAGGAATGGGGTGGCAGGGGAGCGTTGGAGCACCAAGCGAACCAGAGGGCGTCTCTGCCAGCATTCTGGGGAGCTCCAAAGCAGAGGCTTTGGCTTTGGGTGGAGATGGTCAGGCCTGTGTACCCCTGCCTTTTGCAGTCATTGGCTGGGGGCCTTCTCAAGAAGAGCATGACCTTGGCCATCATTGCCCTGCATAGTTGTTGGCTGAGGGCCCCCAAGAACAGCATGGAGTTGGCTTGAAAGCTGAGACTGACCCTAAAAGAGCTAATAGCCAGGGGCTGTCAATTGATCCCACTCCCTGCAGCTGGGCAGTGAGTCCTTTCTCGAAGGAGGCTCTGGGCAGCTACCACACAGGGGTTCTATGGAACTCAAAGGCCTCATTTTTAAGTCTCTGTAAATGTTGGGCTCACACAAATACTACTCACTTACAAATCTTTACTTGGCCAACTGTCTGAGCTCCTCATTTAATCAGGCAGCTCTCAGATAAAGATTTTATCGAGCTGCAGGTTCTCATTGTGGGTTTCTTGGAAGGGAAAGCTTTTGTTAGAGAGTATGTGAAACTGACAGTGGGACAGCCTTGCTATGAGTGTGTGGGGTCCCCCAGGGCACTAGGGGAGCAGCAGGAAGGACCCCAGCCCACAGGCCTGACACCCTGGGCCAGCCAGGATCGCCTGCTGAGCTCTTGCTTTTGGCAGAGGCTGAGAGGAAAGAGGGAAATGTGCCTTCACTAGTGAGTTTCCGAGTCCTGGAAATACGATGTACTCAGGTTCCAAGGAGCTGTCACCATTTCCCTGAAGCAGGGGCGGGGGACCCAGTGGTGGGGCTATTGCCTGCCCAAGCTCAAATGGCAAAACCTGGCCTCACTTGGATCCAGCGAGGAAGCAGGTCTGAAATGCTTTCCACTCCCCAAAGAGTTAGATTTTAGAAAGTGATGACTCACCACTTTGGTCCGTTTTGCATTATTGAAAAACAAGTCGTCTCCCTCGTGAAAACACCTGCTTGTTGTGGAAAGCCAGGGTTTGGGACAGATGGAAAGAAAGGAAGTTTCCCAGATGCCTTCTCTCTCAACTCACACCTCTCCCCAAGGTCAGGACTCCTCCCCTGCACAACCAGCCCCGCCCCTTGCTCCTCTCCTCTGGGCAGACCAGCCCCTCCTGGCACATAACCTCCCTCTGCTCTTCAAACATTTCTCCTCCTTTTGCATCTTTAATCCCTCCCCCCCTCACAGGCTCTTCTCTCCAAATTGATAAAACCACTCAAGAGCCCCTGCTCTTAAAATGACACCTTTTCTTTCCTTCGTTTGTTATGGTAGAAGGGAACTTATTTGGGGGCTACACAATATCTAGCCCCTTCCTATCGTGGGGCAATCTCCTCCCACTCCTTCTTTGGAAGCCATAAGGAATAGATCTGCTATGTCCCTGCACCAGTCAGATGTGGCCAGGTGATGGAGGCTCCGCCCACCAGATGCCCCCACCTGGTTTTTAATCTAATCTTGAGCAACACAAAAAGTCTGAGAGATGGTTCGAATGGACTTCCCAGCACTGGCTGCAGTGACAATGTCTGCTGTGACAGGGGTGCCTTCCAGTATGGGGGAGGTATCCAGCAGAGGTGTCTCGGCCATGCTGTCCCACGAGAAAAGAATCCTTGTGCTTCTTGCTTTTTGGCCCTCTGGAGCCACCATCACTCTTGTCCATCTTACAAGCCTAATTCTTCAGGTCTCAAAAGATTTTGTAAATCTCCAATATACCTCTGATAAATTCCCCTTTCTGGCTGCAGCTGGTTTGGGTTGCCTCCCAGTGACTGGAGGCTCACAGATTTCTAGCTGGTGCCCACATCATGCTTCTCAGCCCATGCTTCCATATTCCTCCTCTCTCTCACTTCCTGATCCTCCTGACTCAGCACAGATGGCTCATCTCCCATGTGTCTGTTCTCTCACAGATGGTATTTCCTTCCTTATTTCCCCAATTATGCCACCAAGCTAACCATCGCTCGTCTCAGACTGGAAACCACAGACTCTCCTTCCCAACCATGGCTGCAGTCTTCTGCCGGCTGTTGTCATGGTCCCCGGGGCGGTGGGGGGGGGGGGGAGGAGGCTCTTGTGGGTTATGACTGACAGTCATCTTCCAGACTCTTTCATCCTCAGCTGTTCAAAACCCAGCTCCTGTCTGAGTGTTCACCTCTGCCCTTTGTTGAGTATCTGGTACACACACACTACCTTCCTTTACCCTGCAGCGGGGTGACATATTTAGCCTTCGGGGCTGAAGAAAAAATCCTGCCAACCAACAGTTCAATATCTGATGAAATTTTTCTTCCAAAATGAAGGCGTGATTAACACATTCCCAAATAAACAAACTTGAGATAACTAATCACAAGCGGACCTGCCCACCAAGAAATATTAAAGGGATCCTTCAGGCTGAAATGAAAGGACATTGGATGGTAACTCGAATCCACATGAATAAATAAAGAACAGCAGTAAACTATATAGGTAAACACTTAAGACAGGATTAATGTATTTTTTTTGTAACTTCTCTTTTTTTCTTATTTAAAAGATAACTGCATAAAACAATAGTGGTAAGTTTATGGTGATGAGCAGCCAATGTATAAAGCACACAGTGTATGAAGATGGAACACACATAAGTATGTCTGTGAGGATAGAGATGTCTATGAAAAGGTGTTGTATAGTTAGTATTAATTCAAAGTAGATTGCTATAAATTAAGATGTAATCCCCAAGGCAACTGCTAAGAAAACAACCCAAACATATATAGTAAAAGAAGGAACAAGGGAATTAAAAGAGTATGTCAGAAAATATCTACTCAACACAAAAGAAGTCAGTAATTAAAGATCTGAGGAAAAAAACATGATATGTGACACAGAAAAAAGTAGCAAAAGTAAATCCTTCCTTATCAGTAATTACACTAAATATAAATGGGTTAAGCTGTCCAATTAAAAGGCTGAAGTGGAAGAATGGATTAAAAAGATATCAACAATATGCTGTCCAAAGAGACTTACAGTAGCTCCCTTTATCCATGGGGGATATGCTCCAAGACCCTCAGAGGATGCCTGAACTACAGATAGTACCAAACCCTATATATATTGTTTTTTCCTATACCTGTATACCTATGATAAAATTTAACTAATAAATTAGGCACAGTAGGAGAGTAACAACAATTCATAAACAAAGAGGACAATTATAACATACCGTAACGAAAGGTATATGAATGTGGTCTCTCTCAAAATACCCTATTCTACTGTATTTACCTTTCTTGTGCTATGAGATGACAAAATACCTATGTAATGAGAAGAAATGAGGTGAACGACATAGGCAATGTGTATAGGGTTAGGCTAATAGTGCCCTTCTGATGACACATCAGAAGGAGGATTATCTACTTCCAGACCATATTTGACCACAGGTAACTGACCCTGGAGAAGTTGAAACCATGGGTAAGGAGGGACTACTGTACTTTAGATTCAAAGACACAAATAGATTGAAAGTAAAAGGATTGAAAAAGATATCCCACACTGAGAGTAATCAAAGGAGAGCTGAAGTGGAGTACTAAATTCAGACAAAATATACTTTAAGAGAACAATTATTACGAAGGAGAAAGAAGGACAATATGTATTAATAAAAGAGTCAGTACCTCAAGAATATGTAATAATTACAAACATACATTCACCTAACAATAGAGCACCAAAGTCCATAATGCAAAAATAGACTCAAGAGAGAAATACCACAACGATAGTAATTGGAAACTTTAATATCCCACTTGCAATAATGGATACAGCATCAGTGAGGAAATGGAGGGCTTGAAGAACACTACAAACCACCTAGACCTAACAGACATTTATAGAATACTTTGCCCAAGAACAGCAGAATACATATTCTTCTCAAATGCACATGGAACACATTCCGGAACAGACCAAATGCTAGACCACATAACAAGTCTCAATAGATTTAAAAGGATATCGGCTCTCACCACTTCTAGGCCACATTGTACTGGAGGTTCTAGCCAAGGCAGTTAGGGAAGAAAAAGAAATAAAAGTATCCAGATTAGAAAAGAAGAGGTAAAACTATCTCTGTTCACAGATGACATGATCTCGTACAAAGAAAATTTTAAGGACTCTACTAAAAAACTATTAGAATTAACAGATGAGAACAGCTAGAGTGAAGGGTAACAAGATCAATATACAAAAATCAATTGTATTTTTACACACTTGCTGTGAATAATCTGAGAATGAGCTCAGAAAAGAAAATGATTCCATTCACAATAGCAGCAAATGGAATAAAATATACAGGGATAAATTTAATAAGACAAGTACAAAATTTGTTCTCAAAAAACTAGAAAACACTTGAAAGGAACTTAGCTGAAAAGAGCTAAATAAATGGAAAAACATTCTATGTTCAATGATTAGAAGATTTAACATTAAGATGGCAATTCCCCCGCACCCCCTGCCCAAATGATCTACAGATTTAACACAATCCCAGATGACTTCTTGTAGAGATTGACAAGCTGGTTCTAAAATTGATATGGAATTGCAAGGCATCCAGAGTAGCCCAAACATGTGGCCTGGACATCAAGTCCCAGTGCAGTGGTGATTTTGGCCACAGCACAGGGAGATGAGCTTGTCATGGTTGCTGACTTCAACATGAAAGTTGGTCCTGAATGTCTTTGTCTACGTGTAAAGGGGTGGCTCCCTACTCTGTACCCTACCCACTTTGTTCCTTACTTCTGTGAGGGAAGCAACACTCCTTCTCTCCACCCACAGCCTCCGGGCTCATTCATCTTCCCACCCAAAAGACAGTTCATCCTACAGGATGGCTCCCTAGCAGCGCAAGGTGGCTCTTTGGGACTATCGGGGGCTGAGAACTGAGCAGGAGGATTGGAATGATCTAGGCAAGGGATGACTAAGGCTCCAACTAAAGGAAACTGGAAATGATTGCTGTGGTCAGCTGAAAACAGCTCTCACAGTGGGGCACCAAGAGGATGAAGAACAAGAGTGCTGAGTATGACTCCTGGCCCCACCAGCCTTGATCTGAGTTACTTTGCGCAGGTCCCTTAACTTTTCTGTGCCTGTTCCTTATCCATCAAACGGAGATGATAATTTCTTTTCTGCTCATCCCAAACGGGCCATACTAAGGTAGGAAGGCTGTTTATGTGGAAGTTCTTTGCAAACTGCCAAACCCTATATAAGGACATGTACAAGAGTGTGTATAAGCAATGACTCTGGGGCTCACGATGAGCAAGAACCAGCTGTGCACTGACAACCCAGTAAACTCTGCGAAGAATCACTCCTGGGTCATCCTTTCCCAAGATTTTGGCCCCGAGAGCTGGCTTCTCATACCAATAGGTAACAGATAGTCCCGCAATAGGACATATCCTCTGGAACAGCCCCGCCAGGAAATCTATGTCCTTACCGATGAAGATAACATACTTATTTGCCCTGCACATTAAAAGAGTTTGCTCACTAGCTTGCGGTTTGCTTTGACTTCTTTGGCATGTGAGTCTTGTGTTTTGGTCAATAATTTCAACCGTCCCCAAACGTGGCTTCTCTGTTTACAGCTCTGCGTAACTCAGCAGGCAGTCTCTTGATGTAAATACAACAGGGAGCAGAAGGGGGAGGTGACTTCAGAGGAAGTGAGCTGGCAGGGACACTCGCCATGCTCACCGTTCAGGCGTGCAACCGCTACAGTTTGGCACACACCAAATGCCAACACCAAGGGCTCACAGCCCGGTCGGCCCTCTGCAGACCCAATATTCTGATGAGTTTCTACCATCTGATTAGCTTTTTCCATTCTTGGTTTCTGTTTGCCGGGCTATGGGAGGTGGGGAGATATCACAGATAGAGCCTGGGCTTTGCGATCAAAATCTGGCCCCACCATGCACTGGCTGAGTGGCTCCAAAAAGCCACTTCATCTCCCAGTAGCTTAGTCACCTCAGCTGCAAAATGGAGGCAGCAATTGTCACCTCCCACGGTGGCGATGGAGATGAAATGAGACCAGGATTTGAAGCAGGGAGCATATGCTTGGAACATATTTGACCCTCCGCAAAATGTAGGTGCGTGGCTTCCTTTATGTCGGTTACGAAACAGGTAACCAGATGCTATGATCTTGTGATAGTGGGAGGCAGACATGTGAAACTGCTAGCCCTCATGCATGCACTCACATGTGCACACAGTCACACGAACACACGTGCAAACACTCATATACGTGTGTGCACACATGTGCACGCACACTCACACACACATGCCTTCACAGTCATATACACACCCTCACACTCACACTCATACACACACATTCTGTCCCAGGCACATGATCACGCTGAGGTTCAGACACAGTCACACACTTCCCCTTGAACTTGACTTCACCCCCACACATGCATGGGTGTGTACAGACTGACATATACCCACAGGCTCACCCTCACACAGGTGTGCTCACTGTCATGTAGCCACATGTTGTGACCGCCCTGGAGAACACTCTAGCCCTGCTCTCCGTGAGGCCCACTCCTCTGTCACCACCTGCAGCTGTCCAGTGTGGGGATCTGTGCTGACTTGGGGGTGGGCTCCTCCTCACCAGGGGCTGGCACGTCTCCCTGCCCTTCCCCATGCTCAGTGTTTATTCTCAGAAAATGGTGACTCTGGTCCATAGCCTCTCAGTTCCCTTTCTAAGAGCAAAAGACTCTGGTCCAGAGGTAACTACGTGCAAAATGTGCTTCTGTGGGCTCCGGCAGGGACCACCCGCCTGCTGACCCAGCCTGGCCATCTCGGGAGACTTCCTGGTTCTGTCTGGTCCTCCTGCTATGAGTTCTGCCTTCTCCTCCTACCTTCAATCAGCGTTCAACCAGCCTTCCGTGGACCATCCTGGCCGCCTGGGAGCTCAGGGGCCTTAGGACTGCCTGCTGCTCTCTATTGCCCCCAACTGGTCACCCAGTGCTGGCCAAAGCAGCCTGGCATCTGGGTCTGTGTAGCAAGGTGATAGAAGGCTGCATGGTCGCAGTTTCGATCTAGCTCTGTGAGTATGTCTTAAATTTCCTAGGGGTTCTTCCAGAAACCACATCATCCCTTGCACAGCTTTGTGTCTCCAGGGACCTTACTAACTATTCCCTGAATGAGTGACTGAGTCATCTCGGGCAAATTTGCCATGGTGCCTTGGTGAAAGGTTGGGGCTGGTTGTGGAGAGAGGATGTATCACTTTTGCCCCAAACACACTAAAAGGGACTGAATGACAGAGGGGAGCCCAGCAGGCCCCCTGTTGTCCAGGTCAGGGGACACCTCTAGCCCTTCAGAACCCTTCGGAGCAAAGCAGTGACCTTTCTGCTAAAGAAATCTGGGCTCATCACCAAGTTCCTGGTTCAGAGGAGACCAGGTCCAATCTCCAGGGGGGGCCCTGGGTTGACACAGAAACTGCCCCAATAAGAATGTTTGGGGGCACATCCTGAAAAGAGGAACCTGGCCCGGAGGGCCACTGTGACTCATTCGCTCTGACATTTCTCAAGAGGAAGTCAAATCAATCACAAAATACCACTTCCTGAAATGACGAGTGGTTAGACTGTTTTCTTCTTATGAAATACGATTCCCTAATATTGGGGTAGGCGTGTGTATTTCCCAGTTGCTTTTCTTGAATCAGCCTCTTTAGTCACACTTGATTTCCAATGCCAGGTTGGCCACTGACAAGAGGTTGGACCCTGGACCGACCAGTTAATCTCTCTGTGCCTTTGTTTCCTCTTCTTTAAAATGGGGACATGAACACCATCCGGCCAGCACTGTTGAGAGGATTAAATAAGGGGACCTAGCACATCTCTTTGGACAACTCAGGAAAATACAGATGTTAAGCACCTGGTCTCTGGACTTTAGAACCTATCCCAATGTTCTGAGTCCCATCCAGTCCAGATCTTTTCCCTCTTCTGGAAAATGCAGGAATTGGACTGGATAATTTGGATGGCATCTTCCAGATCTGAGAAAACATGACTGGGTCAAGAGAAAGATGGCCATTTTGAGCCAACTCTGAGAAAGATAAGTTCTCATGTCACTGAGAGAAGCATGTTGAACAGTGTGGTCAGGGGGAAAGGATTCTACCACATTCAAACCCTAATGGGAGGCCCTGCTCCTATTAACAATTGTCGTTTCCCTGAAAATATGTTGCTTCTCAGCTAAGCAACCCTAAGCCATCGTGTTGAGTGAAGAGTAGGTAAAATATCTACACAAAACACATGATGTCTTGTGACCATTACGCTCTTCTGAGATCTGCTCACCAGAGCTCTTTTAGAAGGAGTCAGTCAAGGGAGGCCTGGGGAGTCAAGGAGATGATGTAGACTTTATGTCCCACGAGACCTGAGTTCAACTCCTTCAGCTGCCCGTGGGTAGCTCTGAGGACCTGGGCCAGTGGCTTGTGTTCTCTGCGCTTTGACTCCCTCATATGAAAAACAGGGATAACGGGGCTGTGGGGAAGTTAGAGGTCAGAGAGGAAGTCTCACGAATGAGCTCCTCTGCCGTGACTCATACCTTCACAGCAGGGATGAATATGTTATGATCAAATTGCATTTATGAATACACACTGTGGAACAGGGGACTCTTGTAAGTACTTTAGCTCAAACCACTCTGAGTTAGCTGCCATCGCAGCCTCCTGTGGAGCTGAGGGCTGGGGTGGCCTGACGGAAGTCACGCAGGGAGTCAGGGTGGGGCTGGGATTTAAGTCCAAATCCACCTGTCTCTAGGATCTACATCTGAATCACAATGCGACACTGCCACCAGGGGATGTGACAATGCATTAAATGATTTCAAAAACATACACTTGGAATTTGCAATATGCCCAAGTTAAGGGTCATTCCTTCTAGTGCTGTTATTTTGCATTTCCTCTGTGAAGTGCTTTCCTAACTCTCTTTTGGCTTAAAGGTGGCTGAGTGCAGCAGGAATTAGACCAGATGGTGCTTACATTGCCCTTTCTTGCAAAGGAGGGGTTTCCCCCCAGCACGCACCCTCACACACCTGCTTTGCTGGGCCTGTCTTCTGGCCCAGGCTTGGCTCAGGCTGGTGTCTCAGCCTCAAGGCTCCCAGGAGGTAGGCTCTGCTCCACACCTATCCACACTCAGCCAACCCTGGGTCCTAGCAAAGGAGTGGGTTTATACACGCACAATATGTCACCTAGAACAAAAAATGTGTTTCTCCAAATGCTTAGCTCACCTCCAGGAAATCTAACCTCATGAGAGATCCAGGAAAACAAGCATCCAATTCTTAAAAGCAGCCATGTCCCTCCCGTGGTAGAGTGATTGCAAAAGCTTACCAAATCCCTCAGCCCTCTCTGCGTCCATGAGAGACACGTGGCCCCATCACCCCAGTTTTTCCTCCACCAGACAGCCAGCAACCATCACAAAATGAGGGAGGCCATCCTTACCAGCATCTCCACCGCGGACACGCCAACAGAGCCCAGAAGACAGCGTGAGCCCAGGAGAGCTTGACCCATCCGCAAGAATAATTGTTTGTACTTTGAAGCCACTGAATTTTGTGGTTATACTGCAATAGCTAACCCACCCCCGAATTGTACCCAGCTATCACATGGACTTGCCCAGCCAGACCTCCTTGCTTCTCAATTTTTTGTGCCCTGATTCCAGCCAGGAGACCTGACAGGGGGTTGGCGAGAAACAGGCTGGGTTTGAACCCTAATGCCCCCCGAGTCTTAGCCTCTCACAACCTCCTTGGGACTAATGATATCCAGCACCCGGGGCCATCGTATCTGTTAACCAATGCTCCACAAAGTCCAGTCCGAGCACTGTAGAAGGATCCAGCTTGGGAGAACACGGTCCTCGTCTATCTCTAGGACACTCGCATGGAGGGTGTGTGTAATGGGAAATTTGTATTTCTTTGTCCCTGGTTCTTAGCACAGAACTCTAAAAACTCTTGGAATATCCTGAGCGATGGGAAGGTCTTGGTTATTCACATCAAGCCCCTCTCAACCACACCTGTGTCTATGCCACTGAGGTGACTCTTGACAGGCCCCTAGAGACCTTCAAGATGGCGGCTGGCCTCCAGAAAGACCGAGACATGATTAGCGGACTGGAGTGCTCAGCCCCATCTATCACTTCCACCTCCACCTCTGGGGAGCGGGGAGGGACTCGAAGTTGATTTCAGTCACCAAGAGCCAATGATTTGATCAATCACGCCTATGTCAGAAGACCTCTACAAACCCCCCTGAATGACAGAGTTCACAGAGCTTCCGGCTTGGAGGTGTTGGGATGGTGGCATGCCCGGGGAGGTATGGGGTTCTACCTTCATCCCATACCTCGACTATGCAGCTCTTCCCATTTGACTGTCCACGAGTTGTACCCTTTAACATCACAGTAAGCAAAGCATTTTTGTGAGTTCTGTGAGCCATTCAAGCAATTACCAAAACTGAGAAGGGGGTTACAGGAATCCCTGAATTTGTAGTCAAGTTGGACAGAAGTGCCTGGGCAACCCATTTACAACTAGTGTCTGTCTGGAGCAGGGGCAGTTTTGTAGGACTGGGCCCGTAACCTGTGGGGTTGGTACTAATTTTGAACGGCTGGTGCCAGAATTGAATGGAATTGAATTGTTGGATACCCAGTTGGTATCAGAATCAGAGAGGGTAAGACAAATATCCAAGGCCGTCGTCTTCCCTCTAGATGTGAACCCTCAAGACCAGGGCCTGTCACACTCCCTCCTGGGCCTATGCCCAGGGCAGGGTTTGCGAGAGAGCAAAGAACCAGGGACTGGGGACACCTGGGTGGCTCAGTCGGTTAAGTGTCTGCCTTCAGCTCAGGTCATTATCCGCAGGTCCTGGGATCGAGTCCTGCATCGGGCTCCTCGATTGGTGGGAAGCCTGCTTCTCCCTCTGCCTACCACTTCCTCTGCTTGTGCTCTCTCTCTCTCTCTCTCTGACAAATAAATAAATCAAATCTTTAAAAAAAAAAAGAACAAAAGAACAAGGGAGTGTGCAGGGGCTCTGGTCTCTCCCAGGGCAGGGCCATGGGGAACAGCTTGGGCCTGTGGCCATGGCTACCTTCTCCTCTCTCCAAATTTGCTATTTTGAATATCAGTCTCTGCCAGTATCCCAAAGGATTCACAGAAGATCCCAAACCTATAATTTGGGGCACACTGTGTAAGAACCCTTGTGTGGGGCTGTGCATTTAGGCCCTGCTGCCAGCGTGCCTAGCTGAAGAGACGCAGGGGGCTTTGTTCAGGCCGTGCTCTGTGGTCTGGGCCTGGGGCTGGCTCAGCCTGGAAGAGGGACACCTCTGTCATTTGCAGAAAGGTACCGTCTAGCCTCAGGGCCCTGGCCCTATACCATGAGTTGCCTGGAGAATCGGTCCCAAGGCAAAGACCTGAACACATGACTCTGGGATTTAAAGAAAAGGGCAATAGCCAGAGGTGACAGCAGGTGACAGCAGGGGACTGCCATCAGGCCTGTTTCTCCTGCTCA
>CM052894.1:35892315-35982851 GCA_028534135.1 Potos flavus | reverse complement strand
CGTCATAGTTATTTTAAATTCTCCACCTTACAATTCGAAAATCTCTGACATGTCTGGGTCTGGTTCTGAGGCTTGGCTAGAGCTGCCTGGAGTTGGGTATCTACGTATCTACGTTCTTTTGGTCAGTCAGGCTCTGATCAGACTCTGTCAGGTTGGGCTCTGGCAAACTAGTTTCCCTTGACGTCAGGCCTTGTTAAGAACCAAGCACGCTGGTCAAAAATGGTTCCTTTTCCTTTCCTCCTGCTGATATTTACTGTGGGAACCTGGCCAGGCTCCTGGAGGTAAATCGCACAGTATGGTGGGGCTCCCCCATGACTGGGTCCCCCCGGAGCTCTTAAGTCTCAGAGCTGCCCACGCCGAGCCCCCAGCAATTCATCAGCTACCCTGCAGGTTTCCCTCCTCGGGCACTGGCTCCCACGGTGGCATCCACGTGTGGGTCTCTGCTGTACTTGTGACCCCTTGGGCTTGCCTGTCTGACTCCAGACCTGGAGGCAGTGGTTTGCCCTGTGTCCTCCCTTCTCTTATGGCTCCCAGAAGGGTGGTTGAGGAATATTTTGGTCATCTTTCCCAGTGGTTACTTTTCCCATCCCCCCGTCCGAAACACACCGGGGTTTTTCTTCATTCTTCATCTTGAGAATCTGGTGAAGTTCCTGGAGGAAAAACCAACGAAAGCATGCCCCTCCCACTGGCTGATTCTGGGCCCCCAGGAGTTTCTCGCTCTCAAGCTAATCCACAGCCCGCCTCCAGTAGGTAGTCAAATTTAGCATTTCAGTGTTCAGACCGGATCATGATTCCAGTGGCTTCTGCTTCAGGTAAACTGATCTGGGCTATTATTTTCTGAGTTCCCCTATGTCTCCAGATTTGAGGTGGTAGTTTGCTCTGGGACCTCAATTTTCTGATGAGTCTAAGAAGAGTCACTGATTTTAAGTTCATTTACATTTTTCCTTGTTGTATGGGTGGAAATGACAGTTTCCAAGCTTTTTCCATGTCAGATTTTATAGCTGCTGCAGAATGACTATTCTTTTTCAAACAACTCCTACTGTACCTCCCACTTTCCTGTCCCTAGAAGATCCTGCTTCACCTACCAGAGGCCCATGATCTACATTGAAGACTTCAAAGAACGGTTTCCTTTAGATCCCTCCATTAGATTGTAACAAGTGATGAATGAGCTCCAGGAAGTGGGTGTTTTTATCAGTTTTATTACCTGCTGTATCCCCAGTGCCTGGCACTGTGTGCTGAGTGACTAAATGAACTATCAACCCTTTGTTAGAGAACCCTTGGGTGAACTTCCCTGGTGTGGCCACCTTTGGTGGCCTCAGCTAGCTTTCATCTCTATGACAGTCTGACTCTCTCTGGGACCCTCAGCTGACCGGTATTGGGTTAGCATTCCCTGAACACCAGAGAAATAAGACAGGATGCCTGGTTCTAGGTAGAGGGTCCTCGCGCCCCTACACAGAGTCTCCATCAGGCACAAATTGATCATTCCACTTTCTTTTCAAAAAAAATTGCCAAAGGAAATAGCTCAGAGTCAGAGATTAATAGTAGAATCCAATGGTTTGTCTGGATAGGAATTCTTATTCATTCAGGAATTAACCTGTGCCCTTCCTTGAACTCTCTGTTTTTTATTAGATGTGTAATCCTTATAAAGGTCCTGTGATATGACCTCTCAGGATCTCCCCTTTATAGTGAGGAACCCAAATGAAGAGATCGTATAACTTGAATAAGCTCACAGAGTAAGTGGTGGATCTAGGCGCTACATCCAGACTTGGCTTTCTCTAAAGACTAGTCTTATTTTTTCAGAATTGGGATAATGGTGTCAGCAGCAAGGTGGGAGGGTTGACTCTCCCTGTGCCCTGGTAAGGTAACAGGAACTGGGTCAAGACATGGGGCAAAGAGAAGGAGGGAGCAGAGGTCTGGGTAGAAGAGGGAGGTCCATTGCTTAACTGAACAGTGGGGAGAGCTGGTCTTCAGAATGCCCTGACTTTTAGATGGCATTGAGGACAGTTGTCTGAAGGTCAATGCCATGGGCATCTATGCTCCCATGTTTATCTTCACTTTCCTCCCAGGTCACCAGTATGCTGCTTCCTCCTCTCATTTCTGGGGTCTCTGGCTGGCACTGACAGTCACCTAACATGTCTAGAGAAGCCAGTTTGTACCACTAACCCAGTCCTACTGCTCGAGGCATGTTCCAAATTCAGGTGGGGGATTTGATGGCTATGGCTAAGGGCGTGGTCGATGTCCCTAAAGGCAGAGGTGAACTGCGAATGAGCACTAGAGACGGGTCAGCTCAGATCTGGGTTGAATCCTGTCTCTGCCACTCATTGGCTGGGTGCCCTCAGGAGTCAAAGTACTTCCCCAGTCTCAGCTTCCTATCCGGCCGACAGGGGGAGCTGCTCTGCCCCCACAAAGCTGGGGCAGCATTAAATGAGACTGCAGGGGAGGAGGAGCTGTGGAGTACACAAGGGCTGTGAGCCCTCTCTGTGGTTTGCTATTTTGCAATCATTCTCAGAGTCAAATCACTTCTCCCAGATGTGCAGGAACAGAAATCATTGTAAGAAAATGGCTCTCTAAGGAAATCCTCTGACTCAGCCCCCACTTGGTTCAGTCGCTGGGGGTGGGTAAGTGTGGGCTTCCGCTTGGCTCCCCAGTGGGCAGTGTGTCTGGCAGGGCTTCTGTCTAGACATTCACTAGGGGCTCTGCTCAGCCTCTCCCCAGCCTCCTTTTTCCTGGGGCACGGATGGCTCAGGGCTACCAGCAGGGAGCTCAGGAAAACAAGAGGTCTCCTTCCCATCGTTATGGGCTGTATCTGCCCCTAAAATTCATATACTGAAGTCCTAACCCCCGGCACCTCACAATGTGACTGTATTCGGAGGTAGGGTCTTTAAAGAGGCAATTAAGTTAAAATGAAGTGATTAGGTCCTAGTCCAACATAACTGGTTAGAAGAAGAAACTGGGACCCAGACATACACAGAGGAAGACATGTGAAGACACAGGGAGAAGACACCATCTGCAAGCTAAGGGGAGAGGCCTCCGAAGAAACCAACCTTGCTGACACCTTGATGTCAGACTTCTAGCCTGCAGAGCTAGGAGAAAACAAATTTCTGTTGTTTAAGCCACTCAGCCTGTGATACTCTGTTATGACAACTAGAGCAAACTCACATACCTGCCTGTCCTCCTCACCGCGAGTCAGTGTGAGGGGTGAGGGGCAACGAGACACAGGGGCAAGGATGGACTCGTTGCCCAATCCAGGCCAGGAGGCAGCGGTAACGATTATAAATATACACACACACGAGAGAGCCTCAAAATACACGAGGCAGAAATGGACGGCAGACGATTGAATAATAAGAATTGGAGATTTCATATCCATCTCAATAATGGATAGAACGACTAGACAGACAATCAGCAATGATATAGAAGGTCCAAGCAACATGATCAACCAATCTGACCTAATTGCTATGTATAGGACACTCCTTATAATGCACGCAGAATATACATTATTTTCACGTACCTATGGAACGTTCTTCAGGATAGGTCATACGCTAGGCCGTAAAACAATAAACCAATGGGTAAGTGGGGAAACAAAATGTATATCCATACAACTGAAGTACCATTCAGCTAAAAAGGAACAAACCACTGATATGCACAAGACCACGAATGAACCTCCAAAACTATGCTAAGTGAAGGAATCCTGATGCAAAAGACTAGATAATATATGATTCCACTTCCATAAAATGTCTAGAAAGGCAAATTTATAAAGACAAAAGGCAGATCAGCGGTTTCCTTGGGCTGGAGTGGGAGTATGGACTAATTGCACAGGTGCACCAGGGAACTTTTTTGGGTGAGGGAAATGTCTTAAAATTGGATTATGGTGATGGTTGTACAATTCTACAGATATACTAAAAATCATGGACTTGTATACTTCGAATGGGTGAATTTTATCATACGTAACCTACACCTCAATAAAGCTGTTAAACACATACACATATGAGGAACGCCTGGATGGCACAGTCGGTTAAGCGTCCATCTCTTGGTTTCAGCTCAGGTCGTGATCTCGGGGTCATGAGAACAATTCCCAGGTCGGGCTCTCCACTCAGCACAAAGTCTGCTTAAGTTTCTCTCTCCTCCCTCTGCCCCTCCCCCTGTGCTAGCTCTCTTGCTCTCTGTCTCTCTCTCTCTCTCTAAAATAAATAAATAAATCTTTAAAAAAGAAATAAATTCATACATACACATATGAGATAATAATAAATGAAATTAAGAAAAATAAGGCAGGGAGAAGGGTAGGAATGTCAGAGTGGGTTGCAAATAGTGCAGCCGTTCACGGTGTTTGCCAAATACTTCCCCCCCCCCCCTTCTAGGCACATGGTAGGATGGCACTTCCTGGACTCCTTATGGGTAGGTGGACAACAAGTTGGCAATGAGTGTGACATGTGGGACTTTCAGACTGAGGATTCCGTTGCTCACCTGAGAACTTTCTAGAGCTCAGTCTCTCCCTTGACCCCCTGGCCTGGCTGCCAGCACCACGTGACATGATTATCTCATCAGCCTGGGTGTTTGAGTCACTATGTTGGACAGGTGACCTATGACTCAGTTATGGCATGACCTATCCTACAGGGACACAGACAGGTGGTCAGGGAGAGCCTCAAAAGAAGATGGTAAAAGTCCTGGGGAGGTCAGTTTGTGAGCCGTGCGGATGTCTGGGAGGAAGGGTACTCTGGAGAGAGGCCAGAGCATGTGCAAGGACCTGGCGCATCCGAGGAGGAGCAAGGAAGCCAGTGTTGCCGGCGCTCGGGAAATGGGAGACACGGGAGATGATGGGACGGGTGGTGGTGAGGCAGCTGGAGGACCGACACAGGAATCCACTGGGATGAGCTGAGCCAGTGCTGCTTCTCATCGGGTTTAGGCTTTAAGAGCCTTGTTCCAGCTGCGATATTGAGAGGAGATGGATAGGCCAGAGGCAAAATCAGGAAGACCAGTAAGGAGGTCTTTGTAAGAATCTAGGTGAGAGCTGACTTCACACCCTGCAGCCACATCATTCTTCCTATAAACAATTCTTTCCGCCCCCCAGCTTTATTAGGATACGGTTGACATCCTGCACTCTGTAAGTTGAAAGTATACAGCATATAATTTGAATCACATCTACTGTGAAATGATAATGACAATCAATTTAGTTAATATCTGCCGTCTCAAGTAGCTACAAAAAAAAGAGAAAAATAAAAAATGCTTTTTTTCCTTGTGATGATAACTCTTAGGATCTCCTCTCTTAACTTCTAAATATATCACACAGCAGTTTTAATACGCCATGTTACACACTCCACTCCTCTATGGGACTTGTTTATAACTGGACATTTGTACATTTTGACCACTTTCCTCCAATTCCCCCTCTCCCATCCCACTTCCAGTAACCACAGATCTGATTTATTTTCCTTTCTTTTTTAAATTGGTAGTGTAGTTGACATATAATATTGTAAGTTTCAGGTGTCCTATAAATCTGATCCAATCAGTCCTACACTTACAACCTTCAATAGCTCCCTACTGCCCATGAAAAAGAGTCCAAGTTTCTCAACATGGCATCAACCTACCTCTCCTGTACCTCCCTTCCCTTCCTATGATTTCAGTTCCTCTGTCTCTGAGTCTCCTATTCTCCCTCGCTCTTGCCTCCCCACCTGGGTCCCTGTGGTTTCCTCATGTTCCTGCCATCCACAGCAGGGAGGGGAGAGGAGAGGTTCCAGAGCAAAGCCAGAGTTGGGAGGGCACCGGGGTGGGGTATGATGGAGGATATCCAGTCCAAGCTGCCCTCCGGCCTTGCTCCTTCCTGGAGGTTAGCTTGTGGGCCAGCGAGCTGGGGTCCTGAATGGATGACTGGACTCGGAGCTGCCTTCTCTTCCTTCTGGATTCTCTGGCCCAGTATGGGCAGAGGTTACCCTCTTTCTGCCCACCATGTTCAGACCTGCAGTGGCTACTCATGGTGGGAAGTACCCAGGAGGGTCAGTTAACTGTGAGAAGCCTCCAGTCCTTGGCAGAGAACTGAGCAGGCCAGGGGGCAGCAGCGTGGGAAGCTGGTGAGCAAAGAGGCTGTAGCTGGTCTGAAAGGGGAGGATCGTGCCACAGGAAAAGCTTACAAGTGGTGGGGCCCATGGCTGGGTGAGACTTTTAGCCAGGTATCCCCAAATGAGAGACCAGAGTGCTGGCTGGCCTCTAGCTTCCTGCTATAGGGCAGTGCCTTGACTCGGCAAAACTCTGGGCAGAGTGAAAAAATGAAGTAAAGCATCACAATTTAACTCCAAAGAATCTCCCATTTGCCCCAATTCCCTGGAAATATCCGATTAAAGCAAGCTCAAGTTCCCAACTGACCTCCTCCAGAATCTATGGTGAGAGAGGGGAGAGAAGAGGGAGAGTCAGAGGGAGACAGACAGAGTGACAGAGAGACAGAAAGAGAGAAATCGAGAGAGGAAGAGAGACAGAATGGCCGACCCAGAGAGACCAAGGATGAGGAGGAGAAATTGCTTCCCCTACGTTGGCCGACTTTCCTGTTTTCCGAAGCCTTCTATAGAACAGCATGGCTGGTCCGTCTTTATAAAGCTGCCAAGCTGTTTGTGGTCAGATAATGATTTTTAAAATTAATTAAGTCTAAGGGAATGAAGTGCTGATGCACGCTACCACGTGATCAATCCCAAACACATCACTCTAAGCCAAAGATGCCAGACACGAAAGGACACCTGCCATGTGTTTGCGTTTATATGAAATATCCAGAGTAGGTGAGTCCTAGGGACAGAAAGCAGATCGGTGGGTGCCAGGGCTGGGGAGGTGAGGAGCCACCGCTCAGTGGCTTTGGGGTTTTCTTTCGGGGTGGTGAACATGCTTTGGGACTGGAGAGAGGTGGTGGTCGCACACCATGAATGTACGAATCACCCCTGAATTAACAGGTCACTTTAAAATGGTTAATTGGCTTATGTGAGTTTCACCGCCCTTAAACATTTAACTCAGCCAACTTCTTTACATTCAGATATCTCGTGCACTATCTCATTTGTCTTTTCCTTAAAGAATTAGCATCTGCACTCTGAAGCTGGGTGGGGGGTAGGGGAGTGGGTATCTTCTCTACTGTGAAAATCTGGTGGCCAGAAGCTTCCACAAAAGCAAGTGATCTCTCCTTTCAAATCAGATGATGCCATAAACCCAACCGACGGGAAAATAATCTGGAGATTTTACAGTCCCCTAAGGCATTAGAAGTGAACAGAATTAAAGGCTAATTTCAGCTGCTCCCCACCCCCACTGTAGAAAGGGAAATCCAGGAGACGACACGTTATGAACAGTGTCCCGAAGCCCGTGTCCAGCCCAGCATCAGATCCAGGTGACCTGGCTCTGTGGACACAGAGCTCGAGTCCTCGTGGCACACACCCACTCAGACCGCAGCAAGGGCTGCTGTGTGCCGTCTGAGGCCTCCCCAGCCTCGGTCAGGGGGTTCTGGGCCCTGGCCGCCCAGGAGGTTCACCTGGGAACCAAAAAATATGCTGATGTCTGGAACCCACTCCAGACCAATCTCCAAGTATTTAAAAATACCTAGGGATTTTTAAAAGCTCCTTCGTGATTCTAGCGTAGAGCTAGGTTGAAGACCACTGTCTGTTTCTTCCTCTGGTATCTGGGATTTCAATCATCCTCGGAAAGTGTCCAGGTCCAAAGAACATGAAACACCACGGCGCAACCACCCAGCCAGCATCTGTGTGATCCCCCCCGACAAGCAGCTGCACGACCACCCCCACAGCCCCTGCATGTGACCCACCCTGGAGGGGGGGTCCCTCTGTGCCTCAGTTACCTGCCGGCACTTTACCGGAGGCTACTGAACCAGCTGCCTGGCTGGGTCGCTTCCAAGCAGGATACAGGGCTGCTATAGGAAGTACCCCCCTCCCTGTATAGGACCCGCCTCTCGTCCCCCGCAGTCTCTGGGCATGGTGATCCTTCCAGACTCTGAACGCCATCTGAGCCCTGAGTCACTGGACTCAAATCCCTCCAACGATCACGGTCATGTTGAAGGCTCTGTGTTTCAGGCAGACATAGAACAGCTCCCAAGTTCAAGGTTGAGGGCTATGGGCACCATCAGCCAGTGCCCAGGCCTTGACCACAGACGATGCCCCTTGATGCTTCCAGCCCACAGGACAAAGACAGCTCCTCAAGTGACCCCATCTCTCAGCCTAAAATGACCCCATCTCTCAAGTCAGAAGCCAAGAGCAAAGGTAATCATATTCCACATAGAATAAAATAAAATTCTTACCGAAATATCTGGCTGCAAATGTTCTTCTTTTGTTGGAAGCTGTCGGCAGCATAATGAAGCTGGCAGACTATGTGCAAATTTCTTGTGTATCCTTTTTATAAAGAACCAACCACATCCTCAAGCAGACAAGCTAATTCCTGTTTTCCAGTAACAGGAGATCAGCATCTATAGAAAAGAAATATATTTAGAATGTCCTTTATCTGGTGTTTTCTTGGATTTCAAATAAGAAGCCTTGCTGTGAGGAATGAGTCCCTTAAATACAAGTGTGCTCAGGGATCTTGGATTGGCCTTGGGCAAGTCACGGGACCGCTGGGTATCAGTTCCTTGTCTGTAAAATGGGAACAATAATGACAACTGCCCCTCCGGGCGAGCAGAGGCTCAACACGATGAGGAAGGCTGTAAAACAGCAAAGCCCTTCACACATCAGACGCTCTGCTTGATCCTGTCCATCCACTGACCGGGATTCAGAAGGAGCTGTGTTTCCCACACAGCCTATTAACTGGCTACAGACAATGACCGGCAAGCCCGCAGAGACTGCCGGGATGCTGTCTGTGACTCCCATCTGGTGTGTGCCACAGTCCTGCCCGTGCGGAGACCGAGGACGCGGTCCCCACGCTTGTACAGAGAGACAAAGTCCCCACAGCACCCAGCGGCAGACCCTCAGCCTTGTACTCCGGCTGCTAATGGTGCGGCTTTTTGTTCCATTGCTGGAAAATTCAGCATCATCCCTGCATCATTTCCAGGTGTGGGAAATCAAAAAGATAATCCCAATTAGGAAACAGCCAAGTGAGGTTCAGGCAGCCATCAATGTCATTGACATTGTGGTCTTGGCAATCTCAGGGCAAGGCAGTTCCCAGGGGGCAGTGCGGTCCATTTAAATATAGATGGAGTTTACAGAGGCCAGAAGCAACCTCTGGGACGACAGCCCCCAGAATGTTCTTCCTACTCCCCTTCTCGTCTCCTCTGCTCCTCGGTCTCTGCCGTATTGCACGGGCAGTGTATTTGTGATCACAGAACCAATCCCCGCCACACAGATAAAACAAGCATGGCCAGCTCTCGGTGTGGGCAGATCCCTTTCCCCCACAGGCTTCCGGGAAGCAGGGACTCAGGCTGTCACGGCCACAGGAGGTGGCAGCGGGGCTGTGGGCTGCTGGGCTGGACAGCACTGTCCTAGACTGCAGTGGGACAGTGTCATCGTGCACCGGCTTGGGCCATCTGTGGACAGTTCCAGCTGCTGGCATCTCTAAGAGGAGCACGGGGCCAGAGCAGAGGAATCACCACAGTGGTGTCTCTGGGGAGTGACCTGGGACAGCTGGCAGCCAAAGAAGCCACAGCAGAGCCCCAGACCAGAGGCCATGGTGGAGCCCAGCCCAGGGGCTGGAGGAGTGGAGTGGCAAGCAGAGAACTCTAGAGCTGAGACAGATTCAGAGACCCATAGAGACCCAGAGTGACATCTCTCTGTATTCTCCAAGCATATAGGACTAGGAGGGTGACCGAGGGGAATGGAGAGTGTCAGGAAGAAGCCCTTCTTATGACCTGGTGTAATAGGGGCTTTAGAATTGAAAGCTCTGGGTCTGTCTCCAGGTTTTTCCTTTTTTTAGTAGTATGAATCTGGACATGATACTGAAATAGGGCTACCAGATTTAGCAAATAAAACTACAGAATGCCCACTTATGTTTTTAGTGTAAGTGCATTCCAAATATTGCCTGGCACATAGTATCTACTATAAAGGTATTCACTGTTGTTCTGTATTTTATCTGGCAACTTGGTGTTTATACCTTCTGAGTATCCATTTTATCTTTGATCAAAAGAAGATAATCAGGTAAGAAACTTTCAGTTGCTGGAAACAAAAAGGACTATTAAAATTGGCTTAAAACACAAGGGGAGACTTACTGGCTCCTTTAGTGGGAAAGTACTCATAATATGGACTTCAGGCCTGGCTCAATCCAGCAGTTGATAATGTCAACCAAGTCTGGTTCCCTCCCACCCTCAAGTTCCCTTGTTTGCTTCCTGGGTGTCTGTTTCATCCACAACAAGGTTTCTTAATTAGTAAAAAAAAAAATGCTGGATGCCAGCTTCAGGAGCTAATATTTTCTCCTTCATGTCTAATAGGAAGAGAATATATCTTTTGGTGTTTCCCTCAGAAATGCTGGGAAGCTTCCCTATCTCTCCAAATATCTCTTGCCTGGTGGCTTCGATTGGGCAACCAAATCCGTCCCTCAAGCAGTCCTGATGGTTGGGGAGAGATGTACGTGTTGGCTAAACCAACCTGGTACCATCCCAGGAGCTGGGTGGACTGGGCTGGTATAGGAAAGAGGTAGATGCCAGAATAGGTGCCAGAGCCCTGCGACCAATGCGGGGAGCCGGCTCCAGAGACAGTGCCCACTGCAGGCTGCTGTAAGGATAAGATAGATGAAACTGACTTCAGGAGTGTGTGTGTGTGTGTGTGTGTGTGTGTGTGTGTAAAATGCTAGTTCTTTCCCTTGGACATGATTGCTCTCACTTTCTTTCTCAGCCCCTACCTTTCTCCTGGCCAGATGTATGAGCCAATCTCAGCTCTGCTAACACAGAGCCAAGAAGCCTCCCTGGGAACCGGTGTGCTGGGCCTCTGTCCTGGCTGTGCCGTGTGCCCTGGGTCGGCCTCTGCCCCTCAAGGGCCTCCATTTACATCATGGGGGGAGCGCATATGTGTAGGGGTGCGGGGTGTGTGATTGTACCAGGAGGGCTCTGGTTAGAGGAGTGACCTCAGCTCTCAGCCTGCAGTGAGGACAAGGCTCTGGGGCATGGGCTTCTGCTTTGGGGAAAACAGGAGTGGAAGGGCAGACATGGGGGGCCTTGCTTGTCAGCCGCGGGGAGAGGGGAAGCAACCTCAGGGGCAGAGGAAACGGAGAACTGCTCTCCAGGCACCCAGCCCAGCCCTCCCCGTTCCCTCACCCATCTTTCTTGGCAGCAGCATTCAAGGGCAAGCCACAGCCCAGGTAAGCTCAGCAGAGTTGGGGCACCGCTCCCAGTGCCCAGCAGCACCCTGCAAGGCAGTCGTGGGGAGCTAGGGGATGACTCAGCCAGGAGCAGCTCGACTGGCGCCGGCAGCACAGCCAACGGGCTCCCTGTGGGAGAGAGTGCTGGGAGCCCCAGGTCGTGCTGCGCTCAGGCAGTGTGCCCTGCAGCAGGCACCCCCCGCCCCACAGGCGTTATTACTAATGACAACCAGCACTCAGCAGGCCCGGCTGTGAAGCAGACACAGTCACCTGACAGCATACCGAGGTGAATATTACAGTGGACTTGTGGGTCACCCCATCACAGTTTAACGTGGTGGAACATTCAGACCCGCGGTGCTCGGGGCTCACTGCCACCCCATCCCTCTAGCGTGGCCAAATGGCCGCACTGTCCTGCACTCGCTCCACACCTGTTCACCCTGTCGCCCCTCGTTCATCCCCACATGGGGGCCGTGCCAACGAGCGCCCACCACCCCGCGGGCATCCGGGCCCGGGCAGGCGGAAGTCCAGGCAAGCTGCCTGGGTGCTGCCTGCTAGGGGTCTGCTCACCTGGGACCCGGGCCGGACACTGCCGTCTTCGCCGCCCAGAGCCTGACTGGGATCCTTCTTCGCACACCTCCTGGAGGGAGCGCTCGGGCTCCCTGCCCCCTCTGGCCTTGGCCCTGCCCCTGGGGCCCCCATGTGACGAATGGGCAGGGGAGGCGGGCAGAACCAGGAGGAAGCTGCCCGGGCCCAACATCATCGGTCAGATGCAGGCTCCCTGGCTCCTCGGTGCCTCTGGGGACGATGTGCTGATGGCCGTGCGTGGCCTGCTAAGAGCCTGCGGCTGCCCCGCCTGACGAAGCCTTGCCCTGCCAGGCTAACCTGTGCTAGGAGGGGCGGCCGCAGGCCGGCCGGCGGAAGCGCGCCTGGAGTTGACTTGGTGCAGAGCGCCCCCTGGCGGGCACCAGCCGGCACCGCCTCGCCCGCCCTGGGACCGTGGCCTTCCTCGCAGCCCCAGCTCAGTGGCTCCCAGCCTCCCCACCCTCACCTGTAGCCTCCCCACCCTCACCTGTAGCCTCCCCACTCTCACCTGTAGCCTCCCCACCCTCACCTGTAGCCTCCCCTTCCCTGGGGCCACATGTGGCTGGGAGGGTGTGTAGGATTCCTGGGGATTTCCACCCTGGGTCTTCCTGAATTCCGCACAGCTGGCCAGTCTTGTATCTTCAGTCTGGTCACAAAGATGGGGCTGGAGGTCATCAGCAGGGCAGGAGCCCTCAGGTTGGGGAGTGGGTGGTGGGGATCTGAACCACTTCCCAAAGAACCAGCATCACTTAGATCTCCCCACTTGGGAAATTGAGGTGAGAAAGGTCCAGTGAATTTCCCAAGGGGACAGATTATGAGTGGTATTGCTGAGATTTGAAACCAAGGCCAGAAGATTAAAAATCTTTTGAAAGCCAAGGTCAAGGACAGAAACAGGAAGGTAGCCTTTATTGACCTGGCCTCCCAGTGGCTCTAGTGGGCAGCCTCCTTCTGCGAGGGTGCACCGGCCTCCCCCTCCCCTGGACTCAGTGTGGCCCTTTGCTCTTGTCTTCCCTGACCAAATCAGAGTGGCTGGCCGTGGACTGGAAACCTTAGGAAGGCTGATTTGGCATCTGGGCAGAGCTGGGGCTGGGATGGAGTCTTGGTCATTCCAGTCTCAGGGCTATGATGATGGCAGAGGGAGGCCCGTCATCTACCCTAAGCATTGCTCTTGGAGGCCCTGGGAGCAGGGTGGTGTGGGCCGTGGTAGAGTAGTTGCTGGGAGAGGCAAGGAGGCACAGAGCCTGTTGCAAGGCCAGAGCTCAGGGCTTGTGAGAAGCAAGGTGTAGTGTATGTTCTTGGACTCTGTCCATGCCCACGACTACCGTGGGCACGATTGCAAAGCAGCATGCCAGGCTTCCTTTGGGCATGCACCGTGGAGGGCCACTACCTTGTTCCAGGCTTGCTGGGGGAGGCGTGGGAGCTGTAACAGAGGGAGCAGAGGCACTGGAGTCAGGCAAGGGTGCTTTTGACTCCTACCCGGACGCCTTTTAGCTGGGTCACTGGTAAGTTACGCTGCCTCTCTGAGTCCCGTTACCCATCATGGCAGTGCGGATTGAGTGAGGTAAGCCGCTCAAAGAACATGGCTAAGTGCTCTGGACGTGTCCTACTGGCCGTGATGCAGCTGCACTGAACGGGGACCCAGGAAGGGTTTCCTCTGCCCCGCTTCCGCAGCATGAGCTAGGGCAGTGTTTGGTTCTCAGACCGGGTCTCCTGCACATTTTTCTATGTCCTGCATTTGAATTTATATTACACATTGAAGAATCAGCCATTTTTATAAGGTGGAATGACTACCTTATAATCAAACACTCCTAGGTGATGTCAGGGCCTGAGTTTTTATTTGCATTTAAAATGCAATTGATAGCAAGTGGCAGAGAATGTGCCTCTCTTTACTGTTTCTGTTGGGTGCTGGTGCCCTGGGTCTCAAGAGCTGGCTGCCTCTTGGGCCTTTTTCTGGGGACTCCCAGGGGAGAGAGTGGGAACCCTCAGTCCTAGCCAGGAACCTGTCACAGTCAGTGGGCTGACTGGCTTCCGTGAAGTTAGGGTCCTGGGTAAAGGAAACCCCCAGAAATCGTGAGTCACAGTGACCCTCTGGAAGTTTCTTATCCATCAGCTGCTCAACCCCAGCAGTCACAAATTCAGCCAGAACCGCACTGTAGATCATACTGCATTAAGAAATCGTAGGAGACTTTTTGTTTGTTTTTACATATCAATTTTTTTTTCCCTAGTTGTTAGAAGTTATAAACATTGGAAGGATATATATTATTTTATGGATATAAATATTTAAGTTGATGCTGGAGTCAAGGGATTGTTTCCCCCTTCTTTTGAAGAGAGCTTTCCATTATTGAATCCAGCACCGAACTAATTAATATAGGTAGAGCAAGGGGCGCCTGGGTGACTCAGTTAAGTGTCTGGCTCTTGATTTCAGCTCAGGTCTTGATTTCGGGGTCAAGGAATTGAGCCCTGCCTCGGCCTCCGCACTGGGTGTGGAAACTGCTCAAGATTCTCTCTCTCCCTCTCCCCCACCCACCCCCGCACGTGCACACTCTTTCACGCTCAAAAAAAAAAATAAAAATAAAAGAGAGATAGCAACCCTGACTGTAATTGGCAACTGTGACCACACGATGGTGCTCTCAGCACACTATTTATGGTGTGTGTGTGTGTGTGTGTGTGTGTGTGTGTGTGTGTGTGTTCAGCGACACACCGTCTGTTCTGAGGAAGCTGGTCTTAGGAGGGGCTCTGTAGGCCTGAGGGGGCTCAGAGGAGTGGCTTGTGCAGCACCCGTGGGAAATACATACTTCTGGGCAATTCAAGGCTGGGGCAAGGGTGAGTCAGGGAGGCAAGCCAGGTTCAAATTTGGAGGAGGCAACGAATGCCTCACTTGCTTGTCAGCAGTCCAGCACCTGGCCTACTGGGCTGACATGAATGGCACAGGCACTGGGGAATGGCGCCCTAAGTCCTCAGGAGAGAGGAAGATGCTTTGCCCATGACTCTGGTCACGTAGGGCCCAGAGAGTGTGGCCAAGATAATCAGATGTATATTCTGGAAGAGGATGGAGAGGAATGGGCAAGGTGCTACTCATCGGAAGTGCTTCTCTGAGTCAGAGGCGAGTGCGAGCATGGCGGCCGGCCACAGAGAGGCTGGCGAGATGCGGCAGCTGAGCAGAGCGTCACCCTGGAGGCCACTGGCCTGTCCGCAGCTCAGGCTTGCCCCAGCCGTCGTCGGCTCCTGCTCACAGCAACTCCCCCTGAGGTAGACGAGGCCACAGTGCACCAGCGGTGCTCCGACAGAGCTGTGGAGGTCCCGGCCCCTGCGGCAGGTGGGTCTCTGCCCAGTCCCGGGTCCTGGTGTGTGTGTGTGTGTGTGTGTGTGTGTGTGTGTCTGCCTGGGCCCAGGTCCTTGAGGTCCTGACGGTCAACGAGGCCTACAGCGTGGCCTCTGGAAGCCGATGGCAAGAGCTGACCAGCAAAGAAGGCCTGGGTTGCCAGGTATACAGATGGACGAAGAAGTCAGCAGACATTGTGGTCGATCTAAGTCATCACTGTCTATAAAAGAAATGGGAGTAATGAATTCAGACAGAGTCATGAAGAACAAGGTGGAGAGGAGATTGCACATGACAATGACTAATACTGAATATAAGAACATGGAAGAGAATGGGGGAGAATTAGAACCTCCAGACCGCTGGGTCCTTCCTTGGGGCTTGAACTCCAGATCAAGGTGTCTCGTAGAGATACAATGTGAGCCACATATGCAATTAATATTTTCTTAAAGATATATTTATTTATTTATTTATTTATTTGTCAGGGAGAGAGAGAATGAGAGAGAGAGAGAGCACAAGCACAAGCAGGAGGAGCAGCAGGCGGAGGGATAAGCAGGCTCCCTGCTGAGCAAGGAGCCCCATGTGGGACTCGATCCTAGGACCGGGAAGGTGCCTAACCAACTGAGCCACCAGGCATCCCACAATTAATATTTTTCTAGAAATTTTTTCTAGAAATTTTTCCTATGAAAAAGGCCAGAGGAAATAGTTTAACAATATATTTTATTTAATACAATACACACAAAATATTATACAGCTGGCCCTTGAACAATGTGGGGGTTCAGGGTGCTGACCCCCCCCACAGTCAAAACTCCACTTTTGACTCTCACAGAACTTAACTACTAATAGCCTATTGTTGATTGAAAGCCTTACTGATAACGGTCAGTCAGTATATATTTTGTATGCTGTATGTATCATATATTATATTCTTACAACAAAGGAAGCGAGAGAAAGGAAAATTTTATTAAGAAAATCTTAAGGAAGAGAAAATACATTTACAATACTGAACTACTATATTTATCAAGAAACCCATGTTGTTCAAAGGTCAGCCATCATTTCAACGTGAAATCAATATATAAGTACTACCATTGAAAAATTTTATATTGTTTTTTATACTTAGCCTTCCAAATCTGGTGTGTATTTCAACATTTATACCACATCTCACTTGGATGCTGAATTTCCATTGGAAATATTTCATTTATAGTTAGATTTCATGAGATTTAGAGTCAAAAAAGACAATTCATCTACCCAAATGGTTCCAAGCATATGTAAAATCTTTCCAACAACTGGATTGTGTATCAATTTTTAAATTAAAATGAAATTAATTAAGATGAAAATTTAATTGTCCATTGATCCCATTTCAAACGTTTAATAGCCAGAGGTGGCTTGTAGCCCTGCTATAATGCACAGTTCAGCCCTAGATTTTTAATTTAATTAATTAATCAATTACATTTAAATTTTGATAGTTACATATAGTGCAATATTGGTTTCAGGAGTAGAATTCAGAATTCAGTGATTTGTTCCTTACATACGACACCCAGTTCTCATCACAACAAGTGCCCCTTTTAATATCCATCACCCATCCAGCCCATCCTCCACCCACCTCCCACCCACCATCAACTAGCTCTAGACTTTTGAAGGTCAAGTATGTGTTAACATTTAAGAATAACAAGTAAAGGATAGAAATAGAATGTATAACTTCCAAACCAGTAGAGGGAGATAAAGACCAAAACAAAAACAAAACTAAAAAACAAACCAAGAAATACTAAATAAATTCAACAGAAGGAAGAAAGAGGAAAAAAAAAAAAACTTCAAAGAAAAATCGTGGTCAATAGAAACACAAAAGAAGGTAAGAAATAGGTAGAAATATATCAGTAATCATAGTAAATGTGAACAGATTAGGCTCATATAGTAAAACATAGAGGTTACTGAGGTTGAATTTTTTAAAAATCAAATTATAGCTGTTTGCCAAGAGACATACCTAAAACATAAGAACACTGAAATATTGAGAATAAATTAATTAAAACTGACATGCCGTCAAATAGTAGCTAAAAGAAAAGTATTGTAGTACTAGCAATAAGACAGAAGATGTACCGAGGAGAAGCTTTAATGAGGGTAAAGTGTATTGTCATTACAAGACAATAAAAAGAACAATTCACGGAGATGCAAAAGTCTTGAACCTCTAAACGCCTAAAAAAAGCTTGAAAGGAAGAAAACAAGCAAACACAAACCTGTGACCTAATGAGAAGAATCTGGCTAGTTTACAACCTCAGTGGACAATTTATGACAACACTCTCAGAAACCAATAGAATAAGCAGAACTAAATAAAAATTTAGTAGAGAAGTAAAGATTTTATTTTATTTATTTATTGGACAGAGAGAGAGAGCACAAGCAGGGGGAGTGGGAGAGGGAGAAGCAGACTCCCTGCTTCAATGCAGCACAGGGAGCCCAATGCAGGACTCGATCCCAGGACCCTGGGATCATGACCTGAGCCAAAGGCAGATGCTTAACCAACGGAGCCACCCAGGTGCCTGAGAAGTAGAGATTTTGAGCAACACAAGGAGCAAGCTCGAAGTAATGGGTATTCACAGAAGCCTTCCCCGTGGAATGTTGATAGAAACTGAGCGCATTAGCTCACCACAAACAGGGTTAAGTATGTGGGACCTCTCTGTAACATTTTTGCAACTTCCTGTGAATCTATAATAATTTCAAAATACACTGAAGAATCAGTATTATTCACAGTTCTCTGATCGCAGTGCAATAAAATCAAGTATTGGTAACAAAAAAGAGCTGAAAATAAAGGATGTACATTGAAATGCTAAAAAACTCATTGTGTGTTTATGTCTCAAAGTAGATATTGGAATGGAAATTCGAAAATATTTAGAACGTCATGCAACACAACAATCGTAGCTAGCTAACAGGGTTCCTCAAAGGAAATGTATGGCGTTAGATGAGTATGATTAGAAAACAAAAAAGTTGAAAACTGAGCACGAATTAAAGACCTGAAACAAAGGTAGCATGTGATGACAGCCGTTGTTATTGTTGTTGTTTTGTCTATCCAAGTTTCGCTCTGCTGGGGGTTGGAGAAATGGGTTGTCTGTGCGGTGTACAATTTCTAACTCCAGGACCTAGACCTCAGCCCTTTCTTGCACACTCTCCCACTCATCTTAGCCACTTCTACCAAGTTTTAAAAGATCATCTGATGAGCCCCAAATTGGTATTGACGGATAGCACCCCTAAGTTACAGGCTTCTTTTTCTGACTGCCCCGTTACCCTCACTGACTGGCTTAACATGTCCCACACCGGTGCCCCAGCCTGTCCCAGGCTTGGCCCCTTTTCCATGTCAGTAAATGTTGCTACCACACTAACGTTCAGCAAAATCCCAGGAGGTCATTCTTGATTTTACCTTCTGTTCCATTCCACGAGGAAGCCTTACGGTTACTTCTATTGCCAATCGATATCCCCAATCCATCCCTTTCTCTCTGTGCCCACTATTACCGCCCCAGACAGGGCACCACCACGACTCGTCTGCCTCTGTATACAGAGGCTTCCTCACTGGCTTCCACACGTGCCCCTTTGTCCCCAGGCCATTCTCCACATGGCAGGAAACAGTAAATTGGAGTGTGCTACTTCTCTGCTTGAAATACTTCTCTTATCATGAAAGTCTCAAGTCCAGGGGCGCCTGGGTGGCTCAGTCAGTTAAACGTCTGCCTTCGGCTCAGGTCATGATCCTAGGGTCCTGGGATCGAGTCTCGTATTGGGCTCCTTGCTGAGCAGGGAAACTGTTTCTCCCTCTGCCTGCCCCTACCCCTGCTTATGCTCTCTCGCTCTCTCTCCCTCACAAAGAAATAAATAAAATCTTTAAAAAAAAAAGAAAGAAAGAAAGTCTCGACTCCAAACCCCCCTCCAGATCTTAGAAAGTCTTCCCTGAGGGATCCTTGCTTGTTTCTCGTCGTCTTGTCCCCCACCCCGCCCCAGCATTATGCTCTGGGCACACTGGTCACTTAACTCCTTTCCTGTCCCAAAGCCTTTGCACCTGTTCCTCTCTCTTCTTGAAATCCTCCCCACCTACTCTGTCAATAAACACTCTTATTTTGTTGAATAAACAAATACATACTTATCTGTTAACATAGGGATTTTTAAAAAATCCTTATTACATAGCCAAGGACCATGAGGCCCAGAGAGATTGAGTCTACTTTTTAAGGCATTTTTGGTTATAAGAACATAAACTTAATGGTTTCAGCAAAACACTTGAGATGCTCTCTGGCTGGACCACTATGGTCCACACACACATCGTTGTGGCCAGGGCAGAGAATAATCTTATCTGATGGCCCCTGGTCGTGTGTCCATCCCACTGCTGAGAGGTGGGATCAACTCCCACCAATCCCCATGGAGAGAGGATAGGTGAAGGGAGGTTCCCTGAACCAGCTATATTTGTAACAGCCCCAAAGAGAAAGCGGATGAGTCGTTAAACGGTGGTACATCTATGCCACGGTCCCCAGTAGGATCTCAGCAATAAAAAGGGATGAGCTTTTGATACACATGACAAGGTAGATGGATCACAAGGGTACTACACCGAGAGAAAAAAGGCAATCTCGCACAGTCATATACTGTATAATTCTATTTATATAACATTCTCAAAATGACAAGATTGTATACATGAAAATCAGATTTAGTGTTTGCCAGGGTTAGGGATGGAGGGGGCAGGAGTTGGGTGTGATTACAATGGGGGGTAGCCCCAAGGAGATCTTTGTGGTGATGGAATAATTCTGTCTCTCAGCAGTTACAGAAATCTACCCATGTGATAAAATGTCATAACATGATACACATTGTACCAATGTCAGTTTCCTGGTTTTGAGATGTAGCCAGTGGGGAAAACAGGGTAAAGGGTATGTGGGACCTCTTTGTAACATTTTTGCAACTTCCTATGAATCTATAATCATTTCAAAATACAAAGTTTTTGTCTTAGCTAGCAACTGTGTACATTCCTAATCTATTAAGTATCCACACACAAAAAAAGTCTTCTTAGGAAGTTAAAACTGCTAATATAATCAATTTTAAAGATTTCTCTAAAAGATCAAAAGGCAAAGTGTATATGATAATTAATGAGTACAGAATTGAAATAAAAGTTCCTTGAACAAAACTAAATTTTTATCATGATTTAAAAAATACAAATATACAAATTAAACTATTGGCAAGCCTGGTGTTGATTGTCTGTCTAGTGGCCATTGGGAAGGATCAGTGTCATATCTTGCGTATATTATGTCTAGAACTACATCCATGGGTTTAGGACTAAGTGAATTAATATTATAGAACATTTCCAAGTGGCTATGTAAAAGCCCTGTGACTATTGCACAGATGTGCTGTGCCTATGGGACTATGAATTTGAGCTCTAAGAGAAACAAGAAAATGGATGCTTGGCACTATTGGGAAATGAGATTTTGTTGAGGAGAATCTACCACTTTCAAGGGCTCTGAGAGGCAGGGTTTGAAAAGCTAATTAGATTTTTTTCTATCGTTTCCATATTTAGCCTCTCACCATACACTGAAGCTGGGTCCATGCTGGTCATGGCACAACCTGTAAAGACAAACCTAAGCCTTTTTCTCTTGAGGATGTAGGGCAAGAGATGTGGCTTCTGGACAGTGCTAGTCTAACGCACAGATGTTTGAGGTCAAGGCCACGGATCATGCTGGGCCAGCACTCTGTGTAAATCTTGAGGGACCACGGTGCCCATCTGTTATTGTGTTAACAGATGTATGTTGTGTATATTTGGGTTATTGTGGACCCTCGAAGCATGGTGCCCCAGGCAGGGACCCCTCTTCTTCCTGGACTCATGGCACTTTCTGTCAGTGCTCACGTGGGCACATGGGTGCCTGGGTCTCCATGGTGATGGTCTTCCCCTCCAGGAGAGACTGGCTCTCAGAGGACATGGAGGCTGCCCCACTCACCTTGGTCTCCCCCACAGGACAGAGCACACAGGTACTGGGGCTCAGGGAGTTTGGGGACACTGGGCCGGGCAGGCTTCTCTGAGGGGCCAAAGGTGCCGAGGTCTATGGTCCCTCACTGCCAAGGTGAGCACAGCCTTCCTGGCTGCTCCTGGGGAGAGGACTGCCTCGGCCCTTCTTCCCTGGACTCGACGCCACTCTGAACAGAAGGAGCAAGATTTCAAATAATGCTTCTCCAGACCAGCTGAAGCTAGTGTCACTTTTCCCCCATGTTCTCCTCCTTTCTTTCTATTCATCAGGTAGCAGATGCTCCAAAGATGGCCTTCCATGTCCCTCCTCCTGGTGTGCACATCTCTTCTCCCATCAAGAGGTGGACATGATGCTGGACAGATCTGCACGTAGCCTCTAAGAAGCCTGTCAGCATCACTTTCTCAGAGAGTTAGCCGCCATGTTGTTGGTGGCTTGTGCCAGTCTAGTGAGTGACGAGAGGCCATGTGGGGAAGAGAAGCAACCAGGAGCACTGAGGCACCAGCTGTGGGAGTCGGACCCCTTGGACCTTCCAGCCCCTCTAGACCCCAAAGGAATGCAGCTGGTGGCCCTCAGCCCACACTACATGAGCAGAAGAACCACCTAGCTGAGCCCCATCCACCTCCGGTCCTACAGAGTCATGAGAAGCAGCAACTAGCTGTTATTTTAAGCCATTATGCTTTGTTATACAGCAGTGACTATCTGAGACATTCTCCAATAAAACTTGGAAAAACCTGATGGTCAAATGTTTGAGCACCTACTATTTGCCGGTAGAGACTGGGGCTTGCGACTGGGGCCACGCACATGAACAAGAGAGTCCCTGACTCAAGAAAAGCAAGGAGGCAATGATAACAGGGTGCTGTGCAGAATGGACGAGCGGTAGGGAAAGTGTAGGGTGCTCGAGGGCGGGGGAGGACAGAGAATCCTATCGCAGAAAGGCAGGAACAAGAACAAGGTATCCGGCCCGATCTCTCCACACAGCAGTAACGACTAGAGGGTGGTTAGGGATAGTCTCCTGCGGTATTTTACATGGATGGATTTTGCCAAAGATGCAGTAACAGTGCTACTTACAGATGACGTCAGTAACGTGCTATGGGCCAGGTGCTGTGGATCCTCTCACTGTTTTCCACACAACCGCCTATGAAGGAGGGTATTGCTATGGCCCCATTGTACTGATGAGAAAACTGAGGCCTAAGGAACGGCAGTGACTTGCCTGGGGTCAGGCAGTTAACGAGGGACAGAGGCAGGAGCCAACTGAGGCTCTTGCATCTGGAGCAGAGGCTTATGGCCATGATGCTGTTCATTGGCTTCTAAGTTAACTTTTTTTTTTTTTTAAGATTTTATTTATTTATTTGACAGAGAGAGAGACAGATCACAAGTAGGCCGAGGCAGGCAGAGAGGCAGAAGCAGACTCCCTGCTGAGGAGAGAGCCCAATGTGAGGCTCGATCCCAGGACCCTGAGATCATGACCTGAGCCGAAGGCAGAGGCTTTAACCCACTGAGCCACCCAGGAGCCCCTAAGTTAACATTTTTGATCAAGCATTTCCTCCTGGCATTAAAAATAACATCTGAAATGGCATATTAATGACCATATATTATTTTAAACTCCCCTAAAACAGAACATTTCAGATTATTTCCACGATGCAGAGAGTGCCTTTCTGCATAAAGGTTTGCTCTGCTCCTGCCTTTATTTATGTTCCCACATCATTACATTATTTAAAAAAGGATTTGAGGCAGGTATATAAAAAGCTTTTTCTGAATATTGGGTCATTTCCTTTGGATAGATTCACAGAGGGTAGATAAAATATTTTAAGTTTAGGGTTTTCTGCAAGAAACCTCTGGAAGGAAAAGACAATCGATCTCCATGAGTGATCATCACATGCACCCATACTTAAAGCGATCATTCCCACATTTCATAGTTCTCCGGAAACACAGAAAGGTACTTCTGCAGAGGACCTAGCTATAATGACTTATAATGAAACCACCCATAAATTTTCCCTTAAAACTTGAAGTGAACCTGTGGCTGAGGTTTGAGAATTCAAATGTGCTCCCCCGGCATTTACCTCGGTGGGTGCGAGCAGAAAGCAGAAGTGGCCTAGCCTCCCTGCTTCTTCCCCTTGCGTCAGAATCAGGCCAGCTCCTGCAACAGCCCCGGCGCTGGCAGCCTCCCAGGGTCTCCAGGCAAGCTCGGCAGCCGGTGGCCTTGGCGGGGGGGGGGGGGGGGAGCACCTCTCTGAAAGGGCAAGTATTGCCCCTGGGCCTGTGCATTGGCGTAGCCTAGCCGGGACATTTATAGAGTCTTGCAACTGCCCCATGAGCCCAGGGGGAGGGCTCAGCAGCCTCTTTATAGAAGTGTGGGTGAAGGCACAGAGGATTGCCCTGTGAACTTGCTGTTTCCCAAGCATCTGCTTCCTCATCCTCAGGGTCAAGTCCTAGTTATCCTTGTGGTGAGTCTTCTAGCCCCTCAGGACCATGCTGGCCCTGGGGCATGGGAGCAGGAGGCCTTTCTATATTCTCCCAATTTCTTATGTGATGTGATGGTAAGGTCAGCAAGCCTGCGAAACAGAGGTGTGCCGGTAAACCCTTAACAACCAGCTCTCAAAAATATGTCCATCTTTCTCTCTATGTATCTATCTGTCTATCCATCTATCTATTTCAGCTTATTATAAATTTTACTGATATAAAGTATGTGTAGCACGTAATTTACAAATAATAAAGCATATAATTCTCGATTGCAAATTCCATTTAGTCAATTAATTCTAATGGAATGCCGTTATTACTCTTTGCCAAATTTTTGAATCTGTAGCCAAACTAGAGTGTCAATTTAACCACGATTTGACAAATGGAGTCGCACCCTGATCCGCCGAGCTTTCCCCAGTAGTTTACGGTCATTAAGTCGGATATGCAATTTACCACTAAACTCTTTCTCCGGTGATGTTCATTAACTGAAACCATTTTCAGCTTTCGTGCTGCATAGGTTAGAACTTTCCTCCATTGTCAACGGCGTGAGTGACTTTGTTGAACTGGATAATTGTTTCCGAACACCGGAAAAATATTTCTTCAATTTTGTATGCTCTTCACAATGTGATGGCTATAGACACAGCCCAATTTAAATTTAATCTGCGTTTATTAACAATTTCCCCACTACTTTCTTAAGTCTAACCCTCAAAGTAACAAGTCGAGACCTTGTTTGTAGTAGATTCCAGTTTCCGAGGTGTACATTCTCCCGCCAGGGTCGATTTTAAAATACCACCATGAGCTGGGAGCTGTGTGGTAGCACATCGTTGTATAGTTTCCCCCACAGATACAATAACCTCAGCAGCACAAGAGCAAAGTGTAATGAAATGAGTAGATTATGTGTACTTACTATCTTGGCTTTAATATATTTAATGATGAGTTTTATTTTATTTATTTATTTATTATTTTATTTTTTAATTTCTTTTTTTATTGTGTTATGTTAGTCACCATACAGTACATCATTAGTTTTTGATGTAGTGTTCCATGATTCATTGTTTGCATATAACACCCAGTGCTCCATGCAATCCGTGCCCTCCTTAATACCCATCACCAGGCCAACCCAATCCCCCCACACTCTCCCCTCTGAAGCCCTCAGTTTGTTTCCCAGATTCCATAGTCTCTCATGGTTCATTTTATATAATTTAACTTTAAGGTTTTAAAGACACAGAAATGCTTTTCTTCTCTCTGGGTCAATCATGTTTCTTGATTCTACAATGAATATTGTGGGAAACCACACTATTGTCAATGTTGTTTATTAGTTTTCGAGTTTCAAGGGCCAACCTATGGACAAAGCAAGTAAGAGACTTGTAGTTAGCTAACACAAAGATTTTAAACCAAGATGACATGAAAACAGTCATATAAGAAACATAAATAAGGGAATGAGAGAGGAAGAATAACTGGGCTAGTATCTTTAGCTTTCATAGCTGCAAATACTATCTTGATTTAGTAATTGAAGACTTGAACGTACTATGAAAGTCATGAAAGCAACTGCCAGAAAGAAATATAAGAATATGATGAACAAAGTTGGAAAGGCAACATGTAGAAGAATAAAATAAAAATAGGATTACGAATCAGGAAGGTGTATGAGAGAGGAAGAAGAAAATAAGGGAAGGAAGCTAATTTTCTTGTTTCTCGTTTCTGAAGGTCTAAAGGTACTGTCTAAAATTAACTCTAAAATAGAAGTATTAGTTAAAGTTGTCATGGTAACCATGAGAAAATCTACAAGAAATCACTCTCAGTGATTATTTGGGCAATGGTGAAAATGACCACAGGCAAAAAGAGAAGCTAGTTTTTGTGTTTTTATAAGCTGAATTTTGCTTCCATGTGCAGGTACAGTTTTATAAGTGAAAAAAAAAAAACCCACATCAGTATTAAAAAGGCAACTTCTGCTTCCTCATCCTGAACCCCATTTACTTTACAGTAATCTTTTTTACAGTATATTTTGCTTTCAACCACATATGTAAATATCCTGCATTCACATTTCATCCCTATTTCCACTTCCCTTGGCTCTTTCCTTTCCCTCTGCCGGCCAGGGGAATTCTCTCCTTGCACTGGGGAACGGTCACATTTTGTGCTATAAATATTCACAGTATGCTGAACATCGTACTTTGCCATAGGTATATTCTTAGTATTTAAACCGCATTACCCTAAATGTATGTATTGGAAAGGGAGGCTCAGGGAGCTTAGACATCTTACTCTGAGTCCCACAGTTTAATGGTTAAAATTAACACATTGCTGTTCTTTGCAGCAAAGGATTTGAATAGTTAAACCAGTATCAGCATGGGCACCCCCCAGGAAATGCCCCCTGGCAGAACTGTTGAGAAGTGGATAGTGCCCTGACCTGCCAGTTTATATACTTATTCTATTTGATTCTCATGGAAGCAAAATCCGGATGAAACTGTAATTTCTTCATTTTCAGATGAGGGGACAGTCTTAGTACAGCTAAAGAATGGGCCCAAGATCACCTTTCCCTGCCTGCTTCCCCCCCAGCCCCCAACCACCTGCCTATAGGAACGTATGGCCAGTCCCTTCCTCTGATAAGTCTCGTGGCTGTTGGGAATGGTGCTCCCGGGAGGGAGGACGGCAGGGTCCTGCAGCCCCCTCTCTGAGCACGAGGGCTCAGTGCCTCTGATGGGAACCACCGCAGCCCTGCTCCTGTCGAAGTTCAATGTTCAGAGCTCACGCTGATCCCCTCCCGCTCTGCCTTTCTCTGCGGGGCGTGTCCCGGAGCCATGCCTGAGTGGAGGCTCACAGGGGCCACAGACCAGCTGGCAAAGTGGTTACTGAAGCATGGGGCCAGCACCTGCTGTGCCTCTGCTGCTTCTCCTGTCACCGAAGGCCACTGTCCGGGGGAGGAGCGGGTGCTGCCAGGGCTCTGTGCCCTGTAACGAAGGATGCGGAACGAAGAACAGCCCTGGGACGTGGAGGAAGGTACTTCCCTTCCTTTACACCATCTCAGTGCCTCTTGGCTGGAGTTGGGAGGGAGGCTCCTCCACACGCATCTGACCTTGACCAAGCTCACACATCCAAGAAGGGAAGCTAGGCCAGTCTGGTCTTTCTGCCCCACCCTGCCTCTCCCCAGTCCCCAGGGAGTGCTCCTAACCTCATCAGCAACTCTGGACCCACCAACCCCTGCCTCCCAGGCCTTTGGTTCCCCTCCTCCGGGGTCAAACACGGCAGCATCTCATTCAAAGTGGCCGCATTCCTTTCTGTCTCCTTCTGCTCTGGGAGAGCACAGCTTCGCTGCCTTGCAGTGACCTTTCTGGGGCGTGAGCATCTGGCCGGGTGTAAGGCCGCAAGAACAACGCAGGATGAGACAGCCTTCCTCCCCCACCCCCCGCCCCCCATGTGGTCTCAGCCAGGACCGCGAGCCGCGCTCAGGGCAATCCACCAGCGATTCTTCCGATCCAGGGACTGGACCATGGTGACCCCAAAATGACCTAATTACAGTCACTTCCCAGGTCCCACCCAGGCCACATTTGCTTGGTCCCGGTGTTTACAGATCCAAATGAAGATGTGAGGGGAGGGAACAGCTCTCTCTGGGAGGCTGAGCTCACACAAGAGAGGACACTTAGGAGCCACGCGTGGCCGTGTTCCACCGTGGATGCCGTGGACCAGGGACGGGAGCAGGTGGAATGATACAGCCGGATGCAGGGACCAGAGGGCCTGCACCTCCTGCTCACGTCGGGGAGGTCAGTCACTGGCTTTCTGCACCTCCAACCCAGAGCGTCCCCTGGGAGGCAGGTGGAAGGAGCACCCAGGCTTCTGCCTGTGGGGGCTGAGGATGCACCTCCCATCCAGACCCTACCCTAGGCTTCCCTAAGGACAGGGGAGACAAGTCTTGCCTCCAGAAACCGTTGTCTGTTCTCTGCCCCAGCCTCCCTCCCAGCTGTCAAAGGCGCGGTTGCCACCGCCACGGTGCGGCTCTCTTCATTCGGGGTTTGCCCTGGGGGTCCGTTTTACTTCACAGCCAGGCCTCGGAGGCCCAGAGCAGGTTCTTGGGTGCCACGCTCCCTCCTTTATCTTCCTGGTGTTAGGCCGGGAAAGCTGAGCACAGCTCCGCCCAGACGGCCTGGTCACGCCTGCGCCGCCCGCGTTGGAACGTGGCCTCGCGCACGTTCCCAGCTGGCCTCCCAATGTCCCCGCCTTCCTACCCTCGGCTTCCCGGCCCTCTCCTAGCCGGCTCCCAGCACTCCCAGCCTCTCCCAGTGCAGACTGTCTTCGGGGAGCCTCATGCTCCAAGGTAAGTTCTTCTCACGCCTTCCCCGCCGGCGAGTTCTCCTTAGCCAGGAAGGGTTGAATGGGACCTTTGGAGATGGAAAAGCAGCCCCTCCTGGATTGGGTAGAATTTTGGAAGGGCCATCATCTAGAGATCTAACCCCTCTCTCTTGTGGTCTTGCCACGCCATCCTTCTGCTGCCGGCTGTGTCCAAGATTCAGGCGGGCTTGCCATGGCTGTTCTAGACGCCACACCAGGGCAAAATGCTCCCGTCTTCCTCTGCCCCTCCCCTTCTTTCCTCTCCCCCACACCCCTACCCAGTACAGCTGCTGCAGCGGTGGTTGACCTGGGGCAATGACCGGAAGGCAGTTCATCCCTTCCATGGCATAGCCCAGGGCACTTGTGAAATGAATGTATGTTTTACTTTGGTTTCCTCCTGGTTCCCCCAGGCCTGCAGGCAGCCTAGGGACCCCGCGCCCCACTGCTCAACTGTGCCTGCTCCTAGAACCATAGCTTTTCACGTAGCCCCTCCGTGGGCTCTCGCTGGAGGTCTGGGTCGCTGGCCTTGAGTCTGCCATCTCCTTGGGACTGAGCTGCTTCACGATCACCTCTCTGGAACTATGTTTTCCCCTCGCCCCGCCCCGCACCTACCACATGCTTCAAGACCGCTTTTCATTTTTTCTTTAGCATTTGTTTAATTATTTTTGCATGTAAACAGTGGATTCACTTGGCTTTTATTGAGTTGTGAGAAATGATCTAATTTTATTTTTTCTTATATTTCTATCCAGTTGTCCTAATACTGCTTAGTAATAGTTGGTCTTTCCCAGGTGATGTGAGATGTCACCTTTGAGTACACTAAATTTGCATATCTGATTGAGCTTATTTCCGGATCTTCTGTTCCATTGTTTCCTCTTTTTATCCCTGAGAACACTGTTCCCATGATAGAAATTCAGAGTACGTTTTGATTTGTGGTATACCTAGCCTTCCCCTCTTGCTCTCTTTCTTTCTTTCTTTCTTTCCTAAAAAAAGTTTTATTATGGAAAATATTTTAATATACGTAAAGTAAATATAATAATATAATGAACCCATGTACCCACGGTTCAGCTTCAACTTTGATCAGCATTTTGCCATTTTCGGTTCATTTATATCTTATTCCCTACTTAATTATTTTAATCATTTATTAATGTAAAATTTTGTGTATATAGAAATGCATGATTTAAAAAAAATTGCTCCATTTGTGTATGTAACCCATACCTCTATCAAAGCATAAAATATTTCCATCGCTTCAGAAAGTCCCTTAGGGCCTCCTTCCATTCCATACCTTCTTCCGAGAGGCAACCACCGCTCTGATTTCTTGTTGTTGTTACCATAGGATATTTTTCATATAAATGGGATCCCAGAGCGTGCTTTTCGTGTGCAGCTGTATTTATTCAGTAAAGCCTGTGAGATTCATCTGCGTTGAAGGGTGTATTGATGGTAGGATCTTTTTATTGCTGAGTAGAATTCTATTATATCAATAGACCATGGTTTGTTTACTCATTATCCAGTTGGTGGACATTTGGGTTGTTTCTGGTTTTTAGCTATCATCAATAAAGCTTATGAATATTCATGCATGATCTTTATGTGAACGTGTATTTTTATTTTATCTTGGGTCAGGTGGTAAGAATGCATTCCTGAGTCACATAAGTGTATGTTTAACATTATTAAAAAAGTGCTAAACTGTTTATGAAAGTAGTTGGATCATTTTACATTCCTCCCAGCAATGTAGGAGCATTCCAGTTGCTCTAGGTCCTCACTATTTGGTGTTAATAATCTTTTTTAGCCATTGTAGTGGGTGTGCTGAGGCATCTCAGTGTGATTTTCCACTTACCTGGTAAGTGATAATGTCGAGCATCTTTCCATGTACCTTTTGGTCATTAGTATATTATTGCATATATATATTCATGTACCTATATGCATATATGTATATATTATATGTATTAAAATTTTTTTTGGTATCTAAGTCTTTTGTACGTAAAGGGTTGTAAATCTTTTAATTATTGATTTGATGGAGTTCCTTATATGTTCTGGTTACTTTCGTGGTCAGATATATGTTTTGGGAATATAATCCCAGCCTGTGACTTGCCTTTTCATTGTCTAACAATCCCTGTGCAGGAAGCCTTTTCCTCTTCTCAGGGTCCATAGATATTTTTTAATGTTTTCTCTCAGGAGCATTATAGATTTAACTCTTTCAGTCTAAGAAATACCTATGTTTTGTTTATTTATTTGTTTTGTTTTAGGGTCTTTTTTGTTGTTGTTGTATATAGTGTGAGGTAAGAGTCAAGATTGATTTATTTTCATTATGGATATCCATGTTGTTCCAGCATCTTTTCTTTTTTTTTTTTAATTTTGTTTAAATTCAATTAATTAACATATAGTGATTATTAGTTTCAGAGGTAGAGTTCAGTGATTCATCACTTGTATGTAACAACCAGTGCTCATTACATCATGTGCCCTCCTTAATGCCTGCTACCCAGTTACCCCGTCCCCCACTCCCCTCCCCTCCAGCAAACCTCAGTTTTTTTCCTATGGTTAAGGGTCTCTTATGGTTTGTCTCCCTCTATGATTTCATCTTGTTTTATTTTTACCTCTCTTTCCCTATGCTTCTCTGTTTTGTTTCTTAAATTCCACATATGACTGAGATCATATGATAATTGTCTTTCTCTGATAGACTTATTTCACTTAGCATAATACCCTCTCATTCCATCCACATTGTTGCCATTGGAAAGATTTCATTTTTTTGATGGTTGAGTAATATTCCATTGTATATATATACCACATCTTCTTTATCCATTCATCTGTCAATGGACATCTGGGCTCTTTCCATAGTTTGGCTATTGTGGACATTGCTGCTATAAACATTGGGGTGCATGAGCCCCTTCGGATCACTGCATTTGTATCATTGAAGTAAATACCCAGTAGTGCAATTGCTGGGTCATAGGGTAGCTCTATTTTTAACTTTTTGAGGAACCTCCATACTGTTTTCCAGAGTGGCTGCACCAGCTTGCATTCCCGCCAACAGTGTAGGAGGGTTCCCCTTTCTCCGCATCCTTGCCAACATTTGTTGTTTCCTGACTTGTTAATTTTAGCCATTCTGACTGGTGTGAGTGGTATCTCACTATAGTTTTAATTTGTATTTCCCTGATGCTGAGTGATGTTGAGCATTTTTTCATGTGTCTGTTGGTCTTTGGATATCTTCTTTGAAGAAATGTTTGTTCATGTCTTCTGCCCATTTCTTGACTGGAATTTTTTTGTTTTTTTGGGTGTTGAGTTTGATAAGTTCTTTATAGATTTTGGATACTAGTCCTTTATCTGATAAAACATTTGCAAATATCTTCTCCCAATCTGTATGTTGTCTTTTAGATTTGTCGACTGTTTCCTTCGCTGTGCAGAAGCTTTTTATTCTGCCTTGGAGATGTGTCTAGCAAGAAATTGCTCTGGCCGAGGTCACAGAGGTTGCTGCCTGTGTTCTCCTCTAGGATTTTGATGGTTTCCTGTCTCACATTTAGGTCTTTCATCCATTTTGAGTTTGTTTTTGTGTGTGGTGTAAGAAAGTGGTCGAGGTTCATTCTTCTGCATGTGGCTGTCTAATTTTCCTAACACCATTTGTTGAAGAGACTGTCTTTTTTTCCATTGGATATTCTTTCCTGCTTTGTCAAAGATTAGTTGACCACAGAGATGAGGGTACATTTCTGGATTCTTTATTCTATTCCATTGATTTAGGTGTCTGTTTTGTGCCAGGACCATGCTTTCTTGATGATGACAGCTTTATAATAAAGCTTGAAGTCCAGAATTGTGATGCCACCAGCTTTGGTTTTCTTTCTTTTTTTTTTTTTTCCCCCAAATGCTTTTATTTTATTTTTTCATGTTACAAGATTCATTGTTCATGTACCACACCCAGTGTTCCATGCAATACGTGCCCTCCTCAATACCCACCACCAGGCTCGCCCAACCCCCCACCTGCACCCCTCCAAAACCCTCAGTCTGTTGTTTAGAGTTCACAGTCTCTCATGGTTCATCGCCCCTCTGATTTCCTCCAATTCACCCCTGATTTTCTTTTTGAACATTCCTTTGGCTATTCAATGTCTTTTCTGGTTCCATGCAAACTTTAGGATTATTTGTTCTAGCTCTGTGAAAAAAGTCGACGGTATTTTGATAGGGATTGCATTGAATGTATAGATTGCTCTGGGTAGCATAGACATTTTAATAATGTTTGTTCTTCCAATCCATGAGCATGGAACATTTTTCCGTTTCTTTGTGTCTTCCTCAATTTCTTTTCTGAGTGTTCTATAGGTTTCGGAGTGCAGATCCTTTGCTTCCTTCGGTAGGTTTATTCCTAGGTATCTCATGGTTTTTGGTGCAATTGTAAATGACACCGACTCCTTAATTTCTCTTTCTTCTGTCTCATTGCTAGGGTATAGAAATGCAACTGATTTCTGTGCATTGATTTTATATCCTGCTATGTTGCTGAATTGCTGTAGGAGTTCTAGCAATTTTGGGGTGGAGTCTTCCAGGTTTTCCACATAAAGTATCATGTCATCTGTGAAGAGTGAGAGTTTGACTTCTTCTTTGCCGATTTGAATGCCCTTTATTTCTTTTTGTTGTCTGATTGCTGAGGCTAGGACTTCTAGTACTATGTTGAACAACAGTGGTCCAGTGCTATTTCTTGAAATGGCTTTGTTTCCCATGAATCTTTTTTCAAAACATACCCTTACCTTTCTTATTGCCAGAAGCTGCATCCCATTCCCCTTCTAAGCCTGCTTCTCACGGATATCCTCCTACTGGTTCATGAGATCTCCCTGCAAAGTGGAGCCTCTTTAGAGAGGACCTCATTTCCGTCAGTTCTGCATCAGTGGTGGGAGGGCATAAAGGCACTCAGAATTAAACAGAAGTTTCAGCTGTTTCTTTCTACTTCCCTAAAATAAAACTGTTTTGGCATGGCAGGTGTGTGGCTGTGTATGATGTGGGTGATGTCTATGAGTTTCCCACGGACAGACCAGATTTTATCACCCCTGGCGTCAAGCACAGTGGCAGGCATATGGTGGTGTCGAGGAGATGGCAGTGGGATAAATGGAAGTGTAGATCAAGAGAGGTTTTTTCCGGAGCCTCACTGAAGCTCACATCCTTCGTGATGCCTGTACCTTCTCAACCACCAAAGATAAATGAGCTTAGCTTAAAGGACGTGTTCTTGGGTTTAAAGCTCCTTGAGGAAGGCATTCTCTCTTATTTGTGTCTGCAAAACCCAACTTAATACCTGGTCCTGATAAATCATTATGCTCATTGAAGGGGGTTAAATGGCTTAAGTTTGACCGAGTAATAGCTTATGACTCTTCTTTATCTTCTCAGTGGGCTCCTTTTTGGGTGTGATGTCAATGCTACTAATGTGGAGTTGTAAATTCTACCTTCCAGCTGTCTTTGAAAATTATAAGAAGTAATTGACCATTCGTAGTCTTCCGATGCCCTGTCGTTCTCCACGTCTCCTCCTGTCACCAGCAGCATCTACCGCTACTCCTTCAGGCTCCAGGTGTCTTGTAGGGTTACTAGTCACACCAGTTTTCATGTCCTCCATTCCCAAGAAAGTACAGTCTGCTGGTTGGATTTCCTCTCTTTTTCTGGAGTTTATCATAATCCTCACAGGGACCGTGAAAATTCAAGGAAATTGCTTTCTCTTCAGATTTAAAAAAATGTCCCACTGGTATGTAAACAGCCTTCTTTCTTCTTGATTCCAACTTGGTGTAAGAAATACATTGTAATAATGAAATGGGAAAGTGTTTATGATGAATTAAGTGAGACAAAAACCCCAACATGTTATAAAGCAGAATTTATGGCATGAGTTTAAATTTGTTAAGAAAAAAATAAAGACCAAAGAGATATATTTCGGTAAACACAGAAAAAAAAAAAAAGAAATGTTATTCTCACATGGGTTATTGCTTAGCGGTTTGTGGTATTTAGATATTAATGATTTTAATTTTATGCTATATTCTTTATACTTTTTTGCATCATGTGTAAAATTAACATAATTTATTTATTTTTTATTTATTTTATTTTTAAAAGATTTTATTTATTTATTTGAGAGAGAGAGAGCAGATAGGGACAGAGATAGTGAGTGAGAGCACAAGCGGAGGGAGAGGCAAAGGGAGAGGGAGAAGCAGGTTCCCCATGGGAGCAAGCCCAATGTCGGGCTTGATCCCAGGACCCTGAGTTCATGATCTGAGCTGAAGGCAGATGCTTAACCAACTAAGCCACCCAGGAACCCCAACATGATTTATTTTAAAAGTCAGGAAAATATTATCAACTTTTTTGTTTATCGTCCTGAGTGTAGATCATTAGCTCTCTGAAGAGAGTATGATGGAGACTACGAAATGCATTCTCTCTTAATAATAGGATTAAGGCTGGCATATGGCTGAACTACACTTCCCAGCCTTCCTAGCCATTAGACATGGCCATGCAATCACAGTGGAATGTGAGCCAAAGTGATGAATGCCACTCAGAGGTTGGGGTTTTGTGAGCGAAGATGGGTTTTGTCCATTCGCTTTCCCAGTTTGCTGATTGGATGCAGATGCCAAGACTTTAAAGGACAAAGTAGCTTGTGTTCCTGAATCACTGTCTGAGGGACAACCACCCGCCCACTTGAGTAAGTGTTACAGGAAATAACCTTAGCAGAAGCTTTATTTACTCATCTCTTTCTCCAGAGTCCAGCTGGGATCTGGCACAGGATAGATGCTCAGTGCATTTGTTGATTAGAACTGAACGTTGACTTTCCTGGTATCTTTGTCACAAAGTTATAAATAAAATATGTATCCTTAACTTATCTCAATTTTATTATGCAAAGTTAATAAAATACTATTTCATATAAAATGTGAGAAACTTGCAACAGTATATTTCCACTTACTCCCTCATCTTTTGTGGGACTGCTGTCATATATTTCTTGTAGGTATGGTATAAACTCCAAAGCACAGTGTCACATTTTTTGTTTTAAACAGTCCTAGTGTTTTAAAGACAGTAAGGCAAAAAACAGTAAATAGTTTGATTATATTTGCCATTACTAAGGCTCTTCCTTTCTTTTCTTTCTGTAGATCCACATTTCCATCTGGTATCTTTTCCCTTCAGCCTCAAAAACTTCCTTTAGAATTTCTTTTTTTTCTTTTAAAGATTTTATTTATTTATTTGACAGAAAGCGCGCGCGCGCGCGAGAGAGAGCAAGCACAAGCAGGGGAAGCGGCAGAGGGAGAGGGAGAAGCAGATTCCCTGCTGAGCAGGGAGCCTGACTTGTGACTTGATCCCAGGACCCTGGGATCATGACTGGAGTGGAAAGCAGACACTTAACCTACTGAGCCACCCAGGCGCCCCCCTTTAAAATTTCTTATAGTATAATTCTTCTGGAGATGAATGATTTCAGCTGTCATTAATCTGCAAATAACTTAATTTCATTCCCATTTTTTTCAAGGATTTCATTGGCTAAAAAGTTATGTGTTACCAATTTCTGGTTTTTTCTTTTAACATGCTAGAGATATTTTTCCATTTTCTTGTGATTTCCATTTTTTCCTCACAAAACATCTGCCTGAGGTTGTATTTTTGTTCCCTTGTATGTAATACTAGTTTTCTCTGTTTTTTGTTTTTTTTTTTTTTTAAGATTTTATTTATTTATTTGACAGAGAGAGAGAGATCGCAAGTAGGCAGAGAGGCAGGCAGAGGGAGAGGGGTAAGCAGGCTCCCTGCTGAGCAGAGAGCCCGACGCGGGGCTCGATCCCAGGACTGTGAGAGCATGACCCGAGCCGAAGGCAGAGGCCCAACCCACTGAGCCACCCAGGAGCCCCTAGTTTTCTCTGTTTTTAAGATACCCTTTGTTTTTCAATGTTAGGAGTTTGACTCTGATGTCCCTAAGTGTGGGTTTCTTCCTGTTGTGCTTGGGGCTTACTAAGCTTATTGTATCCACAATATGCTACTTGTCAACAAACTTTGCAAGTTTCAAACATTATTTCTTCAAATATTTTTCTCTACTCTCTTCTCTCTCTTCTTTCCCTCTGGGGCTTTAGTTACACATCTATCATGCCATTTGATATTGTCCCAAAAGCAACTGAATGCATGTTTATTTTTCTTCAATCTTTTCTTCTCTTTCAGATTGAATAATTTCTATTGACTGGTCTTTAAGTTCATTATTTTTTTTTCTTTTGCAGTCACCATTCTGCTGTTGATCATCAGTAAAATTTTCATTTCAAATATACTTTCTCATTCTAAAATTTACATTGTTTTGTCCTTCTTTTATTTCACTATTTAACACATACAGTGTTATATTTGTTTCAGGTGTACAATATAGTGATTCAACACTTCCATACATCTCCCAGTGCTCATCACAAGTGCACCCCTTAATCCTCATCACCTATTTAACCCAACCTCCACCCACTCCCCTCTGGTAACCATCAGTTTGTTCTCTGTAGTTAAGAGTCTATTTCTTGGTTTGCCTCTCTCCTCTCTTTTTTTCCTTTGCTTGTTCGTTTTGTTTTTTCAATTTCACATATGAATGAAATCATATGGTATTTGTCTTTCTCTGACTGACTTATTTCACTTGGCTTTATACTCTCTAGCTCCATCCATGTCATTGCAAATGGCAAGATTTCATTCTTTGCTATGGCCGAATAATATTCCATTGCATATTTATACCACATCTTCTTTATCCATTCATCTACCAATGAACACAGGCTGCTTCCATAAGTTGGCTATTGTAAATAATGCTGCTATAAACATAGGGGTGCATGTATCCCTTTGATTAGTATTTTTGCATTTTGGGAGTAAATACTAGCGTGATTACTGGATCCAGGGTAATTCTGTTTTTAACTTTTTGAGGAATCTCCATACTGTTTTCTATAGTGGCTGCACCAGTTTGCATTCCCACCAATAGTGCCAGAGAGTTTCTTTTTTCCCCACATCCTTGCCAACACTTGTTGTTTCTTGTGTTTTTTATTTTAGCTATTTTGACGGGTGTGAGGTGGTATCTCATTGTAGTTTTGATTTTCATTTCCCTGATGAAGAAGGATGTTGAGCATCATTTCATGTGTCTGTTGGCTATCTGGATGTCTTCTTTGGAGAAATGTCTGTTCATTTCTTCTATTTTTTAATTGGATTATTTCTTGGGGGGTGTTGATTTGGGTAAGTTCTTTATGTATTTTGTGTACTAACCCTTTATTGGATATGTCATTTGCAAATATCTCCTTACATTCAGTAGGTTGCCTTTTAGTTTTGTTGATTGTCATTTGCAAATATCTCCTTACATTCAGTAGGTTGCCTTTTAGTTTTGTTGATTGTGTCCTTTGCATGTAGAAGATTCTATTTTTTAAGTAGTCCCAATAGTTTATTTTTGTTTTTATTTCCCTTGCCTCAGAGACATATCTAGAAAAATATTGGTATGGCTGGTGTCAGAGACCTTACTGCTTGCGCTCTCTTCAAGGATTTTTATGGTTTTAAGACCCGCATTTAGGTCTTTAATCCATTTTGAATTTATTTTTGTGTATGGTGTAAGAAAGCGGTCCAGTTTCATTCTTTTGCATGTAGCTGACCAGTTTTCCCAGCACCATTTGTGGAAGAGACTGTCTTTTCCCATTGGATATTCTACATTCCAGTCTTCTTATATTTTCCATTTATTTGCTAAAATTTCCTCCCTTGCAGTTATTATGACTATCTTTTCTTTTTAAGTCTTTGAATATATTTCTAATAGCTACTTTAAAGTCTTTTGGTGATACTTCCAACATTAGGTTCATCTTGGGGTCTGTTTCTATTGACAGTTATTTTTCTTGTTATACGTCACATTTTTCTATTTCTCCAGATGTCTACTAGTTTTTTTAGTTGTATGCTGGAGAGTGTAAATGTTACATTGAAGGGATGCTGCATTACGTTTTCTTCCATTAAAGGATGATGAGTTTTGTTCTGGTTGGCAGCTTAAATATACTGGAATCTCCTTTTGGTTCTGCTGGGTTTGCTTTTATTATTTGTTAGGGCTTTTCTATTTCAATTTTTGAACTTGTTCCTAGTTTGTGGCATCTACTCTGGGGTGTGGTTCTTACTCTTCTGTGTGGCCTTTCTGGAGTGTAAGATGAATTCTCAACATGCTCAGTGAGGTCTTTCCAATCTGAATGGGATGTAACTTGGACCTTCGTAACACTGCCCAATCTCTGCTACCCCCGTCAGTTCTCAGCCTTGGAGCGGGTGATCTAGGTCTTTTGGAGTCTTACCCCACGTATGCACAGACAACCCTTGGCCAAGGACACACACGATGAGTTCCCACAAAACACATTCCTCTCAGGACTCTGCCCTGAACATTCCAGCCCCTTCCATCTTACACATTTTTAGTTCGGGGAGATTATTGCCCCCTGGCCTCCGCTTGCCTGCACCTTGTCAGGAAGTAGCCATAGGAAGAAAGCCAGGACAAGTGTGGGGCCTGCCTATTGTGTTATTCTTATCTCAAGGACTACAGTCTTCTGCGGCCTGCTCTTCAATGCAGGGAAACTGTTGTCTTACACATTTAGAGTTACTTTCGGTGGGAGGGTATGTTCTGTAACAGTTACGTTGTTATAAATGGAAGCAGAAGTATAATTGCTATTTTTGGACATTTTAGAAAAAATCACAGAATCTCACATTTCCCCTCAATTAAAATACACACGTACATGAGCAGTTCATAGTTCCCTGGCTGCTTCAGTGTCCGAGCATGGCCAAGTGTCTCAATAATAACAACTCGTACTCGTACAGCTCTTTCTAGTGTCTAAAAACCCACTTGCAAATATTACTCGATTTGTCCCTATGACATCACAGTCGTTCCACCCCACAAATAAGAAACAACTTAAAGATGTTGACTGTCTTGGTACAGTCGTGAAAATTTCAACCGAGATTTTCAACCCAGGAGGCCAGCCTTTAACAACCTATCCTCTTCAGTCGACAAAAGCAGGGGAAGAGTCTTGTCCCAGCCGCCAAGAAAATTAACATTTCTTTTCCCACAGTGGTGCACAGTCTGCAGCATCATGGATCTTGGATATAGTATAAGCAGAGATGTTAATTCGTTGCTTTAAAAAACTCTGGAGCCCATTCCGGCCTGACAAGGTGATTTGGTGCTGCCGCAGGCCCTGTGGCCTGTCTCAGGGTGACCTCAGGTGCCCCTCCGGTGCTTCCGGGTTCCCAGCTTCCCGTGTGGCTTCCTTTGTACCCACGGACAGTGGATGAGACATGAAATCTCTCGTAAGGATGCTGGGACCTCTGCCTCCTGCTGGGGACTGGGCCTGGGGTCAGCGGGGGCGTGTGGTCTTGGTCTTCTGCTGGACAGGTCTCCCACTTTGACTGCTGTCTCCTAAATTTGCCCCGGCAAGAGCTGAGTTTCATTATAACTGTGTTTTCATTTTTGAACCGATGTCAGAGCCTTTCTGCCCCCCCTTAATAAAGGATGTCGCCCCTCACTTATAGTTACCTCTGAATGGTCAGTTGGTCATGAACTAGGAATGGGCGATGAGCTAGCTTGTACCCTTGAGCTACCTTGAGCTACCTTGAGCTACCTTGATCAAGCATTGATGCTGCCCTCCGCTTCTGCTCACGGGGCTCAGGGAGGTACTGTGTTTGGATGGATGTGCTGGCTGACGTCACATGGATGGTGTTGTGGAGAGCGGATAGGAAATGACTCAAGCTAATATACCCGCGGGAAAGAGCACCGTGATGCTGACTTTCAGAGAACTTCATCCTATCATTTAAACTCTTCTTCCGTCATGACTTCGATGTTACCCACAGCTGGCCATCCAGCCTTGGAGGACTCCCTTGGTCGGTAGTAAAACTTAGGTCTGAGGATGGAGGAGGAAGGACTCCAAGTGAAAAGCTCTCTCGGGGCCTGAGTGAGAAGAGGCAGACAACCCCATGCAATGTCATGGATGCCTGTTAGACACATCTCTGACTAAATTCGCCCAAGCACCACTATTGTCTGTATTCTACCAGAGGTTCAAGGCAAAGTCCAGCTGGACAGCACAGGGCTAAATTCTGTGTCCACTCTTCACTAGCTTTTCCTCTGTCCTCGGCGCCAGCCAGCACTGCTTGACTGCTGAGCCCTAAGGGGCCCTAAGGGGCCTTTCTGCAGGGCCTGAGAGTCACCCGCCAGAGCTCAGGCAGTTCTGTTCATGTCTGGGTCATCCGCTGACTCTCCACTTCTGCTTTCTCCAGGAAATGAGCAGAAACGCAGCTCAAGTGATTCACAGTGAAACGTTGTTGGAGACGAACAATGCTGGCTGGATCCTCTTCCCCCAGGCCTGAGGGGCTTGGGCTGGGTCTGGGGGCACCCATGCCACCTGACGTCGGCAGGCCCTGACCGCCACGCCTCTGGGTAGGTCACCTTGTTCTTGGCCAGGCCACGCCGGGCCCGAGGTAGGCATGGAGGTCCTGTCTGTCAGGGAGGGGCCTACAGGCTACCTCCTGGAGAGCTGGGCATGGGAGCCCACATGGCCCCCAGTGCCTGGTCTGGGCCTGTGGATGTGGGGCAGGAGGTGGGCTGATGAGCAGGAAGTGTGCACCGGGTGGGCGGTACAGGTGGTGGGGGCCCCTGGAAGGCGTGGGTCTGCTGGGGTGCCTGTCACTGTTGGAGTTTGCCGAGCCGGACTGGGCTCCAGCTCCCTTCCTCATCCTCCTGCCTCAGGTCAAGCCCTTTCTCAAGGTTCTGCTAAGGAAGGTGACGTGCCACACGCGGGAGAGGCTGGACGGGGGCCTGTGTGTGCTAAATCCCAGGGATGGAGAGGGGAGGCTGACTGTGAGCCTCCCCTGCCCAACCCCCACCACAGGCCTCTGAAGGGTGCTGAGCAGCGTGGGCCTTTCAGCCCGGGGACCAAGAGAGCTAGCTTTGTCCCGGTCTGGTGCTCATTCCCGGGGGTCTGGTAAGTAGGGGCCTCTTCGGGCCTCCCTTTCCTCGTGTGAATGACCACAACAAACCTTAGAAACGCCAACATTTTCTGAATAAGCAGGACCACCTGGCTCACAGAGAATTTGCTCTTCTCTCCTAAAATCACACCTTATAGGACAATGAACCCATCCTTGTCCTCACTTCTCTCCAGTGATGAGGAGCTAATCCAGCAGCTCGGGATTTTATATATTACTCTTTCCGAGGATATTTCCGTGTTGACATGATGTTCTACAAAATTATCCATTTAATTATTCGAGAAATACTTACCGAGAGCCACTTCCTGCCAGCGCTGTTAAAGGCATCCGGGCCAGTGGTGCTTTGGTGCCGTGGGCTGAAGTGGGACAGGGAGCAGGGGGTTGGGAGTAGGGGGTCGGGAGTCTGGGAAGCTGTGTGCCTTCTGGGTGGAGCCCTGAAGGAAGGGAGGATCTGAGTCCTGCGATTTTTGAGAGGCATTCTGGGGCAGGGAAATAGAGAACGTCAAGGTGCAGTACAAGAGGCCTGGTGGGGGCCAGCGGGGTAGAGAGTGGTGAGGGGCAGGCCGGGTGACCAGGCCAGAGAGGGATGTCACGGGGTCAGGTGAGGGAGGGCCTTCCTGTTCAATGTGAGGACCTGGGCTGTACTCCCCCAGACTTAGGGAGCTTCTAAATGGTGAGTAGGTAGAAAAGAAAATTTAGAAACAGTGTACAGGGTATAAGAAATATCACCTAAGTGGTTTTTTGTTTTTTTTTAAATCATCAGCCTCTTTGAGGGCCTCCAGAGGCTTGGCCCCTCCCTCTCTTGTCAGAGAACATGGTTGTCCAGAATTTGGGGCTCATTGGTCCCTTGCTTTTCTTTATAGTTTTACCTCATATGTTTAAATTGCTAAATACGTGTTATTTAGTTTTGCATGCTTTTTGGACTTTGTAAATAAGAATTTTTTAAGTCTTTCAAGATGTGCTTCATTTGCTCCACATTATAGTTGTGGAATTCCTTTGTATTGTTGCATGTGTTTCTAATTCATTCATGTTTACTGCTTGCTATATATTATTCTGTGATATATGCATATATCTCAGTATATTTCCCCAAGTTAATTCTGGTGGACACTGGGATTTTTTTAGGTTTTTGTTTTTGTTTTTTATTATAAGCTGTTAGGTGCTCCAGCACTTGTTAAGTATTGCTAGTACTCCCCTTGTGCATATATCCCAGGGAGGTGTGCAAGAATTCCCTAAGGAAGTGGAATTGGCAGGTTTACAATCTTCGCCCTTACTGGATGATACCAAATTGCTTTTCTAAACCAATTGCACCACTTTACCCACCCATCAGCAATATGTAAAACTTTGTGTTGCTCTATATCCTCACCAATATTTGATATTGCTGGAGTTTTAATTTTTGCCAATCTAATGAAAATGAAAATCTACCTAGGTTTTTAATTTGCATTTCCTGAATTACTAAGGCTGGGCATCTCTTTATATGCTTCTTGGTCATTGTGGATTCCTTTTCCCGTTCAAATCTTTTGTCCATTTCTTGTTGGCATCATCTGTCTTTTCTACCCTACTGATTTTGTATAATTTAATACATATTTGGGTATTAATCCTTGGTCAGATGTATATATTATAGTTTTCTCTTGTTTGTGCCTTGTCTCATTATGTTCTTTGCAATTTCTCCTAATTAATCAGATTTCTTTTTTTTTTTTAAGATTTTATTTATTTATTTGACAGAGAGAGAGATCACAAGGAGGGAGAGAGGCAGGCAGAGAGAGAGGGGGAAGCAGGCTCCCTGCTGAGCAGAGAGCCCGATGTGGGGCTCGATCCCAGGACCCTGAGATCATGACCTGAGCCGAAGGCAGGGGCTTTAACCCACTGAACCCAGGTGCCCCTGAATCAGATTTCTTAATCTCAAATGAACTTCATTTATCCATACGTTCTTTTATGATATATGTGTGTTATCTAAGCAATTCTTCCCTACTATGAAGTCATAAAATTACTCTTTTACATTATTATTTTCTTTTATAATTTTGCCTTTCACATGTAAAAATGTCCCATCTAAAAATGATTTTTCTGTATGGCGTGAGATAAAGGGTAACGTTTTATTTTATTTTGTTTTTCCCATATGGATAACCAAGAATGTTAGCTCTATTAATTAAAAAGGCCATTCTTAGGCACCTGGGTGGCTCAGTTGGTTAAGCGTCTGTCTTCGGCTCAGGTCATGATCCCAGGGTCCCGGGATTGAATCCTGCATCAGGCTCCCTGCTCACTGGGGAGTCTGCTTCTCCCTCTGCCCCCCCTATCTGCTTGTGCTCACTCTCTCTCTCTCAAAAATAAAAATAAAATAAAAAATAAAAAGGCCATTCTTCAGCCACTTATCTACACCAGCTCTGTTGTAAATCAAGTTGTCATGTATATGAAATTCTGTTTCTGGGCTCTCAATACTGCCCATATGTTTATCCCTTTGACAATACTATATAATATGATTAATTCTGGGCTTATAACAATTTTTGATATTTGAAAAGAATCTCTTAATTTTTTTCTTCTTCTTCCATTCTGTCTTGCCATTCTTGGTACATTCTTCATTCATATGAATTTTATAAACAGTTTATCAGACTTACAAAAAAAGCTATGTTCAGGTTTGATTGAAAATGCAATTTGGAGAGATATACCATCTTTATGAAAATGATTCCTCCAATTCATGAACATGATTTGTATCCTCATTTATTTAGATGTTCTTTAAAATATTTAAATAACATTTTATAATTTTCCTTATAAAATAGTGCATATTTTGTTTAGAGTTATTCCTAAGTGGTGTATATTTTTATATCATTTTAATTGTCACTAAAAACATGTGTTTCTCACTCGCTGATGCATGCTTGCATTTTAAAGAAGAATCATTTTAGCTGTTCTCTGGGTAGCAAAGGAAGAAGCAAGACTATTAGCTAAAAGGATGTTGTACTAATTCAGGCTAGAGGTATTGGTGGCTCATCCCAAAGTGATAGTAGAGATCATGAGAAGTGGTCAGAGTGCTGAGATTCTAGGTACTTTCTGAGTGTGAGATTTGATGATGTTTTAAGTGTAGTGTGTGGGAGAGGGAAGTTGAAGATGACTCCAGAGCAACGGAGAGAATGGAATTGTCATATTTTGAGCTAGGTCAAGGGCAGAAAGAACATATTTGCAAAGTGATGGTTATTCCAGAATATAGGTTTGAACAGATGAAGGTAGAGATGTATATTAAACATCAAGTGCAGAAATGAAGTCTTGGCACCCCTTGTCTCTATGTGACCTACACGGTAGGAAAGCAAGACAGCTTGGTTACCTAGGGAGCAGGGGAGAGATATCTTGGGTAGGAGGAAAGGAAAGAAGATGAACTCCTTGGAGTTCTTGAGCCACATTATAGAGCTTTTTAAAATTTATTTATTTACATTTATTTACTTATTTCCAAGTGGGGACATGCATTTATTTCCATTTGTTATGCAAACCATCAAAATACATGTGCATTTTGCACCTGAAATGATGTTTCCAGGCAACACTGCTAAGCCCTTGGCTGGTGGCCCCATTTGAAGCATCTGCACACCTGTCAGAAGCTTAGGTCGCCAAGTTTGCACCTGTGCTACCTACCGCAGAAGCCTCTAACCACACCTGAAATACGGCCAGTCTAAACTGAGATGTGCTATAAGTGTAAAATGCACATCAGATATCAAAGATGTCACAAACAACAAGAAAAAGAAATGTGAAATATCTAATTGATACTTAAAAATATTGATTGCTTATTGAAATGATAATATTTTGGAGACACTGGGTTAAATAAAATATATTTTAAAAATATATTTGAGTAAATGGCTTAATTTTGGCTCTTTACTTTCACTTTTTTTTTTTTTTTTTTTGGTTAAAGATTTTATTTATTTATTTGACAGAGAGAGAGAGATCACAAGTAGGCAGAGAGGCAGGCAGAGAGAGAGGGGGGAAGCAGGCTCCTGCTAAGCAGAGAGCCTGATGCGGGGCTCGATCCCAGGACCCTGGGATCATGACCTGAGCCGAAGGCAGAGGTTTTAATCCACTGAGCCACCCAGGCGCCCCTACTTTTACTTTTTAAATGTGGCTACCAGAACAATTTTAAGTTATGCGTGTGGCCTGAATTTGTGGCTGGCTTTGTATTTCTTCTGGGCAGTACCCTTCAGAGGTACTTTACTTTCCATGGCCAGAGGCTTTTGTGGAAAACACAGTTCAAGAAGGACAGGAAGCCAGAGAAGTGAAAAGCCACTTGTCCCAAATAATTCCAGGGCGAAAGAAAGTATGGAGGGTACGAGGAAGGGATTTAGTACTTACCGTAAACCCGACACTGGGCAGGGCCCTGGTATTTGCCATCTTCTTTAATCCCCACAGTGAGCTCAGTTTCATTACTCCCATTTTACAGATGAGGAAATGGAGGCTCAGAGAAGTAAAGCCCTTCATCCTCAGACAGTAAGTGATTCAGCTGGGATTTGAACTTAAAGCCTGTGCATTTTGAATTAGGTGCCACCACCACTGTGAGTTGAGGAAACACTTTGGAGAGAAATAATCAAGGTTTGGCAGAAGTGTGAAAACTGCTCTTTCCCTTTAGCAAATGGTTAATCCTTTTCTTAAAAATTCATCTTCGCCGATGATTCACAGGAAACAAAAAGATTGCGTGGGGATCCTTTTTATCCCAGCATCGCCAATAATAGTGACAGAGACACCCCACGCATCCCGTGATTAAGGAGTGAGAGAGTCAATTATAGGCAATAGACCAAGATCACGCTTCTTGGTCCCTAAACCTGATAGTTTAAGGGAAAAGGCAATATAGACTATGTTTATGATATGATGATGGACGATTGATACAATGAAACGGTTTATACATCAGTTATAAGTCAAATATGCTTCGACTTGAAAAGTAGCATGTAGGAAAAAAGGGAACTATCTGTTCATTTTTGTGTTTTTAACATGATAATAATAATAACAATAACAATAGTAATAATAGTATTGCCCAAGTAGCACTCCTATATGGCTTTTTAACAGATAGGCACAAAATATAAAGAGATATACAGGCACAGGTAAATAAAGATGCACACATGAAGAAACTGTTAGGGAGGGGCTCAGCTGGTTAAAAATCTGCCTGCCATGCTACCCACGACCTCTTTCTCTTGGGCTCAGCTGGGTGGCTCAGCTGCCTTCGGCTCAGGTCATGGTCTCAGGGTCCTCGGATCGAGCCCTGCATCGGGCTCTCTACTCAGTGGGGAGCCTGCTTCCCCCTCTCTCTCTGCCTACCTCTCTGCCTACTTGTGATCTCTCTCTCTGTCAAATAAATAAATAAAATCTAAAACAAAACAAAACCCAAGAAACTGTTAGGTTGGGCAGAGCATATCAGGAGTTAGTAAGGTCGAAGCATGCTACAGTGAAGCCAGAGGCTTCCTCCTCCCACCCTTTGGATGTGGACCAGTTGGAGGAGCGAGGGGCAGCTGGCTGGGAGATGGATGTACGAATTGTTGTCCACCCCCTCCACAGCTGCGTGAGGCTCTCACCTTCCACAGTGCACCCAGTGCATGCGCAGCAGCTGCAGGAGTGGGGGTAGGGGTGCAGGGGTGAGGAGGGACTGCCACCGTTTTTGTAGAGAGCGAAGGGTGAGTAAAGAACCGGGGGAATCTAGTCGGGATGGGCAGAAGTCCGTATATCCAAAAGGGGAAAAAAACCAAGCAAAGCAGGGGCAATACTCTGCAATCAGAACACAGAGCCTTGTAACTTTTCGTTTTTCCTTTCACATACCTGCCTCTAGGAAACATTTAATTCTGTAAATTAATGGGGGGCAAGTACCCCCCCAGTGATTCCACTGCTTCCCCTTGCAGAAGAATCTCTCGCAGAATCTCCCATCAAAAACATCACCTTGGTTCCAAGAAATACTTCTTCCCCTGCACAATTTAAAGTGTCTGAATAGTCTCAATTTTGACATGTGTATTTAACGTGAGGATCCCCTCCCCCCATATAATTAAATAATTGTGCCATTTTATAATTGATAGAAAACTGAAGTGGAGGAAATACAGGAAAGAGAAAGATAAAGTGTACTCATGGCTAATGATCAGACAGGGACGAAAGTGATGGGCGCCCCAGTTATTACCGGCAGTAGGTATTGATAGATTTGGGAATTACGAAGTGCTCACTTTTATTCTGCTTGACTGCACACACGGTGTCTGGGCACAAGTGGCTTTCACAACCAGGCTCCCTCCTTTCACTTGCACCTGGAGGTGAACATAATCCTGAACACCTTGGTGTAATTACCTAGTGATGTAGTGTGGATGTAGGATTGGAGACGGAAAGTGCTGTCATTGAGTAAGGGGGGGAAGGGGGAGGTTAAGGAGGAAGGGATAGGTGCGGGACTAGTGACTAGGCTCACCCCAAATCCCAGAAATGCTGAAGCCTAACACAACCAGAGATAAGAGAACAAATCAGAGCACCCTGCCCTGGGAGTCAGAGGCAGGGTCTTTTCTGGCAGTCACATTGTGACCACAAAGAATGACCAAGCCCTGAAGAAGAAGTAAGCCATTAAAGATGTTTTCCCCAGTCCTTACTCAATGATCCTATCAGTGGTAGAGACGTTAAAAAGATTTAAGTTCCTTGGTCACTTTTCAGTAAGAGGCCAACCATAAAAGCCCTCAGTGGCAACTTGCTTGTTTGGGATCCCTCTCATGCTTGAGAGCTTTTGCTGTTTCCTTGCTTAATAAAATTCTACCGCTTTCCTCACTCTTCTTCGTCCGCGAGATTTGTTCTTCGACTCTGTGAGACAAGAACCTCGTTCTCCTGCTTCCTCATGAGCTGGTAGTGACTACTTTCTAGTCACAAGATGGCCCAGTGGTGGGAGGAGTTTGGAAGTTGGAGAGAAGAGGGTTATTTCTCGTTTGGGGCATCAGGGATGCCCGGCCATGGAGGCAGCCAGGAGCTGTGTTTGGAAGGCGACAAGATTGGCTTATATGGAGCTGAAGGAGGGGCATCCCAGGGAGAGAATCCAGAGTAAAGGTGAAGGATCAGATTCTGAGGGAAGAGTTCATTTGGCCGGACCCCATTGGCTGTGCATCGAGAAGTGAGGCAAGGAAAGACGTTGGGCCATGTCACTGAGGGCCAAGAGCTTGGGATGTTCTTTGAGAACACGGGGACCACTGAAGACATCAGAGCAAGGGAGTGCCGTGATGGAGCTGTGCTCCCCAGTCTGGCACTGTGGGGTGAGCGGGACAGTGGGGAGCCTGGAGGCAGAGAGGCCTGCCAGGGCAGGTGTGGGGAAGAGATGCAGCAGGAGTGAACTCCCCCTTGAGCTGCCTCCCCGCAGAGGGCAGGCAGCCCATCTCCTCCATTCGTGCACTTTTTTGAGGTTCCTTGCCTCCTTCTGATCCTCCTCAGTGCCATTCTCGCATTTCCTGTGCATGTAGAAGAATTAGGTCTGGGTAAGAAAATATTTCTGACACCAGAAACTCACAAGCTTGTAGGACACTCTTTCCAGTTAAACACATATCCAGGTGTCAGAAGAGAAATGTGAAGCCTCTGAACATGAAGCTAATTTGAAAAGTAAAACTTCATTGGCAAACAGACCCTTCCAGAGCCTTATTCCAGGTGCTTCGTGTTACAGGTGGGGAAGTGAGTCGCCGGCACCCCTGAGTGTGAGCTTTCAAGCCCAGGGTGTGGACCAGGGGCAGCTCTGCTCCTTCCATGTTTACTAATCAAACGACCCGCCGCACAGAGAAAGCTGCATCGAGCCACAGTTCTGGTGGCTTGTTCAGGAGGCTGTTTACTGCTGGGTGTGCCGCTGGTGGCAGCCCTGGAAGGGCCGGCCAGCGGGTGCCCACCTTGTGCCTGGGCTCATGAACCGTCGACCTCTGTGGTTCTGAGATCAGCTCTTGCCTGTGGAGGTGGTGAGATCATCCTGTTCTGGGCCAGCTGGCCTGCGGTGTGAGCTGGGGCCACGCAGCAGACCGGGCCCCAGACCTCCTTCGACTGGGGATCAGCAGCACCTTTGCAGATTCCCCCCCAGGGAACCCCTGCGGGGCTGTTGGCAGTAAGAGCTTGCAGCTAGATCTAATCTCACCGCTGATACTGACTGCGTTGGGCCAGCCGGCACTGGTGGAAGGGGGTGAAGGGCTTCGAAGTCAGAAAAGTCTGGGTTTGACCTTGATTCTGATGCTTATTTGCAGTTTGAGTTCAAACAAGTTACCGATTTTCTCTGAATGTCAATTTCTCTGCGGCTTGCTTTCCACCTCTATGTCATGGGAATAACAATATCTACCTTACGAGTTTCTTAAGATTAGAGATCACGGACGGCTCTGCCAGCAGATGCTCATCCAGGGACGGCCATGTGCACTTGACCAGCACTTTCTTAGGTTGGAGAGCAAGGATCGGCTCCCCGATTAGGCGGGCTGGGCCTCTTGTTCCTTGTGCTGCCGCTAGCCCATGTCTTTGTGCAGACGGTGACAGCTCGGTTGCAGTTAAGCTGGGAGGGTCTGGCCAGGGGAACTGCTCCCTGGCTATTTTGGGCAATGTGGAAGTCCGTGCACATACCGAGATACAAAACCAGGGACCCTCCTGCAAGACCCGGCGAGTTCCTACATTCTGCTGCTTTTGCACAAACCGCAGAGGTGTGTGCTAAAAGGGAGTGCTTGGCCTGGAATCAGAAAAAGGAAGTTACGATGGCCATGGCAGGTGCAAGCCGCCCAGTTCCTGTCAATCAGAGTCCCCGTCTTAGTCTTCATGGGGAGGTTCCTCAACTTCTGGAAACAACTGAGTCATTTGAGGCAGGATGTAGGCCCGTGGGTGGGCTCTGCTGATCTCTGCCGGTGGGAGCGCTCAGCCCTTGGCTGATGGAGGAGGTGGGGACACTTGCTAACTGAAGGGGACTTGGGGCAGCACCTAGGCGGCTGCTGGTCCTTCCTCTGGAACTGGGTGTCAGGGCTCTCAGGGGACCTCCAACACTACTCGTTCCTCTGTCCCCTCAGCCACTGTCTGCAGGGACACTCACCACAGGAGGGGTCCCCCTGCCCGTGCTCTTGTACTTGCCCTGGAGCTGGCTGTTGGGGACTGCTCTCCTGCTCCTGGTCCCCACTCTTTATCTTCAAGATGGCCAACTTGTCATGTCTAGCTTTGTCTCTGTGCATCCCGGGACATACTTCCGAAGCCTCGATTTAATCCACCGAGTCCCGCTGGCCATTCAAACCAGTGCCTCATGAGAAAATCTGAGATCGGACACACTCAGCAGACAAGCCAGGAGGGGCTGATACAGAAGAGAAGCCAGGTCTAGGGTGGGGGGCTGCTTGCCCTGGCTGCGGGGCTGGACCGTAGAAAGTGACCAAGGTCACACCTGCGGAGGGTTATCTGGCCTTAGGCTCCTCCGGGAAGGGCAGGCAGATTTTAGGAGCCCGGAGGCAACAACACACACAATGGGAGCGGGCTAGGGTGAGGCACGTGCAGGGGCCGCGGTGAGCCACAGGGCAGGAGGCGTGGGCATTCTGCAGGCATCTAGCCTGTACTGGCTGGCCTCTCACATACATTCATGTGCTTAATTCTTTCCACAGCCTTGTGAGAAGATATTGTTCCCATTTTACAGGTGTAGGCGTGGAGGCTCAGACCGTAAGTCACTAAGGCAGAAGGCTAGGGAGAGGTAGAGCTAGGATTTGAATCAGATCTGTCTGAGGCTGCTCTGGGTCTGCCCTTGGAGCTGGGTGGGGATGCAGTGAGGCAGGTCCTGCCCAAAAGTCCACGCTTGGGGCAGTGATGGTGTCTTACTAGGGAATCAAGCCTGCCGTAGAGCCAGGCTCAGGGGTCCCTTTCCCAGACGTCCTGAGCTGGCCTGCTGGTGGGTCTGGCACCCTAGGCCCCTGCCCAGCTCCCAGCCGGCCCACGAGCTTGTCTGGCCTCCACGCGCAGCTCCTCACCTTGCTCTGGGATTCTTTAGCGAGGCACTCCTTCAGGGCCTTGAGACTTCTTCCCAGGCCCCTCGCCTCTCCTGGGGACACACTGAAAACATCTGAGACCTTGTAGAAAACAGCTTGCCGGGGACCCACCCAGACCAACGAAGTGGTCATCTTCAAGGAGCAAGGCCCCCCAGGGGGTTCTGGCGTGTGGCCTGGGTTGGTGAGGATTGTTCCATCTCTAGACGCATTAAGCCATTCTTCATGCCGTCAGCTTCTCTTGGATGTCTCTTTGCCTCTCTGTTTCCACAGCGACCCTTCTAGCCAGAGTGTTCCTCGCCTACACCTGGGGCGTACTTTAGCCTCCTGGTTCTTCTTGCTTCTTGTTTCTGCCTGTTCCAGGCCTGGCTTGGTGCCAGCCAGGAATAACTTTTCTAAAATCTCTTTATTGGGTTGTTCTCCTCTCCCACACCTTCAAGATCTCCTCATTATCTAGAGCACCATGCCCATGTCAGCCTACTCTCCTGGTCCTTCCTGACTTAGCTGCACTGTGATTTCCCGGGCCCCCTTCTCCTCTCCGGAGAGCCTGTCTGCTTGCACTGACCTTGTTTCCTGCTCACCATCCCGTTCCAGCTCTTTGGCTGGCCCTGGCCCATGCAGAAGGGGCTACGATGTTCGTGAAGCCCTTTGGAGTAGCAGCCTCAGCAGGACGGGGAGACGCGGGAGGAACTTCCCTTTCCCATGCTACCCACGACCTCTTTCTCTTGGGCACCCATCGTCCACAGTTGTACGTCTGGTCCTCTTTCGGTAGGTTCTCAGCCGCAGAGACAGGTGGGGGGCTGCATCTCTTACCCACAACCCCAGCTCTGGGTCCTCCCTGCCCCTAAGAAGGCACAGCCCGATGCTGCGGCTGCTGCACGGTGCCTGCTCAGCAAACGTTGATGAGTTCGAGGGCTGCAGGAAGGGCTGTCCAGCAGAGGGTTCCACCCTGCTGCTGAGCTCGGAGGACCAGACCAGTTCTCTCGGGAACATTGGCTATCCGGGAGCTTGAGGCAGACCCCGCGGGCAATCTCAGGCCCCGGGGAGCCCCTGCGGCCATGGTGACCAAGCTCTGTCGCTTGTCCTCTTGCTCCTTCACGGACAGCTGGTACTCGCCCTGGTGGCCAGGTGACGTGTGAGACGTGGCGGTATGAGGAGAGGGAAGTGGGAGGTGGAGGGAGGGTGTATGGACAGGGCTCTCTGGGGGACCGAGGGGAAGCCAGGGTGGGTTGTGGCTGGGCCATCCTGAGTGCCTCGGCTGTGCAGCCCCTGGGCAGGGCAGGCAAGGAAGGAGGTCATGCGTTCCATGTTCAGAGGTCTCTGGTTTGGGGGACTGCAGCGTGGAGTCCCTCGAAGCCAGCAGAGGCAGAAGCAAAGGGACGGTGACATCTGTGTCTCCTTCCCACATCACGCCACACAGGAGCTCGTGCCCCTGATGTAGTTTCTGTTCCTGGAATTTTGCCTTTTCCAGAATGTCATGGAAATGGGATAACACAGTATGTAGCCTTTGGAGACTGGCTTCTGTCACTTGGTATAAAGCTTCGAGGTCCATCAGGTTGTTGCGTGGGTCAGTAGTGTGTTCCTTCTTACTGTGGAGATACATCCCATTGTGCAGATATACCTGAATTTGTTTATTCCTTCACCCCCTGAGGGCCATTTAGGTTGTTTCCAGGTCTGGGCAGCTATGAATAGACCTACTATAAACATTCATGGCTAGGTTTCGTATGAAGGTAAATTTTTATTTCTCTAGGGTAAACACCCAGGAGAAATAACTGCTGGGTGGGTATATGTTTAACTTTCTCAAAAAACTGCCAAGCTGCTTTCCAAAGTGGCCAGACTATTTGTATTCCCATCAGCCAGGGTGCGAGTTGCGTCTGTGCATCCTTGCCAACAACTGACAATCTGTGTTTGCTTGGATTTTTTGTTTTTTTTAAAGACATTCTAATAGGTGTCTCAGTGCGGTCTTCATCTTCAGTCCACCAATTGTCTGCCTCAGTTCTTCCGATTAACTACAGCAGGCTGTGCAGGGAACAGAGCCTCTGTATTACTATAACTTCTACAACAGCTTCTTTTTTTCAACTTACTTTTAACTTGTAAGCGCTCCTGTTAGCAGGAAATGGGGGGAAGAGGAAGCGAGGCCTCGCCCCACCTTGCCCGTGTGTTTGGAACAAGAATGGCTGTGTTCTTTCTTTCTGAGAGCTCTGGGTGGAGACTGGGTCCTTGCTGACACAGGAGCAAGAGAGTCTGGGTCTGCTGACAGGCAGCGAGGAACTGATTTTTGCGTGGAAAGGAAGACAGATCACTTACAGGCATGCATGGGAGGTCGCTGTTGTGCTCTGTGTCGATGGTTCAGAGGCTCCCCCAGCTCCGGGGTCTGGGGGCCGCTGCCTGTGATGTAGAAGGTAAACAGGTTTGTCTCTCCCCAGAGTGTGCATTGCAGAGCCAGGAAGAGTCAAATAGGCTGATGAGAAACGGGGAGGAATTCTGTCTTGAATCGCATCGTAGTAGCTCTTTGTCACCGGGTCTGAGCTTCTCCACTGAAGACTCTGAGTCCCAGGCTTCCCTGTGACCCACTCTGTTAGAGAGTAGCTCCACGCACCTTCCGGCTCCGTTTTCCCTCGAATGGCTTCCCGGCGCCTTAGCTCTGAGGGCTGCTGAATCGTATCTTATATCCTGAGGTTTCACCTGTTGGCAGATCACTCCACAGAAAGTCAGGGAGGAAACGGTCAATGTTGGTTTAGCAACCCAAACATCAGCGACCCAGCAGACGCTCCAGGCTCCAGATCTTTTCCTCCAGTGCACAGCCGTGAGCGGGATGCCCTGGGCCCTGTGCTTCTGATGTGTCCCAAAGCAGAGTTGTAGTGATGCTACGGATTTATGCAGCGTAGATGGGCTGGGGGCGCGGATGGGCACTGATACCTATCTCAGGGGCCCCGCGTGGCCACTCCCTGGGAATCCCTCCCTGTGCCGTTGCTGTAGACTCTGCCTCTGGTTCCCTGCACACGGGCATGGACAGGGACCACCTCCCCTGCACTGGCCCACCATGCATAGCCCCAGGCTCTCAGCCCACTCAGGCACCTCTCCAGCCCGTCCGCACTGCCTCCCTGTCCCATGTCTCTTCTGTGGTCAGTACACAAAGGCCAGAGGGGAGCACTGAGATCACAAAGACCTTTTCAATATGGAGAAAGCTAGTGTCAGAGGGGGGAAATAACCTGGCGAAGGCAGCACAACAGCCCAGCTGGGACTGGACCCCTGCCCTGTGACTCCCATCCCAGCCCGTGGCTCCTCTCTGTTTGGAGGCTGAGTGAGTGGGCAGCTTCCTGCCCAGCACCTCTCTCTTGCTGCCTCATGCAGACTGCAGGAAAGCAAGGCCTCTGGCCTCCCTGGTTGGCCATGTGAGGAACCATGACTAAACCGGGCTGTGTGTCACAGTCTCTGAGCCTGACTGGGAAACTGCTCACTGGCAGAGATGGGGCCTGGAGACTCCTGGGACCCCCCACAGCTTCCAGTCCTCTGGTTCTGCCAAAGCCGTCTTTCCCTTTACCTGACCCCAACCGCACCCCGGCCCTGCTCCGCAAACCTCCACCTCTCCAAGAAATCTTTATAGGGAGGCACGCCTTCCCTCAACCCGGGTTACCTGCCAAGCAGGTGTCCAAGCCCTACCATCTACCTACGGCCCCAAACCAGCCCTTGTTTGAGCATCGTGCATTGCTGTCTGCAGACCCAGGATGGACTCTGCCTTGGCTGCTGACTGACAACGGGACCCTGGGTAGGTCACTTCCCTGCTCTGAGCCTCGGTGCCAGCTGCAGACGGAGGCTGATAACTTTGACATTGCTGGAAGGTAGGAATTATGTGAAGTGGTGCAGGCATTTATAGAGGCCCCAGTAAATGATCGTCAGTCCCCTCCATCCTAACGGTGACATGTGCCAAACACTAGCTTAATCCCGGCACTCTGTGAGGGGTCCTGTTATTATCCCATTTTATAAATGAGGACATAGGCATGAGATGTTTCATCTGCTTGGTCTAAGCCCATTGATTCAAACTGGAGAGGACTCGGTCCAGAGTCTCTGCTCGTGGCCATTACGCTGCATGTATTAGAGTCAAATCTATGCATGTTTGGGCCTCAGGGTGGTGTTTGTTCGACTTGTTGATTTTTGTAAGAAAATGCCCTCAGCCCCCATTCTCATCAGGTGAGGCCAGTGGGTGGGGTCAGGCATCTGCTGGGTGAGAGTCTGTCTCTTTTTGAAACTTTGATGTTCACTCATCATGGATTTTTTGGCATTAATTTTGATTTTTAAAGATACTGCATTAATATGTTATTAATCTCGGCTACTGAGATTTTTCGGGTCCCTTACATCTTGTGCCTGAGGTGAGTGTCTTACTTGCCTTACCCTAAACCCAGCCCTACCCCAGTGGCCCTACTCCCAACTTATTCCATTTTGCCCAGGATACGAAAGTGTTAACACCTTCTTACAGAGGTAAAAATGCACTTTTGATAATGAAGTCGATTAGAATGATTTCTTCTTGCCATTTGTCACATAGCCCAGAGAGGTTAGTTGCTCCCTGTTACCTTCCTCTTACAAATAAAATAGGTCTAGGGTGATGGGCAGAATCAGGAGGGGGGATGGCCACTTGCCATCTGACTCCACTTGCCATCTGAAAACCACTGCAGGGACCCCTGAAGGAGACTGAGCAGCAGACAGACAGAAACACAAGATATGTGGCAGGATACAACAGAGATACCATTGGTTTTTAACCTACCAAGTGACCAAAAATTAAAAAACAATAAGTAAGGAAGTGTGAACTCTTGTGCATTCTTGGTCAGAGGACTATGCATTGATGCAGTGTTTAAGGAGAAGCAGTTTGGAAATACGTGTCAATTGAGTCAGACAACTTCTCCCTGGGATTTTACGGATCCCCATGTGTTAGAAATTCTTGTTTTGAAAACATCTCTATTCAAGATAATGTGATTCAGACGTTTCACTTCAGTAAATACGGCTTCTTAATTTCAGAGGAAATCTGAAGTGGTTTCTGATATCTCCCCTGAATATCCAGCCACTTTCCCCAGGAGCACATTTTCACCTTATCTTCTCACCTGCTTGATCTGAAAATGTGGCATGGCGGCAAGCCCACAGAGGGGTGTCATTGAATGGAACTATTGGTAGTGCTTGTAGGGGCAGCTACAAAATGACTTTTAGGTGCTGGAGGCAACACTTAGCTTGGCTCTAACAGCCATTCTGTGGGTTGGGATGTGTGTGCTGGACCTGGGACCAGTTCTGTTGGTGATGGAGATGGTGGTTTTGTTGGGATATAGGGCTTGCCAGAGTCTGGGGCAAATCCAAGTAGAGATCTTGAAGTGAGAAAAGAGAACTTGTTTAGAGGAGGGGTCTGGACTCCAGAGAGAAGTTTGGGTGCTGTCAGTATATAGTTTCATTCATTCATTCATTCATTCATCCATTTATACAGTAACATTTTGTTGAGCATCTATGCAGTGCCAACCACTGACATAGGTGCAGTGCCTTCCTTCACGGAGCGAACATTCAGTGGATATGTGGCAATCAGGGGAGTAGCTGAGATCTCCCACAGGGAACTCATGGAATGAGAACACTTGCCATCTGACTCCACTTGCCATCTGAAAACCACTGCAGGGACCCCTGAAGGAGACTGAGCAGCAGACAGACAGAAACACAAGATATGTGGCAGGATACGACAGAGATACCATTGGTTTTTAACCTACCAAGTGAGCAAGAATTAAAAAAAAAATAAGTAAGGAAGTGTGAACTCTTGTGCATTCTTGGTCAGAGGACTATGCATTGATGCAGTGTTTAAGGAGAAGCAGTTTGGAAATACGTGTCAAGATCCAGCTATTTCTCTTATGGGGATTTAAGAATGTATTACAATCTATTATTTAATCATGGATATATGCGAAGACTTAGACACAAGGCTTATCATCATAGTATTATTTATAGTAGTGAGTAATTTGAAACTACTTAAGTGCCTACGTGTAGAAGATTAATTAAATGAATGATCAACATGGCCCTATGGTCACCATCAGTCATGAAGATGTCGCGGATCTTTAACAACATGGAAAATATTCATGATATGTTTTTGTGACAAAAAAAAGTTATGAACTAATTTGTAAGAAAAATGGATTGAGAGAAGATATTTGTGATTTTTAAAGCCAACGAGGGACAAGTTTCTAGACTATACTTCCTCAAAGCAGTAAGAAAAAGACAGGCAAGGAAAAATAAGCAAAGGTTATGAATAGTCAGTTCACAGAAAAGGAAGTGCAAATAGCTAAGAGGCATCTGTGATGCTCAGGCTCATTAGAGAAATGCAAATTAAAATGACAATGAGGGATCACTTTACTTCAATCAGATTGGCAGACATTAGAGAGCTGGGTAATTGGTGAGGTGGTAGAGGAGCCTGTGGGCAAAGTGTGGTCTGGTGCCAGCTCTCTGGAAGCATCTTAGTTGGTGGTACTTAGTTGATGTCAGCAGGTGTATAACCTTGACTCAACACTCCTGCTCCCAAGTCCATACCCGGAACCAGTCACACACGGTCCCATGAAGGGACCTGCATGGGAATGTCCAGAACAAAATTGAGTGCAGTATAGGAAGTCATGGGCAATCTGGCGATGACTGCAGAGTGAACAAGTCAGATAGGCATGTGATGCCCACTTTGTAACATGGGACAGCAGTTAGAAGAAACGAAGTTGACAAACACAGAGCCACATGGGTAGGTCTGAAGGCATATGCTGAGTGAAAAAGTGAGCTGCAGAAAAGATGCAGAAGGCCATTCGGGGAACTCCTAATGCCTGTCTTCAGAAATCGTGTCACTCGTGCCATATTTTATAAGGATCCATGTTGTGAAGCAGGTGGGGCGGGCAGGGTGGGGAAGAAGGGAATGCGAGTGGGGAATGGAGGGCCAAGGAGTAAGTGCATAAACCAACAAAGCCAGACAGGAGCCTGGTCCAGGTCAGGGAAGACTGCAGGGATGTGAGGCAGCCCACCACCTGCCCCCGAGGGTCAACCCAACAAAGGAAACCAAACCCCCACCAAGCCCCAGCCAACCATCCAAAGCAAAAGTATAAATACAAAGTTTACTTCAACAATATTAGGAGGATGTTTTTTATTAAACAATGTATTCATAGATAAAAGCTGGAATACCAATAGTCATTTTTCTGGGTACAGGTAAGCTAGGGTCAAAGGCTCAGAAACAGCCAAAGTAAAACCAATACATCACTGAAATAGTAATTAGTAAAACTTGATTTTGCACACACCAAAAAAGACAGTTTGCGAAGTGGGGACACTCAACCCAAAACATGGAATGAGGCTCATGGGTATATTGTTTTTTGTTTTTTTTTTTAAGATTTTATTTATTTATTTGACAGAGAGAGAGATCACAAGCAGGCAGAGAGAGAGGGGGAAGCAGGCTCCCCGCCGAGAGGAGATCCCGATGCGGGGCTGGATCCCAGGACCCTGAGATCATGACCTGAGCTGAAGGCAGAGGCTTTAACCCACTGAGCCACTCAGGCGCCCCTCACGGGTATATTGTTATAAAGCAGCTTATATAGTGAGAAAACGGCGACTTTATTCTTCACGGCGAGTGGTTATAATGTTAGAGTTTTCTTAAAAGACTGGCGGTTGGTCAGTAGTTGCCTCATATCAATCTTGGAGACCAGTTTAAGTTTTGCTTCTGATTTCCAGATGTGTAAGCAAGAAACAACTGAGGTCAAGTTAGTTTTGCAAAATAAGTTAAATTAAGCTTTGCTTGTATGACTAAATGGCTTCTGTCTGCTCAGGGAATTTTCCAGGCTGGTTTGTTTTTTGCTTTACTACTAGGTTGCCTTCCTGATACTTGGTTCCTTTCCTATTTTGACGCTGAACTTACATGGCTTTTGTAATAAGAAAATGAAGTTTGAGAGTAATAAGCTTGTGTGTTGGAAGAAGTGCTAGGGTCTCATGGAGTTGTGTACGTAAAGGGTGAGAATGTTTGCAAGAGGGATGGTGTGTCTGGCCACGTGACCCTTCATCCACCCCCATTCTAGCCTGCAGGGGCTGTGTGCTGGGCTAAAAAATAAAGCATGCCATGCACCCTGAGCTGCTGCAGCCCAGAGCAGAACACTGGGGAATCCATCTTTTTGTGCCCATCCCTCTGGTTGCTACCCCATGATTGGTGGTTGTTGGTCACTGGCCAGATTCCAGAAAGAACTCCTACAGGGTGACACTGTGGTCAGGGAGGGCTTTTTGCAGGAAGCCTGGGCATTCTGGGCCCCACGTGGAGTTTCCTATACCCCTGACATGCAACGAACAAATCTTTATCGTGCTGTGAGTCAGTCATGACTCAACTAAAGACTAGGAGAGTTGTAAAGTCAAGGACACAAATAAAGGCATCTTCTCGAGGTTACCCTTCTGGCAAATTGGTCTTTGGCTATTTTTACCGCATAAGTTCTTGCCCTCATGCCTACTGACCCAAGATCTGTGGCTTGCACACATCACCCCTATGTGTGCTAATAAAGGAGCTCTTTTAAGTTAGCATGGGGGGGTAGTTAAAGAGTCCTTTTGAGGACAAAGTTCTCTAAAAATATGGAATGTGAACCAAATAATGCTGAGAGTAAAGAACCTATATCCTTTCAGACTCATGCGGTGGAAGGAAGTTACCACTGAAGATATGGAATGACAGGCCTATACAAATATTGGTGACAGTTGCACACATCCCTTCTACTTACTCAGCCTTTTAGAGGAGGACCAGCAGCAGGTAATAGGCAAACAAAACCAAGCAACAACAAAATACAAGCTTTGATGTTAAAGGTTTGCCCTTCAACTGGATGTCTAGCTGCCAAAATGCCTTAGGCCCAGCCACTTTCCTTCCTTATATAGTGAAAATAAAAATACCCACTTGTCTCCTGAGTCTGTGTAAAGAGCCCAGCACACTGTCAGGCACATGTCAGATTGTCACTATAAGTCACATCTAAGTCAGAATCTCTTTAAAAAAAAAGTCTTCCTATTTTTGTCAGTTCAGTTTCAGATTCTTAGCGGAACCACCTTCAATAGGAACTGAACCGAGTGAGTACAGTACCTTGTCCCACACGCGGCTTCATCAGGAAGTGCTGTGACAGGACTTGACATTTTTGTTTTTTGTTCCGAATTCAGATCTGCTTTGCTAAGGCATGGAGGCAGAAGACGTTTCAAGGGCTGAAGACAGAGCTGAGTACCCAGGTTCCAAAAATGAAGGCCAGCCTGATGTTGCTCAGCCTGACTTCCCACATGGAGGGCAGTCTCCTGGTCCCACTGCTCTCTGGGAGATGCTAGAAAGGAAATTTCTAGAATACCAGAAGTTGGCTCCTGGGAACCCAGCTGAACATCAGCAGAGCCTGTTGGATCTCCTCCCGCTGTTCCTGAAGGTCGGTATTCTTATTTTTGAAACTATAAGACGATGATACAGTGCTCTGGGGACACTTCTGGGATGATCGGAAGCTTGAGTTGGTGTTTTTAATATCATCACAAGTGGTCCCTGTTGGATTTCTTAGAGGGGAGTGTTGTGCTATTTAATAAAGATGGCAAGCAAGGCTCATCTCCAGGATGAGGAAGAGTTGGAAAGGACAGTTGGTTCTTGAGTAATATTGTCTCCTTAGTTAAAAAAATATTATATTGTTCAACCACCATTCCAATGTGGGAGCCAGAGAAAGACCAGCTCCTCGGGAGCTAGGGAAAGAAGGTGTATCTGGGTCGCCGAGATGGCAGGCAACCTCAAACACCAGCAATGCCAACAGCGAGGCCTGGGAGTACCCAGCCACTGGCATGGAAGAAAAGCCCAGGCTTTCCACTGAGCTGCCATTCTGCCCAGTGGCAGCTGGTGACAGTTTGGGTACAGAGGATTCCTTTTGTTGTCTCAGAACAAAGGTCCTGCCAATGAGGTCTGCTTTATACTTGAATATTTTGAAGTTTAATGGCAGAGTTGGAGACACATCTTTTTATGAGGGCTTAGTTTTTGCTTGACTATTGATCTTGGGTTACTATTTAAAAAATATATAGTTACATTCAAAGCACAGAGAATATGAGATACTTTTCGCATTTGAAACTAGGCTAAGACAGATGGAGACCTTGGCAGATTTTCATTGGGAAACTCCTTTGTTGATTTGTTTCATCTAACTTATTAACCAGAAATATTTAAGGATTTCTAAAGATGAATCAGAATCTTCGTGGGATCATATTTCTAGGATGCGTTGAGTACTTAGACATGTCCTTCTGTAAAGAATTTTGCCAAGTAGCTTACTGTCCATGAATTCATTATTTTCCTCCATCTTTTGGACTTGTATACCCCACCCATTCCATTTCGCAGATTGGTTAACTGGTGCATAGAGAATGTACTGGAAAAGTAAAACTAGGTTAGGAGAGAGAGCTCAGGTTTCTCATTCCTAGCCCTCCTTGCCCCAACAACCCTAGCTTCTGGAGGGTGGTTAATCTCCCCCAGTTCTCAGGTCAACTTTGCCTTATGGAAGGAAAAATGTGAACAACCTCCTGTCCCCCACCAAAATTCACTGCCCCCACATGTGTGGCCTTGGCCATTGCATGGTCTCTTTGCCACCCATCTGGGCAGCCGTGGCTCTGTTGAAAGGACTCTCATTCATGATGAGACAGAGCTTGGTCCTTCTTCACCTCTTTCCAGATTGTTGATTCGAGAATTCATTCATTTGTTGCACACATAAACTCTTATACCCTGTGCTGGGCCCTGGGCTATGAGAGTTGAGAAGACAGACAGAGGTTTTACCATCATGGAGAGTTTACTCCAGCGTGGAGAATACTAAATAGCACCCAGAATGTGTCTTGTTTGCTTGTAGGGGCTAACAAAGGACTTTGTGGCCATTTTTTTCAAAATGGAAAGTTTTTGCATGAAAATCAGATTTCCAATTTCTCTTGAAAATTTAGGTAGATGTAATACTGACAATTGGATGGAGATGGTTAGGGGCACCCCTTTTAGACAGAAGATGGTCTCTGTTTCTCAGTTTGCCCCAGTCTTCCATTCGCTAATATCTTTCACCCAACCCACATTACTCATTTCTGTTGCCTGACCTGAAGGCATTTGAGCTTGTGACCTCACATGCACAAGCAGTTCTTATTACCGAACTTTGGTAATGGCCCTTGTTTCCCAAGTTCTGCTCTTGTAACTAGAAACATAATGGCCCTATTGTTGAACACATGGGTTTTCGGGTCAAACAGAGCCGGTGTCAAGTCCTGGTTTCCATCGCTAATTAGCTGTGCCTCCTTGAACAAATTATTAAGTATTGCTGAACCTCAGTTTCCTTATCTGTAAAGTGGAATCAATAACACATTGCTGGGAGTCTGTGAGGGTGAGAGGGGATAATGATTGTAAAGTTCACAGTACACGGAGAGCAGACATAGTTCCCATTACGTTTCCACCAGCCGCCAGGATACTAACTGCGTGTGTGCAGTTTGAGATCCCATTTCCACTAGTGGCCAAACTGCTGACACAATCTATATGTTTTGAGTCCCTGGAGCTCACCTCTGATGAGCCCTTCAGAAGCAGAATATTCCAGGCTTTTTATCATTGCTTAAAATCTATATTCTTTTATTAAGTCCTACATGTCTACAAACCCGTTGTTGTTTCTGTTAAGTTCTAACTAAGAAAACCCCACCAGAGTGAGAGCCCTTAGGGTTCTTAATTAAGTGTTGGTAATGGAAAGGGAACATAGGGAAGGTTAGAGGGTTATTTATTTTTATGCGTGTGAGTATAGTGCAGATAAAATCTGAAGTGTAGATGAAGACTGAGAACATCCATTGGAATATAGGTCCTTGCGTAAGAAGTCAAGCTTGAAACTACTCTGTTCTGAATTTTATAACCACAAAATAGCGTTCTTCAAGGTTGTCTATAAAGAACCCCCTTGGAAATACGAGGATTTAAAAAGTTATGCCAAAGGGGTGCTGGGTGGCTCAGTGGGTTAAGGGTCTGACTCTTGGTTTCAGCTCAGGTCATGATCTCAGGGTCATGAGATCGAGGCCCCTGTCTGGCTCTACGTTCAGCATGGAGTATGCCTGAGAATCTCTTTCTCCCTCTGCCCTTCCCGCTTGTGCGTGCTCTCTCTCTCTTTCTCTCTCTCTCTTTCTCTCTCAAATAAGTAAATAAATAAAATCTTTTAAAAAATAAGAGAGGGACGCCTGGGTGGCTCAGTTGGTTAAGCGGCTGCCTTCAGCTCAGGTCATGATCCCAGGGTCCTGGGATCGAGTCCTGCATCGGGCTCCTTGCTCGGCAGGGAGCCTGCTTCTCCCTCTGCCTCTGCCTGCCTCTCTGCCTGCTTGTGCTCTCTCTCTGACAAATAAATAAATAAAATTAAAAAAAAATAAAAAATAAAAGAATACAAAGTTACGCCAAAGCCTTGGTCATGCACTGGTTGTCATGGCAACCATGCCCTCCCTGGGCTCTGAGACAACTGAGGGCTCTAAAGGAGTCTTGGACTACTTTGGTTGGTGGAGCTCAACTCTCTGTACCTGACTCTTTTCACTTTAGGGCCAAGGAAAATTAGGATGATCTAGAATATTCTTTGTTTTAAGACAATGCACACAAGGGATTCTTGAATCGCCTTCCCTGCTTGGAAAAGGCTGTGTCCCGGGGTTGTGGGCTCTTGCCTGCCTGGCCCAGGCCCTGTGTCAGTCAGAGGCAGTCTGGAAGGGGCAGCGCATGTGTCATCAGGGTTTGGGGGAGGGTTGACAGCAGTGCGTGCCCTGTTCAGTGGCCGCCACCTGCCTCCACCTAGTGAGTCTTGAGATTTGGCAACAGGGACTGTTGGGTGTGGCAGACTCCCTCAGAGCTGCTTCTTTCCCATCTTCTTCCCAAAAAACTTCCTTCTAGCCTCTTCGGTTTTCTCTCAAATTTGATTCCTCCAATTGCACAGCAGAGGACAGTGTCTTCCCTAACTCTGCATTAACTGCTAGGCAAGCACGAGGATGGGCTTGGTTGGTTCTGTAGCAAGTCCCAGCCCCATTGCCTCCTGAGTGGAGAAGCATCTACAGGGCTGTTGAAAAGTGAACCCACGTAAAATTTGGGTGACTCTCTTGGTGGTAAGGAAGAACCTGATGGAATTTCAGGGCATTGGAACCCCGACGAGGAACTACTCTGGAAGGACGAGTCAGAAAAGAAGTTCTCATCCAGAACTGCAGGCTCTCCTCCCCCATGAGGCTCCATCGATCCTCTCCAGAGGTCAAGGGGGAGTTCTTAGCCAGGGCAGGTGGGCACTTTCACTGATAATAGCTAGTAATATTCACCAAGCTCTAACTACCTAAACCAGGCATTTTGTTTAATGTTGATAAGCTCTCATAATAACCCCATGAAATGGGGGTTATTTTTATCCCAGCCTTGCAAATGAGGGAAGAGAGGTTTAGAGATGTTGCCTAACTTGGCCGAGATCACCTAGTTGTTCGTGAGGAGCAGAACTTAACCGGGACCCTCTGCCCAGGCCTGTGTCATCAGCTCCTGGGCTCCCTGACAGAGCAATTCGGATTCCTTCCCTGTCCCGTGACTCCCTGGACATATGGCTTTGCCTGGCTAGTACCGATTGGGTACAAAAAGAATGCCATGCCCTCTACATGTGATGTTAGGGTAGCTCCAGGATGTCACTGACGAGAACGAGCTTTTATTGCCTCACGCAGGAAGCAGCACGGAGCTAATGACTTCTCAGTGTGCAGAACAGTGTTTCCAGGAAGGACTCAAGTGACTGTCGTTGTGTCCCTGCACGAGCCTTGGGCTCCGGTCTTTCTAGAACCCTTCCTATCATAGGCTCTCACACCAAGAGAAGAAGGCCTTCCTCTAGCAAGCCTGGGAAGATGCTTCTGGCTCTTGGTTGAATTTGCTTTTGGGCGAAAAGGAAGCACTGTGGGTCCTCACATTGCTCAGAGATATTTGGTAATAACAGACGCAGGGAAAACTAGAGCTGTAGCTGTGGTTGTTAAGGATTGTTCTTGGAATATGTACTTGGAGAGGAAACAGGCAGAGAGACCGGGAACCCCTGTCAGTGAGTGTAAAATTTCTCACCGAGTGGGACAGATGACCTAGGGGGTATGACCAATGGGGACAAGGGGAGCTCTGTGGATGTGGTAGATTATAGATGCTGAGAATGGGTCCACACTGCTCCCTTCAAGAGATGGCATCCACGTCCCCTCCCCTGGGATCTGGATGGATTTGTGATGACTTGGCCAATGGAATAGGGCAGAAGTGAGATTTGCAGGTCTAGGCTTCAGGAGACTTGCAGCTTTTTCTCCCCGTCACTTGTCACTTCCTATCACTCTTAGCCATGCAATGAGGGAGTCTCAGCAGCCCTGAGTAAAAGCCTGTGTGTAAAGGAACCAAAGCCCTTGACCCTGCCGCTGATGGGCAGCGCCGACTTACCAGCCACGTGGGTGTGCCGTCTAGCAGGTGGATCTCTAGCCCTGTCAGCTGCCCTAGCTGAGCGACGCAGAGGACAGCTGTCCCTGCTGAGCCCTGCTCAAACTGCAGACCCATGAGAAAAATAAGCCCCTCAATTTGGGGGTGGTTTGTTGTAGAGCAATCTATAGCCAGAGCAGTGGGTAACATGGCGGGGGGATCATCCGTCTCCAAGTGTGGAAGGATTGGAATTAACACTAACTCGATCACAATTGGGCAGTGAATGTGTTTGTGCACATGTGTGCGTGCATGTGTGCAGACACATGAGGAACACAGGTACTCTGGGACTAACAGCCCTTCCAGAGGTGCAGAGATCCTGCCATCGAGTGTGGCCAATCATTCTCATAGAAGCCACGCGTGGACCCAACTGACAGTGGAAGAGAGAGAAGTAACGTTAAATATAATAATAACGATGAGCAATAATTGTTTCCAAGTGAAGTGTCCCGAGGGGGCAGGGAAGGTAAATACCCTTCTTTGTCCATCCCTGATCTACCCAACCTCGGAGTGGGGTATGCAAAGCGGCTTCTTCCCATCTCGGAGAAACATTTTTTTTCTCAAGCAAAGTTTTGATGCATCCCTTTTTTAATTTATAATGGAGAGGGTCAACTGTGTCACACTAGCAGGGAAAATTCGCATAAGGTCTCTGAAATGTGTTGAGCTCACTTAAAGACCAAACCACCAAACTCAGTGGTAATGAAGAAATAGTAACATTGCAGCCATCCTTGAAAACCTGCCGGGTTCTGTCATTCAGAAGCTAGGGTTTTCTCCCAACCCCTCAAGAGCTTTTGTCTTTCTCCTCATTGTCCTTTGGAGGCCGCAGTATCATTTTCTTTCTCTTTCTTCCATGGGACAGACAGCCACGAGACACGAGGGTGCAGCTGAGATAATGCGAGTAAATAAAATTTTAAAAAAATATTGAGCAATATCCTCCCAGCATGCAAGTCCCAGTTTGGGGAAAAAAATTAGGTCCTTTTGGGAGCTGCCTAAACTCTTTGGGGGATCTCCATGGTACCATTCAGTAAATGATTGCCTCTGTGCATCAAACAGCACCCCAGTGGCCTGAAAGAGTTAACGTGGCCTCCAACAGTGCCCATCGCAGTCCCAGGAAGGAGTGCGAGCCTTGGGAGAATCTGGCGGAGTGTACAATTACTGTTCAGCTCACAGTGGCCCAATTTACTTTATTGTAGAGTGCCTGCAGGAGTCCCACTGCTTGAAGACGATCTAGATGCTTCTGAGTCAACTGCCTGCAAATTGGTCTTTGAGGGGTTTGCTAGTGCAGGGAGGAGGCACAGGAATTTGTTAGGAAGACATCACAGCAGAGTTCTCAGTCCTGGGGAGGAAATAATCTTACCAGAAATTCCCAGCTGAAAGGACTGATGTTTTCTTTCCAGGGATGCAAGTTTCCAGGTGATAGCCACTTTCCAGGTGGCAGCCATAAATTTCTTAGCTATGCATATGCTACTTGGCTATGAGTGAGATAACTCAACTCTTCATTCTGCTGCTTATCTGCTTCTCTGGGCTTGCTCTCCTGCCTCAGCCCTAGTTTCTGTAAAGTGGGAATAATCGTAACAATACCGATTTCAAAGGGTTGTCGTAGGATTAATGGAAACAGTGCTCATAAGTGCTTGGTCCAGCGATTGGCACAAACCCAGCCTGCAATGCATCCACCCATCCATCTGCGTGTTGATTTCATAATCATGTGTTCACTTATCGAGGATTTGTTGAAGGTCTACTATAGCATTTAACATTCACCTAGCATGTCTGTAATGTTGTTGTTGTTTTTTAAAATACTTTATTTATTTATTTGAGAGAGAGAGAGAGTGAGTGAGCATGAGAGCACAAGCAGGGGAGGAAGGAGAGCGGGAGGGAGAAGCAGGCTCCTGGCGGAGCAGAGAGCCCGACGTGGGGCTCGATCCCAGGATCCTGAGATCATGACCTGAGTCGAAGGCAGATGCCCAACCAACTGAGCCACCCAGGCGCCCCTAGCATGTCTGTAGTTTTAGCAGTGTTCTGATGAACTGCTTTTTTATTTACAAAGGAAAGGGGCAACTCTGTCCATTTATAGGGCAGACAATAAAAAGTATTTCAGGTACAGAGTTTTGTTCAAAACAAAATAAATATCCACATACCACCCATATAAAAGAAATAAAACATTTCAGATAAACTGAAATCACCTGTGCATGTGTGCTGGAGCTCATTCCCCTTCTGCCCTCCTCCAGTGCAAACCCCCATTCTGCTGAGTTATCATTCCCTGTGGGAATATATATTCCCCATATATATATCATATATATATATGTATATATATATGTTCATTGAATATATTATATGGTTACAATGTGTATTATGTATATCCAAATATGTATATCCAATATATATCCATGTTATACAATAATGTGAATACATTTTAATAATCATAAGTGATATTGTTGTGAATTTCATATGTAGACTCACAGATTTTTCTAGACTCAAGACTCTAATATACTTTTGCCACTTGCTTTTTGCACCCAACATTCTATTTCTGGATTTATTCCATATTGATTCATGTCACTCTATTTCTTTTCAGTTCTATATAGTAGCCTTACATAAGTATGCCACAAATTATTCACTCATTGTCCTCTTGATGAACATTGAGTTCTTCCAATGTGACACAATCACAGATAAGGTGCATAATAGTTTGTGTTCATGTCTTGTGCACACGTGTCGGCATTTCTACAGGGAATATGACTAGAAGGGAATTGCTGGGTCATAGGATGTGTTGCCCTATAACTTTATTGGGTTGGGTTAAATATTCTTCAAAGGGATTTTATGCAAGTTGTGCTCTATCAGTAGATCATGGGGGTTTCCTCGTCCTTTCCCACATTTAGTATTGTCAGGCTTCATATTTTTTCCAACCGGAAATATGTGACTATCTCACAAAATTTGCATTTTCTTGATTATTAGTAATTTGTTATTCATTGTATCTTTTATAAGGTACTTGTTTCATTTGCCTGTTTAAAAAAAAAACAGAGGTTTTTTTTAAATTAATTGTAAGAATCTGGATGTTATTCCTTTGTCTGTTATATGCATTGCAAATTTTTTTCCCAATCTGTGGCTTGTTTCCTTTGTACATAGCACCTTTTAATACAGAGAACATTTCTTTTTTTTTTTTTTTTAAGGTTTTATTTATTTATTTGACAGAGAGAGAGAGATCACAAGTAGGCAGAGATGCAAGCAGAGAGAGGGGGAAGCAGGCTCCCGCGGAGCAGGGAGCCTGATGTGGGGCTCCATCCCAGGACCCTGAGATCATGACCTGAGCCAAAGGCAGAGGCTTAACCCACTGAGCCACTGAGGTGCCCCCAGAGAACATTTCTAAACGGTTTTTACTCTTTAAGAAATATGGTATCTATAGCAAGGAAACACATCACATTTCCCTCTGGAATTTTGATGCTTTTCTCAGCTTTTCTAGAAGGAGGATCTCAGCCTCAAAAAACTCAGTCACACCTTTGGGCAGGAACATAATTTAATTTGGCTGGTGAGTAGGAGCAGTGGATGGGAGTCCAGCAAAACTCTATTTTGTAGAGGCCACTAATTGCCAGGAAACTGGGAAGAGGGAGTTGCCAGGAACTCAAGTCCTGTGCCAAGAAGAGTCACTCCATTCTGACTGTTGGTCTGGAGAGAGCTCTCCTCATCCTGGGACTAGTAAACTTTGCCTGTGACAACACAGGAGAACAAAGGGAGAAGATTCTAATAAAAAGCAGATTGGGAGGGAATTCTGAAAAGGGTCGGGCATCCTAAGTGGAATTTTAAAATTAAAGACATCTATTAAATAGTATCCTAAACAATAAAAGAAAAAGTCCAAGGTAAAAAGATGACAAGATAGGACAGAACTAGAGAAGGAACAAAGAAGAAAGAATTTTTAAGAATTAAAAAAAAAAGGAAATAAAAGATTAAAAGGGACCACAGCCACTTGGACTCGAAAGAATTTCCTGAACCTGGACCTAAGCTAGAAAACAAAGGAATAGATTTAGAAATTTCATTTCATGTGAATTTCAGATTTCTGTACAGTGAAACCAAATAATATCAAATTAAGAGAGAAAATGACAAATCTGAAAAAATCATGATAGTATTATGAACAAAGTGTTAATATTTTTTGTATGTAAAGAGCTTTTTAAAACAAATAAGAAAATAGTGAAAACCCTAATAGAATAATAGGCTAAGGGTAAAAACAGGCAATTCAAGAGACATAGAAAATGTTCATCTCTTTTAGTAATCAAAAGACTGCAATTGAGATGAGATTTTTTTTTTCTTCTATGAGTTTTCTCATTTAAGATGAAAAAACATAACAGTGCCCAATGGGCATAGAGAAACTAGTCCCCTCCCATGGAGCCCCTGGTGAGGCTAATCAGGTTAACTTTTTCTGGGGAATGAGTTAGTAATATGCACCAAAACACTAAAATAAATAAATAAATAAATAAACAAACAAATAAATAAATAAATAGCATGCCCGTGTAACTTGCAATCCCACCCTTTAGAATTTATCAAAGGAAATAACTGTATGACTAAAACTAAGATATCTGCACAAGGTTCGAGAAGCATGAAGCATGCAAGAGGAGAATCAAAGAGGTAGCCATTGATGGGGTAAGGAACGTGAGGGAGAGAGGAACCTGGAGAATCACCACTGGAATTTCCCACTATGCCAACTGGGTGCTTGATAGAACCATTCTCAGAGACAAGATTCAAAGATCTGGGAGGGAGGCAGTGGATTGGATTATGTGTATATGACACTTTAGGAGCATGAGTTCAGGGGCCGATGTTCAGGGCCCAGTTGGATGTGGGTTTGGAGCTCAGCAGAAGTTGAAGAATTTACAGGCACTAGGGTAGGGATACAGTGAAAGCTGTTAGGGTAGGTGTTTTGGTGGCCTTTGGGATACACCTGAGACAGTGAGATGACCTGTGGGTTTGGGCTGGCGGGGAGAGTGGCAAGGTGATTCTCACACCTTGCTTTGTAGCTTAGACATATTTGCTGGAATCCTGTTTATTGCCCTTCAGGCCTGGGAAAACTCCGTGGGGATCATCTGCTTTCCCAGTCTCCAAAGGCTGGCAGAAGATACTTCTAAACAGCTCGCCCAAGAGATACAGAAGGCACTTGTGGGAAAGCCTGCAGGTAAGAGAACGCTTTATGGAGAGCAAAACCGTCTTGCATGCTCTTCCCAGGACTCCTGTGAAGCTCGTCTCTGCTTTACAGTGGAGTCAGAGTGGTGCCTCCCAGAGAGCACCACAGGCTCGCTTCTGCCACTGAGGATGCTGGGAGTGAAGGGAAGGGTTGGCAGAGGAGAGAAGAGGGATTTTCGGAATTCTGCTGCTCTTGGGAGGGACACACACACACACACACACACACACACACACCAGGACCAGGGTCTCTGGGAGGAGGTACTAGGATATAAGTCACACTGTGTGTTCAGTGAATAGCTTGATCCAGAAAAGACACAGAAGCCAAAGCCAAGCACGTTTTCGGTTTTGGGGTCTCCTGACTTGCATTCATCTGCTCCTAGAGCTGCACCCTGGAGGCTGGGCAGAGTTTCACAGTGACTACGGGGCTGAGGGGCAAGGAGGGGCTTCTAGGGGAAAGGAATATCTTGAGCATGGTGCAGATCGTAGGCATCTCTGCAATGTAAGGGGCTGGAGGATACAGGAAGTGGGGCGAGGACTCTGGACTGGGAGAAGTTCCATAGCTGAAGAGCTTCCCATTATCTGGTAATGGAGAGCCATTGATGGTTGTTGAACAGCATGGTGACATGATAAAGAAGATCCTCCCAGGAGATTAACCTGGCGGAGTGTGAGATGCTTGGTATGGATTCAGATGGCATTGTGGAGAGGAAAGGAGACAGAAGCGCCCTAAAGATGTGAAGGCACATCTCACAGGGAAGGAGGCCAAGGGGAGGGAAAGGAGCGTGGGCAGGTCATTGTCCCGCCCTGCTGGTAACACTTTCTCCCCTTCATGTGCTGTTGCCAGAGCAAGCCAGGGAAGCAGCTGGGCAGTTGCTGCGGTGGAAGGGGGATGTGGATCAGGATGGCTACCTGCTCCTGAAGTCAGTATTTGTGCTCACAGGGACAAACTCGGTAAGTTCCGGGCCCCGTGGGCCCCATTTGGGAGCTCCGTATCCATGTGCAGCAGGAAGTCCCAGCAAAGGGCAGTGACATGTCTCAAGTGTGTCTTTTTTCCTGTGATACTGATTTATCATTTCTCCTGCCCTATTTCCCTTCGTACCTAGAACATGGACTTGAGCATCTGAAATTCATTTTGGAATCCTGCTTTTTTCAGTTGACCAGCTGTCTGTAGCCTTGGGCAGATTGTCACCTTTCTGTGACACAGTTGTGTGGCTAATTTTAAAATAGGGGATAATGCCTTAGTTCTAGGGTTAGTGCAGGGATTAGCAATGGCTGATGTGTATAGACGGTTTCCTGTGTCGGGGCAAGGCTGGCGTGTCCCGTGCAGGTCAATTAAACCCTCCACGCCCCCCGAGTCAGACTACAAAGCCACGTTAGTTATCGTCCTGTGTGTCTGCTTCTGTCTGACTCTGGAGCCTCTGCTCTGAGCCACTGCTCTTTACCGCCTCCTGCTAAACTCACACTGAAGGAGCCCCACTGTAGGCGCCTGTCCTATGCCTGCCCGGAGACAGCGCCTGAATGAGTCTGGCTTCTCTTTCTTGCCTTCCCTTCCCATGGTGCAACCATCCTGATTGCAGACATGTCCTCCCTGCGACTGTGGATGGCTGTGTCCTTCTAGGCAGAACAGTCCCCGGGAGCTGTGGCTATCAGCACAAATTGCCAGAGACCCTGGACAGGGCAGGCCCAGAGACTCATGTGTCTGGTGAGAGTGCCCACTGCATTCCATTCTGGTGCTTAGCGCCAGGAGCAGCAGGGAACTAGATTGGGGCACAGCCACCCCGAGGTTAAAAGTGAACCAGGCCTCCCCCGGGCATCTGAAACAGTGCATGGAGCCGGGAGAGGACCTTGGTGTGCAGCGGCTCACTGCGGAGAGGATCCCCTGGCCTTTGCTCTATATAAACCACCTGGACCACCACCGGCACAGCAGCCTGAAGCACAGAGCGGGAGCTTTTCTGCCCCTGGAGCAGGACTGTTCACACTCGGGAAGTAAAAATTAACCTAAGGGCTTGTCTTCCACTGTGAGCCGCCAGCCCGGAAAGCAGTGAGACAAGTAAGCGGGTGTATTGCAGTGGGGCCTGTGCAGCATGGAGGACAGGGGAGCCCCCCTGTGCTCTGAGCCACTGCTCTTTGGCGCAGCCATTACCGTGCCCTGGAAGCTTCAAGGGGGAAGGGCAGGACCAGCAGCCTGCATTATATTCCTGGTTCTGGCCCAGACCGTGCATTCTTCCTTTCTCTTTTTCTCATTTTGCCACCGTATGTGTCACGTTAGTCAGCTGGGTGGGAAGTTGGGTGGACAGTATGCTTTAGATTAATGCCATATGTGTGCACACGTGTGCACACACACGCGCACACACACACACAGACCGTACTGCTGCCGTAACCCCCGGGAAGCTGCCGGCAGAGCGCGTGGAAGAAAGGCTCCAGGAAGCTCCATACTGAGGCTGGTCCCCTCTCTGCCCACTTCCTGTCTTCTCCCCTCTGTCCGGCCGCCCTGGTTATCAATGTTCACCTATAGCACCGTTTCCGTCTTGGGGAAGTCTCAGATCTGAACAAGGGGATGGGGGGCCCTGATCAGGTCCTTCATTAGGTGTTTGCACTTGCTATGAACCATGCCCTCCTGCGTGTCCAATTCCCTGATCAGCAGGAAACCTACCCAAATCAGTAGTGTGATCGTGTAGGAAAGCCCTTGTTTTCTGCTCTGTACCCGTCCCTCCCTCCCTCGCTCCCTCCCTTTTTTCCTCCTTTCATTCCTTCCTATTACCTATCCTATAAATGATGAAATGTTTATTGAGCACATAGTATCCACTCTATATAAATGTAATCCTCACAGCCGCCCTGGGTGGGTCAGATGATTGTCTTCGGTCTTATTGAGAATGTGTTGCCCAGAGAGAGAATGGGATTTACCCACATTCCCGGTTAAAACGGCTACAGGCGCTGGCTGGACCATGCCGGTCTGGGTTGGAGGGGTGCTCCACCGGCTCTGCGGCCATAGGTCACGTCTGCACTTCCCTTGCAGGAAACGCTGGGCAGAGTTGCTGAGTCTGGCCTTCCAGCCCTGCTCCTGCAGTGCCTTTACCTCTTCTTTGTCTTTCCTCTGGAAAAGGATGAGATTTTGGAGAGTGATGTTCAAGTTCAGAGGATGTTTGTGCAGGTGAGTGAGAGGAGGGCTCCACAGCCCCGGGCCAAGACCTTGCTCTGTTCTTGGAGATGTTTTCATCTTCCCCAGTCATAGTCCTGAAGCAACTCTGTCCTCCTGGACGGCCTGCTCATCTGTCTGTCCCCAGGCTCAGCCAATGCCAGCAATCCTGTGCATTTGGAAAATGGATATTCTTCTCTTTCCATCTCATTCATCCCTGTATCAATAGTCCCCTCCTTCCCCGCCCCCCCCCGAAAAGTGTGCTGCTTCTCTTCCTCCTCCACTTGGCCCCTGCAGCTTCCTTTCCTCCAGGCTCCATTACCGGGCCCTGCCAGCCCTCCCCAGCACATGGAGCCCCCTGCCTCTGGCCCCTGCCTCCTCTGAGGACAAGCCCGCTAACTGCACTTGCATAAGGCTAACCAGCATTTTCCAAGTACTTCCCTGTGCCTTCCCGTGCCGTGGCCTGGCATCTGTCACTTCCCCAAGCCCTCTCTTCCATTCCAGGACGTGTGTAGTATTACAATTCTGATTCCATGTCAACTAAAGTATGGTCAGTGAAAGTGGGTCCAGGCTCACAGAGGTAGCAGGTGGGGAGCTGGGATTGGGACCCTGGGGATCTGGCTCCTAAGACCACTTTGTGAGGTCACCTCCTTCCCCCTCCCGGAAGCTATCTCAGGCTGCTCAACATCAAATGCAATTTCCTGGTGTCCTTCCTCATTTTTCCTATCCTCTCTGACTACCAGCAGCAGCTTTTAGCATAACTTCTCACCTCTTTCCCTGCCCCCTTACTGACCAGTTCTGCTTTCTCAGCCTCCCGGATGCTGCTTTCTCCAGAAAACTCCTCCTGCCTCTCTGGAGGAGACCTTGGTGGGGGGAGGGAAAGGAGGGCCCTGTGTCCTGCTCATCTTTCTGCAGCCAGGGCCTCGAGGCGCCGTCTCACAGAGCAGGTGCTTAAGAGCTTTTGTGAGTTTCCAAGTGCATTTGTGCATTGCATGTGCGCATTCATGTTAGCATCCATGTGAGATTCATTCTCAAGCCAGAATCATCATTATCCGAGGTTATCTCACAAGTTCACTTATGGTAGGTTACTCTTTAAACTGCTTTTGTTGGAAACTTGGGCATCATTTATCCGTATATAAATCATATTCTCAGTGGTGGCCAGGGTGCAGTCCTGGGCACTTTGACAAATCCTTACCACATGGCTTTCACGTGTCCTGCAGGGAACTAGCGCAGCCCCACCTTCATGGTTCGATCCATGTATGGGTAGAACACGAGCGAAGTGATAGGTCATGGCTAGTTCCTTAGGGTTTTCCTTATTTCATCCCGCAAAAATATATGGGGCTCCTCCCATGTACTGCTCTCCACCAGACCTATGGTTCCAGCAGCAAGTACAGTACCCTCTCTCGTAGAGGTGACAGAAAGATGGGGAAGCCACACAGGGGAAATAATCATGTAATTAAAGCGCATGCCCGAATTTTTTAAGTGCTCTGAAGGAAAAACGGAAGGTGTGCTGGGAAATGAGGACATGGGGACCTGATTTAGAGTAGAGGATGAAGAAGGGCTGTCCGAAGGAAATGGCATTGAACTGGAGTTGAAGGTTGTAGCGGAGGTGTGAAGGGGGAGGGGAGGGGACAGGAGCAGAAAGGGCATCGAAGGGTCCCATGGCCACGCCCACCTGCAGGGGAGGCCAGCAGATGGGGTCTGGAGAGCAGTTCTGTGGCTGTCCAGCTTGGACTCTGTTACTGTGGTCAGAAGGGGCTAATAGATTCAGATGGAAGGAGTCCTCCATATTTTCTGAACAAGAAGGAGATCCAGTTAGATTACCCAGAGCCAAAGGGAGGGCTGCACACAATCACAGGAGAAAGGAGGTGGGGCTGGTCTGCACAGAGGTCTGTGAGCCATCATTTACCCCAAGTGGCTGGAACATATCAGAAGTCCCTCTGGTAGCCATAGGGAGACTGGCGGCGGAGGAGGCACGGGGCGCAGATAGGAACTTCTAGGATAAGGTTCATGATCTTATGAGAAGTAGGGTTTGAGTGCCAACCAGGGATCTGAGAATACATCTCTCTCTCTCTCTTTTTTTAAAGATTTTATTTATTTATTTGAGAGAGAGAGAGAGCGAGAGAGCACATGAGCAGGGAGGGAGGGAGAAGCAGACTCCCTGCTGGGCAGGGAGACTGATGTGGGCCTCCATCCTAGGACCCTGAGATCATAACCTGAGCTGAAGGCAAATGCTTAACGGACTGAGCCACCCAGGCACCCCCGGAGCACATCTCTTTTTAAATAGCACTAGGTCCTATTAATTCTATACTTTAACTTTTGATGACATTTTTTCCTGTACTTCTCTGTAAAAGGACAACTCTCTAAGTCAAACCCTTCTTCGCTATTCTGAATTGTTGCATAAGATTAGGAGTGCAGGCTTTAGCCCTCGCCCTATCACCCTTTTCTAGATGGTGCTGCTGACCATGAGGCTCTGGGGCAGAGGGCGACCCATACATCCCATCCTTTGCCCTGAGGCATACCCCTGGGAGCTCTGGAAAAGTAGGGAAGAAATCTGTTACAGGAAGGAGGCTTCCTAACTAGGCGTCTTTATTTTTTCCTCCAGATGTTGCTGAACATTTGCTGTGAGTCTCAGGGGCTGGAGAAACTTCTATCAGGAAATGAGTTCCAGTCTCTAGTGATTGCCACTACCTGTCTTCGGGAACACAGCTGCTGTTTTTGGAAGGAACCCACCTTCTGTGTGCTGAGGGCAATCTCCAAAGCCCAGAACCTCGGCATCATCCAGTACTTGCAGGGTACGACCCCAGGAGACCAGGGCTGGGATGTGAGCCCACTTTCTATAATGAGACCCTGGAACCAAAAAAGACGTGGACAAACAGGGTCCTCACAGTTGCCCATCTATGCCTCGTAGATAACCCTTTGCTTGGTTTCCTTCATAAAAGTGCGTTTATTATTTATTTTTGGTGCTCCCTTGGAGGAGGAAAGGAAGGGGGAACTCATTTACTGCACACATGCTGTCAAACAGACGCCGTGCTGGACCCATTTGGGCATTATCTCATCTGTGTCTTTGAGATGGATATTAATGCCATTTTGTAAAGGGGAAAATGGAGACTGAGTGTGGAAAAACTTGCCCAGCTCCCAGCTCACAACCCGGAGAATCACATTCTAAATCCAGACATGCCCAATCCAGAGCTTCCGGCTCTGATCTGGGCAGCATATGTAGGGGTTAATGCCATAGATTCTGGAACCAGACAGCCGGGCTGTGGACTCCAGCTCTGCCCTCCTGTCCTCATAGCTGAATGACCTTGAGCTCTTAAGTGCCTGTGTGCCTCAGTTCTTTCATCTGTAAAATGGGGATAGTAAACCCTTGCCCTGTGATCTGTCTTCTCTCTGGGGCCTCCTGTAATGGGGTGGGGGGGTGGATCACTTGGGGACAGCCGAGAGAGTTCAACAAGCCCATTCCCCTATTGTAACTGAGCCTGGGACCAAACTTCAGCCCCAGGTTAGGGATTCAAGGTAATGGCCCTGAGCTGAGCTGGGCCTGAGATGCTCAGCAGCCCAGGTAACTCCCACGGGCTGGAGTCAGAGACCCCTGAGAAAGAGCTACGTGTGTTGGCAGCAGGGGTCTCTCACTGTGTCATTATTGTTAACTGTCCAAGATAATAATCAGAAAAGAAAATTTGCACCTCGGTGGGGGAGCCTGCCTCCTGGAGCACTGAGCCCAGGACTCCCTTAGGTTCGGAATGGGTAGTTTCCATGGGCGTAGAGGATGAAGAGAAGGTCTGGAAGAAAGGGTTGGCCTGGTGGTTACCTGCCAAGCCCACAGCTCTTGGGACTGACCTGCCCAGCATGCAGACTTTGGGGGGCATCTGAAGCCTTGCGGGTTCATGAGAGCGTGTGATCTCGTAGACGTTTTTCCTGATCCACTGGTGTGTCTTCCCTGGCACTCAGAAGAGGCTTCTCCCAGTGAAAGAGCTCTAAAAATACTGATCCCTCAAAATGCAAATCCAGTGACCTCTCTCTTCCGACTCAAATCTTCTCGTGGCTTCTCACAGCTCTGGGGAACCAGCAAGTTCCACGGCCAGGGCCCACACACGAGCGGGCCCTGCCTTCCTCCCCCTCCCTTGTGGCCCACACTGCTTGGTGCCAAACCCCTGGGTACTTTAGTAGAGGAAACACACCACCTTTTGGTCCCTCACCTTCTTCAGACTCCTGTATCCTTCCCTGAAATTTTGATCAGGCTGATCTCTGCACGTCTCCGGTATTGCTTCCTTAAGAAGGTCTTTCTCAGTGCCCAGTTCTGGTGCCATGTAGCTCACGACCTGATGGACCCACCCCTGCTGCATGCTGGGAATTAGGAGCAGCCAGCCTAGACACTTCCTTCCTCTCCTGGTTCGCCTGCTCTCCATCTGGGTCTGCACACTGGGGCTCTTGGGACGGCACTTCCCATGGGGGAGACTTCTTCTTGACTCAGGACCCAGCAGAAAAGTGTTTTGAATTAATTCGCATTTACATCTTGATACGTACAATTTAAAGGAGGGCGGGGAGTGGACAGCCTCCAAACTCAACAGGGTCGTTTCCTTCCTGCAGCCATGGATTGCATCAAGCTCTCCCTTCAGAACCTCTCCAAGCTGGCGGACAGCCTCCCTGCTCCCGAGGTGAGCGAGGCAGTGAACCTCATCTTGGGCTTTGTGAAGGACTCCTACCCTGTCTCCTTGGCTCTGTTCCTAGAGTTTGAGAATGGAGAGGGCTACCCTCTGCTCCTCAAAGTGTTACTTCGGTAAGTCGTTGTCCTTGGTGGGGGAGAAATTGCCAAAGCCTAGGTCTTTTGGGGGTGGGTTCAGCCACAAGCAGCAGCCTTCCCATGAGCAAACGCTGTAGCTCTTCACAGGTTTCTATGTATTCCGAGTGCACGTCCTTATACCTAAGGCTGACATTTGCAGAGTGACTTTTATCCAGGGTGCTCCCCTTGCCTTTTGGTGCTGGGCTACTGGAGACCTCTGGGGGCCCGGCATTGCCTCGGCATCCCTGTGAGGAGCGCCATGAGCCAACATGGCTGCCCGGTCCAAGAAGTCCACGGAGCTGGCCTCGTCTGTCCCCGCAGGTATGACGGGCCGACGCAGAGCGAAGTGGACCCCCACCTGGAGGAGCTCCTTGACCTGGTGGTGTGGCTGACGACCTGTGGGAGGTCAGAGCTGAAGGTGTTTGACAGTGTCACGTACCCTCAGCTGGAAGGCTTCAAGTTCCATCACGAGGCTTCTGGTGGGTCATCTTATGTCTCTGGGGGCCCAGCGGTGGCTGGCACTGTGCCCTGACAAATGCTACACGGGTCTATTCCTGACTCTTTTTTTTTTTTTTTTAAGATTTTATTTATTTATTTGACAGAGAGAGAGATCACAAGTAGGCAGAGAGGCAGGCAGAGAGAGAGGGGGAAGCAGGCTCCCCGCTGAGCAGAGAGCCCGACACGGGGCTCGATCCCAGGAGATCATGACCTGAACTGAAAGCAGAGGCTTTAACCCACTGAGCCACCCAGGCGCCCCTATTCCTGAGTCTTTGTGAAGAAAAATCACACTTGGCACCTGTCAGGGATTCTGTCATGCCTCTGCGGAGATTACCTATGGATTTAAAATCTCCCCCTTTTAGATTTTTTTTTTTTTGATGTCTTGGTGGGACTTAGAGGAAATGTTTGCTTAATAAAGGCAAAGTCTGGGGCGCATGGGTGGCTCAGTTGGTTAGGCAACTGCCTTCGGCTCAGGTCACGATCCCGGAGTTCCAGGATCGAGTCCCTCATCGGGCTCCCAGCTCCATGGGGAGTCTGCTTCTCCCTCTGACCTTCTCCCCTCTCATGCTCACTCTCTCTCTCTCTCTCAAATAAATAAATAAGTGCTCGCTTTGGCAGCACATATACTAAAATTGGATCAAATAAATAAATAAAATCTTAAAAAAAAAAATAAAGGCAAAGACCCTCTCAGGTAATGAAGGAAGGCCTCTGACCTTGGGGAATGATGTCCCCAAGACAGCCACCCAGGCTCAGAGACAGGGCCGCCTCAGTTCTTTGAGATTGATTGGTTATTTGACTGATGAACTCTGTGCAGCAGAGGCACCAGTGGGACCAGGCAGGTATCTGCTCCCTAAAGCGTCTCTGTAGAGATGGTCCCACATACACTGAATCATGATCTCCTCCGTAACTGGCTGATAAATGCATCAGGGACAGTGGGGACACCAGGCGGGTGGGTCGGGTCCGTCCGGGTTAGTCAGGAAACTCTGCCCAGAAGGAACCATTCGAGTGGGGTTTCAAGGCTCAGAGTGGATCGCCCAGGTAGAAAGGAAGAGGATAAAGTTCAAAGGCAGAAAGTACAGCCTGAGGAAAGACGTGGGGACCGCACACATCCAGGTAAGTCTGGGGAAGTGGGCACAGAGACGGGAGCAGACCAGAGTGTGGAGTTTCAGGAGCGTCTGTGGGGTCTGAGGCAGGGAAGGCTGGAGACAGGGAGTTCTCTGATGGAGACTCTCCTGGGCAAGAGAAGATGAGGCTTTACCCTCGAGCTGGAGGGAAAGGCGGGGATGGCTTCTGAAGGTGTCTCTGTTTAGCCACTTGGCTAGAAATGAAACTGACTTTGCTTAGTAATCTTTAACATCATTGAATTTTAATTGATTAAAACCAACCCTTCAGCCCAGCACTGCCCAAAGGAACTATAATGCGAGACATATCACATAATTTTATTTTATTTATTTATTTATTTATTTTTAAATATTTATTTTATTTAATTGAGACAGAGAGAGAGAGAGAGAGCATGAGAGGGGAGAGGTCAGAGGGAGAAGCAGGCTCCCTACGGAGCAGGGAGCCCGATGTGGGACTCGATCCTGGGACTCCAGGATCATGACCTGAGCCGAAGGCAGTCGCTTAACCAACTGAGCCACCCAGGCACCCCATGTCACATAATTTTAAATGGCCTAGTAGCCATATTTAAAAAAATAAGAAATAGGTCAAGTTATTTTTCATAGTATATTTTATTTAACCTAATATATCCAAAATATTACCATTTCAACATGTGGTCAATATAAATAATTGTTAATGGCGTTTTGGGGCCTTCTTCATGCTCAGCTTAGAAATCCGGTGTCTATTCTTACACTCATGGAACATCCCAGTTGGGTGGCCACATTTCCAGGGCTCCGTGAGCCACCACATCTTGGACAATGCAGCTCTGGCCTTACTCACACTCTGGGCAGCCGGCTTTTCTGGACTTCTCATAGACATTCACCCACAGGAGCTGGAAAATAGAAACTACAAATGGTATTTCCCAATGGTAACGCAAGCATGTGTTTCTAGGCATAGGCAGGACAAATGACCCGCAGGATTATTCCTTCTTTCATCTTCAGGGGTGACTGTAAAGAATCTTCAGGCCTTCCAAGTCCTACAGAGCGTTTTCCACAAAGCTGGCAATCCCGTCCTCTGCACCAAAGTCCTAGCAGCCATCAGGACCATGTGGGCCTGGAACGCCCGCAACTTCTTCCTGCTGGAGTGGACCCTGCAGCCCATCTCGCAGTTTGTGGAGATCATGCCCCTGAAGGCAGCCCCAGTGCAGAAGCACTTCTTCCAGCTGCTGGAGGCCCTGGTCTTCGAGCTGCATTATGTGCCCCACGAGATCCTGCGGAAGGTGCAGTGCCTCATCAAGGAGAGCCCTGAGTCGCCGTGCACCCTTGTGGCCCTGCAGAGTGTCCTCAAGATAGTCGGCAGGGACCTTCTCTTCACTGACATCTTCCGGGACTCTGGTCTCCTGGGCCTGCTGCTGGCCCAGCTGCGGAAGCGGGCCAAGATCCTGAGGAAGTCAGGTGCCTCCCAGGAGTGTCGGGAAGAGTAGGGGGAGCAGGTTGGGGGAGGGGGTCTGTGTCACTCTGCCGCCCAGCAACATAACAGAAAAAGTGAGTGTGCCCATGTCACCTGGCACCCGTGGGGGGAGGGGGGTTGGAGAAGGTACCTTGGGGCACGTGGCTTTGCAGAGTGGACAGTCCCTCTATTTCCTGTAACCAGGCTGATCTTCCCCATGAAGAGGCCAGAGGGATGGGTATATCTTTAAACAGACTCTTGGGGCTAACTCAGGCCTGGTGAATTCTCAGCTTGCAGATATCTCCTGCGCTGGATGGTGTCTGAGTATTCTTAAATACAGTAGATGGAGAGACGTCAGGGAGGCCAGGGAGCTCCGAGTGTCCTGGGGCTCTGGCAGGGCAGAGGGCATGGGATGTGTGGGTGTTAGGGGGCCAGCTGGTACACAGCCTCCTTTAGGTGCTATCAGGCCCAATGGTCTCCCACCTGGAGCAGTGATCACTGCTGTCCGGCTTCCCCCTCCAAGTCTTGTCCCGCTTCTGTGTCCTTCTGGGCTCTACACCTGTGGCTCTTTGGCATCATCCCTTTGCCCCTCCCTTGGCCCTGGGCTCGAGAACTCAGCAGCCTCTGCTCCCCCACTGGGAACTCAGGCTCCCTTCTGTCCAGGCAGGAGTGCTGACCTGGGCCCTCTCACTGCCTGACCACAGCCCCAGGCACATACCCTGCTGGGTTTGTCCATGACCCCCACCTCCACCAACCTGCAGATAGGAGCCAAGGTGTGAGAACTTCTTTCCCAGTTCTTCCTGGCTTTCCCACCCCTGCCCCTCTGGGCTTTCAGCCTGGAGAAGGCACACCAGGACACTGAATCCAGCCACTTATTTCTCCTCAACATTTGGCCTTTTCTCCTTCTACTACACTGGCTGGGAGGCACTGAGGGCTCTCTAGCCATTGGCTGCTTTTGGAATCGGGCTTCAGACTCAAGCTAATGTCATCCCTCTGTCTGCTCCCTGGGCCTGTCTGAGGGGAAGAAGCTGAGGGAGAGAGTGTGGGCATTGGGGCCAGACAGCCCTGGATGGGAATCCCGGTTATGTTACTTAGGAGCTGAGTGATCCTGAGCAAGTTACTTCACCTCTCTGAGCCTCTTTCCTCCTCTGTTAAATGGGTACAAGAATGTCTACATCATAAGGATGCGATCAGCTTAAATGAGGAAGTACTGAGGTCTTCTTGCTGTGCCTGGAGCATCACAGGTGCTCGAGAAATGTTAGTTGTCTTTTCCCCTGCAGCTTCTGTACTGCGTGGACTGAGATAGATGGGCACCTCTGGGAGGCCAGGAAGGACTCACATCTGCCTGGGAGTGTTTGCAAATGGGGTCAAGATTGTGGATGAGGAGCTCCCAGCTTTACATATCTGGGCCTCTGGGCTGGGCCTTGGAGACCATTTTGCCATGTGCTTTTTTCCGCTGCGCTTTGCATAGTCTTTTTGTTTAATGTTTCTGTATTACCTTACTGTGTACTGCTTCTCACTAGCCTGCTACTGAATTTGCTTTTATTTTATTTTTATTTTTATTTTTTGCTTTTAAATCCAATCCCCAGACTTATGACTGTTCCCAGCAGAACTTGAACTTTTTCGTGGCCGATGTATCCAGTCTTACTTTATTGTGCTTTCTATTTTTACAGTGTTATAACACTAGTTGTGTTTCATTGCTATAGTGTCTCATCTCTATTGATTCTGTTGTTTCTTATTTTTCTTAGATACTTTGTCTCCTGGTTAATAAACTCTACCCCTATTCACTCATTCAGTCATTCCCCAAATAGGTATTGGGCTTCCCTCTTGTGTCAGGCACTTTTCTGGCACTCAGGATTCAACAGTGGACACACAGGCCTGGTTTGCCCTCATGAATCTAATGGAAACACCCATCCACTCCAGAATCTGGCAAGCCTCTCCACACCTCAGGTGGGAGCTGGCAGTCCTCCCTCCCAGGCACGAATGGCAAAATATAAAACCGTCCAAAGAAAAGTCAAAGAGGCGGGCTCTGGACATTGTGTTGAGTAGCGGTTTTCAAAGAGTGGTCCTTAGACCAGCTCCAACAGCATCATCTGGGAACTTAAAAAAAAATGCAATTATAGGATCCCACCTACGACCTCCTAAGCTAGAAATTCTGGGGAGGAATTCCAGATTCTGGTTTTAGCAAGCCCTGCAGGGGATTTTGATGTGCTTAAGTTGGAGGTCCAAAGGTTATAAAGAGTAATAGGGTGACTTCTTCTGAATTGGGAGGCACACTCCCTTATAATAGAAACATTATGTTTTCATTTCCTTAAGAGAATAGAAAACTAATGGAATCCGATATGTGGGGTCATACCAGGTGTACTTAAAATTTTATTTATTGCTTCTTAAATACGGCAGGAAACAAAGAGTCCATGCTTGGTGTTCAGGATACAGAGAGAGAACTGACCTGTGTGATGCTGAGAACCGTAGTCACACTTCTGAGAGGCTCAGTACGGAATGCAGGTAAGGGTGGCACCAAACGCATCTTGTCACTACTGGGCCAAACATTAACTATCTCCCATGATTCATGTCAGTGTTCCAAGGGTATAGCCAAGGAATAACCAACACTAAAGCTGTGGCTAATGTCCATTTGCTGGTTGATGTCCAGTGATCATCATTAAATTGGTAGATATCTTGGTTGACAAATTTTACTCTTAAGATTGTTAAATAAGGTTGGGATAGAGATATCCTAAATTTATGAGAGCACAGAAATTACCCTCTTTCAAGTAAAATCTATGAATATACTGTTGTACGAACTAAGTTGCTTTTGCACTGGGTGTGGTGTATGAACAATGAATCTTGGAATACTGAAAAAATAAAATAAGATTTAAAATTTAAAAAAATTAAAAAATTAAAAAATCAGAATTGTAAAATATAGGTAAAGAAAACTAATCATTTTTAAGAGGCTTCCAGCCCATGATGAACTCAGTAGCTCCATCCATCCAAAACATTTTTAACTTCTTAAGATCATGTGACTTCCATGTTGTTGTTTTTTTTGTTGTTAAATAGGTGCATTAACTGTGCATGTGTATATATTATGTTAGGAAGCCGATGTATCAACAAAGTGACATCAGTGGGTTTGGTGATTTGGGGTGTCTTTATCTGAGCCCCTCATAGATCAACGATACCAAATGTGAATGTTTATTTCATATGCAGAAAGTCTCTAATGTTAGACTATAAAAGATTTCCTGGAGGTACTGGTTAAAATGCATATTCCCGGGCTCACTCCCAGAGATTTAATTAGTAGCAGGCCAAGGTAGAGCTCAGGAATCTACTTTTTTTTTTTTTTTTAAAGTAGGCTCCATGCCCCACCTGGAGCCCAGTGCGGGGCTTGAACTCAAGTTCATGAGATCAAAAGTCAGATGCTTAACTGACTGAACCACCCAGGCACCCCAGGGATCTACCTTAAAACAGGTTTTCCAAGGTGATTTCCATGTAGGGATGCCTGGCCCATAAGTGGAGAAATCCTATCTCACGGAGCCGACCCACTCAAACCCACATCATGTCACTTGAATGATTCAGTTACTTCCTAGTTCTTATTCCACACGTGATCACACCAAATATCAATCCTGCAGAAGAGATTCTTAGGATTGCTTTTAAACAAAAACATACCACTAGTCAAAGTTCTTTCATCCCCCCACTCCAGGAAACTAGCTCAGAATTAAATATGTTCATCACTTTAATTCTGATTTGTTTTCAATAAGAATTTTGGCAGAGAAGAGAGAATCGCCAATGGCCCTGGATCAGGGTATGAGGTGGCAATAAAGGATAGAGGTATTATCTAGTTAAAGTTTGAATTAGGTAAGTTTCTAAGACAAAAACATTCACTGAAAATTTTTTTGAAAAAAATTTCAAAAGCAGAATTTTCATTGAATAAAAAAGCAAGATTTTTTTTTTTTTGGTTTGGTTTTTTAATTGCTCCACAGCTTCAGCTTCTCTTTTCCTCTACTCATTTTAACAGTGGGTATGGGTTTTGAAAATAAAAAAAATTGTCGATTGGGCAGAGGACTTACATATAAAGGGCACAAGACAAACTTGGATATTGTAAGAGAAAGGCTTCTTGTCATTAAAACGAAGGTGCCGAGGCCCCATTGCTCTAGCCCCATACTGTCTGTCTGGTCCGCAGTTGTCCTGAAAGACCACGGCATGGTGCCCTTCATCAAGATCTTCCTGGACGATGACTGGTACCGGGGAGCCTCACTCAGCATCCTGGAGCAGCTGTCTGTCATCAATGCTGAGGAGTACATGAGCATCATTGTGGGCGCTCTGTGCTCGTCCACGCAAGGCGAGCTGCAGCTAAAACTGGATCTTCTGCAGGTGACGTCAGGTCTCCCTTTGCGATGGGCTTTCCCGCAGAGAGGTGGTCGGTGATGGGCGTTCACGCAGACATTCCCCGGGTCGCTGTATTGTCCCGGTAGGGTAGCGCTAGCTGCTATCGCCAAGGAATCCCACATCCTCGGTAGCCCGACACATTTCCTTCCTCTGTCTAGCCCAACAAGGGATGGAGGGGGACACCATGCAGGGACCGCTGTCACCTGTGCATCTCATCCAGCCAGGAGACAAAGAAAGGAGCACGGAGAGTTTGCACAAGGTGTTCTGCAGGCCGGCAACCGGCTCACTTCTGTCCAACTTTCTTTGGGCACAACTCATTTGGATATGAGGGGAGCCAGGAAAGGTAGTCTGGCTGGGCGGGGACTTTGCAGCAACACGGTCAACTGGGGAAGTGGAGTCTGAGTCAGTGGTGGCCGAGCAGCTGCCTTGTTTACTTGAGTAAACAAGCATTCAGGGAGTGTCTACCCTCCTGGCAGCCGAGGGCCTGGGACACACGGCCATCCACAAGCTCACGGACTGGGGCTCATAAGAAGTGAGCCATCATTGCAGTGCCATGCGGTGATGCTCTGGAAGGTAGCGAGGGCAGGCTTAGCCACGGGAGCAGAGGAGTAGGAGAGCCCAGTCCCGCCCTGCGTGTTGAGGAGGGCTTGTGGAGGGAGGATGCTGGAGCTAGGACGAGGATGTAAGGGGCGGGCAGAGGCCTGGCCACAGAGGACACAAGGGGAGCAGTAAAACCAGGGTGTCACTTGTGGGTAATCAAGACTGTGTAGGTTTTTGTTTTTGTAATATTGTTAAGGATCATCAAATAATCGTAACACAGTTAAAGCAATAACACCTGTCTTCACCACCATCCCTTCCGCCGTACGATTTTGTTGTTGTCGCTCTTCCATTCTTTTTGTCTTCGGGGCCGTACACGTTTTTAAAGATTCCCTTTCTTTTGTTATATTCTGTTGAAGAGAAGAGCAGATGGAAATGCAAGAATCCCCCAGGGGCCTCTCACGTACATGGGCAGCACAACTCCGTGCACGACACACGCTCATGTCTCAGTGACACTGACCTTGATCACCAGTTAAATTAAAAAAATTTAAAAAAATAATTAAATTTAAAAAATTAAATTTAAAAAATTAAATTTAAAAAATTAAATTAAAAAATTAAATTAAAAAAATTTAAAAAAAATACGGAGTTGCTCTGACTTCCAAAATTAAAGCAGCGGGCTTACTCAGCCATGACTATTTCTGTACAAAACCATTTTAACATTTAGAGAAGGGTGCTCGGTTTCTTTTACCTACTTGCTTCTCTGCAGAGCCAGTCACTGTCATGTGACTGCCCGACACGTGTGTTCCCATCATCACATGCCCTGAGCTGGCGTGCTTGGCATGGCCAAGATGTCACGAGAAGCCGATCCCAAAGGGACAAAATGACCATGATTACTGCGCATCTCACAGATGACCAGAACCAAAACAGTGATTTAGTCGTAGAGCCAAAGAAACCAGCTTTAGATGAAATAAAACCGGACTTATATGAAACAAAAAGTTAACTGTCTTTTGAAAGATAAAGATACTAGAGTCCCATGATCATGTGAGGTAAAGGGACTGAGAGGGCCGTGTGAGGGAGAGTAAGGGAGAGAAATATCAAGAACTAAAGGCAATTTACAGCTTGGGAGGACTTCAGCTTCCTGTGACCCAGTCTTAATGTTCCAGCAGAGACATGTCCAGAAAGCGTCCAATATAAATTGTGAGTTGAGCTTGAATCTAATGACTGAAAATCTGAGGAATCTTTCCTCTTTAGCGTGCTATTTATTACATTTTTTTCTCACATGTCTGTCTTCAGCCTGATTCACACGAGCCTTATGCTGATAAGGAACAGAGAAGGCATATGACCAAAGTTGTGAGGACTTGGGTTTCCTGGTGGATGAATCACTGAAATCCCCATCTGTTTCTGGCATTTTCGTATTGCGAGTCAGACAGATTCACAGAGAGGAAAGTTTTGGCTTTACTTTGCTTGGAGAGAACAAGTGTTTCTATGTCCATTACAGGATACTCTGCTTTGCTCATGAAAAGCTCATCTTATTTACTCTGCAGCCCAGAGGCACCTTATTGGAGTGTCAGCCCTTGGGTAATAGGACTGAATTTCTAGAATTAGCAGTGTAAAGTCTTTCTGGTGTTTTACAGATTCAATATTGTTTCAGAATCACCCTATCGAGGGATTAGCACTGTGTAAGCTTATCTAACAAAGTCGTACCCTGTTGTTCAATGTGCCATCTTCTCCCTGGGTGCCGAGTCACTGCAGGGCAGTTGCGGGCGGCGCCTAGAGCTGCTAAGGCTCTCCCAGGACCAGGGCGTAGACACGCTCTTGCTCCAGTGGCTGGTGGGGACACATGCGGCTGCTCCTGCCTGGCCCACCCCTGAGTCATGTGAGTGATTATCCAGTGTTTGCTGGAGTCTGATATAGAATCTGCATTTGTTCTAAACATCTTGGGAATCTGCTGGAACTTTAGAAACAAAGATGGAAAATTAGCTCTTTCTGGCTGGATCTCTCTCTTTAGAAGCTGAGCGTGGACTCTGCCCGAAGGACCGGGCCTGCGAAATGAGTCAGATGTATGATGAGGGGGAAATGATGGAGTGGGGTGACCTTAAAGGTGGTACCCTTTGCCCCTGCGCCCCCCCCCCCAAAGTTTGCCATCTCTGACATGCGTTTCTATCCAGGTGTGACCCTCACTTCCTTTCCTCAAGGCAGTCAGCCAGGGGCTTTGGAGGAGAGAATTCCTCAGAAACACCCAACCTCGGGCAGTTTCCAAAATCCAGGTGATGTGGCGCTTCCATACCAACACACAAGCGCGTATGACTTCACCACCTAATCCTGGCAAATGATAATTGAGTTAAAGAATAATGTAAGCAAATGAATTTCCTCCCCACTGCCAGTGGGACTGTGATTGGGTTATGCACAAATTCAGATTGATCTGCTAATATACATTTAGCGGTTCAACTCTGTGCTTAATCGCATTACCTCACGAGTCTTCCAGCATGACACATGGAAAATTATGAGGAATAACACATAATAGAATGTGAAATAAATCCTGTTAGTCCTAATGTAGTTAACGCTTTGCAGCAGACATCCATTTTATAGATTCAAGCTGGAGGAATACTAACTCCGAGACGATGACATGGTAACTGAGTTAAGGAGGAGAAAATGTGCTTAACGCTGACCTTTCTTGAAATGTGTCAACCCTAGCCTGATTACTTTGACTTCAGCTGATTAAATTTACTCCCTTCCGCAGACTTGCAAGCCTCGGTGATGCATTACCATGCAAAGTTGAATGACAGTAATGGAGACCCTCCTCCTAGGCCCCCAGTTCCTGACAAATCGTTTCCCGAAGTAGCACAGTATTTATTTTCCTTTATGATAGAAATGTTTCTCTTTAGATGCTATGAAATTAAGCCTTTGTAATTGAATTTCGGACTCTTTACTTTATGACTCTGCAAATATGAAATCAACCCCATCCCAAGAAATAATAGAGCAGTCTAAGTTCTAATGAGATTACCCCCATTTTAGATAATGATTCTGAATTTAATAAATCAAACAGAGCAACAATTAAGGACAGCCATTTCTTTCTCCTCCCCCCTCCCGACAGGAGGAGAAAGGAGTCGTCTAGGAATTATAGGGGACAGACCCTCTGCGAGACATGAGTCTTGAGAAGGACTTTGATTGGGTTGGTCTGCTTTAAAAATATCTGCTGTCAACACTCTTTGAAGTATAGAGTCCCTTTGAACAATATCCGGTGTCAAATTAGATGATTGGAAGGTGGCTTCTTGAATAAGAGGGGAGTGTGGTGGTCATCCAGTGCCTATAATTTGATTTGTTTGTTTTTTGATCATTCCCTCTTTTTCATACTTGTTTTGTCATGTGTCCTTGTGATAAACAGCGTAGCTTCGTTCAATTCATTTACCTTCAACAACCTCCTACTGGTTCTAGGAGCCACAGAAAGCACTCCTATAAATTTAGAGGGTTTAACATCCTAGAACTTAAGTTTTCCCAATGCCTTGGTGATTGATTAATTTTTCAAGGCACGGGTCACGTGACCAGGCACAAGGTCATGCTCTACCATATACCAGTGCTCATCCTTTCACACGGAATATCAGTTGGGAAGAGAGCAGCACCACCACACACACTTCAAGGTTAGAGTGGGTTTCCAACTTGGTGGAAGAAATAATATTCTGTTGGGAGTGAGTTGCTCACACAAGGCAGGCACAGATGTAGCATATCTGTGTGTGGCTTGTCCTGGCCCCGGAGTCTCATGGGTGGGGTGTTGGGGCAGGCCGCTGTGTGATGCTGTCTACACAGAGAAAGGCCTTGCTTGTCTAGAAGGCTTAGTGTTGCTATGCCATGAACTTCACACTCACTGAGCATCACCCTTCTGGAGAACCTGTTTTAACAGTCTACATACTTCTTTTGAGGACCTGCCTATGAAATTAAACTTCCCTAGGTTCTGAGCCAGATTCAGAAGTAGTTAGGGCATATAATTTCCCTCGTTCTTCCTTTACTTTTCTTTCCTTCCTCCCTCCCTCCCTCCTTCCCTCCTTCCCTCCTTCCCTCCTTCCCTCCCTCCCTCCCTCCCTCCTTCCCTCCTTCCCTCCTTCCTTCCTTCCTTCCTTCCTTTCCTCCTTCCCTCCTTCTTCCGTTTCCTTCCTTCCTTCCTTCTCTCCCTTTCCTCCTTTCCTTCCTTCCTCCCTCCCTTCCTTCCTTCCTTCCTTCCTTCCTTCCTTCCTTCCTTCCTTCCTTCCTTCCTTCCTTCTTTTACCCCCATGAGGACATCCCACGTTCCCTCCTTCCCTCCTTCCCTCCGTCCTTCCTTCCTTCCTTCTTTCCTTTCTTCCTCCCTTCTTTCCTTCCTTCTTTCCCTCC
>CM052894.1:35811985-35891815 GCA_028534135.1 Potos flavus | reverse complement strand
TCCTTCCTTCCTTCCTTCCTTCCTTCCTTCCTTCCTTCCTTCCTTCCTTCCTTCTTTTACCCCCATGAGGACATCCCACGTTCCCTCCTTCCCTCCTTCCCTCCGTCCTTCCTTCCTTCCTTCTTTCCTTTCTTCCTCCCTTCTTTCCTTCCTTCTTTCCCTCCTTCCCTCCGTCCTTCCTTCCTTCCCTCTCTCCCACCCTCCCGTCCTCCAAAACATTTGTCAAATACCTAATGTATACCACACACTGTCCTCAAAAAATGGCACGTTGTAAGTGCTCAATAAATGTTTGACTTTAGAAGGAAAAGTTTGTCTAGGAATATCTCAGTGATCTGGAGAAGGTAGATTCTGCCATGAATGTTATGATAGCTTAAAATCCACACATGGTCTATTCTATAAGCTAGAGTTATGTTTCCTTCCATTAAACGTTTCTCTCCTCTACCTTGATTCCTTCATATTTTCACACCAGATTTTAAGTCGATTCACTTTTCCATCTCTTTCCTCATTTAATAGAGGCATTCATGTTTGCACAGAGAGGGAGATAAATAATGATAAGCTACTTTATGGAGATTTCAGTGTGAGTCTTCTTTGCAATACAAGAGATGGCTCATCCCACTCATTCAGCAAATATTTATTGAGGGTGTGCTACATTCCATGGCAGTGAGTTGCCTGATTTCACGGAGCTTCAGTCCAGTGGAGGGCTGAGACAATTTTCAAGTAACTTCATGGCACTGTGAAGAAAGTCTGGTTCAACAAAGGACAGGGGGCTGTGTGAGCCCTCGGCCTGGGGAGAGTACAAGTCAGTGGTGAAAGGAAGCTTTCTGGAAACCAACCCTATCCCTGAGCATAGGCTTTGACAGCGGCCATTTGAAAGGAGACACTGAGGGGGAACCTAAAACTAAAAGGAAGAGGAACAAGATGGACTCTGTTTCAGAATCACCCTCAGGTAGCTCGCTGCTCCCACAACTTGCCCAGGGAAGAGCACGTGCAGCGCCTTGGCAGGGGTGTGCTGGAGCTCGGCGTTAACAAGCTGCCTGCTGGGCTTTCCTCATTTTTATCCTGTTGGTGTCTCAGTCTCTCCTCAGGATCCTGGAGACCCCCAAAGGCCGTGCTGCTTTCAGAGTGTCCAGTGGCTTCAATGGACTCCTGTCCCTGCTCTCTGACCTGGAGGGGTCGCTCCAGGAGCCCCCGCTGCAGATGTGGGGGATGGTGTCCCCCAGCCAGACCCTGGACCTGGTCCTGCACACTCTCTGTGCCTTGTCCGCGGCGTTGCACCTGGACCCCGTCAACGGTGACTTCTTCAAGAGGAATGGGCTTTTTGAGAAGTTGGCCGAGGACCTGTGTTTGCTGGGCTGTTTCGGAGTGCAGGAGGAAGAGGGAGGCCCTCTGCACTCCGGGGCGGACACAAAAGCCAGGCCCTTTGCTGACTTGCTGAGTGCGGCCTTTACCTCTGCCAGCCCATTCCCACCCAAGATTCAGAGCTGCCTCCAGATCCTCAGCTTTCTGGACAGCATGGCCAGTGGCACCCTTCACCTGCGCAGAGACCTGAAGGAGTCCCCGAGGGCTGGGCAGGAGCCAGTTGTGAATGCCCAGAGGGAAGAAGCTGGCAGGGACCCCCAAGGCAACTTCAAGCAGTGGCCGGACCTGGAGGAGAGGTAGAGCTGTGCTGCCTGCTTCTGTTATCGGGTCATTAGTGTATTTCTCTCTCCTGTTTTCTCCCAAATATCCTGTGCATGTGTAGTGGGCCGGAAGCCTAGACCTGCAAACGGGGTGTGTGTGTGTGTGTGTGTGTGTGCGCGCAAGTGCGTGTGCAAAACTGTCACGGGACATTTTTTCCTTTAAATCAAGTTAACTTTGACTCCAATCTCCTTTACTGTGGGAGCTGGCGGAGAACCAATCTGAGTCAATACGTGGTTAGAGGATGCTTTTGAGTTACACAAGAACTGGGAGCCTTCTCAGATCTTGGAAACCAAGGGCAGAACTCTGCCGATAAGCTCACTTTCTCTTTCGCCATCTTTGCTGCTGCTCCGGGGAGGCTTGGTGCCTGTGCCCAGCCTCCCTGGTGTGCTGGGCAGCCTTTGCCTTTGGGAGCCTTAGCTTACCCACTGCCCCCACCCCTGCCCCTGCTCTGCCAGGGATGAAGTCCTTTGACTTGCAGGATAACCACAGTAACCTTTCCTCTTGTTCTTTCTGGCTGCTTCAACTTCTCGTAACAAAGACAATCATCTCGGCTTAGCTCTCAGGCCCATCTCCTCCATGAGCCCAGACTTTTGTAGACAGTGCTTTGCTTTCATTCCTCTAAGACAGACTTCCACTAAAGCAAGGGAGCACAAAGCACACCGCTCCTTCCTTCGGAGTGGCAGGGGAAGAAAATGAAAGAGCATAGCAACAATAGTGGGTCATCTTTTTTATTCCACTAAGGTAGCAATGACAAAACACAAATTAGTATTGCACTAAACTATCCTGCCTACCACCTCTCCACACCATCTGACGTTTGCTGCCATGGGACCCCCTTCTGAGAGACGTTGTGCCCTTTTATCCAAAGATGTTGGATTGGCCAGACAGCAGTGCTGGGGGATGGTGGTGAAGGGGACCGATGCCAAATCTCCAACTACGTAGATAATCATATCATTGTTCTTATTTCTCCAGCTAATTTGCTAAATTAATTGGTTTTCTAACCTTACATTTGCATAGACACCAACTTGCTCATGAAATATTTATTGCTGCCTTTGATTTGCTAATTTTTATTTATTTTATTTTATTTTATTTTTTTTTAAAGATTTTATTTATTTATTTGACAGAGAGAGAGATCACAAGTAGGCAGAGAGGCAGGCAGAGAGAGAGAGAGAGAAGCAGGCTCCCCACTGAGCAGAGAGCCTGATGCGGGCTCGATCCCAGGACCCTGAGATCATGACCTGAGCCGAGGGCAGAGGCTTTAACCCACTGAGCCACCCAGGCGCTCCTGATTTGCTAATTTTTAAAAAGGACTTTTGTTCATGAGAAAGATTGGCCTTTCACACTCTTTTCTTGACTATTTTTACTATCCAGTTTATGGTAGCCACCTAAAGCGAGTTGGGCATTGTCGTCTCTTCTTTTCTCTGGAAGAGTTTACGTAAATAAAGATTACTGTTCCTATTCCTTAGCTTTGTGATAGAATTTGCCAGTAAAAACCTCGTAAGCCCCATGTTTTCTTGTAAGAAGATTTATTTTTGTGAGAATAAATTCATATTTCTTCTTGAATCATTCTCAGTAATTTTGCAAGTTCATTTTCCCATTCCAAGTTCCAATTTACTAGCATAAGACTGTTCACAATATCCTCTTAACTTTTTGCTTCTGACATGATCATTTGCTTCTTTTCTGTCCCCTGCACCCCAGCACCCCAGCATTCTTGACAGATTTTTATTTATCAGCGTGTCCCAGGAGCCAACTTTCAGCTTTTCCTATCTCTCATACATATGCTTTCTATTTGTTTTTATTTGGTTTTTCTTATTATGTCCTCTACTTTCTTTGGGTTCATTCTGGTATTCTTCTCTTTAATTTAATTGATTAGGAGACTCATTTTCAGTTCTCTTTTTAAATGCAAATTTCTGTCACTTTACTTGAGCTGTATCACACAAGTTTCATTATGTTGCCCTTTCAATATTATTCAGTCCTAAATATTTTAATTTCTTTTGTGACTTATAGTGTGATTCTTGAGTCTTGTTTGAATTGTGAATTTCCAAAGTTACAGAGTATTTTTGGTCATCTTTCATTGTTGTTGAGTTCTAATTTTATCATCAATAGAAAGGGGGGCTGTATGATGGTAGTGCTCTGAAATTAGTTGAACTTGACTTTGTGGCCTCCCATGTGACTAATCTTCATAAGTGTTCCATGGGTGCTTGAAAAGAATGCACATTTTCCCGTTGTAACACTCAATGTTCTATTTCTGTCCTTTACATCAAATTTGTCTATTGTCTTCTTCAAATTTTCAGATTATTTAATCTGCTTGACACATCAGTTACTAAGCTATGTGCTATGTTAGATATTTTTCACTGTAGTGATAGATTTGTCAATTTCTGTTCATTTTTGCCTTACATCTGAGGCTATTAGAATCACACATATTTACAATTTTTATATCATCTCATGGAATCAAAAATTTTCACCTTCTATGGTGACCTTCTTTATCCCCAATAATACATTTTGCCATAAAAACAATTTTAGGGGCGCCTGGGTGGCTCAGTGGGTTAAGGCCTCTGCCTTCGGCTCAGGTCATGATCTCAGGGTCCTGGGATCGAGTCCCGTGTCAGGCTCTCTGCTCAGCGGGGGGCCTGCTTCCCCCTCTCTCTCTGCCTGCCTCTCTGCCTGCTTGTGATCTCTCTCTCTCTCTCTCTGTCAAATAAATAAATAAAATCTTAAAAAAAATAAAAATAAAAATAAAAAAACAATTTTATATAATCACAATAAGGCTATACAAGCTTTCTTTTGGTTAGTATGTGCCTGGAATTTTTTAAAAAATTCTTTTGTTTCAAGCTTTCTGGGTCCTAATGTTTTAGGTGTTTCTTTTGTCAACACTAAAGAGCTAGTTTTGTTGTTGCTTTATTTTGTCATTTAACCCAGTGTGGTATTTTTTGGTTACTGAAGCATGTGCTTCATTTACATTTTTATAATTATTAATATGTTTGGAATGATTTCTACTTTGCTATTTTGTATTTTCTATTGTCCCACTTTTTCTTTTGATTTTTTTCCTCGTCTTCTTTTGAATTATTAGAATTCTAATTTTTTAATTGAATTTTTCCCGTTGACTAATTTGGATCTTATACTCTCTGTTAGTCTTTTAGTGGTTACCCTAAAATAATTTAAGTCATCCTCACAATGTTTAAGTATTTACTCTGTTTACTATTGCTATTTATCTTTATCCTCTTTCCAATACATATGTGTTACATGTGTAATATGTAAACATTTAATTTAACTCTTTTTTTTAAAGATTTTATTTTTTTTTTAATTTATTTAACAGAGAGAGAGAGATCACAAGTAGGCAGAGAGGCAGGCAGAGAGAGAGGGAGAAGCAGGCTCCCTGCTGAGCAGACCCTGAGATCATGACCTGAGCCAAAGGCAGAGGCTTTAACCCATTAAGCCACCCAGATGCCCCTTAATTTAACTCTTAAATGTATACTTATATTTCTAATGTATATATTACTGTTGCCTAATATTAATTCGGGGCCATCATCAGTCTAATTGAAATCTAATTTTAGATAATCCATCAAATAAGGTATTTATTCATGTATTTTTTTGTTGAGGTATAATTGACATATAGCGTTATATTACTTTCAGGTATAAAACATAGTGATTCAATATTTGTATATATATATATTTTAAAGACTATATGAGAGAAAGAGAGAGAGAGAATGCTCAAGTGGAGTGAAGGGCAGAAGGAGAGAATCTCAAGCAGACTTCTCACTGAGTATGGAGCTCGATGTGGGGCTCGAGCTCACAACCCATGAGGTCATGACCTGAGCGGAAACCAAGACTTGGACACTCAACCGACTAAGCCACCCAGACACCCCTCAGTATTTGTATATATTGGAAAATGATCACCACAGTAAGTCTTGTAATTGACACCCATCACCACACTAGTTACAATTTTTTTTTCTTATAGTAAGAGCTTTTAAGATTCATTCTCCTTGCAACTTTCAAATATACGACATAGTATTATTAACTGTAGTCACCACGCTGTACCTTATATTCCCATGACTTATTTATTTTAAAACTGGAAATTTGTACCTTTTGACTGCCTTCACTTATTTTGCCAACCCTCTGTGCCTTGCTTCTGGCAACCCCCTGTGTATTCTCTGTATCTATGAGATCTTTTTTTTTTTTTTTATTTCACATGTACGTGAGATCATGTGGTATTTGTCTTTCTCTGAATTATTTCACTTAGTATAATGCCCTCAAGGTCTATCCATGTTGTCACAAATGACAAGATTTCCTTCTTTTTATGATGAATAATATTCCACTGTGTATATATACACCACATCTTCATCCATTCATTTATTAATGGTCACTTAGGTTGTTTCTGTATCCTGGCTATTGTAAAGAATGCTGCAATATACATAGGAGTGCATGTATCTTTTTAAGTTGGTATTTTCATTTTCTTCAGATAAATATTCAGAAGTAGAATTGCTGGATCATATGGTAGCTCTATTTTTAATTTTTTGAGGAACCTTCATATTGTTTTCCATAATGGCTGCACCAATTTACATTCCCACCAATACTGCATGAGCGTTCATCACCAACACTTGTTATTTCTTGTCTTTTTGATGATAACCATCCCAACAGGTGTTGAGGTGGTGTCTCATTGTGGTTTTGATTTGCATTTCCTTAATGATTAGTGATGTAAAGCACTTTTTCATCACATATATCTTCTTTGGAACATCTCTTCAGATGTTCTGCCCATTTTTTTAAGAGATTTTATTTATTTATTTGACAGAGAGAGAGAGAACACAAGCAGGGAGAGCAGAAGGCAGAGGGAGAGGGAGAGGGAGAAGCAGGCTTTCTGCTGAGCAAGGAGCCCAATTTGGGGCTTGATCTCAGGACCCTGGGATCATGACCTGAGTCGAACGCAGATGCTTTAGCAACTGAGCCACCCAGGCACCCCGTTCTGCCCATTTTTGATTGGATTTTTTTTTTTGGTATTGAGTTGTATGAGCTCTTTATATATTTTGGGTATTGACCCTTTATCATATATGCAATTTGAAAAATATTTTCTCCCATTCTGTAGGTTGCCTTTTCATGTCACTGATGGTTTCCTTTGCTCTATAGAAGCTTTTTAATTTAATGTAGTTCTACTGGTTCATTTTTGCTTTTGTTGTTTTTGCTTGTTGTGTCAAATCCATAAAATCATTGCCAAGACCAATGTCAAGGAGCTTACCACCTATGCTTTCTTTTAGCAGCTTTATGGTTTTAGGTCTTATGTCAACATCAAGTCTTTAATCCATTTTGGGTTAATTTTTGCATATGGTGTAAGGCAGTGGTCTAGTTTCATCCTTTTGCATGTGGTTGTCTAGTTTTTTCTCAACAGCATTTGTTGAAAAGACTGTCCTTTCCTTACTGTATAGTCTTGGCTCCTTTGTCATAAACTAATTGACCACATGTATGTGGGGTTGATCTGGTCTCTCTATTCTGTTCCATTAATCTATGTATCTTATGCCAATGCCATACTATTTTGATTACTCTATCTTTGTAATATCATTTGAATTCAGGGAGCATGATGCCTCCTGCTTTGTCCTTGTTTCTCGAGGTCGTGACATTTCTCACTGTAGTGGTACCACAGTGGTACTTTGTGAGACAGGCCTTGACCAGATTCCAGGCCCTTCTCTGCTTGCTTTGTCTTGGGGAGAATTCCCTTTCTGAGGCTCCCTGATCTCTCTATCCTGGGGAAGGGTGTCCTTGAGGAGGCCTCTACCCTGGCCACCTGGGAAGCATGGAGGTCAACTTGGTATCTCAGCATTGAACCTTATGCTACTAGCTGTTAGAGAGTAGGGAAATAGTTGTCAGCACCAGAAGGCATTAGTAAGTGGTATTGAGTGATGAGAAACCATAGTCATTTTTCAAATGTCTCTGGGAACTAAGCACTAAATACCTCTATTCATTTAATTCCCTTCCAATCCTAGAACTTTACTAATAAAGAAACCAAGGCTAAGAAAGGATAAATGGCCAAAGTCACACATTTAGTAAGTAAGCAATAGAACCAGATTCCGATCCCAAGTCTATTTCCAAAACCTGTGTGTGTGTGTGTGTGTGTGTGTGTCTGTCTGTCTGTCTGTCTGTCTGTATGTTTCTGTGTGTATATGTGCTTCCTGCTTCTTCTGGAAGCTCCCACAATGATGGCGATGATTTTCCAACTGTTCTGACATAATAGCTTACAGTTTGAAGTTGGTCTCTAACCTATAGAAGGCATCAACCCACATTCTGTACAGATTAATCCTGTGTCAGATGTCATCTGGGTTTCATGATGAGTAATTTTAAAATGTATAAGAGTCAGATTTCATAAATAGAGCAATTTTTTCCTCATTAAAAGAAATACATCACCCTCAACCTTTCCTAATGGTTAGAGAATAAATGAAACCCTAGCCTCTCATGAGAGAATCTGGGGGATAAAGGCAGGGTGGTGGGCTGGGAATGGGGGACAGGGTGCTCATCCTTGCCCATCACAAACACTTGGCATCTTCTTGGACAAGTGCCTTGGCTCAGCCCTGTCTGTGCAAGGTGGGCCTTGCTCTCCAGGGAGGAGAGGCAGAGACTGTGGGCCTTGGACTCAGGCCAAATGCTCTATGCCTTAGTGGCCATGTTCCTTGATCCTGTTGCTTTATCTCTCTGAGCTCCAATTTCCTGATTTGAAGGCCATGGTAATAAAAGTATCCACTTTGAGGGCTGCCGTGAGGTGGGGGTCGGAGATGATAACGGTGCTAGTCACTGTGACCACAGCTGCTGTCTCCCAAGTACTTGTGTGCAGGATGCTGTGGTCAGCTCTCCACAAGCATTAGTTGGTTTAATTCGTGTAACAACGATGATTTAAGTAACATTGTTCACAAAATGGAAGTTATATATTATGGAATTGCCCAAATACATATGCAGTATGCAAGACTCTGTTGGCTGCCAGAGGACTTGGTTCCTGCCTAGACTTTGACCTCTCCTGGCCCCTGCTGGGCCTCGTGAGCTGACTTCTGTTCATTATATCGACAAAAGGAACGACATCAATGACTTAGAGTTTGAACCCAAGTTGTGGCTGTAACATAGATCTGTAAGGGGACATGCTGCCCAGGAAGGCAGTGTGCGCCAGGCAAAGACAAGGTGGCAGTGGATGCTCGGCTGACCAGAGCCCTAACCAGTCCTTTGTTCTCCTCTGCTGCTGTTCATCCGGAATTAATAACCACCCAGTAGATATCATGACGTCCAAAACCCAGTAAGATGTTACCTTCTGGACGTACATAATATATGCTCTCAATTCAAAAGACCCAGTGAGAGTGGTTGGTAAACTGTGAAGTTGAAGTATGTGAATCTTTTGCCTTTTTCACAGTGGCTGTGGCTCAAATATTTCTACATACCCACGCCTCTAGGATAGTCTAGGGGTTTGCTGGAATCAGAAGCTCTGCAGACCAGGCTGCATTAGGGCCTGACTTTGTGCAGCTCTCTCTGAGGCCTGTGGACCCTGGGATGGAGGCATTTTGGAGGGTGTCCCTCTGATGCTCGCCCCCACTCAGTCCTCCTTGACATTAGCACCCTATTCTCCAAGATTCAATTCCCCGGGGGCAGTCTTGGATCTGGATCTTAGGTGGCCTTGGAGGGTGGCCCGGCTTTTTCCCTGGTGACTCCCCTGAGCTGTCACCTCCCAAAAGGGTCTTTCTCTGTCACACCTGCCATTCTGACTGGGCTTGCTTTTCCACGCTCCTCTGGATGGCCAGGGATTGAGTGTGTGTGTGTGCGCATGCAGACATATGTGGGGACTTGTGTGTGTGCATGTGCACATATGAGTACATTGGGTGTTGGGTGTGCATCTCAGGTGCGAGAACCCAGCTGAGCAGGAAGCATCTGCCCAAAGCCTGTCGTCCCTCCTGTGGAGCTGTGGCTTTGCAGGGAGCTTTCTCTTAAACTGCCATGCACTAGTGGGCCGTGACCCCCCAGCTGACTTTTCATTTTCGGCAGTTTCGCTTCTGGCAGCCAGGCATGGTCTGGAAGCTGGTGATCCTCCTTCCGACGAATCGTCAGCAGGCCAATAGTAGCCTAACATGGCGTCCCATGCCTGGTCATCCACGTGACTCCATCTCTAGGTATTTTATCGCTTCTGTCACCACAAGAGGGGTGAGTAGGGCACAAGAAGATACTTGGACAGAGAGACCACATTCACGTAACTTTTATTACCGCATATTGTTAGAATTTTTCTATTTATTATTAGTTGCTATTAATCTCTTACTGTGCCTAATTTATAAATTAAACTTTATCATAGGTACGTATGCTTAGGGAAAAAAACCAGGATATACAGGGTTTGGTACTCTCGGGGGGTTTCAGGAACCCCTGTGGATAAGTGAGAACTATAGTTTCTTGTGGCTTTTTTTTTTTTTTAAGATTTTTTTCTTTATTTGAGAGGGCGAGAAATAGAGAGAGCGCGTGCGCCTGCACATTGATGGGCGGGGCAGAGGGAGAAACAGACTCGTTGCTGAGCAGGAAGCCGGTCTCCAAGCCGGTCTCTGGGCTTGATCCCAGGACCCTGGGATCATGACCGGAGCTGAAGGCAGCCGCTTAACCCACTGAGCCCCCCAGGCGCCCCTCTTGTTGTGGCTTTTGAGATGGCTGACTGCAGCTGCCATGCAGCCTGGTGTGGAGCCAGTCCCCCCACTGCCGCAGGATGGCCGCCCTAGTGTGTCCCTAACGCGGCTCCCCGACGGTGGTGGCACGGCTCTTCCTTTAGAAGGCTGCTCCCGCCTGTGCCTCTCTGGCTCACTTCCTGGTACACATCTAGTCTGGAGAACGCGAGTCCAGAAGTTCAGTAAGCACTCAGGGAATGCCCGCACCAGTGCCAAGCGCTCGGGGCCAGGCACTGGTGAGTACTTGGGGGAAGCGACAAATGACCCCTGGCCTAGCCCTACACTGGGGTGTGGGAGAATCCGAAGTGTGAGCAGATCATTGTACCACTGGTGGATGCCACCCAGGGCAGCCCCAGAAAATAAGGGGGAATGGAGCGGCGCACCTGACACGGCATGGGACAGGGGTCCCGTGGGGCCTTCCTGGGTGAGGGGATCCTGAGCTAAGCCAGGATGAGAGAGACACGTGCCTGGATTGGGAGGGGATGGAGAGGGCATTCCCAAGCCTGAAAGACAGACCCCACATCAGCCATGCTGAGTGAGGAAAGCCCAGAGCCTTGGCAGGGATTACAGAGACTAAAAGCCACACACTTGAGAGCAGTGCTGAGAACTGAGCCTGGAGGGGGGTCCTGGCATGAATGGCCCGTGGGCTGGCAGGAAGGGATGGTATTTCGTGGGGAGCAGGCAGACAGATTGCAGAGGCCACGCTGGTGTGTGCGTATGTGTGAGAGTGTGTGTGAGGGTAAGAGTGTGAGTGTAAATGTGTGATTGTGGTTATGTGTATGAGTGTGAGTGTGTATGAGTGTGTGTGTGTGTGAGAGAGAGAGAGAGAGAGAGAGAGAGTGAGGAGGGAGAGAGATGGATAGAAATGAGAATGAGGAGGGGGAGGAAGGCAGGAGTTGGGGGTCCATCCCCAGAACGATGGCCATGGCGGGCATCCAGACAACAGGCTGCTGGCGGGAGAACCTTTAGAGACCTATTTAGGACATAATGTCCTGGCCTTGGTAGCCAGTGGAATGAGCGAGGGGGAGGAGGGGCTGGCCCAGACCCTGTTAGGGAAAACCCTGGTGGAAGATTTGGTTTGGGAGAAGGTGGTGGTTGTCTCGGGTACCCTGTGCAGACTGCCAAAATGAGATTGTATTCCTTTTAATTTTCTAATGAAGTACTCAGGAATCCACTGGCCGTAGTAAGAAGAGATAGAGTAGCCTGAGCCTGTCCAGAGAATTTGGGTATCGTCTGGATGAAGGATAGTCTGACTTCCACAGCTAGGCAGGAAAAATACCTGGATCGGATCTGAGCACCATCACTTACCATGTGCCGCTGCTGTGGTCACAGGGCGGGGGGGGGGGGGGGGGTGGGGAGAGCCAAGCTCAGGCTCTGTGTGCTGTGATGTGGTCCCACTGGTTCTGATACCTTACAGGCCTCTGGATTCTTTGAATGAAATGATATCACTCTTATTTTGTAAAACTCGACCAAGCATCCTTCTTCCCCTGTCCTCACCTCTGGGCCTTGAGAGATACAGATAAATCATGTATATAATCTTGGATTATAACTTTCAGTTACATGCACAGGTCTTTTGCAAGATAGATTGAGCCATCCAGGAACACTAGGTCATATGGGATACCACTGTCCTCCCTCCTTGACATTCAGAACCCCATCCTCATTCCTGCTTTTGGGATCCACACCTCAGAGCAATGCTTCTCCAAGTATGGCCTATAGCCCACCTGCCCGCATCAGAATCAGTTGTGAAGGTGCTAAAACACAGTCTCCTAAACCAGATTTCTTGAATCACAGTCACTGGGGTTGGAGTTTAGGTTTCTGTTCTTTGGTTTTTGTTTTTGTTTTTGTTTTTCTTTTTTAAGCTTCTCTTATATTTTTAAGCACATTAAATTTTAAGAACTTGGCCCCAGGTGCTGGGCATCTTTTCCTTAAAAACATTTTTTAACATCTAATTTTTTTTATTAAAGTGAAATTCATATAACATGAAATTAACAATTTAAAAGCAGACAACTCAGTGGCGTTTAGTGCATTCATGATGTGTGCAAACCCACCTCTGTCTAGTTCCAAAATATTTTCATTATTCTAAAAGGAAAACCCTATATATATTCCCATTCCTTCAGCCAACCCCTGTGCAAACACCAATTTTTCTGTCTCTTTGGATTTACCTATTCTGGTTAATTCACACAAATAGAATCATACAATACGTAGTCTTTTGTATCTGGCTTCTTTCACTTAACACATTTTCAAGGTTTGTTCCCATTGTAGTATGTATTAGTACTTCATTCCTTTGTTATGTGTGAATGTCCTCCCACTGTAGGTATACACCATGATTTGTTTATCCATTCATCTGATGATGGACATTTGGCTTGTTTCCACCTTTCAGCTATTGTAAATAGTGCTGCTGTGAACATGTGTGTAAATGTATTTGAGTATTTGCAGCCCTTTTGTGTAAATTTATAGGAGTGGAGTTGCTGGATCAAATGATAATTCTACGTTTAATTTTTTGAGGAACTTCCAAACAGTCTTCTGTGGTAGCTGAACAAATTTTATATTTACCAGCAATGTGTGGGGATTCCAATTTCTCCAGATGCTCACCAATACTTGTTTTCCATTAAAAAAATTATAGCTGTCCTAGTGAGTGGGAAGTGAAATCTCATTGTGGTTTTGATTTGAAGTTCTCTAATGGCTAGTGATGTTGGGAATCTTCATGTGGTTGCTGGCCATTTGTATATCTTCTTTGGAGAAATATCCAGGTCCTTTGCTCATTTTAAAATTGAATTGTTTCTCTTTTTGTTGTTTAATTGTGTAATTTCTTTGTATGTTACGGATAATAGACACTTATCAGATATATGATTTGCAAATATTTTCTCCCATTCCGTAGGCTCTTTTTTCATACTTTTAATAATGTCCTTTGATGCTTAAAAGCTTTTCATTTTGATGAAATCTATTTTATCTAATTTTTCTTTTGTTGTTCATGTTTTTGGTGTCACATGAAGAATCCATTGCCAAATCCTAGGTCATGAAGATATACCTCTATGTTTCTCCCTAAAAATTTTATGGTTTTAGCTCTTATGTTTAGGTTATTGATCCATTATATGGTGTGAGGCCAGGATTCAACTTCATTCTTTTGCATGTGGCTATGCACTTCTCTCAGCACCATGTTTGACGATTCTATTCTTTCCCCACTGAATGGTCTTAGCATCCTTGTTGAGGACCCTCAGTTCATTCTACTAGACTATGTGTCTGTCCTCAAGCCAGTGATTTTCTTATGTTGAATCACTCACACTCTTGTATTCCCGGGATAAACCTCACTTGATCATAGTGTATAATTCTTTAAATATGCTGTTAGATTTGGTTTGCTAGTATGTTGTTGGGGATTTTTGCATGTATATTCTTTTGGGATATTGTCTGTTGTTTTCTTTTTTCTTTTTTCCCCTCTGTGTAGCTTTGGTATCAAGGTAGTAATATAGGCTTCCTTGCTGTTCCCTGAACATGCTGGACATACTCCCACCTTAGAGCCTTTTGCATTGGCTGTTCCCTTTGCTTGAAATGCTTTTCCCTCGTGGGATCAGGAAGGAGACAAACCATAAGAGACTCCTAAACTCATGAAACAAACTGAGGGTGGCTGGGGGGTAGGGGCCGGTAGGGATAGGGTGGCTGGGTTATGGACATTGAGGAGGGTACGTGCTATGTTAAGTGCTGTGAAATGTGTAAGCCTGAGGATCCACAGACATGTACCCTGGGGCAAATAATACATTATGTGTTAATTAAAAAATAAAAAAAATTTAAAAAAATAAAAAGAAATTTCTAAAAATAAAAAAAATAAAAAATAAAAAATAAAAAAAAAGAAATGCTTTTCCCTCGGATATCTGCCTCCCTCCTTCAAGTCTGCCCAATTGTCACATTCTCAAGGAAGCCAACTCTACCACCCAAATTAAAATTGAAAATTGCTTCCCTCCTCCACCCTAGCACTCTTCATTCTTTCTCTGCTCAAATTTTTTCTCACAATGGCAGTTACATAAAATATAATTTATTTATTCATGGCAATATTATATTAATATATTATACTATATTATAATAATGTATGTATTGTACAATAATAACTCTTATTATTTATAATTTACACATTTATTATGTTTATCTTCATTATGTATCCTCTTCCTCTCACATCCTGGGTATGGGCTTCAGTTTGCTTAATTTATAGATGTATCCAAAGTGCCTGGCAAATACTTAGGTCAATAAATATTTGTTCAGTTGAACTGAATAAATTAACACCAATGCTTTCACTCCTGGCACCTTAGCCATCCTTCTAAGGCTAGTGGTGCCAAGGACAATCTGACCATGGATTTTAAGAAGAGCACTGTGGACACAATGTTTGAAAATCAGGTGTTTGTAACTGGGATTCGATTTATGGGTTTTTGTGTGTTTGTTTTTATTTTTATTATTAATTTTTGAATTTATATGCAGTAAAAGTACCTTCTTTGCTGTGAAGTTCTATGGGTTTTCATTCACTTAATTTCGAGCTATGTGACCACCACCACAATTAGGACACAGAATTGTCCCATCACCTCAAATAGTTCCTGAATGTTGCCCCTTGATAGTGAAATCTTTTCTCTACCCCTAGACTCTGGCAACCACTGATATATCTTTATAGTTTTGGCTTTTCCAGAATACCATATAAACACAGGTATACAATGTGTAATCTTTTTTTTTTAATTATTTTTTTAAGATTTTATTTATTTATTTGACAGAGACAGAGAGATCACAAGTAGGCAGAGAGACAGGCAGAGACAGAGGAGGAAGCAGGCTCCCCGCTGAGCAGAGAGCCCGACGTGGGGCTTGATCCCTGAGATCATGACCCGAGCCGAAGGCAGAGGCCCCAACCCACTGAGCCACCCAGGTGCCCCTACAATGTGTAATCTTTTGAGGCTAGCCTTTCCATTCAGCATAAGGCCTTTGAGATCCATCCAGTTTTTTGTATGAGTTGTTCATTCATTTTTATTGCTGAGTAGTACTCCATTGTATGGATGCCAGGATTTTCTCTATCTGTAGTGTGTCTTTCCATCTTTAAAGTGACTTTTACAGAATGAAAATCTTTAATTTTGATGCAGTACAATTTATTAATGTTTTCTTTTATTGGGCTTTTGGTATCATGTCTAAGAATTCTGCCTAGCTCAGGGTCACCAAGATTTTCTCCTGTGTTTTCTTTTAAAAGTTGTATAGGTCTGTGATTCATTCTGAATTTCTTTTACTGCAGGGTATGAAGTTTAAGCCAAGATATTTTTATTTTGCATTTGGATATCTAATTTCTCCTATGCCATTTGTTGAAAATATTGCCCTTTTCCATTGAATTATTTTTGTACCTTTGTGAAAAATCAATTGGCCTTATTTGTGAAGGTCTTTTTCTGGACTCTATTCTGTTCCATTGATCTGTGTGTCTACCTTCATTAATACTGTGTTGATCCCTGTAGCTTTGTAGTAGTCATAAAACCAGCAAATGTGAGTCCTCCAAATGTATTCTCTCTTTTTAAAATTGCTTTGATTATTTAAGTTCCTTTGCCTCTGGTTGTTCTAGTATATGTAAATATAATGATCAGCTTGCCTACATCTACAAAAACTGTTGGGATCTTGATTAAAATTGCCTTAAGTCTATAGATGAATTTGGGGAGAGTTGAGACAACTATATTACATCTTCCAACCCACAAATATTGTATGTTTTTCCTTTTATATAGGTCTTTCTTCCTTTCTTTTTTCTTTTTTTAAATCTAGTTCTATGGTAATTAGAATACAGAGCCAGCACATTTTTTTTTTTTTAAAGATTTATACCTAAGTGTTTAATGATTTTTCAAGCATTATTTTAAACGGCGTTTTTTGAAGTTTTGTTTTCCAATTGTTTACTCCTAGTATATAGGAATATGTTTAATTTTTACATGTAACTGTGTATCCTGAGACCTTGCTGAATTCACTTATTAGTTCTAGGAGTATTTTTTTTTTTTTAATATATTGCTTGGGAATTTCTCTGTAGACAATCATGTTGTCCACAAATAGTGAGGTTTTATGTCTTCCTTTCCCATCTGTTATTCCAACATGGTATTAAATAGGAGTGGTGAGAGCAGACATCCTTGCTTTGTCCTTAGTCATGGGGAGAAAGTCTTCCGTCTTTTGCCATCAAATATTATATCAGCTATGTTTTTTTTTTCTTTTCTTCTTTTTTTTTTTTAGGTGCCCATCATCAGGTTATGGATGATTCCTTCTATTTCTAGTTTACTGATAATTTTTTATCAAGAACAAATGTTGAATTTTTCAAATGCTTTTTTCTGTGTATGATCATGTTTCTTTTCTTCTTTAGTTTATTAATATGATGGATTACATTGATGGATTTCTTCTTTTTTTATTTAAATTCAAGTTAGGTAACATATAGTGCATTATTAGTTTCAGAGGTAGAGTTCAGTGATTCATCGGTTGCATATAACACCCAGTGCTCATTATATCACGTGCCCTACTTAATGCCAAAAACCCAGTTACCCTATCCCTCCATCCCCTCCCCTGCAGCAACCCTCAATTTATTTCCTAGAGTTAAGAGTCTCTTATTGTTTGCCTCTCTCCGTTTTTATCTTATTTCATTTTTCCTTCCCTCCTTTTATGTTCATCTGTTCTGTTTCTTAAATTCCACAAAGAGTGAAATCATTCGGTCTCTGTCACATTGACTGGTTTTTGATAGTGAAGCAGCCTTGAATTTATATGATAAGTCCAATTGGTCATAGTGCCTTATTTATTTTATATAAATTATATTTGATTTTTAAATAGTTTTTCAGGATTCTTGAACCTATATTTAGAAGAGATGTTTGCAGGTAGTTTTCTGTAGTGGCTTGGTCTGCTTTTGGTACCAGGGTAATTTTGACCTCATGAAATGCACTGGGAAGTGTTCTTTTGTATTTTTTGAAAGAAACTGTATAGAATTGGTGTTATTTATCTTTAAATGTAGAATTCACCAATGTAAAAGTCTGGGCCTGGAGTTTTCTTTGTGGGAAGGCCTCTAACAACATAATCAGTTTTTGGAATAGCCATTAACTATTTTGGTTATTTATTTATTCTTGCTTGACTTTTGGTAGTTTGTGGCTTTGAATGAATTGGTCCATGTCATTTAAGTTGTCAAATTTGTGCACACAGAGTTATTTGTAGCATTTTCTTATTATCTCTTTAATGTCTGTGGGGTGTGTAAGGATATTCTCTCTTTGATTATTGATATTGATAATTTGTGTCTTTTCCCTTTTTTGTTAGTTTAGCTAATGGTTTTTCAATTTTTAAAATGTTTTTGAGGAACTAAATTTTTACTTTAGTTTCTCTATTGTTTTTCAGTTTTTAATTTCATTGATTTTTATTATCTTTATTATTATTTTTTCTTTTGCTTATTTGGGGTTTATTATTTATTTATTTATTTATTTACTTATTTATTTACTTATTTTTAAATAGTATCATCGATGCTCTGCCTTTTGGTTAAGATCAAGTATAAAATATAGTGTCTTAAGGTGAAAGCTATAGATTTTTAATTGGAGAACTTTCTTCTTTTATGATGTAAGCATTTAATCCTACATATTTTCCTCTATGCCCTGCTTTAGGAGCATTTCACAAATTTTTCTGATATATGTCCTTTTCGTTTAAGTTTAAAATATCTTAAAATTTTTCTTGAAACTTTCTCTTTGACCCATAGGCTATTTAGAAATGTGTTGTTTACAATATGAATGTACTGAATACTATTGAACTGTACACTAGAAGATGGCTAAGATAGGAAGTTTTAGGTTATTTGTATTTTACCACAATTAACAAGAAATATGTTGTTTAATTCCCACATACATGGAGATTTTCAGTTATCTTTCTATTCATTTTTAATTTAATTCTGTTATGATCAGAGAACATACTTTGTATGATTTTACTTATTTGATATGTTTTAAGGTTTATTTTATGACCTAGACTACAGTCTATTTTGACAATTTCCATAGGACGTGAAAAGTGTGTATTCTGAAGTTGTTGAGTGGAATGTTCAATCACATCAATTGGTTGATGGTGTCGTTCAGTTCTATACCTTTGATTATTTTCTGTCTACTTTTCCTATGAATTACTGAGAGAAGAGTGTTGAAGTCTCCAGCTATAATTGTGGATTTGTCTATTTGTCCTTTCACTTCTACTAGTTTTTCTTTATGAATTTTGATGCTCTGTTGTGAAGTGCCTAGACATTTTGGATGCTATGCCTCCTTTAATGATTGCGCAACATAAACTTTTTTTTTTTTTTTTTTTTTTACATTCCTGGTAATTTCCTTGCTCTGAAGTCTGCTTTCTCTAAGATTAGTAGAACCATACTAGCTTTCTTTTGATTAGTGTTAGCATGGTTTAAATTCTATCTTTTTTTGTTTAACCTATCTACATCATTATATTTCATGTGGGTTTCTTTTGAGTGGCATAATTTTTTTTTTTCCATTCTGGCAATATGTGTCTATTAATTGATATATGTAGTCAGTTTTTACTTAATATAATTTTTTTAAAATATTTTATTTATTTATTTGAGAGAGAGAGAGCATAAGAGAGAACATAAGCAGGGCGAAGGGAGAAGCAGGCTCCCCATTGAGGAGGGAACCCAGCATGGGGTTTGATCCCAGGACCCTGGGAACAAGACCTGAGCCTAAGGCAGATGCCTAATGGACTGAGCCACCCAGGCGCCCCTTAATGTAATTTTTGATGTGTTTGGACTTAGGTCTACCATTTGGTTATGTTTTCTCCTTGTTCCCCCTTTTTTGTTCCTCTGTCCCTTTTTTGTTCCTCTGTTTCTCTTTCTCAAATAATCCACCTTTTTGTGGATTATTTGAATATATTTTAGTATTCAGCCTGAATTTATCTATTGAATTTTTAACTATCTCTTTTTATCTAGTTTTTTTAGTGCTTGTTCTAAGGATTACAGTCTACATATGTAACATTCTACTTAGAATTAATATATTTCTACCTATGCAGATCTCTTTATTCTTTGCTATTTTGTTGTAATTGTCATACATGTTACATCTAAAATATTTTGCTTTTAAAACCATCATACGTATTTTAAGAACTTAACAAACAATATAGTCTTCTATTATGTTTATCCAGTTATTTACCATTTCTCTTGTTCTTTCTTCATTCCTGAAATACCAAGTTTCTTTCTGTAATTGTTTCCCTCCCAACAGAAAAACCCCTTTTAGTATTTTAAAGAAAATCATATGATAAGAAATTCTCTTAGTTTTCCTTCATCTGAGAATCTATTTAATCTATTTATTTTGTCCTTATTTCTGAAAGATATTTTTGCTGGGTATGAAATTATGCATATTTCTTTTTAGCACTTTAAAGTTATTGTTCCTATACCTTCTAATTTCTCATGAGAAAATCAACAGTCATTCAAATTGTTGTTCCCCTGTTGTAATGTGTTGTTTTTCTCTGGCTGCTTTCTAGATTTTTTTTCATTGTCTTTAGAGTTTAGTAGTTTGACTATGACGTGCCTGGATACAGATTGTTTTGTTGATTTTGTTTTGGGTTTTGCTAAGCTTCTTGAATATTTACAGTTCTGTATACACCAAATTTAAAGAAACTGATGGCTAAAACCTTCCTGAACACTTTTTTTTTTTTTTTTTTAACACTACACTCTTTCTCCTCTTCTTCTGGAACTCCTACAATAGGATGTTAGATCTTTTAGTATTGTTACACATGAGCTTGAGGATTTCTTACATTTTAAAAAATCTTTTTCCTTTTTGTTGTTCAGATTGGGCAATTTCTATTGATCTGTCCTTAAATTCATGGACTCTCTCATCTCATTCTTTTATCGTTCTCATTTGGTGAGATTTTTAAATTTGTTATTGTATTTTCAGTTCTTAAATTTCCATTTGGTTCTTTTTTATTGCTCTCATTTCTTTACTGAGACTTCTTAGTTTTTCATTCATTTCAATAATATTCACCCTAATTCCTTAGAGTGTGGTATATAAACAGCTGATTTAAAGTTTTTGTCTGATTAAAAAAAATAAAATTTTTGTCTGATAGTTCCAACATCTGGGTCATCTCAGGCTTGTCATCTGTTGATTATCTTTTTCTGTGTGAGATATTGAGATTTCCCTGATTTGTTCTATGCTAAGTAATATCAGATTGTGTCCTGGACATTTTGAATGTTATGAACTCCGGCTCTTGTTGACATCTGGAGAATGTTGATTATTTTGTTTTACCAGGCAATCGACCAGGTTAGGTTTAGCCTACAAGTTCTTACCCACCTTCTGTGGACCATGTTTCCAGTATTAGTTTGGCTTCACAGACTTGGCAGTGAGTTTTGATCTATCCTCTATTTGCCCCACGGAGTTGCCAGTCTTGGGTGGTCTTTACCCTGGAGTTCAGTTCTCAAAGCCTTAGGAATGTGGTTTAGGGTCAGATCCACACGTGCAACTCAGAATTGAGCCCAGAGGTTGATACATAGTCTGACTTTCTTAAACCTCCTCCTCTTCATCGTCTCCCCAACACTTTATGGCTCCCAGGGGTCTCTTCCTTCTCCTCTGTTTAGGAAACTGAGGCTTTAGTTTCCCTCCTTTGCCATGTGCTTCCTACCACTGCATCCGTTTCTGGTGCCAAGCAGGGAAAGGAAAAAGAGAGACAAGAGCAATGGAGATTTTGCCTACACTCTTAGAACCATAGTTCTTCTGGGTAGAGAGAAGGATTGTCTTCTCCCAGACACTCAGACACCTGCCTGGCTGCTGCTACTGCTGTGAGGTTGCCCGGAGTCTGGCTGAGAAAGAATGAAGGAACCCAACAAAGAAAATCTCAGGGGTTCTCCTCCATGCTCTGTGACCTGTAGGAGCCTACTTTTCTGTTCCTCGGCCCAGAAACAGATGTTTTCTTGGTGCTCTGTCTTTTTCTGTATGTGGTGTACATTTCTGTTTTCAGATGCCCTCTGAGCCTATACCAAGGAATTCTGGAGGGGGACACCCCAGGAAATTCAGTGCCAGTTGCACGGTGCCTTGGGTTTGGTTTCCTTCTCTGCTACCATTTACTTTTCAGAGTCATCAGTGCACTGCTTATGTGTTCTGTGTGAGTTTTGAGTTGCATTCAGTGGGTAGGACAGAGTAGAGTGTGCCTACATCACCTGGAAGGGACTCAGAAACCCTTGTGTGTATGTGTCTAACATAAAGTGAGAGCCTCTCCATCTCCTTTATGTCTGGAGGGAAGGGGAGAAGACCAGGCAACTCACTTGCATTGAATATCAACCGTGAGCCAGCCACTGCGTCCTGGGGCCCAAAAGCATTATTCTATGTCTCTCTGAGAGACGTATGGTATTATGGGTTCCACTGTACAGTTGGGGAAAATTAGGCTCGGATTAATTAGTTCAAAGTTATATAGATCATAAGTGGTAGACTGAGGATGTGTATTATGGCCTGTTCGAGAAAGATTCAGAAAGGTTTGTGAAAAGCAGAAGAGACTAGAAAACTCAAAGCTGATATCCCGCTTGCCCTCTCTCTGCAGGGTGGACGAAGGGGACGCTGTGATCATGCACCCTGGGGTCCTGTGCATCATGGTGAGACTGCTGCCTCGGTTGTATCACGCAGACCACCCCCAGGTACTTGTAGATGAACACACGTATTTGTCTTTTTCACATGACGAATCATTTAAGCTCCTTCTGGCCAGACTTCTTCTTTTTTGCCTTTGCCCTCAGTACCCTGCATTAGCAGAGCCACCCTTGCAAAGCTCCTTCTGCAGGAGAGAGTCAGTATATCTGTGACCCTTGATTGAGTTCTGCTACCCTTCCTTCCAAGGCCATTTGAAACAGGTCATTTCTGCTGGTGAAGTGACCTACTAAAAACAGCAGCCAAATACAAACTAGCTGAAATGATACAACCTTCATGAGACAGCCCCTGGGTACGGAGGACAGCACTGGGCATTGGTGGGGCCAGAAGTCCTTTGCCCCCCAGCTAGTCATCCATCCTGTGGATGCTGGCTGTGATTGTGGCTCGGTGCTTTGTACAGGACACGCCGGGCTAACAAGATGGGCACTGTCCCTGGATCCTGTGTCCATCATGGGAACCAAGAGATTGTGCCAGTGCAGACAGACTAAATAAATAAGCCCACAAATGAATATACAATTACAAATTGTGACGAGTGATAATAATGGGGAAAAATAAGATGCTGAGAAAGAATAATGGGAATGGAGGTGGGGGAAGACCTGATTAAATCTAATTTGGAGGAAGGGGTGGAGGTCAGGGAAGCCATCTCCTAGATGGTGACATTTAAGCAGGGCCCTGAAAGATGAGTAGCAATTAACCAGGCAGGAAGGAGCCTGCTGCAAGCGGCTGGGGTTGGAGCAGAGGGGAAGAGTGGGAAATGTGCCAGATGGGGCAGGCACAGGAAGGCTGGAGCCCTGCTTATGTATGGTTTTATCCCAAGGGTGGCAGAAGCCTCTCAGATGAGTAGACGATGACTCTATCAGGTTTTTGTATCAAAATCTCTCTGTTTTTGCATGGGGAATGGCTGGGGAATGGGGACAGCATTTCGGAAGCTGTGGCTGCAGGACCACATTGAAGGGAGCTCAGCTAGGGTGGGGTCTGGGCAAGTGGGAAGAGAGAGGAGAGTCGGACTCACAGGACCCCGAGATGAGGTCCAGGGAGTAGGAAGAGGGAGAGTTAAACAAAAACAAAAACAAAACCAAAAACCCCCAAGTTTCTGTCTTTACAGAACAGGACAGGGCTCCACTGCAGGATGAAAGGATTGGTAAGAGAAGAAGGCAATTCTTGCTGAGGAACACCTGGAGAATGCACGCGCTGATGAGTGCAGAGGGAGGGAAATGAACTGAACCGAGCAACAGGCGTGGGGCTGGACCCTTTCATGGTTTGTCCTCATAGCAGTTTTCTCGGGAGTATTATCTGTCTCTATTTTCACCAGTGGGGAAACAGAGGCTCAGGTAATTTAAATGACTTGGAAGGATTCCCAGTTGGCGGACCCGGTATTAAATGTGGTCCTACCTGGTGGCAGGTCTCCTGGTCTTTCCCCCGTGCAGCTGTGACTTCTGTAGGAGGAATGAGGGGCACGGGTTGTGGGTTCAGCTGGACTTTGTCCAGGATCTAAAAAGGAAGTGATAGGTACTAGGAAGAAATGAACACTAGTGGTGTCAATAATCACAGCCTGAAAATGACAATGACCTAGTAAAATGTTGTAAGCCCTCCGAAATCAGCAAGAGAAGTGGCGTGGGGGAGCAAAAGCCTTGATGTGTGGGGAAGGAAACTGTTTTCACCAAGGAAATTCTGTAGTATTTCATACAGGGTTGCAAAAAAGGGCCGACCTGGTTCCATGTCTCTATGTCCCTTTGTAACTGGAATCTTTCTTTTGGTTCCTTTGCTGGAAAGTGACCATGAAGTAATGATGAAACCAATGAAGAGAGACACATCTCATAGTGAAATGGAATGCACTTACATTTTTCAACATTTACAACATTTACAGAAAATCAGGCTGGAGTAAAATGGGCTTGATTGCTTCTTTAGTTACCTGTTGCTGTGGGACAAAGTGCCGCCCAGTTAACAAACTATGTCGTTCTTTCTCATGGTGCCTGTGGGGCAGGAATTTAGACAGCTCAGCAGCGAGAGCTCATCTTTGCACCACAAGGTGATGGGTGGGCTGGACCATGTAAGATGTCTTCCTTACTCACACAGATAGCACCTCACAGGGCTGGCTCCAATGACAGGAGGCTCCTGGGCTGGGCCAGATGTCTGGGGCCTTGGTTTGAGCTGTTATAATAGGATTCTGGGTTCTCCTCCATGTAGCCCTCTCCATCTGGCCTCTGTCGTGTCCCTCCAAGTTGAATTCTCCATCAGGCCACACAGTAGCTCAGGGCTCCCAAGGGCACAAAAGCAGAAACTGCCAGGCCTTCTGAAGGCTTAGGCCTCGAACAAGCTGGCCTTGCTTCCACAGCATTGGTCTTTTGGTCAAAGTGAGTCACAGGTTCAGCTTAAACACAGTCAGAAGGGCCATATGCCTCCACTACTGATGTGAGGGGTTACATGTGTGTAGAGGACAGAGGGAATTGTTGGGGGTCATCTTTTAAGACCAGCACTGACTTGCCTTAAGCATCAACTGGTAGATAAAAATATTTGACCCTGAAATAAAGCATCTTCTAGTTCTTTACGTCTTCTAGTCTTTTAGTTGCCTCAAGTCTGGGGCCTTTACTTTCTTTACTTTGATATTCAAGACAGGGTCCACCTGGAGCAATTTGGAAACCAATCCACACTTAGGGTTACGTCTGTGCCAGGCCTGTTGATTTATCATTAGTCACAAGAGCTTATCCCAGCACACTAGAATCTTCCCATATTGCAGGGGCTTGAGGCTCAAGAAAGTTGGGTAACTTCCTACGGTCATGGAGCTGGTGAGGGGAGGTCTGGAACTCACTCCCGGGCCCCAGATCAAGGTGTGTTTGATGAATGGCTCTCTCACCTTTGCAGCTTTTGCAGAATGTAAGGTCATGAATTCTTGGCATTGTCCATTTTTCCAGGTGCAGTAGTTTCACAGTAAGGATGTCTGGCTTCCTTAGCTATATTTCCAGCCATGCAGTGTACCTGGAATGAGAATGACCAAGCCAGTGGTTTGGGCAGCCTGAGCAGCCAAATGGTTGCCCACGATGTGTCGCGCCAAACTCCACTGTGGTGATGACCGATGAAGCGATGCAGAGCAGAAAGTAGCCTGTCTCTCTGCTGCTAGTCCTAGGAAACTGTGGCTGAACCTGAGTTTCAAATAAACTCTGTGTGTTGTCACATTAGTGTATGGAGTGGAACTCACTCCTCTGTGATGGTAATCAGACACTAAGTATGCAAATGAGATTTCCATCTGGTAGGATTCTTTTTCTCTATTCAGGTCACAATAAGTAATTTAGGAAAAGTCTAATTCTCCCTCACTGTCTCTCAAAATGCAAATGAAATGTAGTGGTGCATTTTCTCAAATATTTTCTGCAGATGCCAAATCAGCAGCTATTAAAAGTTGAATAATTACAGTAATTAATTTCTGAAAGGGGGTGGGAAACCTCATAACAATCAATAGAATAGTAAATCAAATGAGAAAGGAGACCACACAGGAAAATGCTGGAATGAAAAGGACTGCAGGACCACATCTTTGGTGCAGGAAGGTTCAGTAGATGGCAGTGTTACGAAGAAGATGGAATATGAGTTCCCCTCATATCCCCTCAGTTAGCCCAGTGGTTCCCAGCATTACACTCTTAGCCACCTTCCTACCTGATGAATGAGAAATTGATGGTTTTCCAGGGTACAGATGTCATTTCAGGAGTGACAACTTAAATAACTACATATGAGTGGTCTGATTTATTTCTAATTAGGGCCACATGAAATTTGTTTTGCTTACAACCAAAAGGTGTCCCCCCCCTCCAAAAAAAAAAAAAAAACGCTAGCACCACGTGCTGCTCTTGGAAAGATAACCCAGCTGTGCCATCACCGATATTAAAACTGGACTGTGGAAATCGAGCCGTGAATGTTGCTGTCCTAAGCATGAGGCAGAAATGGCATCCAGCTCAGTTCTCTGGGAGCTGAGTTGGCCTCAGAATGAAACAACTGATTGGAAAGAAGACATTTTCCCTTCCTAGCACACTCAGCAGCCACAAGGGTGTCGCTGTGTGAGGGCTTTCTGGTCCCTAGCATCTATCTGCTTTCATCAGGACTGTGGCCTTTATTCAACTCCTGGCAGAGGGGTACTTGACTGTGTCCGTGAGGTCTGTAACTCAGAGCGCGGGAAGCCAGATCCAGGTTAGCAGAGGTGGCACTCACACTGCTGTAGAGCAACTAGTGTGACACATGCACACCTGTGAATAATTTTACCCAGCACCTTCCAGAGGCCACTGGGGATTCAGACAGGAACTCGCAGTCTGAGTTAAGGATGGCTAGGGAGAGGAGTGTAGAAGACCATAAAGCCACACTCCGATGCCTAGAACAGAGGCTTGCCCACTGGGCCTTGGGACAGAAGGAAAGGAAAGCCACAGAGAGTTGGGGCACTGGAGCCAGGCTTTAAGGAAAAGACATGCCCATGCCAGGTCAGCTGGAGGAGGGAGGGGAGAGAAGCAGCTCATCCACAGAGAGAAGTGCATGTGAAGATGTCCATTTGGGGACATTGAGTAGGTCAGCTGGGCTAGGATAGACCATGTGGGTAGGGAGGCAGTGCGTGGGGCTGCGAAGTCCAGTCAAAGCCGCACCATGACGGCCACTGAATACCATGCTAAGAGAATTGAATTTTACTGGGGTACCATCGATCATCATCATCATCATCGCGAGCGCTACAATCTTTACTGAATACCTGCTATATGAGGGCAGAGTTCAGGCTCTGAAGATGGCAGAATTTCATCAGATCTCAGCTCCGCCACTTAACAGTCACACAGCCACGGGAAATGATTTAGCCTCCGTGATCCTTCACTTTCTTTGCTGTAGTATGGAGGTAAGAATATCATCCTTGTGGCATTATCGTGAGGATTAAATGCAATGAGTCCTCAGCATGGTGAGCAGAACATACACTGCACCGTGGGAAACACTTGCTAAGTGGTGGAACTACTGCTATACTAGTTGCCAGAACCTCTACAAATGTTTTATCCCTTAATCTTTATAATAACCTTGCAAGGTGGATATCAGTGTTCCCACTTTGCTGATGAGGACTTGAAACTTGTAGAAGTTGAGTGACAGAGTTAACACAGTTGCTAGGTGGCGGATGTCCGTGGTGCCAGGCTCCTGGACCTCCTGCCTCTGTGCTAAGTGGCTTTTCCTGTATGGACATGGTAGCCATGGGAGGCTATTGGGAAGCAACAACATGATTAGGCCTGAGCATTAGAGAGACTGTGATCTGCAGTCAGCCGGCACTGAGAGTCACTGTTGGGTGTGTTCCAGACTCTACTGCCACAGAAATGTTCTGCACAGTCTGATGGGACAGAGAAAAGATCGGGCTCAGGGCTGCATGTGTCTGTCAACTCATTCATGTCTTAATTTAGAAGAGGGTACCGTTTTCTGGAATTACCCTGCATTTCAAACGTTGAACTAATCGTATGGGTTTCAAATAACTAAAATATTGACAGCATTAATAGCCCTTGGCAGCATTGTACAAGGGCATGCTATTTGAAAAGAGCCATTTCCTCCAACAAGGAAATGGGTAGTAGGAGTCTCATTTTGTTAAATTATGACACATTAGAAATTTCAAATCTGTTGAATTTTAGGTATCCTATCCTCTTTTATACTGAAACCCCATCTCCCCAAATTTGTATTGTTCCTAAGTGGGAAAATGTCAATCCTTGTCAAGATTCAGTTTACTTTTTAGGGTAGCCTCTTAAATAGAGCAAGTAAACATAACCTCACCTGAAGATCAAAAGGATCAAAGGAAAAACACAATGGATGTAGAACGATGGAGTAGAAGTTAAAGCTGTATGGGAAGACCTCTGGCCCAATTATCAGGGGACCTTGCTTTCAGTCGCTTTTCCCATCATTAGTTCTGTGGATACAGGCTACTTTCAGTATCCATGCCTCAGTTTCAGCTACTCAGATTTGGCCTAGATCACAGGGGTTGCAAATTCAAAGTCTTGGGGCCAAGAATGTGAAAGGAATGTATAGGTGGAAATAATAGGGAATGGTGAGGTCTGTGGCTGTCGGGAAGGGTACTTGTCCTGCCTAAAGGCACTTTCACTTAAATAGTGGAGCAGTAAAACAGAAGGAAAGCCAGACTATGCCCACCAAATAAAACACTTTTAGACACCATCAATTTAGGACCCTTATGCCATCAGTTCCCTTCCTTATAATGAGTGCAGCACACTGTGTTAAAATCATGGGCTTTGGAGTAAGACTGGGTTGAATGTCAGTTCTGACACTCATTAGCCGTGTGACCTCAGGAAACTGATGTATCTTCAAGTCTCAGTGTCTCCCTATAATATTTTCCCATTGGGAAAAATAGTGGAGAATATAGTTGTAAAGTACAACTTGTAAAGTACTTAGTACTTAGTACCTGGCACACAGTATCTGCTCATCAAACACTGGCTCCATTATACACCTCCCCGCAACCCCAGAACCGTTTTCTTCTAGCTCTGGCAGTCTGTATTCCTAGGACTTTGGGTCATGGCATATAGAAATTTGGAAATAGAAATGGAAGACAATACATTTTAGGTATATTTCCAACTGACATTTTACTATTATTAAATTAATGACAGAAAATTGATGTTGAGCTATATATTACAGTCTGCTTGTGAATCAAAAACCTGAGTCCTCTCTGCTGCCTGTTTTGCATTTGATCCATGACCTGGGTGAACTCAAATGGTGGATGACATAGAGCTGGGAGGAGGAGTTACCCATTGGCTGACAAAATGGGGATGTGAAGGGTTCCTACCAGCCCGAGGAATGGACCAGAATTCCTTTGGGTCAAAATTCAGCAGAGATGATCAGGCCTGTGCTCATGTCTTAAAGTGCATATACACTGGGCAGGGAAGGATGGAAAAGAATATGTAAAAGAGTCCTAGAGGGTTTAGTGCATGGTCAGTAATTGTCCCAAATGGGGTGAGGACACTGCTATGGTGAGTTCTACTTCCCTATATTTATAGAAGTATAGTGCCCAGCTAAAGGGAGGTGGTAGTCCCACGACCCCTTAACACCACATCTGTGTTTGTCCAGAGGTGAGAAGCCGGGATGGCGAGGGAGTTGAAGAACCTCCTTAGACATGGAAGGAACAGTGAACAGATCTCAGGGTGGGTAGCTTAGAGAGAAAAGACATTGGGGAAATAAGAGCTGAGCAAGTACTTGTTAGTCTACTGGTAGTAGAGCAGTGCGCACAAAGACCAGTTAGTTAAGCGGCTCAATGTAAGGGCATACTTGTCCAGACTAGATGGACAGCTGTGGAGGTGGTGAGATAGTCTGCACTGGGGCTTCCAAGTGGCTTGGAAATGTGGCCACTGGTGAGTTACATATCTATGAGACTTCCACCTAGCCTCTCAAGATGGCAGAAATGGTCAAACCCATTTAGGTCTTGCACACGGCAAATACTGTGTACCAGTTACTGAATTCAGATGATCCCAGTGTGGGCCAAAGCCACGAGCACTTAGTTTTTCCTGTAACTAAGACATTGGCCTAGGACAGGATAGGATAGGTAGCCCCTGCCCAACCCATAGAGTCACCAGTTTCAAGTGACTTTGGCTTGAAAACCCAGAGCTGGCCAGTGTTCTGCAAGCTTCAGCACCTGGGGGCCTGGGAAGCAGCGATCCCAGTGACAAAGTGGAGTTGACTTTCTGGTTTGAATTTCTGTCCCTCCACTCACCGCGTCATCTCAGCCAGCCGTGATCTCTCTGGGCCTCAGTTCCCTCATCTGTAAAATGGGGTAATAATAGCATCCAGCTGATGGTGTTTGGGGATTGAGTGAGCCAGGATGTGAAAGCACTTAGAAGAGTCAGCCTTCAAATAGTGTCGTTAGCTCCCATCACTGGCCACGGGGGTTTGCGAACATGGTCAGTGTGTGCTCCTGCTCTTGCACTGAGCCAGTCCGATGCACAGTGGCCATGCAAAGCAGATGCTCGGTTGGAAGGAGTCTTATTGCTATTAGAAGAGAAGACCCCGACTGAGAAGGGTTAATATCCTGAAAACACTTGCATCCTATAAGAAAAAGCGCTTTCACAGAAACTGTTTCTACTGACTCCCACAAACAACGGTACCGGGAAGGTCAGTATTTTCACTACTCCTGTTTTAAAGCTAAGGAACTGAGGCCTTGAGAAAATAAGTAAGTAGGTTCACCCATTAGTTAGTGTCACCATAAGTAAGGTTCACCCATAAGTAAGGTTCACCCATTAGTTAGTGTCAAAGCAGCGTGAGAACCTAGCTGTGGGGAGATTTCGGTGCCCTCTGCCTAGAGGGTGAAGGGAAGGTCAATGTCTATCTGGAAGCTCAGAGCCAGCACGCCAGGGCTTAAGCCACAGTTTGCTTGTGAACAGATCCCTCGTCTCCACAAGAGACTGTGTACTCTACAGTCTTCTTCCAGCAGGTTCCTCTGGACACTCGTAGATGGCTATCTGTTAGCCACAACAAAAATCTGCTTTAAAAATATCTCTTAGCAAAAGTTGTGTCAACAGCGTACTTTGGTTAAAGCACCAGACAGGTGGGGAAGTTGAAATCGCCTTTTCCCTGGTGGGGGAGGAGGAGGAAGCCCTGACCCCAGGTGGGAAGGATTCGGGCTGGAGAGTTGTGTTGGGGCTCATGCAGCCCCCCACTGGGCTCCTCTGCTCACCTGACCCAGCTATCATGTGGTGAGGATGTGTGTTCAAGGTTATGGAAACTCTTCACCGATGTTCCAGGTTCCAGGCTGGGCAGGCATCCTCCTGGATGGATGTTTACAGGCTGGTTTTCCTGGTGGTGTTCTCGGGGCTGACCACAGACTCATTGCAGGGGAGGGCGATGCGTGCTAGGGGTGAGTAAGCCTGGCTGACAACTGCCCGAGCTCCCCAGCCTTTCCCTGAAAGGCCATGCCCACTTTCACCCCTTCGTCTTTGCATATGCTCTCCCCACTCCCAGAAAGACCATTTTCCCTGCTGGCCGGGTTCTCCCCTCATTATTTTCCAGCACTTAGTGGGTGCATCACCTTTTCTGAGCACTCTCAGCCCTCTCGGTCAGGCGTACCTCCTATGTTCTGGAACACTTTCTGCCCTCACGCTTGCACTTGGTAGGCAGCTATTGCATTTGAGGCAGAGGCAGGTGCTGGGGCAACAAGGGTGAAGAGTCGTTGTCTCAGGCAGCCGTTCACAGTGTGCTGGGGACAGGGGGTGGTGAGAAGAGGTCTGGTGTCTGCCTGCCCGTCTGTCTGTCTGTCTATCTATCTATCCACTGAGAGAGCCATCAGACTGTAGTATTTATGATTGAAGTATGGACAGTGCTACTTGGGAAAATCAGAAAAGATTTCTCAGGTGAGAGAACATGTGAATTGTCTCTTGAATAATAAGTAGGAGCTCAGTAAAGGGATGGGGCTGGAAAGGACATTCACAGCTTCTGGCATCAGTCAAAAAGGTTGTGGCACATTCAGCAAAGGGAGAGAATGTTACTAGGGCTGGAGCATGGGATGGACCAAAGGGAAGGCTGAAGTAAAGTTGGAAAGAGACAAATACTTTATAAGTACAAGATCGTAGGCTTCTGTTACCAGGCAGCATTAGACATCATATGCATGTCATTTGTGAAGGAGGCACCCACATGCAGCTCGGTCTTTGTTGCAAATCAATTCAGGGACATCAAGGAAGCCATGCCTTTAGACGTGGGTTCTGCTCATTCAGTGGGACTCGGACCTCTTACACATAAGCCAAGATCACAAACTCCCACACCTGCAAGGCCATGTGGACACCACAAATGAGTCTGCCAGGCTGATGGGGACTGTAGCAAAAAGGAAAATGTACACCCATATATAGAAAGAACTAATTCTAAGTAAGCAAAGATAACCATGAAAACTTATCAAATGACACTCATCCGTGGGCCCTATTTACCTGTGCTATTTTTGAAGAGCTGAAGTCACTTAACTTGTACCATCTCTTTTCCAAAATCATCAAAGACCATTTTAATCAAATTGGAATAAGCAACTAATCCAAATTCACGTAGCTCGGTGAAACTCCCTGGTTCTTTCTAAGTGTCTAGAAGAAACAGACATGGTCATCTGAAGGTTTCTACATCTATGTCAGGACACACTGTGAACTTATGTGTCCAAAGCCCATGCCTCCTGGGAGGGACCCACCCCACCAGGACCCAGCCCTCACTGGGCTCTGGGACTGTGTGAATCTGGACCAGAAGAGAAAGTGGGGGACAGAGAGAGCTAAAGAACAAAAAACATCCATAGCTGGACAAGGATAGAATTGAAGCCTGGACTGTTAAGTGGAGAAAGTAAAAAACTCCTGAAGGCTGCCCCGCAAATCGCTCTGTGATAATTTGCCTTGCGGGTCCAGCTCCCCGGCCAGCCTGGTGACCCCACGCGCTCACCGTGGAGTCCTAATTGAACCACCATCCCCTAGCCTGCATTGGAAGTAATATGCGTTAGGAAAATCAATCCATTTGTAGGGGGAGAAACCAGACTGGTTTCCTGCTACTGCTCATATTTTCACTAAAACCCCATTTTACTGGAACCAACATTGAAAAAAACAGCACATTTTATTCTAAACAAGGCAATATTGGTATTGACGGAGCTGCAGTGATAATGAGACGATCAATTTTCCCTCCTCCATTATGGGGTATTGAGCAATTTTGGAGTAAACTTGTGGCATCATTAGACAAGATCAGCATTTTTCCCTTTTGAAAACTTTTACTTTTTTTTCTTTGTTTCTTCTTCTTTTTTTATTGCCTTTTTTGCATATTTAGATTTTAAGTAGCTCTTCTCTGGTGGATAAAAAAGAAAAAAAGCAAACAACAATGAAAAAAGAAAGCCAAAAGCCCTCAAAGTAGTAAGTGAAGTGCTGATAATAAAACTGGAGATTATAGACATTTCTTTTTAATTCTTATTAATAATACATTGTGATGTTATTTTTGCATCTTGCTTCATGCAGACTGTCTCCCCAACTTTCGTCCCAAATTAAACGATTTCAGTTACCAAATAATCTAGGTGCTGGAAGAGGGACAATTCAAAGCAAGAGGGCAGAGGCTCCCTTTGTGTTCTGAGAGGAGGAGAGGGGAGGAAAGGCAGAGGTGTGGACTCTGTGGGATGCAGGGAGGGACACTGAGAGCAGCCAAAGAAAGATCTGGGGAAGGGAGTTCAAGGAGCCTGGGTAGATTTCCACGTGGAGGAACTCCTCAAAGTGAAAGTGGTGGAATTATTTAGTGCAAATGAGTCTTGGCATGTCTTCCTTCTGTCTCTGGGTCCTGTTGGGCTATGCGTTGCCTCTAACAAGTTTACACGGGCCATGTCAATACCACAGTGACAGGGAAGGGACGGTCTCAGTCCACTTAAGCAGCTATAACAAAATACCATAGACTGGGTGGCTTATAAACAACCGAAACTTATTTCTCATAGTTCCAGAGGCTGGAAGTCCTGGAGCGTGCTGGCAGATTCAGTGTCTGGTGAGGGCCCACTTCCCCATTGATGGCCCCATTCTTACTGTGTCCTTATATGGTGGCACAAGGCAAGAGAAGGGTCTCTGCGGTCCCTTTTATAAGGGCACTAGTCCCATTCACGAGGGGTCCACTCTGACGTCCTAATAACCTTGCAAAGGCCCCACCTCCAAATACATCATGTTGGAAATTAGGTTTCAACATATGAGTTCTGAGGGACACAGACATCTGGCCCATTACAGGGACCATGTTATCATGGTGATGAGATCTTCCCTTGGCATCAGCGATTGTGGCAAAATGATGACATTTCAGAAAGACAAAATCTTGCCCGGGAGCGATTGCCCTTGAAACCATTCTAATGTAGTTTAAATTTTAAACTAAAATTAAGATGGTCTAAAATTTTAAGTTGGAAGTGTTACTGAAGATATTGTAAAGATGGAAATTTCACTAAATGCCATCAGTTTGAGACAGGAGCTCTGGTTGATGTGCTCCTGGAAGGAGGAAGGGAGGGTGAAGGGTGAGCTGTATGACCCATTCATTTTTTTTTTTTTAATCTAAAAACTGGTGATAAACAGTGTAAATATGTGTCCCAATACATTTTAATCCTTGAAACATATATGCCACCAAGCAGTGTTTGTGGCCTGGGGATGAATGCCATCTTATTAATAATTTCTGTCCCTTAGTGATAGAAACATACTCTCGCCCACCGTGGCGGGATGTTCCCAAGTCTCTGCATGTATGAGGTCGGGATGGGAAGTGAGGTGATCCTGAGCATGGAGTCTGGGGTCAGAGCTGGGCTCTGACCTTACCACGTGGCCTGAACAATGTGCTTCTCTGGGCTCAGTTTCCTCATCTGTAAAATGGGGGCAGAGAAACCTCTGGGGCAGAGGCAGCTTTCCGCTGGCCGCTTCCCAGTCTCTGTTTTAAGCCTGTCCCTCTTCGGCAGCCGACCCCAGTGTTCCCCATCCTCCTGCAGGGGACGAGGGCACATCTGAGAACTCCCAAGACAGACGGGGTGCAGTGAGAACAGGCTGTGTGGGTGCAGTTGCCTGGCCTCCCCCAGCCTATTTGAGACCTGGTGGGGGTCGATCCAAGTTGCCCATAAAATATTCTGACCTCAAGGGCTCACCACTTGCTCTCGCTACCTCTTAGCTTTCCCAGGAGATCCAGTGCTCCATGGCCAGTCACATCCAGTCCCTGGTGAAATCGGAGAAGAACCGTCAGGTCATGTGCGAGGCGGGGATGCTTAGGGCCCTCATGGCCTCCTGTCACAGGGCCCTGACCACCAGCCCCAGTCCCTTGCACTCGGGCCTCATCAGGATTTTTGAAAAGCTGGCCTCCCAAGCCATCGAACCAGACGTGTTAAGGTACTGTGTGCCGTGCCCTGAATCCAGCTGAGCCGCTGGCAGCTGTGCTCAGGCGGAGTGGACAGGAGGAGTGCTCAGGGACAGGTCTCCCCGGGCCCGCTCCTGCCTCTCCCCTCTGCGGGGTGTGGCCCTTCCCAGGATGGGGCACTGTGAGTCTCGGGAGGAGCCTCCTGCAGACAGTGGGCAGGCCTACTAAACAGACGTGTCCCCTCCCGTGGAGTTGATAGCCTTGGGGGAGAGGGTCCTGCAGACAACACGGAATATGCTGTGGGGAAAGCTCAGGGGATGGTGCCAGCGCTACGTGAACTGGGAGGGCCTTCGTTGGTAGAGTGGGTGGAAAGGGGCAGGGCTTCAAGGCAGTGGGTGGCTTAAGCCTGAGGCCTGTGCTGATGCTCACGGGACTAGAGGGGAGTGGGAGGGCGTGTGAGGATGCCCTGCTGGGAAGAAATGGGGCCGTGAGGGCTTGACACCCGGAGGGGCCAGACTGCAGGGAGCTGGGCTGCTGGGAGAAGCAGGGGTGGGACTCCTGACAAGGAGAGGGGTACAGGCAGTGCTCCCTTGTATCCTCGGGGAGCCTTCCTGCTGGCAGCCCCTCCAGGAAGGCACCTGTTTTTCCTGGAAAGCTGAGCAGGATAGAGCAGCATGGAGCAGAGCAGACAAAGCAGATGTAGAACAAAGTAGTGCAAACTCCTTTTCCCTTCAGGGCGCAGTGCGAGGCTTCTGGCTGGTCACTCACTAGTCAAAGGCACCTACACGCACTAGTGCTGCGGTCTGGGGGCCAGGCCAGGAACACCCTGCTTCTGCATGGTTTGGCGAACGGTTTCCAGGCAGAGAGAGGAAAGCGTGGAGAAGGGGATCAGGGAGCACCGAGATTAAAGTGCTCAGACGAAGCTGGAGAGCACTTCTGCCCATAAAAGGTCTTCATTTCTTTCTCTCGTATGTTATGATTCCTAGACAGTTTCTCGGTCTTGGAATTCCCCCACCTCCGTCGGCTGCAAGGAAAATCCTCCATTCATCTTGTGTGCACAGAGGGGACCCTGGAGGCTCAGGTGAGGACAGAGGAAAGAACAGGGACAAGTTAACAGGAATTAAAGAGAATATGCTTCCTTATAAGGGAGCCTTTACAACAGGTGAGAAGCAGACAGACTTAAAAAATGGTATTGCCTGCTGCGCAAAGGAGCGAATGAGGAAAAGCAGGATTGGTGGTCCCAGGGAAAAACCAGATGTGGAAGGAAAAGGATGCCCCCCACCCTCACATAAGATAGGTGATGGTGAGCATGTACTTGACCCCTTTGGGTGCAGATCACAGAAACAGTGATAGGGTTTCCTTCATGGCACAGCGCTGCGCCTGGACAGACGTGCCAATGATGGCTTTTTGCACAGCTCACAGGAAAGTCACAGCTCAGGGGTCAGCAAGGAGGTCAAGAGGCCAAAGCACTGGGTAGATCCCTAGCAGCAGATGTGGTCCCTGGGAGGCTGCTGGCTCCAGGGAGCAGCTTGAAGAAAAGAAAGCTGTAAGCATGCCGAATGTGAGATCACATAAGGGCATGCAGCCGAGGAGCCTAGCTGAAAAGCATGGATGGAGAGCCAGCTTGTGCTGGCAGCCAGGGCGAGGAGCAGAGCTTTCAAAGAGACAGGCTCTTGTGAGCGGGGAGATCAGGGAGCCAGGACACAGTGTCAGTGAGCGACTACCATGGGGCAAGCTGGAAAGTGGGGCGGGGTGACGTTTGTGGGGAATGGTGGACTGAAGGGAGAAGTTTCTAGGAGGAGCATGGTTGCTGCAGTTCAGCATTCCTGAGTGAGCAGAGAGCCTTCTCGCAGTGGTTAGGTTAGCCCTCCTTCTGGGCTATGGCAGAAACACTGGGGCTGTTGTCAGAAGAGCAGTGGAAATGCTTGAACGGGGACGTGGCTCTTCATCTCTTCTCTGGCTCATTGCCTTAGGGTCCCAGGCTGCCACAGCAGGGACTGCTGAGGGTCCCACGGGAGCCACCGTGGATGCTGGCCCCGGCCCAGCAGTCACACATACCCTCAGGCCCTCGGGGACGTCCCAGAGCTCAACCACCGCCCTTCAGACCTCGCTGAGCCTCATCTCCATGACCTCCCCGCGCCACCTGCAGCCTCAGAGGGCGGTCCTGGCTCCATCATTTGTGGAATTTGACATGTCCATGGAAGGTTATGGGTATGATAGGCTTTCTTATATATGGAATGCACCTTATTAATTTCCCAGTGCCTCTGATGAATTATAATATTGATGACAAAACTAGTTCTCATCAGCTCTCACCACTCAGGAGCAGAAAATGTCTGGGTCAGGGACAACCCTGTCTACTCAGTGGCTTCTCAGGGTCAGGATTCTCAGCCATGGAGTGCTATGACCCTCTCCTTCCCCCTGTGGGCCTGCTTTCTGGAATGCCCTCCCCTTTAGGATCTAGTGTGAATTCCATCTCTTGGGGCCCTCCTCACGGTATCAGCTGCTTTCTGTCCTCGTGCTGTAAGAGGGAGGGAGGCCCCTGCAGAGGGACAGAAGGGAGATGTCACAGCCAAAGTCGGTTTGTGGTTCACTGATCTGAGATACTTTTCTATTTCCAGCTGTTTGTTTATTCCGACCCTGTCTACAGTTATGGGAAGCAGCACAGAGTATCTGGACTCCGGAGGCATTGGGACAGGTAGGTGATTCTTGGGGGGTTCAGCTTGCTGAGCTGAACTCCCCCTGTCTCCAGAACAAGTGCTGAGGGAGCCTTGGTGTCAGACTTCCACTTGGCTTTTCAAGAGAGTGGGAGTCTTCCTTATTTGTGTAGATGAGTCATTCTTGCATTTTGTCAAGTTTGTGGTAGGGCAGGAGAACCCCAAGGGCCTAGCCATGACTCTGCATACAGTGGGGGCTCAGCGGTGATTTGATGGTAGAGTCTGGGCTGGATTCATTTTGTCAGTGATTGACACAAGTTGAAATGAACAATCAACCCGCCTTAGGTCCCTTTCTAGAGAAGAATATACATCCTTTACGGATGGCCATCTGGTCTACCTGGGCCCTGGAAGGCTTTGCACAGTGCTGTGCTCAGCTAAAAACTGGCAGGCAGGACAGGACAGGTGCCCAGTGCTGTCTGAGCTAAGCACCCTTGGTTAGGAGAAGCAGAGTTTCTCTGGGATGGTGGGTGCTGAGGACCCATTGCATTCATAGCCCATCCGCATGGGACACCAAGTCTGATTCTGCTAATTCATGGAGGACAGTGGGCCTGCTCTGTACTGCCAGCCCTGTATGGGGCAGGAGACCTCCCTATAGTGAAGACTTCCCCATACAAGGTTACGCTGAGCTACGCTGGTGTCCTCTGCCTCACATAGCATACTGCCCAGCTTTAGATCAGCTAGTAATGACCATCTGCAGAGTTGTGCAACCCCCCCCCACACACACACCCTTGCCAAAATGGCATGGAATAATAGGTGGGCTAGAATTGGAGAGAGGCTTTGGAGATCTAGACTCAAGTCCTGGTGGGAATATGACTTACTCCTGCGAGTATGAATAAGGGGACGAGCTTCTGTGGTGTAGGGTTGACATTAAGTGGGCACGAGTAAGATCAGGCACAGAGCTGGTGCACAGTAGGGCCACACCTGGGCCCAGTCAGAGCCATGATGACTCTAGACAAGGTTCCAAGGCAGGAGAAAGTCTAAGGGGATGCTTGTGTTCTGACTCCAGGTGCTGCCAGGTCATTCCCTCCATCTGGGGGCCTGACCTTCTCCTGCTGGTTCCTGATCAGTAGGCACAGCACAGTCCTTGAGGGCCACCCGCTGCGCTTCCTAACCCTGGTGCGTCACCTGGCCAGGACCGAGCAGCCCTTCGTCTGCCTCTCTGTCAGCCTGTGCCCGGATGACCTCTCCTTGGTTGTGTCTACAGAAGAGAAAGCGTTTCAGCCTCTGGGTAAGGTGTTGGGAGCTGGAGCTTTTTTTGCCCACACTTGGGAGAAATGGAGCTAAGTTAGCAGCTCTCAGCACGAGGCCCTGGGAGACCCTCCTTCAGTGGCTGGTGGCTGGTCTAGGTGCTGCCATTTCCAGTTCTGCCTGGCTCTCTAAGTTCATCCCCTTGTGATGGCCAGAAATGGCCTGTTCTTCTTGTGTGCCCTGGGAGTGTCACTGTTTCATACAGAGACACCCAGGAGGCCCCAGGGGTGGCTTGGCGTCATTGTCACAGAGCACAGCTGCCTGTCCCCCTCCCCCTCCTGAGGACTCGAGGGCAGATGTGGACTGCTGCCAAGGCGGTCCATGTGGGGTCGACCCCAAAGCCTGACTCCTGGCTTTGAGTCCTGCCGCACGACCCTGGGCAAGTTACAGACTCCGTTTGTGCCTCAGGAGGGTAAATGGGGATTGAGATAGCACCTACCTCACAGGGGGGCTGCGAAAACGAAATGAAGTGACATTTGTAACCGTTCTGAAACCAGTGTCTGGCGCAAAGCAAGACCTCGAGCAACGATAGCTGCTGTTGTGGTTGTTTCGGCCGTGGCTCCTCCGCCCGAGGCCCGTTCTCCCGGGTTGCCGCCGCGTGACGCTGCGTGCCCGGCGTGGCGTCTGTGTTCTCTTGCAGATGTCATGGAGCCCGAGGATGATCCCGAGCCTTCCGCCGGCCGCCAGCTTCGGGTCCGGTGTGGCCAGCTGCTGGCCTGCGGTCAGTGGCACCACCTGGCTGTGGTCGTCACCAAGGAAATGAAAAGGAATTGCACCGTTTGCACCTATCTGGATGGACAGAGCACCGGCTCAGCCAAGGTGAGCTAGCTGCCCCGAGCGCCGCTTGCCCCACCGCGATGCCTTCTGGCTGCGCCACCTGGAGCGGTCTCCCTTCCATTCCTCGGTCTCCTCTGGCAGCGGGGTTGGTGTCTAACGAAACTCCCCCTCGCTGTCCACAACACCTGGCTGAGCTCAAACATGAGGAAAACCCAAAATACAAGAAAGTGAGAATCCTTCAGAAACTGGAATGAAAGCCATACAAGCAGAGCAGAAGATGAAACGTGGAAATAAGAATAGTCATAAGACAATATAAAGTCCCAGAGTGAATGAGGCTTTTCACAGTTTAAGTTGTGGATTCCCCAGGAAGGTCTGTGCAGGGTCTAAGGTTCTACTTTTCGAAGAAGCTTCCTGGTGAATCTATGATGACTGCCCACTGCACTTAGAAGCCAGGCCCTAGGGCTTGCAAGGACACCAACACCTCTTACCACGTTTACAGCAAAAATGATGAGGAAAAGATGGTTTCATGCTCAGAGAAGGCAATGGACTATGAACACATAGCTGGAGGAGGTGTCTCAACACTGCCATTTAGAGTCATCTGATGCCCTGACACCGAGGGGAGAGGAAGCTAGGAGATGAGGGCCATGGCAGGTGTGCTCTGGCAGCCACTGTTAGAGCTCCCCAAAGCAGCCAGAGCGAGAAGGGCCCGGAAGACACCAGAAGGCAGGTGCAGCCAGAATTTCACCAGGTTCCTGAGGGAGCATCTCAACCTGGGCTGCATTCTAGAATCACCCGGAAAGTATTTTTAAAGTTCTATTGTGCAGGCTGCTCCTAAGAGCAATCGTAACAGGATCTCTGTGTGCAGGGTAATGTGGTAATGTTTTCAGAGTTTCTCAGCTGATTCTAATATTTAGCCAGAATGGAAAACCTTAGATTAATAGGGTTTCTCATTTCGATAGTTTGACACTTGGGGCTTGATAGTTCTTTGTTGTAGGGGTCCATTCTGTGTATAGTAGGGTAGATACTTAGCAGCATCTGTGGCCTCCCTAGATCCCGAAGCATCTCTCTCTCTATCCAGTTGTGACCATCAAAAAAATGTCTCCAGACATTTCCAAATGCCCCCTATGGGATAAAATCACCCCATGTTGAGAAGCATTAGGTTAGAACAACCTAAATTTGCTATAACACCTAAAGATGAATTCAGCGCTACCTTCTAGTATAATTATCTTATCAAAAAGAGGGCAGTGGCAACCAGAAAGATTCAGCAGGAGCTTAACAAAAATAGGTCTTCCAAAACATGAAGTTAATTCTTTTCTCAAATCATTGATGATACTAGCCCTTCTTTCCTTCTACCCTTTCCCATCCCCTCCCCTCCCCTCTCTTCCCCTCCCCTCCCCTCCCCTTCCCTTCCCTTCCTCCCTCCCTCCCTCCCTTCCTTCCTTCCCTCCCTCCCTCACTAAGTATTTTGGAGCACCCACTCTTTGTTAGGTACTGTTTTAGATGCTAGGAATTGTCCATGCCCACCAGCCAAATACCTCCAAGAGTGTGCATATAGTACAAAACAAAAGTTAGATTTATTAAGCTTGCTGTAGCAAGATACTCTATTCCATGGGGTAACAAAGACTTGGGAGGAGCTTAGATAGGATTAAGGCTTATTTTAGGTGATTTGGGGAAGGGTTCAAAGAAGTAGAGGTTGGTCTGTTTTCAATTGTGTGCTGTCAGAAAGAGGGAATTTGATGTCTGTTTATGTTCAGAACTTTTATCCAGGAAGTAGGAGGAATGGTGCAGGTTAGAGTTGTCCTTGGAGAAAAAAGCAGTATCACTCATGTTAGCCGGGATGGAACTGTGGTTACTTTTGTGATTGTACAGTGTCTTTGTTATTATCTGTTCAGGCGTGATTACAGAGTGGGCTTGTTTTATTTTTCTTCTTTTGCAAAACATGTTAGTATTCTTGTTTTGTCTTATAGAATAGGGTGGTATTTTGTGAAATAGTTCATGGACTTTGAGGCTAAGAAACGAGTCCTGTTGATGTTTGGACGTTGCTCGCACCTAGCACAGGGGCTGGCACACAGTAAGCATGCAATAAATATTTGATGAATTGCATTGAATTTATAGCCACAAGGAGTAAGACGGACTGGATGATAGTGTAGTTGAGTGAATTGGTCCATGGATGAACAACTGACCTCATGGGACCAGCTAAGCCAGAGTTAGTCAGCAAGAGGTTGGCAGTGGTGTGGGGCCACAGGAATATGCCAAAATGTGCTGTGGGGAATGACCAAGAGTTGAGTCAGACAGAGTTGACTTTTCCAAGATGATCTCAACAAGTTGGTTCAGGATCAGCAAGTGAAATTTAATTAGGATAAATGTGAAGGCTTGTGTTTAGATGCAGACATCTGCTGAGCAAGAACAAGATGGGAGAGCTTAGGTTGCGGATGACCCAGCTTAACAATGGTTCTCTAATGTTAGACCCTTTGTTTTAATTTCCAAGGGAAGATACATTAAATTTTGAAAGGTGGGGAGTATTTCAACACCCTGAATTGAGCAAAATGATGTGGGAGCAATTTGAGACATCTTATGTTCGTAAATCAATGCAGATGGTACAGTGAGTAAATGCAGTAGGAATTTGGGGAAAAAGGCAGGCTGGATTACAGGGGTGGGGCAGAACTTCAGTGTGGGGAGAGAGAAGTCCCTGCTTGGCAGGAGGGGAGAGGGGGAGAGAGCACAGTGGACCCCACTCTAGGCAGGCCTGGTGGCTGAAAACTTGGTTTGTTCTTGTTTGAAAATCTCATTTAATTGGTAGAGAGAAAAAGATTATTTCTGAAATTGTATGACCTCTCATTTGAAAAATATGTATTTATATACATAAATGTGGATATGGTGATTTTATAGTCATTATAAAAATTTTATAAACACATTTTGAAATACCTGAAAAATATTGAAAAGAAGAAAGAATGCCTATATTCCTTCTATCTTACCATAGTTTATAGTTTCTTTTAGTTTTTTTCCCTTTAAAAAATAGCTGTGACTTTATTGCATAGAAAATATTGTAATATTGTATATTACTTAGTTAATTTTTACTATTAATTAAAGATTTTTACCCACATAAACTTTAAAATTATCATTTTAAAATTTGTGATACTCTGTTAACTAGTTTTATTTTATTGAAATTTTTATTGATATAATTGTAAGCTACCATGTAGTTGTAAGAAATAATAGCAAGAAATCCTGTGTACCTTTTAGCCAGTTTCCTCCCAGTGGTGGCATCTTATACAACTGTAGAACAATTTCAGAACCAAAATATTGATATTGATACAATCTGCTAATTTGTTCAGATATCCCTGTTTTACTTGTACTTGTGTATATGTGTATGTGTTCCACACAATTTTATCACACGTGTAGGTTCCTATGTCCATGACTCCTGCCAAGATTCAGAATGTTTATGTCACCACAGTCCTCCCTTGTGTTGCCCTTTTATAAAAATTAAAATACAGCCACTCCCACTCACCCACACCTCCCTCCCTTATCCCTGTACCTAACCTTGGCAACCAATAATCTAGAATATTGTCATTTCAAGGATATGATATATATGAAACTGTACAGGATATGATCTTTTAGGATTGGATTTTCAATCAGCATAACTCTCTGAAAATTCATCCAAATTGTTGCTGTGCATCAATATTTAATTCCTTTTTATCACTGAGTAGTATTCCATGATATGGATATATATGTAACTATTCACTGATTGAAGGACATTTGGGCTGTTTTCAGTTTTTGTATATTACAAATAAAGCTGCTGTGAACATTTTTTGTTTTTTATCTTCTTTGTTTTGCTATGGACATTTGTGTACAGGTTTTTGTGTGAACTTAAGTCCATGTTTCTCTGGGATAAATGCCTAAGAGTTCAATTGCTGGGTCATATGGTGATTGTGTGTTTAGTTTTATAACAAACAGCCAAATTATTTTCCCAGAGTGACTGTACCATTTTACATTTCCTACCAGCAACAGATGAGTGATCCAGTTTCTCTGCATTTGGTGTAGTCACTGTTTTTCATGTTAGCCATTCTGATAGGTGTGTAGTGATAGCTCATTGTTTTTTTTAATTTGCATTTCTTTATTGGCTAATGAGATTAAAATCTTCTCAAGTACTTATTTGCCATCTGTATATCCTCTTAAGTGATGTCTGTTCCTGTCTTGTGGCCATTTTCTAATTGGACTGTTTGTTTTTCTTCTTGAGTCTTAAGGGTTTTTCTATATATTCTAAATACTAGTCCTTTGATGTGTGATTTGCCAAAGAATTTCTCTTAGTCGGTAGCTTGTGGTCCATCTTCTTTCCCATAGGAGTTTGCAGAACAACAGTTTTTATTTCGATGAAATATAATTCGTCAGATTTCCCTCTTATGACTCATGCTTTTGGGGTCAACTCTAAGAACTCTTTGCCTAGCCTTAGATCCTGAACATTTTCTTCTGTATTTTTTTTCTAAAAGTTTTCTAGATTTATATTTAAATTTGTTATCTCTTACTAGTTAATTTTTGTAGGAGGTGTGAGGTTTAGGTTGAAGTTCATTTCTTTGCCCATGGATGTCCAGCTGTTCCATCAACATTGGTTGAAGAGGCTATTCTTCCTCCATTGAATTGCTTTTGAACCTTCATCAAAAATCAGTTTGCACATTTGTGTGGATTTATTTCCAGATTCTATATTCTGTTCTACTGATCTATGTGTCTATACTCCTACTCATACCACACTGTCTTAATTATTGTAGCTATGTAATAATATTGATTAGAATGGTGCCTCCCACTTAATTCTTCTCTTTCAAAAAAGATAATCAAAATCACTCTTCTTTTTCGAAAGAGAAGAATTAAGCTATTTGTTTCAGTTATTCTAGGGCTTGTACCTTCAAATATAAATTTTAGAATTAGCTTGTCTGTATCTACAAAAGCCTTCTGATATTTTAATAGGAATTGCATTAACCTATAGATCATTTTAGGGAAAAATAATATTTTTACTATGTTAAGTTTTCCTATTCAGAAACATGGTATATCTCTGCAATTACACAGGTCTTCTTTGATTTCTTTCATCATCATTTTTGAATTTTTAGTATATAGATTTCATACTTTTTTATTTAAATATTTCATTTTCTTTTGAGCGACTGTAAATGATAGTGTTTTTAATTTTAGTTTCTGAATATTCATTGTTAGCCTGTAGAATGTGATTGATTTTTGTATGTTTATCATATATCTTGTGACCTTGCTGAACTCACTTATTAGTTTTAGGCTTTTTTTTTTTTTTTTTTTGTAGATTCTTTGGAATTTTCCACATGGACATGTCATCTGCAAATAGAGATAATTTTATTTCTTCCTTTCCATTTGGATATGTCTGTAATTATTTTAGTACATAAAACTTAATGGATGTGCAAATACTGGACATTTAGATTCTCAGTGGAATGACTGGAACAAAAAAGATAAACATTTTAGGGGCTCTTAATATTCCTTGTCAAATTTGTTTCCAAAGACATAGTGTCAGTTTTTTACTTCCACTAACATTTTTTAAACTGTTTTCCTGCACTGTTTCTCAGCTTTGAGAGTGAGCTTTTTAATGTTTGTCAATGAAATAAGCTTTTACTTTTAGAGAATAAGGTATATCATTTTATATCCATGGGCGTTTATTTGATTAATTCCGAGGTTAAATCTCTCCCTTTCTCCCTACCCCCATCCTTTTAATTTTAACAGATGTTGTATATTCAGGCCTTACCAGGGCCTTTCCTTTCAATGGATCCATCTTCATTTGTGGATGTTTATGGATATATTGCTACCCCTCGAGTTTGGAAACAAAAGTCATCATTAATATGGCGTCTTGGCCCTACATACCTCTTTGAAGAAGCCATCTCAATGGACACTCTGGAAGTTATTAACAAACTTGGCCCAAGATACTGTGGTAACTTCCAAGCCGTGCATGCTCAAGGTATAGAGTGTTTTGATTTATAATGATCTCACTGATATTATTTTTTAAATGGACATCCAGTTATTTATAGCATATTTATAAAGAATAAACTCTGTATAGGTCAGTCATTAGGGAAGACCTCTGTAATTGGATCATTATAAATTTACAACCCAACAGAAAATGTCACAGAAAAGGAAATGACAATATCCTTTAGATTTCGACTCCAAAGCCCATAATGGAGGAGAATGGGTAGTTAATACCATCAGCAAAGAAAGAGAAAAGAGAATACGATAAATAAGTTACATTCCTTTTAATGAAGAAGCTTTTTAACTAAAGTATACTGTTGTCTTCAATTATTAAACAGGCAGACAAACATCCACATTTCCATTATTGATTGCTGGCTGTTCAAGTAGGGAGTATGGCTCTCTGTGCTCTATCAAGCCAATGGGGTCAGCTCCCATCTGGGAAGAATGATGAATGAATTTATGTACAGAAGCCTTGTGCGCAGTGAAGGGTGATTGAGCACTGTAGAGTTTTTCTGTCTCCAGGCCCCATGTCTTCAAGCTTCCATCTCCTCTGGCAGATGGCACTGGCCAGAGCCATGCGATGAGGTCAAGTCTAGAGCCAAACTTTTGCCCACTGCCTATTCAGGCCATGCAGTTCCTGTAGCACACATGGCTTTCCTTGACCCAGGGACCAGGGTGATCATTCCAAGTGTAATGTTCACCATGGCATATAGGTCATTGAAAATCTTAGGGCTCTCAGCCCAGTCTCTCTCTCTCTCTCTTTTTTTTTTTATAAGTCAGCTTTCTTATCACTTAGCATTTTGGTTTTAGAGGGTGAGGTTATATCATCTCCTGATAGATGTAATTTCAAGGTTTAGTAATTTCACACCCTGAGTGCCTTTATTTTATAGTAGGGTTAATCCCGTGAGATTTATCCACAGTTCCCTGTAAGTGTCAGAGAAACACAGGGGCAAACACGTGACTTAAACATACACTATAACAACATAAGGCAGCCTCTCAATGGTAGCTTCACCATCTAGCCCTAGCTATTTACGTTACCGAGCTCGTACTTTCTCTTCTGTAGAGACGGTAGAGATGATCAAAGATGTGTTTTCTAGGAGTGGACCCCGATATAGAAGCGACGCCCCTCGTTGCGGAAGAAAGGGTTTCCTTTGGCCTTCACTTAGCCAGCTCCTCTGTCACCAGTGTTACAGACATCAGAAACACTTACAGTGAGGTGGACAGCCGCCTGATTGCCAAAGAGGTACGACTTCTGCCTTCACTTGTCGCCCCCTCTTGGAATCATGATCTCATAGCTTGCTTCAGCTTTCAGTGCTTAAGTGGACACTAATTCATGTTCGTCCACGCGCAGACAGATACACACAGGCGTGCTGCCCATTTCATTTGTTAAAATAGCATATGCCTCTCCACCCATTCATGTCCCCTGAGACTAAACCTTTTATTTAGAATGCTCAGAAGAGAAAGTAGGTGCTCTTATTCTTCACTGGAGAACAGGAACAAATGGAATTTGAAAAACCTTTGTGACGCTGAAAACACTATTGCGCTTCTCTTTTCTGGATGCTACTGCCCCCCAGCCCTGCAAAATGTTCTGTGAGTTGCCATGTTTATTTTAAACAGCCAACTTGCAAAACAGCAAGCAGACATGTTTGTAGAGGAAGGTGCCAGTAGATGAAGTATTTCCTAATTTTCGCAGAGCACGGTCTTTTGCTTAATGCTGATGAATTTGGGCTGATTTATTTACATTCTCTCCATCCTCACAGACAGAGGGCCACCTCCCTTGAGTGAAGAGGCTCAGTAAACAAGGGATGAGGTCTTGTTGAGCACCACAGCTGTGCCTTTACCTACAGAGCACCCCGGACTCCGGTCTGCCTAGCACTCTGAGACCGGCGAGGCTGGGCCTTACAGAGGCCGGACAGCCTGGACCAGGAAGGAGGCAGCCTGGTTTTCGTGGCACTGTCCCACCTCCACATGTCCTTGGGTCCACCTCTCCCTCATTAGCTCTTCACCGTGACCTGTGGGACATCTGTGGCACAATTGCACCACCAGAGCTACTCCCACGTGACTCAGCCACAGCCTGGGAGGTGGGCATGGGAACCCGAATGTTGATGTCAGTCTCCCTGACATTGGTTCGCTTATTATTTATTCACTGACTTTCTCTCACTGAGTGCCAACACTAGCCAGGTCTTGGGGTGCCTGCCCTCCAGGACCTCATGAACGAAAGCCCTTCCATTCCAGAAGGTTTCTTAGGACTGATTGTTGCTCATTTCTCTAGATGAACATTTCATCCCGTGACAATGCCACACCTGTCTTCTTGCTACGAAATTGTGCTGGCCACCTCTCGGGTTCTCTCCGAACCATTGGCGCTGTGGCTGTGGGCCATTTAGGTAGGTCAGGCTTTGCCCTTTTACTACTGTTCGGGAAGATGGGCATGTGGCTGTCATTGCCTGTGCAGCCTGGAGTTCTGAGCGGCTACCCAGCGAGGGGGAGAGTTGGCGAGTTAGCCTCCACACTGCATGGAGATAAGTTCACCCTGCCGCATCTGGCAGTTGCCAGTGAACTCAGCTACTCACCGGACTGGCATCTCTGCACAATGGAGCCTATTCAGTGGGCACGGTGGGGCCCTTTGACAGAGGCAATGGTTGTGGTTGTTTGGGTAAAAACAGCTGGTGACTGCTGCTTGTTGTGTAGCTGGGCAAGAGCAGAGCGGGAGTTGGTACAAGGTCCAATCTTGCAGGATCTAGAGCGTAGACAAGAGCCCGGGGTTGTCACAACCAGTGGCCTGAGGCTCAGAGAGCTTGTGGCTCACCAAGCACTCGGGACAGAGACAGAGTAGTGATCTGAAATCCTCTGGGCTGTTTCAGCCTTTTGGCGAGCCAGGAAGAACTCAGTGCGGGATCTCTTAGTGAGCTAAGACTTTCAAACCTCCACCCTTCCTCCCGCTCCCCGCCTGTCCCAGGTGCACAGGCGCCTCTACTCTGGGTGGACGGTGGCACCGGCAGCTCTTGTGCCCTTGCAGGCTTCCAGGGGACTTGCCGTTGCCCTGAAGCTGCGATGTATTGATGGAATGCTCCTCTGTCCCGCACAGGTGTGAGGGTGTTCCACTCCGTCCCAGCAGCCAGCAGCCTGGACTTCATTGGCGGGCCCACCATCCTCCTGGGCCTCATTTCCTTAGCAACAGATGACCACACCATGTACGCGGCCGTGAAAGTCCTGCACTCTGTCCTGACCAGCAATGCCATGTGCGATCACCTGATGCAGCACATCTGTGGGTACCAGGTAATCCCATCCTCCCCTCTGAGCCTGGAACTCCCCAGGGAGCAGGGAAGAGCTTCACTGGCCCTAGGGGACTTTCCCTCCAGGGTAACTTAGGGAAAGGGAAACCAAGGGAAGAGTCTTAAAGCCAGTGTCACCACAGCAGAGGGCCAGGTGATGGCCAGGCAGAGACAGACTCTGATCAGAATGGGGGTGCTCACCTGTATACCAGCACCTTTCACTGAATTCAGGAATCATCTGTGATCAGCCTACTTTACACCTAACATGATGGCTAGGAGTCTGGATGGAGGAACCAGCGTGCTGGGTTTGAATCTTGCCTCTTCGTCAAACTTGCTATATAACCTTGGATGAGTTATTTACCCTCGCTGCCTCAGTTTCCTTAATAGTAGGATACGGACAATCTCATGTCCTGTGTCATGGAGTTGTAGTGAGCACTAGATCATTTAATTCAAGTGGAGGGCTGAGTATTATGGCTGTGCAGAATAAGGGCTCCGTAAGTGCCAGCCATCTCTAGTTCTTACTCTCTTTGTGCCTCAGTTCCCCTATGTGTAAAATGGGAATAATAACAGCACTTGTTTTGTAGGGCTATGATGGTTAAGTGAGTTAATACATGCTGAGTCTTCAGAAGAGTGCCTGCTCAGAGTAACTGTGATTGTTAGTGCTGTTTACTATTTGCAAGGTCACATGAGACATGTTCACTGCCTTGAGTACCTTCCTCCATGGCTGGAAAGGAATCATGAAGGGCAGGACTAGTGTCAAAGTCTAGACAATGTCACCGGGGTGCGAAGGCCATAGTGGTTCCTCCTGGATACAGCAGGAGCTAAGACAAAGCCTCCCTGTCTCTTTGGCCCCCAAGTCAGGGCCTGAGAAGAAAGCTTCTCAGGCACACCGCCTCTTGCCTAGACTGCTGCCCCAGCTGGACAGTGGCCCATTCCTTCTGCTTCTCCCTTGAATCACATTGATACTAGGTCACAGCTCTACATTATAGTCCTGATGATACTTCTTTCCTGTGCAAACCCTTCAAAGGCACCCAGTCACTGATATAATATCCCAAACTCCTTATACTGGATTCGAAAGGCGTTTAAAAACTGGCCGCCAACCTGTCCTTCCAGCCCCATTTAGCCCCATATCCTGCCCAGCCAATGAAACTTCCTCCCTGAATCCTGCATGGTCACGGATTGCTAACCACCTCATATTACTCTGTGTACCTGTGTCCTCGACTTGGAGTACCACCTCCTTCTCTTCCCCAGGTCAAGCTCAAATGGCAAAGGGGATCTCTCCTCTAAGCCCTGAGCTGAGTGTGTGGCTGTCTCCTGGCTGCCCTTGGCACCGTGCGTATGCCCGGTCTCATGCTCTTAGCCAGTGCTATAATTATGACTCTGCTCATCTCTACGAGACTGTAATTGTCTAAAGGCATGGGTGTTTCCTTATTCTTTGCCAGTTTATTACTGAGACCAAACAGATACTCAGTAAATATTTTGGTAATTAGTAAATGGGTGTGTCTGGTTTATGTTAAAACTCAAGAACTGGGGCTTTTGGAAGATTAAAATTTTCTTTGATCACGTTGTTAAAAGCAGCAGTAGTGGGATATGTTCCACTTCAGGACGTACAGATCTGCTGATTTGGGCAACTATTGTGAGCATTTCCAAAAAGGTACATAGCACTTCTTGCACAAGGTGAAACCAGTCAGCCTGCATGTGTGTGATTTTTCTCAAGCAACTTTCAGCCATCCTAATTATGTCTGGGTGGGGGAGTGGGGAACGCTCAGAATTCAGATATATCTAAGAAGTGACCGGAGCAGTCTGGAAAGATAGTGAGTATTCACTGATCACAACTGTCTTAGGCAGTTTGGGCTGCTTTAATAGAATACTACACACTGGGTGGCTTATACACAACAGAAAGTTATTTCTCACAGTTCTGGAGGCTGAGAAGTCCAAGATCAGAGTGCCAGCATGGTCAGGTTTGGTGAGGGCCCTCTTCTGGATTGCAGACGGCCAACTTCTCATTGTATTCTCACATGTCAGAGATCAGAAGGAGGGATCAAGCTCTCTTGTGACTCTTACAAGGGCACAAATCCCACCATGAAGCTCCACCCTCATGACTCCCTCTAACCCTAACTACCTCCCACAGGACCCACTTCCAAGTAACATTGCATTGGGGGATAGGGTTTCGACACATGAATTTTGGGAGGACACAAACATGCAGTCTATACCAGCAAGCGAGACTTCCCAATAGCACATTGGAGAGGATATCTGGGAGGACAGGGAGAACGGCTGGATGGTGTCAAATCCAGGCTTAGGGACTTGAGCTGTGGATAAGATGGGTGAGAACCCGGATTCCAGTAGATGGGTAGGCAACCTGACTTTTGTGCGAGTTAGGTCAACAGAGACATAAGACCAGGTGGGATCCCTCTCATTAGTCTCTGAGATGGGTGTGGGCCGCTGAGATCCCAGTGCCTCCATCCTGGACCCGGCACAGCAGAAAGGCACATCGGGTGGCTGCAGCCTAAAGTGAGATGCTGGTGCAGCTGGGCTCATGGGGATATGGTTGCTTGCTGGTGACATAGCAACATTTATGGGATGGTTATGAATGCAGGATTTGGTAAAGGGAAATGAGAAAGAGCACAAAGAAATGTAGAAGGATAAATACCTAGTAGTACAATTGCTGGGTCTATCTTCAACTTTTTGAGAAACCTCCATACTGTTTTCCAGAGTGGCTGTACCAGCTTGCATTCCCATCAGCAATATAAGAGGGTTCCCCTTTCCCTGCATCCTCGCCAACACCTGTCATTTCCTGACTTGTTAATTTTAACCATTCTGACTGGTGTGAGGTGGTACCTCACTGTGGTTTTGATTTGTATTTCCCTGATGCCGAGTGATATGGAACATTTTTTCATATATCTGTTATCCATTTGGATGTCTTCTTTGGAGAAATGTCTGTCCGTGTTTTCTGCCCATTTCTTGACTGGATTTTTTGGTTTTTGGGTGTTGAGTTTGATAAATTCTTTATAGGTTTTGGATACCAGCCCTTTATCCAATAATCATTTGCAAATATTTTCTCCCATTTTGTAGGCTGTCTTTTAGTTTTGTCAACTGTTTTTTTTTTTTTTTTTTTTTTTCTGTGCAAAAGCTTTTTATCTTGATGAAGTTCCAATAGTTCATTTTTGCCTTTGTTTCCCTTGCCTCTGGAAACATGTCTAGCAAGAAGTTGCTGCGGCTAAGGTCAAAGAGGTTATTGCCTGTGTTCTCCTCTAGGATTTTGATGGTTTCCTGTTTCACATTTAGGTCTTTCATCCATTTTGAGTTTATTTTTGTGTATGGTGTGAGAAAATGGTCTGTTTTCATTCTTCTGCATGTGTCTGTCCAATTTTCCCAGCATCATTTGTTGAAGAGACTGTCTTTTTTTCCATTGGATATCCTCCCCTTTTTGTCAAAGATTAGTTGACCACAGAGTTGAGGGTCCATTTCTGGGTTCTCTATTCTGTTCCACTGATCCATGTGTCTGTTTTTGTGCCCGTACCATGCTGTCTTGATGATTACAGCTTTGACATACTGCAAACAGATTGACAAACATAGTGATTCAAAGGGGTATATGCACCCCAGTGTTTATAGCAACAGTGTCCACAATAGCCAAAATATGGAAAGAACTGAGATGTCCATCAACAGATGAATGGAGAAAGTGTGTGTGTGTGTGTGTGTGTGTGTGTGTGTGTGTGTGTGTGTTTAAAATGGAACATTATTCAGACGTCAAAAAGAATGAAGTCTTATCATTTGCAATGTATGGATGGAGTTAGAGAGTATTATGCTAAGCAAAATAAGTCAGCTAGAGGAAGATGAGTATCATATGATTTCACTCATATGCGGAATTTAAGAAAAAGATGAACATAGGGGAAGGGAAAAAAATAATGAAATGAAAATTGAGAGGGAGGCAAGCCATGAGAGACTCTTAACTATAGGAAACAAATCGAGGGCTGCTGGAGGCAAGGTAAGGGAGATGGGGTAACCAGGTGATGGACATTAAGGAGGGCACTTGATGTAATGAGCACTGGGTGTTATATGCAACTGACGAATCACTAAACTCTACCTCTGAAACCAAAAAAAGTAAATAAATAAGAAATGTAGGAGGAAACCAAGAGAGAGTGGCATTCTGGAAACACAGGGGGAGATTTTGAGGAAGAAGCACGGGGTCCCTAGTGAGAGGTCAAGTCACACAAGTACACAAGTACAGAAACGTGGACACTGGTGGGAAGCTGACACAGAAGTTGGAGTGTGTTTTTCCTCTGAGAACATAGGAATGAAGGAGGTAACAGCAGAGAGCAGAGGACTTGCAGGCGGGGATGATGACAGGTGCTGGGGGGAACAAGCAGGTGAAGGAGAACGAGTTCTAGTGATTCAGTCACAAGGAAATTGCTTTGTGTTTTAACTTTTTCAGATAATGGCTTTTCTCCTGAGGAAAAAGACCTCTCTCCTAAACCATCGAATTTTTCAGCTCATCCTCTCAATTGCTGGCACTGCAGAGCTAGGCTTCGGGTCATCTGCTGTCACCAACATTGGCGTCTTTCAACACATCCTCTGCAATTTTGAGGTAAACTGGAGACTGGTCATTAGCCCTGAAGGAGTGGGTGTATGTGACGGTAAAGAACATCTGGAGCTTCCCCTAAACTCAGCTGGCCAGCTTCCTCAATAAGTATGAGGGTGGCGAGCAGGAAAACCTCAAAAGCTTTGGAGCCCAGAGGTCTGGGTTTATAATTAATAAGAGCCCACACAAGGCTGTGTGGCCTTGGGCAAGTCTCTTGATTTCTCTGAGTTCTAGTCCTCTCGTGTGTGAAATAGGAACATCACCTCCCTCCCAGGGGCTGGTGTGGGGGTCAAACCAGATAGGATCTGGGAATGGATTCTAAAACTAGGATACTATATGTGAGTGTGTGTGTGTGTGTGTGTGTGTGTGTGTGTATACTTTAAAAATATATACCCTGATTCCTTTGGATGGTGCTTTGCTGTTGACAACTACTCCTGGAAAGTGCTGACTGAGAGACCGTGAGGGCAGGCCTAAGGCAAAGTGAGGGGTGCGGCACAGAATTTCAGCTGGATTGCTCTAGTCACAAAGCACCACTGGGGTCAGGCACTGGCCACGTCCTGGAGACATGCTGATAACCAGGATCCAGCCTCTCCACACAGCTGCCTGGGTCCAGCACATGACCAGGACTAGAGCGTGCTAGATGCCGCAGCAAGACAGGTACCCCTGGAGTATCAGGGGAGTGGGGTGAGAGCACAGTCCGCTCAGGTTTGCAGATCATGGACTCTGGGGCTGAGTCGGGAGGAATGCATTCAGAAGGAGAATGTTCCAGGTGGAGCTTACGCTACTGGCACACAGGAAGTTTGATTTGAGAGCAAGCGGCTTGGAGGATGCCTGCAGGGGTGTTTGTTGCAGGCAGAGGGGAGGCTGGAGGGGGAGGGAGACACGACAGGCGGGAGATGCTAAGCTGTAGGATGGGATGTGCCCTTTAGCCAGTCCCTGCTGCAGTCCCTGGAAGGATTTTAAAAACGGATTTTCTTAATTTAAAAAATGATATATGCTTATTATAGAATATTTAAAATTACAGAAAAGTGGGGGTGGAAGCTCCTATTTCTGAGATCCAGATGGCCGTTGTCAACTTTTAAGGCATCGCTTTTTTGTACTTTCTATGCAAAATATACATATATTTTTATATCATAGTCATGATCATAGTGTAGATATATTTTAAGTCCTGCCTTTTCTCACATAACAGACATTAAAAATATTTATTATGGACTCTTCTTTTATCTTTTTTGTTTAAAACACTTTTAATGAAAAGGCAAAGACACTAATATCCCGCTTGTTGGCCTCACATCTGACTACGTTAGGAAGCTCTCGAGCCTACACCTTTGAAAGAGAAACCATCAGCCAAGCCAGTCACTAGCACAATCCTCACTCTCTCCTCCTCAGAACTCTGGTTCCAAATGTTCCTGTGTTAACAGTAAACACTATATCTCATTACGAGACAGAGAGACAGGGAGAACAGCCCCCTAGAGTTCATCCCAAAGTCAGGGACTCTAGGAACCACACAGTGGCAAAGACACAGCCCTGGTCCATGGACAGGCAAAATGGGGAGGAAACAGAGCTTGAGAAAGGAAGATGAGAAACATACAAGGGACCAGGCAGCAAAGGAGGGAGGTATCTAAAACTAGAAATACATGAGTGCTAGGAAATCCCTTATGACCTGTGCTGCACTGCCGGAAACCAAGTCACTAATAGTCCAAAAGAGCATTCGTGAGACCCATCCAATCAAGAATTCAAGGTCACTTCCATTACATCATGCCCTTTCTTAATCTCATAGGCTCCTAGCAAGCCCAGTGCCTTAGCCACGCTCTTCAACTCTCCATCATTACTCCTTCAATGACCTTTACCAATAGTGCTTGTTAAAAATATGAACTTTTTAAAAACATTTATTATGGACTTTTACAATATTAGTTCTGAATCAGAGTAATATCTGTCTTATAGCGAGTTGCTGATTTCTTCACCATTCCCCTACTGTCAAAGTCTTAGATTTCCCCCCATGTTGTTGTTTTGAATAAACATTATTGTGTTGTTTTTGTATTTCCCCTGCATTAAAAATGATTTCCTTTGAATAAATGATCAAAGTTGAATTATTAGGATAAAAGCTTTATAGATAATTTTTAGATTATTGCTAAGTTTTGCTAAATTCCTGACACCTAAGGATGTTAACCAAAGAACGACATGTTAGAATTTTATTTTAGGCCCATTACTCTGGTGGCAGGAGCCCAAGGCAAGGGAGAGTAGGTCATGAGGTTGCTACAGAAATCCAGGGGGAAGATTTTGAAACCTGAATTTTAGCAAAGACAGTGGGATAAAGAGGATTAATGAAGTTCGTCGTTTAAATTAGAAGTGATTTAGAACTGAATGAAAGGAAATCACTGTATGACACTGTGTGTAACAAAGCACTGTGGGGGGTTGCTGCTGAAAGCTAGATTTAGAGAAAAATTTATAGTCATCAGTGTATATATATTAGAAAAAAGATCATTTAAAATTAATGAACAGAACCTTTAGATCAGGAAGTTAGAATGAGCAAACAAAAATGGAAACACAAAAACCCAAACAAAACAAGCAAACAAAAACAAAATTCAGAGAAAGAGAAAAGGAAAAAGAGATGAGAACATTAGTTAAGTAGGAAAGAAACAAACATAGAAAGGATCACCAAGGCCAATAACTAGTTCTCATAACACAGACAAAGCTGTTGAGATTGGCTAAGGGGGAAACAAACAAACAAACAGGAGGCACAACTAAATAATATTAGGAAGGAAAGGGAAGAATAACCACAGAGGAATGAGCAATTAGAAAGGCAACAAGAAAATAGGATCAACAACTTGGTGCCGATAAATGTGAACACTTAGTTCATTTGAACAGTCTCCAAGAAAATTTGTTTCCAAAATTCACTCAAAAAGAAATAAAAACCCAAATGGTCCCATAACCATCAAATAACAGAATCACAGGTTTGAAATCTTACAAACAGACAACATCCATAAGGCAAGTCCAGGCCCAGGGCGTCTGTGGGGAAGTTCTGCCAGTCAGGAAATGGGCCATTCCAGCCTTATCCACTCTTCCAGGAAACTGGAACGAGAGCACTCCTAGCTTATTTTATGAGCCAGTCTTGATTGCAGAACCAAAAAAGGACAGTATGGGAAATGAAAAAGTACAGGCCAAACTTATTCATAAATATAGCTACAAAAATCCTGAATAAAATATTAGCTAATTGAACCAGGCCCTGGATCTGGGTCTGAGGATGGATGAGAGGATTATGCAGGAAGCCAGCCAGGTATGGAATATAGGCTCCTAGAGCACAAGAGGACGGGAGATATGCATAAATGACTTCACCACACTGATAAACAAGAGCGGCAGGCCTTGGCCACACCCCTGTACCTTCCAGAATGCTGTGGCTGAGTTCAGCAGCTTGGCTCCAAAGCATGTCCGCCAGCAGCCTGGCCCAGAAGTTACCCATGGAGGAGCCCACTCCCCTCCCACTGCCTGCTCCTGGAATGCCCATGGGCACCACCCCACCCCTCCCTGAGTAAACTTTTAGGTAAGCTGGTGCTTTTAATGCTGGAGTTAAGCAAGCAAGCAACCCATAAAAACCACAAGCTAAAAAAACAAAGTAAAACAAAATGAAATGAAATAAAATTTAAAGATTAGGAAGGCAAAATTTCAAGAAGAGAACTTTTCCCAATGTCTGGCTCTATCAAGTGAAGGAGGGCAAGGATGTGTAAGTTGTAGATTTTGTAATTTGTAGGATCATGTAAAATTTGGAAGTCACTTAGAGGTCAACTGAAAGTCACTGACAGGCCCAGAAAAATGTAAGTATTGGGGTCAGAAGTGAGGTAAAGGGAGGAGGATGGAGTCGAGACAGTCAGTGGGCTTTTGAAGAAGGGAAAAAAGAGAAGAAAATAGAAGGGAGGAAGTTTCAAGACTTAAGGGACCTGAGTGTGGTTGTAGGCTGAGGAGGAGGAAGCAGCAGGAAAGTATGGTTAAAAATACCGGTGGGAGAATCACTATTGATGGGACAAGTTCTTAAAGGAGAGGGAAAGTTTAGAGAGAAAAGAGTGGGTTACAAGAGAAAGGGTGGGTTCATAGCTTGATGACTGGGACAGACAATTGAGAGGGAGGAGGGAGGCAGGAAGCTGAGAAGCAGGAAGAGACAGGAAGTTGGGAGGCAGGGGAGAGACAGGAAGTGAGAAGTGGGAGCAGGGTCAGGAGGTTGAGGCTTCAGGTTCCTCGAAGAAGGGATAGGCCAGCCCGTTCTGAGAGTGAGGTGGTTCCAGGGGTGGGGAGAGGGTAAATCTGATGTATTATCCATTTGATATTTAAAGAAATCTAATTCAGACAACTTGATGCAATTCTCAGTACAAAGGTTATGTGACACAGGATAATAACCAAAAGATTCAATTATCTATGTTTTCCAAAATTCAGATACTTGGTATTATGCAATATCTAAAGAGCTAGGCAGACTCCAATGTGGTCTGGCAGCTTCTTATTGTTCTAGTGGTCAGGAAAGGAAACAGGAATACGCTTCTGTGGGAAAGGTAAAGGCTCAGGGGCACACAAGATTGGTCAGTCCAATCTTACTATCTCAGTTCTCCCGGCATCTAGTCCGACAAAGCATTTGCTCAATGAATGACTTCATGAATGAACATTCGAAGTGTGCAGGCACTTGGACTCCTACAGACTTGCATGTTGGGGTGCCATGCCTGCCTACCCTCATCCCTACTGGGGCCACATCAGCCCACACCAGCTCTCCCAAATGGCAGCCGCCCTCCTCTGTGAGTGCCAGGCGGTGGCTGTGCAATCAGGAGCTGGAAATCTGTTAGTGTGCTTCTGGCTTAAAAGCAATCCACTTACTTTACCTTGATTTACTTTGCATTCAGTCTTTTAAAAAATTTAATGGGTCTTTATTAAGTGCCCTCTATGTGGCATGTGTGGGGACTTGAGAGGGGTGGTCTCTGCCTTCACGGGCCTCCTCAGAACCTTGGGTCCTTTGAGGCTCTTTTGCTTTCACTCTCAAGTAAGAGGATGGAGCCACGGTCACCTGCTTGATTCAATGAGGTCGATTATTGACCCCGTGGGTCATTGTCTGCAGGAGATGCCTGGGGGGAGCGCAGTGAGGAGACAAGAGGATGGGCTCGATGGTCAGACAGACCAGACTTTAAAGCCGGGCTCTGCCAATTAGAAACCATGGGGCGCCAGGCAGGTTTCTGAGTCTCTCTGAGCCTCACTCTTCTTAGCTACTACACGCAGATAATGATAGCGTCTTAGTACTTCGCAGGGCACTTCTTGCCTCTAGAAAATGGTCTCATTTATAAGTGTGAGCTCTTTGAGCTGCTCCGTGAATGCACCCTCACAATCCCACGTCAGAACCTTCTCCATTCTTGGCTCTAGGAAATGTCAGGATTTGGAAATAAGAAAGAGTAGAGCTGCCTAGAGGGGGACAGACAGGAGGCCTGAAGGCACGCCATCCGCTTTGCCCAAGCAGGACGGTTAGCCCCTGCGTTTTGTTTACTGTGAATGGAAACAACCTGAATGACGAAGTTCACTCTTGGAATCCGAGTGCCTTCCCTTGCGGTGTGCAGCTCACGGTGTGGCTGTGAGGGTTTCACAGAGGAAGAGAGTGATACGTGCCCAAGCTGGGTGGGCGGTCAAGGTAGCATCACACCAGACAGGCGAGACTCAGCTTCTGATTCCAGTCCTACCACTTGCTGGCGGTGGGGGGACTTGTCCCTCGGCGGGTCTGTCTCAGCCTCCGCTTCCTCATCTCTAACTGGGGAAGACTGGCACTTGCCTTCCAGGCTCCAGTGAGGGCGAGCTGCACCCGGTGTGTGGCGAGAGGGGCTGCAGGACTGAGGGCATGACACGGGGTATGGCAGGTGTCCTTGGTTCTGATCCAGACTCGAGCTGAAGCCCTGGGCAGCCGCAGGGATGGGGAAGAGAAGAACGGTGTGCGAGCTTTCCCCCGGGAAAGGCAGCCTCTAAGGTCTAGGTGTCAGGAGAGCTGGGCTGACTCCCGAGCTGCTGAATGGCGTTCGTGGTTTCAAGCCTAAGGAGACCACGTCCAGCCCCGTACCTGCGTACCCTGCCCGCAGTCCCTTCTTCACACACATCTTAGTTTCACCGTGTGCTTGTCCCCAGCTCTGGATGAATACCGCGGACAGCCTGGAGCTCTCCCTCTTTTCCCACCTTGCGGAAATCCTTCGATCCCCAAGGTAGGCCGGGTTTTGGCGGGGTGGGGACTAGAGCTAATGGCTTCGTGCCGAGACGGGGAACTGAGGGGGCAGGACAGGCTCGTGGCTCAGCAGCCACGGCCTTCTCCCGTTTCCAGAGCACTGAGTTCCCGGAGGGCAACACGTCTGTCTCAGACCATGTTGGCTGCTGTAACAAAATATGAGAGACGGGATGGCATATAAACAACAGAAATTGATTTCTCACCATTCTAGGGGGCTGGAAAGCTAACATCAAGGCCCTGGCAGATTTCGCGTCTGGTGACGGTCCCGCTTCCTGGTTAAGAGGAGTCTTCTCACTATAATGTCACCTGGTGGGAGGGGTGAGGGAGCTTGCTGGCATCTCTTTTATAAAGGCACTAATCCCATCACAAAGGCCCTACTCTCATGACCTGTTTACCTCTCAAAGAGCATACCTCCAAATACTGTCGCCTTGATGGTCAGGTTTTAATGTATGAATTTTGGGGGGATGCAGACATTCGGTCTGTGGCAGTGTCCTTCCCAGTGGCTCACGTATGTGAGGCAGATCTCTCCCCTGGTGGATTTGGGCCCCAGGAGGGGACTCTCCAGCTCCGCAACTAGCACCCTGTCAGGGGGTCAGCAAACGAAAACACTTCTCTGTGTCCCGTTTGCCTCCCAACCCACTTTCCCTCTAAGTGACTTCTCCGAGTCACTTTTTAAATTGTTCTGGGCTCTTTTGGTTGCAGGTGGTAGAAATACAACTCAAACCAACTTAAGGAGGGAAGGAAGGGAAGAAAAAAGGAAGGGAGGAGGGAGGGCAAAAGGAAGGTTGAGAAAGGGGATTTTATTGGCTCATAGGTTGGAAGGGGGCAGATCTTCACACGTGGCCGGGTGGCGTTCACATTGCTTCATCTGAGACCTGTCACCCATCTCGTCCACGCTTTCTTCCGTGCTGGCATCATGCGGGCAGATGGCAAGCTGGCCTCTGGGCAGCTCCTCAGAGCATCTCCTCGGCCTGCAGAGGCAGCACAGAGGGCTTCTTTTTTCCTCCTTAGTCTCAGCAATAGGATGGGGTCTCAGTGGGCCATCTTGGGTCAGGTGGCCTGGCTGGAGCATGACTTCACCTCTGGAAAGGATGGGGGGGGTAGTTAGAACGTGGTAGGTCCCCAAAGAAAACCAGGGACTGGAATCAGAATAAGGGAGAAGGGAGGCAGGAAAGCTACCCTAGCAACCCAGCTCCTTCCTTACCTGTCCCCCATGGGACACCTGCCTCCTCACACAGGGCCATTCCAGCTTATCATTAGCACCTTTGATATTTTGAATAGATTTGTGAGCATCTTTTCATTCAGCCCCTCACCGGACATCTACTACAAACCCATTCCATTTCATACCCAGTTCTTAGTGCTGGAAGCTCAAGAAGAACACGACAGTCTGGTGGAGAAGGAATACAGACAAACAGGCTGCTTAGTGCTGGGATAAGAAAGCGCACAAAACACGGCGGGAGCTTATGGTGGAGGAGCACACATCTTCCGTGTTAGGCTTTTGAATACAAACCCCACACAGAACCGGTCTGGTGCTGCCTCTGTGCGCATCAGGGATGTGGAGCTTGGCAGAATTCATCCTATTAGTCCCGAAAAGACAGCTCAAGAAGGAGCCATCCACCCTAGTTCACCGTCCTTCATCTTTCTTTTTTCTTTTCCCACTTTCTTTCTTTACTTGCTTCTAAAAGGTGGACATTTATCCTGGGAGCTGTTTTCTTTGGGGGAGTAGAATTTACTGGAAATTGAATTTGTGATTATCCTAAGAAGGAGGACGCAGATGCTTGAATGCTGTCTTTTTCCCCTTTGACTCTCAGTGGCGTGTTCATCCACTTTGTGGTTTGGGGCAAGCAGGAAGAGCACACACCCAGACAGGCTCGCCAAGGGCCCCGCGCTCCTGGCTGTTGGGAAGTGCTCCGCGGTCACACGCGAGTCTGCTGTCTTCCTTCTGAGTTTTCTGAGACCAGCATTAGTTTCCCCCCAGGCTTAGAATTTAAAAGTCAATAACTGGGGGTTGTCTTTGAAGGCAGTTTCCGGGGGTGGAAGGGCACGGGAGGCTCATCCCTGAGCAGCTCTGGCACTCGGCAGACACATATTCAATGGGTGTCTGACAGCATTTTGATGAGTTGCCAAGAGAGCATTGGAGTCAGAGGGCCACGGAGCAAGCCCAGCCTGGGAAACCTTTTTAGCAGAAACACAGCAAATTTGGTTCATTCCAGTAAAAGCTTTTACTGCCTCTCTCCTGGGCTCACAGGGAAGGACCCCGGAATGCTGAAGTTGCTCACCAGGCACAGCTTATACCCAAGCTCGTCTTCCTCTTCAATGAGCCGGGCCTCACCTTCTCCAAGATCCCCACCATCATTGCCATCCTGGGCTGTCAGCTGAGGGGCCACTTCAGCATCCAGGACCTGCTCAGGTACTGTGCCAGGCTTCCCAGGGGGATGGGCGGAGGCTTGGGACTATTTCACAAGGGAATATAGGCCCCAGTTCTTCCCTGACCACATTCAACCCAGCAACATTACCCTTCAGTGTAGTGGCATATTCCATTTCCTTAGAACCTTCTAGGGATTCTGTTCAGGGCAGAGAGTTGAGAAAGGGGGGGGGGGGGTCTGCTAGACTCCCAGCAGGGCTGCGTGCTCACTGCTCCCTGGTGCTCAGGCACACTTATTACGCCAACAATTCGAGAATTTCCATGAGCACAGTTGTCCTCATCAGCCATTGATCCAACAGGTCTGCTTTTTGCAGACTTCCCGAAGGACAGTCCCAGCTGGCATGGTATTTAGCCTTTCCATCTCATCGCTATCTGTTCTGTTGATCTGGCGGAGCCAGAGCTAACTACTCTGATGAATCCGGGCAGATTTTAGAAGTCTCTGGAAACACTGCATTGATCACAGAATAACAGGATTCACCGCAGACCCTCCCTTGAAACTGATTTGGCTGGGTCTGTGTCCAAAACCTTTATATGTGTTGAGCAAACATGGGTTGAGCCCACCATTGAAAGTATTCTTCTCTCTCTGCATTAAGAATCGGGCTGTTTGTTGTGTACACCCTCAAGCCTTCTTCGGTGAACGAGAGGCAGATCTGCGTGGATGGGGGCCTGGACTCCTCAGTGCCTGGTGAGAAGACCTTTCTCAGACACCAGTCTAAAGGCAGCAGGATGAGCCTTACGGCACCCCCGAGAGCCACCAGTCATGGGGCCATTTTGTAGAGGGAAGGACTGAGGTAAAGGAAGGGGAAGGTACCCACAACTGAGCAGTTGTTCCCAACTACAGCCTTGTGAGGTCATAGTTTTTATGAGTAGGGTTGCAGTCACATCAAATTGCATATTCTTCCTTCACAACCTGGAATGGCTTCCAAGACCTCCAGGATAAAACTCAGTTCGCTATAGGCCAACATGTGGAATCCTTCATGATCCAGTTTCTCCCCTCCTTCTTGGTTGAATCTCTCCTGCCCTTGCTCTCCTGATGAGCCCCAACCTGAGCACTCTGAAGCCCCTGCACATCCTAGTGTGTGATGATCCGCCCTCCAGCCATGCTTTGCGTGTGTTCTTCCCTTGGCAGAAATGCCTGCCCGGTCCCACCAAGCCAGTTAAGTCACCTCCTTTCCTCCTAAAACGGTTGGGCTTACTCTAATGCACATGTTTGTGATTTGTTTCTTTGAGTTTCTTTCCTCCCAACCCGGTGCAGAACCAGAGCTATGTCATGTTCCTCCTGCTAGGGCAGGTGTGAAGGGAACAATCACTGACCACTTTATCCTGGGCCCTCCAGATCTGTGCTGTCCTAGATGGGAGCCTCTAGCCACATGTGGCCACTTAAATTTAAATTTTAATTGATAGAAGTTAAGTACAATTAAAAGTTCAATTCCTCAGTCACAGTAGTGACATTCCAAGTACTCGCTAATCACATGAGGCTAGTGGTTACTGTATTAGACAAGGGAGATATAAAACATTTTTTTTTTTTTGCAAAATAATCTATTGGACAGTATAACTAAATCGAGAAAAATCTCTTATCCTTAGCTCAAACCCAAATAGTAGGAATTACTATTCCCATTTTCTAGATAAGGAAATGGAGGTGCAGAGAGATTAAGACCTTTGGGGACAGAATCCAAGTAGAGAGAAATCTGACCCCACTTCTCCAAGCTGCCTCATCAGTCCTATTTTTGCGGCATGGTTTGTGTGCCCTGAATTGGTTATGAAATAACTAACTAACCAAGGGAGTGAATGAATGAATGGGTAATGGGACAAAAGTAAGCTTATTTAGTCACCCCTCCTTCTTATATGGACTTCATTCTGGACTCTGCAATTCAAGCTCTGTTTTAGTGTGACATCGGCATGCTGAAGGCCTGGAAGTGCATTGAGAAGAGGAATTGAGATTGAGTGCTAAAAATCTCCACCACTCTGTTCCCAGTGCCTCCCATAATGCCCAGCATGTAGTAGGTGGTCAAGAAATGATGCAGCCTATGATAATGGAAGAAAACATTCTTCTACTAGAAGATAAATTTGACCTTATTTTTAGGATTTTTTTTGGAGGGAGGTGATGGGAAGCATCAAAAACATCTCCAGTTAAAGGGAACTTTAAGGATATTTCCTGAAATTCTTTTTAAGCATTGCATAGAAGTCTAGACTCAAATGCCAAAATTTCTAGTACCATCCATGCCTAAATTCCTGAGTGAACCAAGCATTTGGTGAATACGATTGCTTACTGCAGCAAATATTATGTCTCTTTACATCCGTTTTCTCTCAAATCTGAATTTCCTTTTTTTGTAGCTGGAAGCCAAACATCTGGAAAGACAATCTGGCTCAGAAACCAGTTGCTGGAGATGCTGTTCAGTGTAATATCTTCCTCCCAACTTCATCTGTCCTCTGAGTAAGTAGCTCCAGGAAGAGCGATTTGGCCTGAGGTTGCCTCATACAGGGTGCAGTATTAAAACCTTTTCTTAATGAAAAGTTTAGCATCTCCAAGTCAGTTTTCTGCAGTGTGTTTCCTGCACCAGTCAGAAAGAAAATTATATTCTCTCCACCCAATAAAGCAGACCTTGCCCTGAGATATTCCGATGCAAATGTGCAATGGGCATGAGTAACTCAGAACAGATTTGGTATAATTACAATAAGCTTCTTTTGTCACCACTGCTATAGTGTAATTGTTATTGTTTTGGCAGTTGTGACAATTACTGGTTTTGATGTCCTGTACTTGGCAGACAATAGAATGGAGAAATGGTTAGCCTAAATAACATCTATCAAGGGAAAGGCTTGCCACATTCTTCTGCTATTTACTGTCAGTTTTTTAGTTATTTTTCCAAGTTAGAAAAAGAAGTGTCTACCTTCAATTAACTTTCAAAACAATGTGTAACCATAAAATTCCATTAACTCTTTCCCCCTGACTGCCTGCTTTATGTCCAACTCCGGAGTCATTCGTTCAACAACTATTTGTTGAGCACCTACTGTGTGCCAGACACTGTTGCTCACTCTGAGATTGCAGTGCTGAGGAAGTCAGTCCAGATCCTGGCTCCTGCTGAGTTGACGTTTTTGTGTGTATGTGTGTTTGGGGGACAGAGGAATGGGGTAGGGAGTCACCCTTCAGTAAAATAGCCTTGCAGGTAGTGCTTAAAAAGTCTGCATTCCTAGAATCTAAGCATGGTAGAACTGGAAGTTGCCCTGGAGATGAGCTAGTCCAACTCTTTCTCATCTTTTTGAATGAGAATATAGTGTAGTGCTTAAGCACTGGGACTCTGCTCTCGAGACCGCCTGGGTTCAAAGCCCAGCTCTGCTTCCAGAGACCTTGGGGAGGTTAGTTAAGCCTTCCATGCCCCCTTTTGCTCATCTGTCTGAGGATGAAATTAATACCTGCTAAAGATAGAAGTTCATATGTGGCTAGTCCGAAGCACAGTGTCTGGGATACTATATATACTCCATAAGCTAACTGCAATCATCATCATCATCTCACCATCATTATCCTCACCATCATCATCACCATCACCATCATCATCATCACCACCATCATCACCACTACCACCATCATCATCATCACCATCATCATCACCACCACCATCATCATCATCACCACCACCACCATCACCATCATCACCTCCACCACCATCACCATCATCATCATTTCCACCATCATCACCACCACCATCATCATCACTACCACCATCATCAACATCATCATCACCACCACCATCATCATCACCACCATCGCCATCATTATTATTACCACCACCATCATCATCACCACCATCACCATCATTATGATTACCACAATCATCACCACCACCACCACCATCATCACCACTACCACCATCATCATCATCACCATCATCATCACCACCACCACCACCATCATCATCATCACCACCACCACCATCACCATCATCACCACCACCACCATCACCATCATCATCATTTCCACCATCATTACCACCACCATCATCATCACTACCACCATCATCAACATCATCATCACCACCACCATCATCATCACCACCATCGCCATCATTATGATTACCACGATCATCACCACTACCACCACCATCATCACCACCACCACCACCACCATCACCACCATCATCATCACCATCATCATCATCATCATCGTCACCACTACCGTCATCATCACCACCATTGCCATCATTATCATTATCATTACCACCATCATCACCACTACCACCATCGTCACCACCACCATCATCACCACCACCACCACCATCATCATCATCCCCACCACCATCATCATCACCACCATCACCATCATTATCATCATTACCACCATCATCGACATCAAGAAAAATGACCAGAGCTCATCAAGAGCCCAGCCAAAGTCATCCAGTTAGTCAAAAGAGGCAGGGATAGAAGAGAGGACAGTTTCTTGACTCCTAGTCCGGTGGCCACAGCCTCGGTCCCTAGTCTGGCAGCTGGCGCTGAGAACATTACCCAGCAAAGATGGACCCTTCTCTGGTTCCCAGGAGACAGAGTCCTTTGCTGAGCCATTTCCCCTGAGGTTTGGTTGCCTACCTCCCTGTCCTCCAGTCCCTTCTAGCAAGTTTGTATTCTCCAAACTCATCATTTTTAAATTCATTTTTGAAAGTGACACTTAAACATGTATTTTGCCTAAATTGATAAAGATCCATAAATATTGGACTATTCCATTGAGATTAATTTTGACCTGTGTATTTGAAAAGGGAGTTAACCAACCATTATGTGTTTTGTGTGACTGCATTGATGTAATTAGATGGGTGGCTAGTCAGACTCGGTAAGTATGAATACTAGTGGGGTAGGGCTCTCGAGGGGCCTGCACATTTGTACATTTGTTGATACAGTTTCCAATTGCATTGAAAAGCTTTAGCCAGCTTACACTTCAGCCATTAATAAACATGTTCATCCATTTAATGGCAACCTTGCCAGCATTTTATTTTACCATTCTTTAAAAACATAACATGTACTTCACTAAGTAATATCCAGATTAACCTTAATTTGCCTCTCCTAGGTGATAAGTGAGGCTGGACATTATTTGTATCTTCTGGATGTGTTCTTTGCTCACAGACTGAGAGAGAATTTATTGCATTTATTGACCCCTGCAGGACAAAGGAAGAGATGTTTCTGAGCCTGGGGCCTGACTGGTTCCTGCTCCTCGTGCAGGGCCACGTGCATCCCAGCACCACCGTGCTGGGGTTGAAACTGCTGCTACACTTTTTGGCAAGCCCCTCACTCCGCGGTCGATTTAAAGATGGCCTGTGTGCGGGATCCTGGGTGGAGCGCAGCTCAGAGGGTGTGGACATTGTGATAGGTGAGTGTGGGGCCTTCTCCAGGAGGTGGGTGCCACCTTGTCCTGGGCTGAGAGTGAGGACCTGCCAGGCTCCTTCCTGCTTGGGGCCTCCACGGCTCTTGCAGTAGGATCATCTTGACCCCTGACCCCAATCAGCCCCAGTCCCTGCCTACATCCAGGTCAGGAGCCTCTCTTGTCCTCCCTGCTTTCTAGATGCTGGGAGCTTCCTTCCATTCCACAAAAGTTCCTTAGCCCTTTTCCTCTTTCTGAGATGTTTCCCCCAACCCACAACACCAGGAGGCTCTCCTGGCTGGTGTGGGTTCATCTTCCAGTCTCAGTTCAGATGCCACTTCCTCCAGGAGAGGAGGGTCCCACCTGAATTAGGGCGCCTCTGTTATACCCTGTTTGCCCCTATTACTTTTTTTTTATGGTGCTTGTCACAATTCACAAGCATATTTATTTGGGTACTTAATTCCCTAACGTCCTTCCCTCCCACTACATTCTAAGTACTTGATGAGGGTCTGGGGTTCTGTATATTTTGTTGAACCGCAATGTCCCTATTGTTTAGTATAAAGTTGCCCTACTGCCTCTAAGGTGGTAGGCACTAAGTAAGTATCTGTTTTTGAATAAACAAATGAAGGAATGAATGCGTATGTCAGGAATAGGAAAAAGAGCTCTTGTTGAAGACTTTCTTATGCCCATGTATGTATGACACATCTTTCTATCTGGCATTTCTATGGGATGGGTGGGTGGCAGGGAATTCCTTTGTGTGCCCAGTCCCCACCTTGATCAGAAGCAATAGCAGTTGTTCTCAATTAGATTTTGTGCCCCTTCCACCTGATCAATAGATAACCTGAAGAGCCAGCCCCCCACGCCTGACCAGAGCCCCTGCCTGCTTCCTGGGTTCCGCGTCCTGAAGGACTTTCTGGGCCACCATGTGCATATTCCGGAAGTCTACCTCATTGTGTCCACCTTCTTCCTGCAGACGCCACTTACGGAGCTGACGGATGGGCCCAAAGTAGGTTCCTGGAGTGCCCCTGTGATGGAGTGACACACCTGGTTTTCTGATCGCATGCGACCAAGGCAGTTCCCTAAGATTCTCTATCCCTACCTCCATCCACTTCCTCCAACTCCTGTCGTGTTTGACCTACTTCCTTCCCTCACACTGCTACCCCCTTGGCTAGCTCTTCAGATCCCCTGAGCTCCTGGGCCTCTGCCTCCCATCCCCCCTGCCAGCAGCTCTGTGTTTTAAGTCTTTCTCCTTCTAGGCATGGCTAGAGAAGTCACATGATGATGGGGGTGACACAGGAGGCGAATTGTTGCCACCGCAGAATTAGAGCCTCAGTTTATGCCTTCTGAAAAAGCATGTCTCTTTACCTTAGCCATGCCCCTCAATTCCCCTACATTTCAGTGTAAACCATATATGCTCTCAAGTCTTCTACCCCAAAGTTGCCCTTTGCTCAGATGACTTATCGCACAGTGGGAGTGGAGGCCCCCGGTGGGGGGCATTGCCTTGGCACCCCACTTTCTACCACCTGTATGCTGTGACCGTCTTCATCACCCTCTCTCTGTTGTCACTGGCAAAGGGTAGCTCTTCCAGGCTGATGGGTTCCTTCCACTCCTTTCCTGAGTGACCTCACCAGCGGTTGACCCTTCTTCCTCCTGTATTTTCAGCACCTCCTTTTCTACGGACTCTTTCCTCATAGACCACAAATACGGTGAACTGTGTCCCACCTGAAACCAGAAGCTGCCCCCTTGACTCACACTCTTGACCAACTGCTGTCTTACTTATCACCCTCCTGTCCTTCTTTAGCCAAATTTCTCCAAAGAGGAGCCTACACTTACTACATATTGCTTCTCACCATACAGCCCCTCACTCATTCATTTGCACCACATGCAAGGCTTCATGAGCTCCCCTGAGGGATGGGGTTCTGACTCCACAGCCGGCATCAAGACCCTTTGTGACTGGGTGCCTGACTTGTCTCTCCAACCCAGTTTGTTCGCTTGCCTGCCGTTTGTGCTGTGAACCTCCTTAGTCACCTCTCCAATAATACCAGCTGCTGTGTGCTTGCCTCCCCTGTGCCTTTAATGAGCTCTTACTCCCGTGTGCCCTGCCTGGTGAGGGAGTCATCCCTCAGTACTCAGCTCAGATTCCACCTCCTGCTTAGATCCTGAGACAGGGGGACTCATTCCCTCCTGTGTGCCTTAGCACCTTCCCCTCATATGGCACTGACACAGTTACGTGATTTCCTCTCTCCTTAGCCACTGAGCTCCTCAAGAGCAGACTCTACTTCTTACTCACCTTCCTGGGTGCCTGAAAAATAGCAGATTCAGAAAATTGTTTCTCAGTCTCAACTGAGTTGAGTTACACTGCCCTGAATTGAAAGTAGGGGAGGGGCATGGCTCTGTAAATAGAAGGCTAGAAAATCTACCTCTCTTGCAGCTCCTTATATTTGACCTATCTGAATCTCGATATATGCTAATAGTATTAGAGATCACACTTCAAAATAAAGTTCTTAATATGTTGTGCAAAGTTCACCGAAACCTTGTATTTCTATTTCTCCAAGAATGTGTCGTAGGGCACAAGCATCTGCTGAATGTCAGGACCCGTGATAGATGTTTTACCTATTTTATTTCGCTTGATATTTATAACCATCCCATGGGGTAGAGAATGTAATTTTCATTTTACAGAGAAGGAAACTGAGTTGCCAAGAGGCTGAATAGCTTGCATAAGCCCAGCTTTTGAAGAGGCAAAGTCAGATTGCCCTGCTGGTCAACCCCCATGTTCCCTCTGCTACACTCGGCACTTTCCCCAAAGCCTTTGAATTCCTCCTATGTCCTCTGTAATCTCACTTACAAAAATTCATTAAAGTTGATTGGGATCTCAAATCAAATGAAAGAGCTAAAGTCGATGTGAATTGCTGGTGGGTCTGCAGCATCTTCTTGGAGGTGTGCATTTCCCTTGTGCACTACTGAGCAGGCCGAAGTTCTCCACGTGGGCCCGCCACCTAGGCTGCTACTGTGCCATTTTGTCTTTCCCCCTCAGGCCCCCTGGGAAACACGGTGTGCTGGCTGGAAAGCCGGTCCCCTTGGTGTGCCTCCATATGTCTCTCTACAGCCCTTGTCCCCTCTTTCAGGATAGCCTGGATGCCATGCTCCAGTGGCTCCTGCAGAGGCATCACAATGAAGAAGTCCTCCGGGCTGGGCTATGCACTGAAGGTGCCCTGCTGCTCCTGGAAATGCTGAAAGCCACCATGAGCCCGGTGAGACCCATTCCTCACATCTCATGAGGAGGTTCTGTTGGGAAGACAAATTTGGAAGAGTCGCCTTGACTTTTTCCAGCATCTTCCCTTGCTGATAATTAGCAAGTGTTATTCAGAATGCTTGATAGAAGAGGCAAGGTGGGTTCCTTGTGACAACTTGGGTGCTCAGTGGAAAACCCAGCCTAAGTATCCCCAGTGGAGTTTACGCACTCTTGCTAGAAGACATCTATTTTCCATTTGTTTACATATTTGAGTTTCTTTGCTGGGAGATTTAATGCCTTCAGTCAGGGGAACATTTCTGAGCAACTGCTTTAGGTCAGGAGCTTCAGGGGACTGGTAGGAGGTGGAAAAGGGCCTCTTCCCTTAAGGAGCTCACCTCCACCATGACAAGTGGGCCTCGCACATGCGTGAGCTGTGAGGTAGAAACCTTTTAGAGAAGACAGATGCCACCAACTACATACATGACATGGAGAGCCATTAACTCAGGACTTCAGGGTCCACAAAAGGTGGGTGGAGAGGTTTTTTTTTTACATGGAGGCAAGTGTGAGGGGGGAAGGCCATGTGGCCTGTGAATGGGAGTAATTGTGACCCAGATCAACAAGAATTTGCATGGGAGGCTGAAAACTTCTGACTTTATTCTGTAGACCCCAAAGGTGACTGGAAGCTTGATTCTGTGTGGGGAAACCTTACTGCTTCTGTAAAACGATGCATATTTACCTTTACAATTTTGACAAAAGAGAAAAATAGAAAGTAAAAATCACTTGATACACACCCATGCAGAGATAAGCACTGTGAACTTAAGTGGAACGTTCTTCCAGACATCTAAGATTATACCATAGCCTTACAGAGGGTTAGGCCACATAAACCCCTCTTGTCTTTTTTTCTCAACATGTTGTTGGGAATTATCTGTATTTGTACATGGAAATTTATGTCGTTTCTCAGAATGCTCATTGTCATAAAAAGTCTGTAATGAACTTTCTTGAGCAGATATCCTTTCTCTGTAGTTTGGTATTCTCCTTAGTATGAATTCTGGGATGTAGGATAGTGGGTCAAAGTGTCTATATATTTTCTCTTGGACGCACTTCTCAGGAAGGTTGCCTTAGACATTATACATACACATTCCTCCATCTAATGTACGTCCCGCCATCTTGTAGAGGAGTGCCCAGCGCAGTCCTCACAGCCCCAGCTATTGGGTCTTAGCTTTCGATCCAGTTGAAGAGTCACATCTGTAATACAGCAGATAACCATTTTATGTTTGACATTATAATGTAACGCTTGGTCTTATTATTATTATTATTATTTTCTCCTCTCAGCATACTATACATTTTCTTTATTTTACCTGTTTTCATGTTATTCATTTTGTTTGCTTTTTAAAAATAACATTAACTGGTTAGAAAGGTAACAAACTCTTTATGCTGCAAACTGAAAATATGCATTTTTTCAGGCACCCAACTCCAAAATTAATTGAACATTAGGTCTGTAATGGAACCATGAGGAAGTTTTCCAAAGGAGGAAAGTATACAGTTCACATGCTCTGACTAGGACATAACAAAGTGAAATGGATAACAATAATAAAAAACAAAAAGTTTAACCATAGTAAAAAAATATGCATCAAGAGATCTGTAAAACTGCGATCACATTAATTCTAGAAAACAGCAACAACAAAAATGAAGATGCCAAATATCAAAATCTTAGAACTAGACAGAAAAAAAAATCAGAATATATCCAAAGTTGGTTCTTTAAATCAATCCACAAGTCCTCAGCTCTTTAGGTCGGGGGGTATGGGATAAAGAGAGCATGAGCCTACAAATTATAGAATAAGAAGGGTGAAATAATCACACAGAAAATTAAATGAATTAAAAGAGACCATTTGTGCAAACTGAATAAATATTACCTAAACAAGATCGAAGAGACATTCAAGAGCCTAAACAAGGCAATAATGAAAAAAAATGGGGCCCAAGAGTTTCATAAGAGCAACTTAAAGAATATAAGAATTATGGATTTAACATCTTCTTGAATAAAAAGAAGAGGTTTTTTGTTTCAGTAAAGCTAGCATAATACTGATGTCAAAACCTGACAAACATATAACAAAAAGAAAACTGCAGCCCACTATCATTTATAAATATACACTCAAAATCACAAGTAAAATTACAAACAGAATAAGGAAGTACACTGAAAGAATAACAGAGTGACTCAGTGAGCTCTTTGCAAAAATGCAAAAAATCTATTGATGCAATTCATCATAGGTACGTGGCTAAAAGACAAAAATGTATCATCACCTAATTACATGCTAAAAGAGTATATAATAAAAATTAAATACATTCTTGTTTTTAAAAGGACCAAAGAGTGTGATCTATACTGTCTTAGCATAAACACACACACACACACACACACACACACACACACACACACTACAGCCAGATTGCCTGGGTTCAATTCCTGGCTTTGTCGCTTATCTGTCGGGTAACCTTGGGCAAGCTACCTGACCTCTCCGTGCCTCTGTCTTCCCATCTGTAAAATAGGGCTAAATGTAGAGAGTGGTCATGAGGGGGGATGAGGAATGTGTGTGAAGCCGTTGCAACAATGCCTGCACATATTAACCCCTTCCCCAAATAATGACCAGTATCCTGGGCTAACCCATATAGTTAGGTGTCTTGCTGACTGTCTCAGAAAGCCCTCGATTTCAGATCCTCTGGCTCGTCTGGAGCCCCCGTCACGTTCCCATGCCTGGCCTCTCATGAAGTATGCCTTCAGCCCTCAGGAGGCTCTGAAGATGACGCCTGGGAGCGGACGTCCCCTGCCAGCGTGCTGCAGTTCCTTGGCCTCGTGCACAGCACCTACCCCCAGGATCCTGCCTGGCGGGCCCCAGAGTTCCTCCAGACGTTGGCTGTAGTCACCTTCCCTCTGGGGACCCACAAGGTAGGACATGTCACTGCCCTGCCCTGAGAGCAGAGGTGAGCGTTCTCATGCTTCAAGAGCAAGGGGTGAAAGGCCTCCCTAGCCCCACCCCGAATGAAAATGCATTTTAAGGCAACTTGGCTAAAACATTAAGTAAAAAACTTGGGTAATTTTCCTTTTCTTGGCTGAGATGCAGCTTGAGGTCATTTTCAGCTCTGAGAGTCAGTAATTTTTTGAGTTGTCAGGAATCTCAGCAATGAGAAATTCGACGGCAGGCCAAGTCCGGTTCTACATGGAACCCTCACACTGCTGACGTGAACCACCAGATTCCATCCCAGGAAGCCAGTGGCCCACGCCCCCCACAGGAGACAGGGAATAGGAAGTGTCCTATCTTTGGGGATCACGCCCCACATCCCGTTTGCAGGCCATGACTCGGGACTCCTGCAGTCAGAGGGTTTGCTGAGGCCCAGGTTAGAGCCAAATAAGCCGAGGTTGGGAGGGCAGAGGGCCCACTGGGTCCTGAGGACGTGATGTGAATGTGGGCCACAGGAAGAGAGGCCCAGCAGGCCAAGGGAGCTCGGTGGGCTGGGTGCATGTGGCAACTGAGAAAAGCAGGTGAGGACAGTGGGAAGGGCAGGTGCAGGAGAGGAAGGGCAGACATCCCCTCATCACCCCTACCACAGGGCAATAGGAAGCTGAGACCCAACAGGGAGGGTGAACCAGTGACACATGTCTGCAAATCCATAACTACAGCTAAAGGAACATGTTAGAAGGCACGCAGTGCTAAGTGGAAGGTTTAGAAGCCGTGCCGAGCGCAGTGTGGGCATGCATTATTTGCTCCATAATTCTTGGCTAAACAACCAAATGAATAGAACCACTGTGTTCATTTAGCTACTCTTTTCTAGAAGTGTATTCATGGTGATAGCTGCCATCTACTGAATACCTACAGCCATCCTGAACCTGGTGCTTTACTTGACCCTGGCAGCACCTTCGGTAGTGGTTTCTGAAAGGGGGAAAGTGAGATCCAGAGAGGCCAAGTGGGGCCGAGCAGTTTCTGCTGCACATAGTGGGGGCCGTAAGACCCATCTCACAAAATGTCTGAGAGAGGGAAATAGGCTAGAGTTTATGTGATTCATGAGTGACAGAGCCAAGATTGAAACGTCACTCTCTCCCCCCAAGGCCCACTTCCTTACCATCAGTCAGTTTAAAATAAAATTAAATGGCCAAATAAAATTCAAGTAATTAGTTGTAATGAAAAAACTAAATATAAAGACTAGAAGATTTGCAAAAAGATAAAATGGTTTGTTGGGTTAATATGAACTAAAGGAACATACTGGAAAAGTAGGTGTTGAAAAAAAAGATGCAGTAAAGAGCAAGGGAAGTCACTGTGGGCAGCACTGGAGGGGCGGTGGATGGGACAGAGTCCAGGTGTCCCCGGGCCAGTCAGGGAGGAAGGGCGGTCCTACAGGCTGTCCATCATCATCTCCCAAACCAGGCCCCCTGAAGGGGATCAGGACCCTGAAGTCTGTGGCCTGACATCCTTAGTCCAGAGCCTCACTTTAGCTCCTACACCCTCAGGCCAGGCTCGCCATCTGCTGAGCCGGGGTTCCAGCCGGCTGCCTGCCTGCAGCCCACACTCTGACCCAGGCCTCTTCCTCCTCACACTTGGCAGTTCCTGCCTGGGGGCACGCCTGGCACAAAGTCACCTCCCCAGCGACCGCAGAGGAACCAGACCCTGTCTTGGGACTCCTGGCTCCAGTTTCAAAGCGCTGATCCCCACACTTCCTAGCCTTGTCCCAGTTCCAAGTCAGCTTCAAAAGGCCTTTGTTGCACAGGAAACACGACAGTCCCTCTTCATGCAGAAGGCTGGTGGCCAAAAGGCTTCGATTTGCTGGAAATATATATGGCTTCTTTCCAGTCAAGTCCGCACGGAGCTAATTAATGCAGTCACCACCTCCCTAGGTGCCATTAAATTCATTTTATGGCTTAATTAAGAACGGCTGCATTAATTTTATGAATGAGCAAAGGGAGGTGCCGACAGATGAACGTGCATGGAAAGTTCATGGGCCGGGAGTCAGGAGCCCCTGGCCGCGTGTCCTTGGGTGTGTCATAAGGTCTCCCAGCATCCCCATGTCCTCCTGGATGGATCTGTGCTGACAACTCCTGCCTCACTGATCTCATATTATTATAAACATAAAAATGAGAAAGTGAAAGCCAAGGTGCTTCGAGGACTTGGATGCCAGGACTGGAGGAAGTCCTCCTGATCTCAGCAGGCGGTCATGTCTGTCAGTGTCAGCAGGGCCTGGCAGGCAGTAAAGGTGCGGGTCCCACCAGGAGGTGGGGACAGGCTGTCTTGCACTCAGCCCGTGAGGCCAGGCATCGCCATATGCACTGTTCATCACTGACCACTGCAGGCCTCTCTTGCTCCGTGCTCTGCCTCTTTCCATGGCTCCCGCCTACCTCGTGTTCAGAGACCACAGGGGGCCCCCTGATGAGCGATGAGACTCTGGGCAAGTGGCCTTCCTCCTCAGAGCCTCGATTTCCTTACATGTTAGTGGCTTTGATAAGAATCCCACCTGTGCACACCTCAGAAGTGGACTCGAGAGCGCCCTGAGGCAGGCGGGCCACTCACGCTGGCATTCTCTTGTCTTTGAGGAGCCCGTGACTCAGCCTGCCCAGAATGCCAGCAGCCCCGGGGCGGAAGCCGAAGGCGACAGCATTGCAGAGGGTCCACAGGCTCCTGCCAAGTCCCATCCCACGCGGAAGCAGCTGAGGGAGTTCATGCAGCTACTCCTGAGGGACTTCTTGCTGGCGGCCTCCAACCCCAAGCAGTGGCTGCCCCTGGAAGTGCTCCTGGAGGTGAGCTGGGAAGGGTGTTTTGGGGCCGCATGTGGTAGGAGCAGGCCTGGGAGCACATGGGTACCACAAGGGCAGGGGATACCCAGGGAGACCTGGGAGCTGATCTCTTTGGAGAGCTCAGTAGGCATCAGCATCAGTAGGCCTGCACATGCTGGCCGGCTGGGGGTTGAGAGTATCTCCTGAGACTGGTGTGATGGGGTGGGAACGGCAGACCCTTGGATGGCTGGGGGCTCACCAAGCAGCGTGTGGGTAGATGGATGAGGGCAGGGCTTAGCCAGGTCCCTAGAAGCAGAGCCTGAAGCAGGGATTTTGTGGAAGTGATGTGGGGGTTATGCTCTCAGGGGAAGCAGGAAAGGGCAGCACAAGGGGACAGGGGAAAAGCGAGCTAAGAAATGGTCTCCTGTGGGTCCTCTACAACTTGCCAACTCCACCCAGGAAATGGGCTTCACCTCTCTGGTGAGGGGATTTCGTCAGCAGAGGGCAATGCCCTGGGAAAGGGGCAGTTGTGAGATTCGGGCAGCCCACACTCCCGGCAGCTGTGGTATTGGCATACGGGCCACACGGGAAAGCTTGACGGCATGAAGTGGACGTGATGGCTGTGTGGCCACTCTCTTAGTCGCTGGTGTGCTTCCAGGCTTCTCCACACAATGCCACCAGCCAACAGAAGCGAGACTTCCAGTCTGAGGTCCTGCTTTCCACCATGGAAATATTTCACACGCTGAGTGGAGGCAACGTGCCCATGCTCAGAGGTGAGTGGGGGTGACCTTGTCCTCCTTTATGACACAGAGCTTCCGGCAGCTGAGCAGGAAAGCCAGCCCCTGGCTCACAGGGCTGCAGGGCCCCTTGGGAGCCATGGAAGCCACCTTCCACCTGCACGTCAGTCCTTCCACAAATCCACAAAGAGACCTAACCGACCCTTCCTTGAGGCTCCAGGGAAGGCATGTGTGCCCTTCTCCATGACACCCCTGCCATCACTGGGCCACTCGGGGACAGAAAGCCTCTGAGCCCAAATCCATTCTCCTCTGGCTTCAGTAGGATTGGCCTCTTCCCTTGAGGGAAATCGAGATGGCCGCCGGAATTCAACATTCTTCTGCTCAGCATCTTGTTCTCTGCCCCCAAGACTGGGCACAGCGAGGGTTTCTTCAACAGAGGAACCTGGATGAAGAGGCTGCCATTGCCCCTAAGAAGTTGAGATTGAAGCTGCCTTCAGAATACTTAGTTCCAGGGAGCCATACCTTCCCCACAGGACTACACCAAAGTCCTCTCTGTGGTGTCCGAGCCACGGAATCCTTAGTGACATGGCTCATCTTCCAGACTCTTCCTTGCCCCACAGTGTGGCAACCCTGACTTTTGGTCTTTCTTGGGGAGCATCTGCAGGGTGGCATTAAGCTGGTGGTCCCAGTTCTGTTCTGGGCTCTGTCACTAGATGGCGGTGACTCGGGGCAGGTCCCTGAAGCTGTGAGTGAGGATGGCGACTAACTCAGAGGGCTAACTCAGAGGGCTCTCACAAGGATTAGCTGAGATCATCACATTCCCCCTGTGCACAGTGCCTGCCATGGTGGTGAGCACAGACAGATCAACATTATAGCTTTATCCTCTGCTCCTTGTAGCCACAGGGCCTTGGGTCACCATGACAACCTGCCCATTTACCTTGGGCCTTAAGTTCTCTTCCTCCTTCCTTCCAATTGCATGCTGGAAGAAATGCTGCCCCTGGTTTGCCTTCTCCCCACTTGTTTTATGTCGCTGACAAAATTGTTCAAGACCAACTTACTTTGAAAAGCATGTGTATTCATTGGGCATCTACTGTGTACAAGACCCCATTTTCTAGCAACAGAGTATACAGAAGGTTACACTGGGGTATACAGAGGTGAGTAAGCTGTGGTTGGTTGCCACGAGGGGCTTGGAGACGGCTGTGGAGAGAAAGCTATTGAGACTCTGACGATTTCTCAGACGTGGTCTGTGTCCTCACCGCCCCACCCCCCCACCCCCAGGCAGTAAAGAGCCTCAGCCAAATGCAGAAGCTGCTGCTGCTCCTTCACTTGCAAGCATCTCCCACTTCACCCAGAAGCTGGTGGAGAAACTATACAGTGGGATGTTCTCAGCAGACCCCAGACACATTCTTCTCTTCATCACAGACCGCATCGTGGTGGTAAGAACTCTGGGCTGCCCGTGGTGGTGGTGATGGGGGGCTCCTGCTGACCGACCAAGTGTCTGTATGACTCACTGTTGGCTGCTGTCTAGCTGGTCCACTTGGAGCCGCTGTCCTTCCTGGAAATCGATTCCGAGAGGGGTGGGAGGAAGGAGGAGGACCTATACGGCCCAGGTAGTACCTGGTGAATGTTGAATGCCCTTTAGGGCTTTTACCTCAGGCTACTTGAGATCCGTCTCAGGGAGTGGGAGCAGCACCCTCCTGTGCTGGCAGGTAAGCTCTGTCCCCTCCTAGACTCTACACCCCTACTTCGAGTTTTCATTGTGAGTGTTGGTTTAATCTTAGTTATTGTTATTCTCCATCAACAAGGGCCAAAAAGGTCCTTATTTCCAAAAGGCCTATTTCATCTCTTTCTTTATATGCATCTATGGGTCATATTTGGGCCTTCCTGAACTTTTAATGAGTATTTTTTCCTAGCCCTATTATTCTTGCATGTTCTCTCCTCTCCCCAGTTCAATCTACATACACACCCACCCAAGCAAATGCACACCTATAGATACACCTTCAGATGTAAGTGTGTGTGTACATGCATGCACATTTTTTATTGTACATGCGTACACACACAGAGAATCACACAATCTCAAAATTCTGGAGGGGAACCCATTACTTTGTCCTCATCTTCCATTCTAGAGACTTTTCCTGACAAGTGGCCATTCGCTTTTTCCTTGAACCCTCCCTGTCTGAGGAGCTCATGCTGGTGTGAGGCAGTCCCAGCCAGTGGGGCACCTGTGATTGCTGGAAAGCTGAAATCTGCCTCCAGAAACTCCCACCAGTGGTTCTCGGCATGCCTTCTGCAGCAGAACCCAGCGGAACCGCTCTCTTTCCTCTTCGCACCTCCTAGAGGGGGTGGCATCAGTGTCCCCAGAATACTTCTGTCTGTGGAGTCATCTGCAGACCCCAGGATGGAGTCTCGGCCTAGTTCCTAGGGTGATAGTCAGTCTGGCTGATGCACAGTTCAGGGCAAGCCTGATAAGAATGTATTCAGATGCTTCCTCTAGAATAACCCTAAGATGGGAGAAATATGCCTTGTTGGCTCTGAGGGGATTAAAATCAGATTCTTTTTTTTCCCCCCAAATACTTTTATTTTATTTTTTCAGTGTTACAAGATTCATTGTTCATGTACCACACCCAGTGCTCCATGCAATACGTGCCCTCCTCAATACCCACCATCAGGCTCGCCCATTCCCCCACCCTCTCCCCTCCAAAACCCTCAGTCCCTTGCTCTGAGTTCACAGTCTCTCACGGTTCTTCACGCCTCCGATTTCCTCCAATTCATCCCTCCCTTCCCTCTCACAATGTCCTCCATGCTTTTCCTTATGGTCCACACGT
>CM052894.1:35771220-35811485 GCA_028534135.1 Potos flavus | reverse complement strand
TATAAAATGAAAATTAGTAACCGAACAGGCTGGCTTGTGTTAATGTGCCATTAGTTTCATTAGCTTCTTTGCCTCTTAGAATCAAAAAGAATGTTCAGTCCTTGGTCCTAAAAGACAGTCCAGTAAAGCTATTTGATTAAGGATTTGAACAAAGGCTTAAGATATTTACTTGTTCAAAATAGATGTCCACAAGACCCACTTTTTTTTTTTTTTTTTTGAAAGTAGAAAGGCAATTTAATTTGTGCTTTGACTGTTTTAGAGGCTTTTTCATGATTGGAGTGTGTTAGTTTTCTTCATTTGTTTTTGTTTTTGTTTTTTTTTAATTTTAATCTTTATTTTATTTTTTTTTTAATTAAAGCATAATGTATTATTTGCCCCAGGGTACATGTCTGTGGATCCTCAGGTTTACACATTTCACAGCACTTGCCATAGCACATACCCTCCTCTAATTTTAATTTTTTTAAAAATTCTTTTCCACACAAGTGTTTGATAAATCCAGATGTTTGAATTTACTCTAGTGATCAGTCACTTAAATAGAAGCTCAAACGTAGAGGAAAGTAGTCCTACTTGAATTTTACATCACATCACTTTTTGAAATACAGAACAGAACCTAAGATTCTGTCATTTTCATAGTTAACTGGGTCAGTATCTAAAACTCGCAAAGTGTTCACAAGCGTTTGTGTATGTGTGTTTATTTTATGACACAGGCCATCGAGAATGCCTCTTCTCAAAGGGATGCTGTCATCAGTGCTTTATACAGCAGTTTAAATAAAGTCATTCTTTACTGCCTGTCCAAGCCCCAGCAATCCCTCTCCGAGTGCCTCAGTCTTCTCAGCATCTTGGGCTTCCTACAGGAACACTGGGACATTATCCTCGCCACCTATAACTCCAACGTCAGCTTCCTCCTGTGTCTCATGCATTGCTTTTTGCTGCTCAGTGAGAGAAGGTAAGAGCTTCCTACTTGTTTCTTTGCTGGCTAGTGGTCCATGCAGAAAAACAAGCTTTAGCGGGACACTTGATTGGGGTCAATATGAATTTTATATATATATATATTGCTTATCTGGTTGTCCAGACTATGTGCAGTGTTTGACAGTATAGTAGATTGTCCTCAAATCCGTCCATGTAACTGAGCCTCTAGAATCATCATGGAATAGTAATTTACCCCATTTCCACAGTTCTCACATTGTAAGATAGCTTATTGATTTCATTTTAGGGGCAGAAAGCTCCAACACTGAATATATACATTGATTTTATGATGCAGCTCGATTTCAGAAATACTAACATTTGATAAATGCAATCTTACACTGAGAAAATATGTAATAAATTGTATCATGCAAGCCAGACATAATTTTCTATATGCACACAATTTATAATATAAAATGATATCCATAAGCACATTTGTATAAGAAATACTAATAAAAAGAAACTGAATTAGGTTTACTTTCTTAAAAATTTTATTTATTTCTTTGGGAGAGAGAGAGAGCATGAGCAGTGAGGGAGGAGCAGAAGGAGAGGGACAAGCAGACCCTGCACTGAGCTTGGAGCCCTACCCGGGGCTTGATCCCACCACCCTGAGATCACGACCTGAGCTGAAACCAAGAGTTAGACGCTTAACCGACTAAGCCACCCAGGCATCCCCTGAATTAAGTTTATTTAAATCATTTTCTTAAAGCCCAAATTTTGAAAATATGTTAGATTTCTCTGTGTATATGCACTTTCTTGTTTTTCTCTGTGGATATTCTATATCACCAGTGGCTTGGCACCATACCGCTTACAAATGTTGTCTCTTATTAATAGAGCCGTGTTGAGCATAGAGGAAAGGAGGGCTGTGTGATCTGATACTTTGCTCTTGTCTTGTCGTGGTTGCTATTGTTGTTGTTTAATCCCAGTACAGCTTATGTTTTATTACTTGAAAAAAATTCCAAAAATCCTGTCAAACTATTGAATGTTATGAAACTCAACTTGATTTGTCTTAAAACTCTCTGGGAATCACTGGAAAACACTTCTAGGCCAGAGGAGGCCCTTGTCATGTTATTTGTTTGATATGAAAGAATCCCTTTCTGGTGGGTTAAATTGGGAAATTCTGCTTTCTTGCCTGTGTTTTTTTTCTCCCCAAATACTTTTATTTTATTTCTTGCCTGTGTTTTAAGAAGTAAGCCTACCCATATTGGAAGCATAGGTAACAGCAGAGGAATGCCAGCTTATGTGTATGCTAGGATTTCCACCTTCTTCAGATCCCTCTGTTTAGGTAAATGGCCTCCAAACCCAAAAGGACTTTATTCTAGAAATTTCAAGAAAGGACGTTCTCCTATAATGGTGTATTTTCATTTCCTTGTTTGTCATTTTTGGTTCAGTCCGCAAACTGGTACTGAGTGTCAATCCTGCGTAGTTGACTGAAGGGGCCCAGAGAAGAAGGCACAGGGATGTTAACATGGATGCTTAGGAACCCCAGAGCACACGGTGCATGGGGAATCGAGGATGGAAACCACTGTGCCTCCACTTAGAACCAACTACATGATGTGCAGGAAAAATGGAGACGTGGGGCCTTGTTCAAAAATTACTAAGATTTCAAGACAGTGACAGCAGAGCCCAAGCACGGAGCCTTTCTGAGTGTGGACCCTGTGAAAGTGCACAGGTCACGGGCCCATGAAGCTGGCCTGGCCCCTTGCAGGTGGGATGAGATCAGTTCCAAACAAAGGCAGAGTTCAATATTTTGGGAGTCTATAAAAACAAATGACCAACTCTGATGGTTGGGAAACTAGGAGTACGTTCAGGGGACCTGCTGGGAGTATGGATTAGACTTCATAAGACTGGAATTTTAAAAAAGGAGTTTTCCCTATTGTTAATTGTATAATATCTGTCACGGAAGTTGTCGCGAGGTGTTTGCTTTAGCTCAAATAGACAAGTTTTTCCAATTGATATGTACTAAGTTTGGAGGATGATTATTTGTAATAAAGAACAGTGGAATGATCCCAAAGAAACTGGAGTTTATAGTGAAAAATCTCTTGTCTCCTAGTTATCCAGAAGGATTTGGATTGGAACCCAAGCCTAGAATGACTCCTTATCATCAAGTCTTTCTTTCTCCAAATGAAGAAGGGAGAGAAAAAGGGGAGGAAGACTTCCCAAGTTTGAGTGATGGTACATTATATTTGTTGTTTATTTTGGGGAGAGTGGATGGGTGGTGGTAAATTCTGGGTTGAATTCTTCAACTCTGCGGGACTTGGTCAGACTAAGAACTTGGCGGACTTACTATAAAATTCCAGGGGGCTTTACCGTAAGGTGATTTCACTTCTCAGGAGGTCTCTTGAATTTTCCTTCAGACTGCTAGGTAGGGGAACTGGGATGTCATCTCATTTCGTTCAAACTAGCTCTCTCTCAACTTTCGTCTCTAGAAGATGGGAATGGAGTAAATAAATTCCTTATTTCTATGAGATTTTTGGCTCGATGGAGTTAATTTTTGGATTTGCTAACATCGACTCAAGTTAAAGGGATTGGCAATTAAAAAAAAAAAGGCAGCCAGATCCTTGTGTTTCGGAATTGCTCTCTTTTGATCCAGGAAGCTTCAACAGACTTTCTTCCACCACTTTGGTTTGCCAACTGTGCCACTTACCTTCTGATACCAGATAGTGGGCACAAGGGCCTCTGTCTTCTGGTCACGTAGGTGCCCAAAGCCAGTGCTTAAAACTGTTGTGAGTTTAAAGTGTACTCTGACACAGTGTTAATTACAACACGAACATTCATATTTGGGGTTTGGCTGGTAAAGTGGATGGAGCAATGTTCACCCCCCTAGAGTGAGAAAAATGGTCTATAGAGGAGTGACTCAGTGGTCCAATATCCAATGGCATTTAGGCATTTAGGGTACTATAATTATGGGGCACAGCAGGTAGAACTGGCCTGATAGATTGGTCTATATCTGGGCAAATCCGGGGCACTGAGATTGGTGGATGGTGGGAAGCATGATTCAGTGTCAAGAAAGAAGAGTGGCTTGGGTCCTGGGTCCCTAGCCATGGTTTTGGGCTTGGTGTCCATTCCTTTGAGGGGCCAACATAAAAGGTAGGTTAGAAGGAGCTGTTGGGGAGGTGGCATTTGGTTAGCTAGAGCTTACCCAGGTATTTTTCTATTTGGTATCTAATGGAATTGGGGGGTAGGAGAAAGAGAGTCCTTGAGCCCATCAATCATGTTTCCCAGCTCTGAACATCTGAGACAAGCAGGACTTGGTGGTGGGCAGTTAGGGGTGGGGAAAAGGCCAGCTCACTTGGAAATCGATAGCATTGTCTACATACTGACTGCTTTCTGGCCAGAGCTTGCAAGCTTAAGTGATATTCAAGAAAGATGCAATAAAAGCAGCCATGATGCACCATCTCCTGGCCCTTGCTGGGAGAGGCACCAAGACCATCCTGACTGTGTGATGTGTTCTCTCTGTTAGTCCAGCACAACATCCAAAAGATGGTGCGGACTCTGTGGCAGCAGCTCGTGGCACAGAGGCGGCGGGAGCTGGAGGACACCTGCAAGATTGATCTCTCTGTGAAACCTGGAGAGAGTGAAGTGAAGATTGAAGAGATTACCCCACTCTGGGAGGAGACGATGCTCAAGGCCTGGCAGCATTACTTAGGTCTCTGTCCACTTGGCTCCAGGGAACAGAACTGCTGGGTCTCATAGATGCAGGCTTTCCCAGAGTTCCGCTCAGGGCCCAGAGCCTTTTCCAACCACATCTTCTCTCTCATTCCTTTGGTGGGTGGGATGGACATCACTGAGATCTCATGAAACTTTGCTCACAAAGAATGAATGCTGCTTTGTATCCTAGGTGAAAGGAAGGCCAGAGATGCAAGCAGATTCTAGGAATCTCTTAGAGTGGATGCCATGTCAGAGCTCTAGCCTAGAACCCTAGCCTAGAGCTCAGGGTTCTGGGTCTTGCCCCAATATTCACCTACCAGCTTTGAAACCTTCTACCAGGTCATGTAGTGACCTGGAGCCTCAGGTTCCTCATGTTCCAAGTGAAAGTTTTCATCCCTAAGATATTAATGATCCTTGAATTCTTTTAGTGACTCAACATTTTCCCCTTCATATGAATTAATATAGCAATGTTATTTTAATTTTTTAAAAATTTTATTGTTAAGTAATCTCTACACCCAACGTGGGCTCGAACTTACAACCCTGAGATCAAGAGTTACACACTCTACTGGCTGAGCCAGCGGTCGTCACTCCTAAATTATAGCTCATGTACTTGTCTTAAGTCTTCCAGCATCACAAAATTCCCAGTGATTCAAGAGTTAGTTATTTCCATGTGTATCATCCCACACTGCCCGGCAACACAGAACTTTTATTTCATTGGTTTTCCAAACTAGCCCTGGAAAATATGTATGTATGTACATGCCTATGTATATACATATATAATGTGAAGTCAAGATGTCAGGTTCTATTTCAGGGAAAAGTTTAATGAAAAAGGACATCTATCCCCATATACGTACAGTGAATCAAGTGGTGAGATAGACCTCAGCACTTGCTTACAAATGGCTCTCTTTTTTGCCAACAATCACGTGTTGAAAGTTCTGTACATTTGACGACCTACGTTTTATTTTATTTTATTTTTTTGACGACCTATGTTTTAAATGCGTAATCTTATTTACTCTTCATGACACCAGAATGAGGTAAGATGCTCTTAGCCCCAGTTTACAGGATGAGAGCACAGGAATTTTAGCCTAATTGTCCACATCTCACTTTTAGTCAGTGGAACTAGGAGTCTAAGCCGGGTCTGGTGACCCTGAAACCCACACTCTATGGGTTAGAAGACGGCAGCGTGTGCTTGTATCCTGGGCTGTTGTCCTTATTTCAGGTGGCTCACTGGGCTTGTGCCCCTGGCTGGCCCTTTGAAAGCCAAGCCAGTTGTAGATTAGTGTGTGCTCTCCTCTCGACTTCACCTCTGACAGTTTTTGCTTCCCCGTTCCTAGCATCTGAGAAGAAGTCGCTGACCATTCGCTCGAGTGTGCGACACCACAGCAAAGTGTCTTCATGGAGTGGTAGCTTGTCTTCGGCCATGAGGCTGATGCCCGGGCGGCAGGCCAAGGACCCTGAGTGCAAGACAGAGGTGAGCTCAGACCATTGCCTTAGAGAAGCATCAGGCATTTGTTCCAAACCCCATGAGGGATGTCTTTGCTCTCTGTTGTTTCTGGACACGATCCGATTCCATATTCTTCTGAGCGTGTAAGGTTATGCATGTGACTTCCCAGTTGAGGTGACATCTAGGGGAGCCAGGTTTTAGGCTGGCTTTAACTCGAAGTGCTTATGGGCTCCCCTTGAGCTCCAAGAGCAGGTAGGTGTTCCTTATAGCATTAAAACCTAAACCAGTCCTTGTTCCCACACTCCTTTTGAGTCAGGGGTGCTCAGAGAGCCCTAGCTCGCAGCTCAGCAGGAGCTGTATGGGTGGGCTCAGCAAAGGGAGGACCATCTCACAAGTGTTATGGCTGTGCTAAGCCCCAGAAGCTGGGGCATCCCCACCTGTGCCCAAGCACCTGCTCCTGACGAGGAGAGGTCCAGCCCTTCTTCCTCTGGCTTCACCCTGGAACTTCTGTTCCTTGACCAAGTCAGCTCTGACCCCAGGGGCTCAGTTCAGTCTGGCTGTGGCATCCAGGGAAGGGACGGCTGGGATGCTGGGCATGGGCATGCATTGCATAGGAACCCTTGCATGCTATTGATGTGCCTCTTGCCAGTCCCCCACCTCCTCCCAGGTCACTGTCATTGGCATGGCTCAGTTGTCTCTGAGTCCTGGGGAGATTGGTCGAGAAACAGTTTATCTGAAAGAAGCTGGAATAGATTGCAATGTTTGAGGCCCCTGTAGGTCCACAAATGGCTTGCAACAGTTTGCTCTGGGCTCACACTGAGAGATCTGGAGGCAAAAATATTTTAAATTGGCTCTGTCTTTGGTGAAGGCAGGCTACTGAAGATACTGTCTTCTACATCAGTTGAGGTCTCCATTCATTCATTCATTCATTCATTCACTCAACGAATACTTATGAAGTGTTTACTTTGTACCCTTCTGTAAGCCCTGAGGTTACAGAAGAGAGAAAATCTGACATATTCTCTGCTTTCATGGAGACTGCATTTTAGGGGGTGAAGATAGACAATAAACAGATAAATAATTTGTAAATATGGAAGGTGCTAATTGCAATGAAGATAGAAAATAAACAGATAAATAATTTGTAAATACGGAGGGTGCTAATTGCAATGAGGAAAAATGGAGCAGGGTAAGTGGGAGAAGGTGGCTACTTACATGAAGGTGGTCAGAAGCCCTCTCTGGAAGGGAGGCGGAGGAGCAGAGAAATAAGAAAGAGACTCTGGAAAGAGTGGTCAGGCAGAGAGGACCATCAAAGGCGCTGAGACAGGTGTGGGCTGGAGTGTTCGAAGGCAGCAAAGAACAGTGTGGCCGGACTGAGGCAGGGAGAGGGCAACCCCAGGGGACATCTCCCTCCGCTGTCACCAGCAAGAAGACCTGTGCTTTCCCAGAGCAATTGGCGAACACCAGAACTTCTGTTGCAATTACATTTCTCGGCACAGTCGTCTGGGCACTCAGAAGCTCGGAGAGGTGACCGGGGCCCGGCTCTTGTAACTACACATACCCAGCGCCATAAAATTCTGCAAAACACATGAACACACACACACACACGTATGTGCACACACCCCTGTCCCTGCTTCTGCCTTTCCGTTGGAACCTTATCTCTCTTCGATCCGATTTAGTCATCCTGTCTTCAGTTTATATTATCTTGTGGGCTTTTTAAAGACAAATTTGTTTTGAGACAAAGTAGACTTATGTTTTAATTTTAAAAATGAACTGTGTCTTTGCTTTGGAGCATCCTATACCAGTAACTCAGTCTGGGCTGGGCACAGTGCCTGGTACAGAGGAGGCTCTTAAAAAAAGTGCGTGGCACCGTATGGAGCGAGGGAATCAAATGCTTTCCCTCTTTTCGCTGGGATGAAACTCAGCAGCCTTCCCATCCTGCACCCATCACTCATCCTCGCGAGATGCCTTTGTTGCTAACAGAAGGCACAACTTCTCAGGTACATATGTAGACTGTGATGTCATAGGAGAAAAGCATCAACTATTTGCCCTGGGGTCTGTTTAATTATTTTTAAAAATTAATTTTGATTATTACAGCTGATTACACCTCAGTGAGCAATGTAATTGATATTTTCTAATGTATCCCAAGGAACATTTTGTACAACACGCTTTTTGTTGTTGAAGGTTAAAGACGCCGTTATTGGTTTTTGCCTAAATATGCCCACATCATTAGTCCCTCCAGTGAGAAGGTTGCCATCTGGAAAAAGCAGCATGGAGACATTATTCAGGCACAAGTGCATGAAATTGGTGTTTCTGCATCTTCTGTCTCTCTTCTGGAAAGAAGAGGCTTGTAATTAAAGGAGTTGGTTTTGGAGGAAACATTATTCATTTGGTGTTATTCCTTATCATGTCAGCGGCTGACAGCTTCTACAGCACTGATAAATTGTTCCTTGGAGTGAGACATACGATGTACCATTTCCAATGCCTCTTACCTATCTTTGTTTTCAGTAGAAAATGTTTTCCTCTTGGCAGGTGAGCTGAACTTGGGGGCAAGGCTGGTATGATGGAGGGTATTTCTTCCTTTTCTTCTCCTGACCCCATCACAGGCCCCTCTGGGATCAGATGGTGAAGTCGTGGCCTCTCCTGGGGTCAATGAAGGCTGTGGGGGTCAGCCTGTTGGACAGCACTGGGGACCTTGGGCTCCCGTGAGGCGACCACAGGCCAAGAATGGTGCCCTGGAAGCTTCTTCCTCATGTCCACCTTCAGTTTAGGGCTACCCAGAGTGTGTACCCCGGCCAGCTGTTCCTCCTCCCAGCACTGTGTACAACTTGCCGACTCAGTTTTAGACTTTCTTGTTTAACAATAAGTTGAAAAAACATCAACACCTCATGAGGGTTTCTTAGCTCTGACAGACACACCATGGCAGTGTATGTTGTTAACATTATGGGGAAGCTGGTGAGGGGCTGACAGAATCCTCTGGACTATTTTTGTAACTTTTTTGTAAATGCAGAATTATCCCAAAATATTTTTCTTTTTTAAAAAAAGAGCATTAGCAAACGGAAAATAGGCAGACAGGACACGAGAGGCTGGGTGGGTGGGGGCTGTGAGGATGAGTAGGTGCAAGGCCTGAGAGCAGGGTGATGATCAAGGTCACGGCGGACCTTGGTCACGGCGGTGATCAAGTCACAGGTCTTGTGTCTTGGCGGATCAAGGTCATGGAGGACGCCGTGGCTCATGCTGGATATGCCCGAAGTGAGGGCTTAAGCAGTGGGGGAGCAGTACGTTTCTGTTTGTAGGTGTAAGATTGGAGGTTAGAGCCTCCTAGGGAGGGACCAGGCTGGCGACTGTGGCATCATTTAGATGGGAGAAAATGGAGGCTGCAGGGGCAGGAGTTGGAGCAGTGGAAATCAAAGAAGACACACAAGAGAATTCTTTTGAACCAAGGTTGGAATGAGCAAAAGAAGACAACTGCCATGAACAGAGGCCCTGGCCTCCTTGTCATCAGGCAGTGAGGAGAAAGGACACTGGGCTGTGGCAGGTACAGCAGGTGTGTGATTCCCGTGGTTCTGTTGGATCTGCAGAGCATGGGAGGAACAAGCCAGAGGAAGAGGGTTGGAAGTTCAGGGCCACTTCTAGCCTATAAAAGCCTGTAAAAGTTCAGGGCCACTTCTAGCCTGTAAAAGCCTGTAAAAGTTCAGGGCCACTTCTAGTCTGGGTGGGCAGAATAGCTGCCTGACCTGTGTCTTGTTGAGCAAACGTGAGCTGGATTTCACCCCACTTTCCTCCTGGGATCAGTGGTACATGTGTGGACAGCTGTTCCATATGGGGGCCAGGTGGGCCCCACCTGAGGAGGAAGACACACACTGCTGCCTCCAAGCAAAGCTGAGGGCCTTATAGAGAAGTCAGACCCTCTGGAGCAGGGCCAGGCCCAGGGTCCACGTTTCTGTGGCTTTTGGAGTTAGCTGAGCAAGCTTCCGGTTGCTGACTTCAAAGTGGAAATGGCCCAGGTAGGGAAACCAAGGCTGTATGAGAATTAAAGAAGGGATGAGAAAGCACCACAGCCAGAGGACACCAAAGCAAGACACATTTGCTCCAAGGTCCCTGGTCTCTAACAGCTGCCCTGTGGGTGAGCCCTCTGCGCCCACCAGGTACGCTAGGTCCTCCAGTAAGACCATCCGTGCCCACGCGTGGGAACCTTGATCTCAGAGACCAGACACCTGCGTGGGCAGGGTGACCACAGACTTGCCATTGGCTACCTCCCTGAGTGTGTGCGCAGGCCCGCCGTCCCAGCCCCAGCCCCAGAGCAGCCTGCGCCTGGTGGTGGAGGAGATGCTGGCTGAGGCCAGCAACTGGGAGACAGCTGAACGAAGGGCGGCCCTGGCTCAGGTCCCTGGCAAGGGAAATGATATTTTTGACCCTCCAACTCTGAGCGCTTTACCCATTATCTCTTCTAAAAATCATTGTGAAAAATTTCAAACATATACCGCAGCAGAGAAAGTAATAAGATGGATCCGCATGTATCTATCCATCACTTCACGTCCATAGTGTTCAACTCATGGCCAATCTTGTCTCTGTCTCTATCACTACCCACTTTCCCCTGCTGCACGGAATAATTTTGAAGCAACATCCCAGACATCATATTATCTCATGCATAATGTTCCTGTGTCCTTATTTTCTCTTTAAAGAAACCACAAAACCCAAATAAAAATTGCAGAAAGGGAAGCAAGTGTGCAGAATGGGAAGGCTTTAGCAGTCACTGGGGGAGTGATCAAGCAGTTCCTGGTCTTTCTTTCTGGCGTGTTTGTACTCGTCTCCTGCTGCTGTGTGATTTTGGTCTTGCTGAGGCTGAAGGCACAATGAGCCTCCGAGAACTCAGCGCCCCTGTTTCCGGAAGGAGGGGAGGGACTGAGGAGGACACAGCGCTTCTGAGTTTGGTGCTTCGGTGCTTCTGAGTTCAGGGGATGTGCGGGACTTACAGTGGAAGGCTCAGTTGTCACTCGCCTGGGGAAAAGGCTCATGGGGCAGGAGAGCCCCAGGGCTGAGAAGAGATTTTTGAAAATAGAAAGAAATGGGCTTTGACCCGAAGGGAAGTCTGTGGTGGAGTAGCAGCTAGCACCCAAGGAAGTCAAAATGCAACTGTGAAAACAGAAGGCAGAGTTCCCAGAGCCTGTCTACTGTAAGAGTTTCAGTCAGAAATCCGTAAGAAATTTTAAAATTCCAAAATTCAAAAGATTGTCATGTGGACTGTTTTTACTTAAACTTGTCGTAAATTCAACATGGTATTTGCGGGCAAGAGAGAAAGGACTTTCCCAGGAGATGAATGTGCCTTTAAGAGAGATGTGTGGAAGCAGGTGGCCTAAACCTGGGGGGAAATTAAGACACATGAGGAATTCTAAAATTAGGCCGGAGGATCTAGAGAGGGGTTCGATCCTCATAGTATGTTCTCGCTGGCATGGCTGAAGGGCAGGGAGACAGCCTCTGACAGCAAATCGAGAGAGGAGCTGGCGAGGCAAAGCCACTGGAAATCATAGGAAAGAGAAGAGTGATTCAGAAAACCTAAAATCAAGCACTCCGTGAGAACTCACAATGCTGTGTTGTTGGAATACCCCATTGTGTTCAGTGGTGGGAAAAGGCTTGTGAGCAAGTAATTAAATGGGACTGTGTGTTAGAAGAATAAAACCACTCAGACAGACGAAAGTATGATTTAAAAAGAGACTTTGGAAAGTGTAAATCCCTCTATGGATGTGAGCAGTAACTAAGGCCTTCTGCTAAATGGAATCTTGGTTTTGATAATTGCCATGGGCAAGGCTGCCAGTGACTTACTTTCTCCTGAGGCTTTTGCAGAGATAACTGACCCTAAAAAATAGTGTCACTCTCCCCAGCCTGACTTAGAGCTCTTCATGGTATGTCTGGACTAGAATTATTTCCAGAAAGGATTTCCATTACACTCTGGTTGTAGATGTATTAGGGAGCAAGAAAGAGAAAAATGATGAGGTCCATCATCTTATTTCTCAAACCCTGAAGTTTCCTTTTTCACCGAAGCTGAAGTTACATAGGATGAATCATGGCCTCGGGCTTGCGGGAAGTGGTGTTCCAACGCCACACTCAGAATGGACCTTCCCAGGAGAGCAAGGTGTCCAGGTGGTGGAGGTGGGGACACAGCATCGCAGACTCATGGGAAGGCAGCCAGGCTGGGCAACGCCTGTGCGTGCATGTATGTGCGTGCATGTGCGTGTGCATTGCCCTTTAGTGATCTGGGCACCCAACTAGGGTGCCCTCTTACATTTCCACTGTTCCCTTGACGTACTCACATGGGTGCATATGCATGCATGAACACACATACACACACACACAGACACACCATTCTTCAAACAACTGAGGTTAGAACCCACTCATCACATCGTCATCGAGCGGTGACCAGGAAGGAGTTGGTTGGAACAAGAAACTCCATATCAAAAGTGAAATGGACGACGGGTCCCAAGAGCAGAGGATTTGAAAAAGCAGCAGCATCCCCCACACAGCATTACTATCCAGAACAAGAGGGAAGGAAAGTCATGGGCAGATGGAGACAGTGGCTTTTCTCTTTCCATCTTAAGGAAACCTTAAATGTTACTAGTCAAGAGTCCTTGTTCCAGGAGTTTGAAAAATAGAAGTAAATGAACAAAGCAAACACTGATACCTTTAATGATGTTTCTTTACCAAGTGCATCATTTGTGAGACATCCTTATCTCCATAATAGAAGGATAATTAACATCACTAATTATCTAATTAAGTTCATTAAGCATCCACCAACAGTGCACCGTGAAGTTGACATTATGTTCTACTGTCAACAAATGCTTTTGATTTCTTAGGAAGTAATTAAAATGTAAATTAGCATGCAATTATATGCACAGGGGAAGTTTTGAATTAGATATTCATTTCAAAACTGCTTAGAGCAACATAGTTCTTGTTTTTTTCTTCAATAAAAGCTGACATTTTGCTATTAATGGTATATATTAAAGTTGCCATTCTGCTGTTCAGTGTTTGAATCATTGCCAGGTTAGAGTACTTACATGACACAGAGCGTTTAGTTGATATGTTTGCTACTGTGCTTTGAGCTTTTGTTCTTATTTGATCATTTTATTTAACACGTTGGTTTGTGTCTTTTGCGTTTAAAAAAATCACAACTGATTTTTTTTTCCTGAAAACCTTCTGTAACTTAAATCTCTAGCTGACTTTGCCTTTTTTAAAGGTGTTTTAGATCAAGTATTTTAATGTATTCTCTCCGTCAGGTTAGATTCAGGGAATGCGATCAGTGGCTTGCTAAGGGCAAGTCGCACACACGCCCCTCCATACACAGGAAAGAGGGAAGCCGCACAGAGCAAACTTGTGCTCCAGCCATCCTTGATTGCAAGTTCACGTTTCTCTGCTTTTTAGGGCGGCCCCTTGGTTTCTGATAAAATATTATAACTTAATTTATTATAATGAGATATTATAGCTGTTGTACTAAATACAGCAACCTCATCAGATTAGGACCCTTCCTGAAACATCACAGAGTCCCCAGACATTTGCTGGAAAAGAGGGTCCCAAGACAGAAGCCACCATGCCCAAATCCCCAAAGTTCTCATTTTTTTAAACAACACCAGTTGAATCCTGCAATGCGCGTGTTTTAGTAAAGCTCAGAGCTCAGTGGGTGGGATGCCCACCTCCCTCATCTTTTAGCATGGAGATACTGGGCCATTTGAGCATTGACCTGATGTCATTTGTTTAGTGAGAAGGATAAGTCTCTGATGATGATACTGAACATCCCCAGTCACTTTTTGGATGATGTCTCCAGGGATGGATTTAGGTGGTGCCGGATCCAGGCCCCTCAGTTTCGTGTGAACGAGATTTCAGATAAATGTGGAGAGAATACAGTGGCATAGAGAGGCTGTCCCTCGTTCTCTTGAAAGGATCAACGTCAGGGTTTGGCCATGAGTAGAGCCTGCTGAACCACTAGCTTCTCATCATTGTGGGTGCAGACATCCCTATGGTCCAGGCAGAGAGAGGCCGGCCTCCTAGGGCAGGTGGGGGACAGGTAGCATGGTACAGGGACTGGTGGGGGGACCCGAGGCTGACTGGACTATGCCAAGCAGTGACATCAGGCCAGAAGAAACCCACATAGGGCTCTCCATAGAGATAGGCAGTTTTGGGGGGTGGGCCCTGACTTCTGTCCCAGCTGTCAAGCTGTGAGCTGTGGCGTGATCTGCATCTTTGTTCTCATTTGTCAGTCCGGAAGGGGCTCCTTTTTCCCATTCATGTAAAGGATAGTGGCTAAGCTAGCAGAGATCTTGATCTGACCGAGAGATCCCATTGCTAAAATCAGGTGATGCCGACCTCCTTCAAATAGGCAGCAAGCACCTACGTCAGCAAACAGATAGAATTTCCTCTACCAGAACTTTCCTCTCAACTGTCTATTCCTAAAACTTATCTTGAAATGTGGTCTACTATATCATGGCTTCCCAAGAATGCAAAGTCCATACAGCAAATGAATAATTAATACCCACTGTAACTCACTTCATCCTAAGGCTGGCTTGTGGTCCTGCCTCCGGCTAATCACACATTTCCTCATCTGTGACCAGCACAAAGGGAAGGCAGCATCACTGAGCTCCACAAATGCACCATGGTACCAAGGGCTCTCTCGCCTGAGAGCGGCGCAGAGCCACCTCTCAGTGCTTTTCTGGTCATTCAGCCTCACAAGAAATGGGGCTAAAGTTGCTTTTCTTTGGCAGCAAGATGATAACTTGAACCCTCGCCAAGAGAGCAGGCACTGAGGTTATGCAGGTTCCGCAAATCAATGGCATATGCCCAACAGCAGGTCCTGACCTCTGCCCATTGAAAGGTGCATTGAATCTAAATTATGTTTGACAAGTCTTTAGGGAAAAATGCTCAGTTCCTTCTCCAAAGATGTCTATCCAAACAGAAACATCTAGTCCGAAAAAGGTAACTAGATCTTCTCACCTCCTTCTGCTCTTTTCTGATTTTCTTTCTTTCTCTTCCATAGTATTTTTTTTTAAGGTTTTATTTATTTGAGAGAGAGAGAGAGCAAGTGAGGGGAGGGGCAGAGGGAGAAGCAGAGTCTCCTCTGAGCAGGGAGCCCCACACTGGGCTCTATCCCAGGATCCCAAGTTCATGACCTGAGTCAAAGGTGCTTAATGGACTGAGCCACCCAGGCGCCCTTCTTTTGTAGTATTTTAATTACAAAATCAGGCTGTGTTCGTACGCCATTTATGATGGGTGTCATTGAGGACTGTTTCAAAGCAATTTGAAGTCCAAGTCTTCAGCTCAATCCACAATATTTTAATGTACAGAAATACCTCATCTGATGCAATTCAATAACACATGAATTTATTGAACAGACATAGTGTTCCTCACTAAAAATATAGAGGTGAATAACTCATGAACCCATATTTAAAGCAACTTCATGCTGTTTATTGATCTCCCTACTTAGACAGCATCTAAGAAGAATCTCAGTAGATGAGTTTCTGAAAAAAATGTCTACAGGTCAAGATTTTGTAAATTGAAACAGATTTGAAATTAATTTAGGAACCTGGCAATTTAAAGGAATCGTGGGTTGAGTCTTTTTGAAAACTGAATATAGTCCTTTACTTTAAAGGCAAATTATACCCAGGAATCTATTCTGAGGAATAGATCCCCAGGAATCTATTCAGATTTTTATATATTAGATTTCCTAAAGTGAGACACACCTGCATTCCCAAAACTAATGTGGTGTTTGGGGGAAGTTATCGTCATCCTAAGAAATGCTTTCAATTTTGAAAAATTATGACCTAAGGATGGGGGAAACACATTTTTGTTTACTTCTCTAAATTTGAGTTTTTAAAACTTAAATATACTCATCAGTGCAAAAATGCTTTTGAGTTCACGAGACAGAAGTGTCCCCAACTCTACACATGAGAAGCTGGCAGATGGTTGTGGAGTGGAGAAGGCGTGTGGGGCCCTCCCGAGGCGCTGCTGCCATTCACAGCCCGCTAGGGTCTCTTGTCAGCGTGGCCGCCAGGCGCCTGCCACGTGAGTTACAACCGCCTTCTCGCCCTGGGACCCATCTATTATGAGAAACCATTTTGGTTAATTAAAAAAGTGTTTCAAAGTCTCAGAACAGGAAGTTCTGAAATTTTCTTCTCTTTGCTGTTGCCAATGGGGGTTGGTGTCAACTTGGCTCCGCGGCCGGGCATAGGAGGGAGAGTGGGGACAGCAGCAGGAAGCGTGGCCGTCCAGTCCTGGGGGGCTGGGAGAAAGGTTCCGAGGTCCTCAGTGCTGGTTGATCGACTGTTAAAATTAGGGGTGATGAAGGGAGTCGCTGAGGCTGTTGAGTAAAACAAAAGTGCAATTGAATGAGCTCGTGTCTGATCGATTCTTACAGTTGTTCCCTGACTCATGGATTTCTGTGTCTAGGAGCTGCTGTATGGACGGGCTGGGGAACCAGGTGAGCTGTCTGCTCTTGGTTTCGGGAAAAAGACTATAAGTGAAAGGGAACAGATGAGAAAATATTAGCTAGTATGACATAATCCGAAGGAAATAGATGATGTGCTGGAGACTGCCTCACGACCACTGTGGGTTGGAAGCAATAATGAAGTTGAGAGGAAAGAGGAGCCATCCAGCATCTGGGGCATGTGGACTCCTAAAACGGACCCAGCTAGTGCCAAGGCTTGACGGTGGGAGTGAGTTTGTATATTGGAGAACAGAGAGAGAAAGAGAGAGAGAGAGAGAGAAAGGTCCATATCAATGGAGCATGGAGCTCAGACGGGAGAGTGGTCCCGGAGGAGGGTGCAGGAACCAGTCATCAAGTGTCCTTCTAGCTTCTCTGGAGGGTCAGAAAATACGTCGGCATCTATGTCTCTGTCTGCATCTACATTTCCATGTCTCTCTCATCTTTAAGCACATATCTCTTCTCCAGACATTCCCTCTTTCAATGTTCTATACACATTCATCGATTTCCTCTTCTATCCCAGGCCTTTAGCTTAAGGCCAGTGGATATGGATACAGTCCCTGACCTGGGGATCCCACCTTGTAGGAGGGTGAAATAATTACACTGTAATGAGAGGTTAAGGCTCAGGAGGTGCCCAGAGGAGAGGGGTCCTCACGTGGGCTTTCTGGAGGAGTTCGAACTAGACGAGGAGAAGGAGGAGGAGAGCGAGGAAGAAGGATGTGAGAGAAGATGGGCAGGGAGGAAGGGGCCCCTCCAGGTGCAGAGGGACAGTTGTGACCATCTGCCTTGTGGCTCAGCTGCTAGTGTGGCATTAGCCGAATATCATATCCAGTTTATCTTTACTTAATTTCATATATGTATTTATATCCTGATTCACTCCTCAGAGGATTTATGGGACCTTTAGATGAGGATGGATGTAATAAAATAAAGAAATGAGATCAGGAAAAATAATAATGGAAGAAGAAAGCCAATACCTGGGGAATGAAGATCATAAACACGCAGTCTCTGAAGAGTTGTTGAGCACCTACGTGGTGCTCTCGCTTTCTGGCTGCCACTGTGGACCCAGAGGCAGAATAGTTCATACGTTTATTCCCCGCCCACCAGTTACACCTCTGCCAGGAGGCGGAAGTGCTTGAGCACAGGGACGTAGGGAGAACTAAGCGGACGGCCTGCCCAGCATCTCCTGGCCACCCCCACTGTGAGTTTTTAAAGATCCGATCTGACCCTCTCGTGTCCCTGATCAAAAACCAGCATGTATGCCACCCTGCCCGGGAGAGGACCCAGATCCACAACGCCGCTGCAAGAAGCCTGACCTCACTGCTTTTCCAAGCCCACCCCTCGCCTCCGTCCTGCACTGTCTACAAGTCAGAGCCACTTCTGTGTCTTGTTATAATGCCCCTGTCTTCTCCCATCTGTACTCTCAGGCAAATGTGGGCCTGTCTGCCTGGAAGAGCCTCCCCCTTCCATAGGACCAACTGCTTCTCCTGGACTTTAAAAACCACGCCCTTTCCGAAAGCCTGCCATACCCCCTCCAGCCTGACTGGGACCCTGCAGAGCTGCAGCTCTATTTGTCCTCACAATGGCTGCAGCTGTGAAGACCAAGCCTAAGGGAGAGGGAAGGGCTGGGGTTGATTATGTTACCTGCAAGCCATATGCAGGCCCCCCAACCTCCCAGAGGCCCCCGAGACCTGTGACCCCCGAGTGAGCCAAGGTGAGCAGGTGTGTGCGGCATCAAGGAGGACGGGAATAAGGTCAGGGCTGCCCTCAGGTAATTCCGGCTGTGCCCGCCCCCATTCTTCTTAAAGACTACAGAAGGAAGACTCACTATAAACTGCAGCTCCCATTTTTTCTCTGTCTGGAATGTTCGTTGCCATGTGCAGGCTGCTTCCTTGGAAGCACCTGGAGGGAAAGAAGCTGTATGGGTTTACCAGCGCTGCCATAACATAGCACACAGACTGGGGGCTTCACCAGCAGACATCTCTTTTCTCCACTCCCCATCCGTCTGAGCCTCGTGGGGGCCCTGACACCCAAGAAGGAGGCAAAGAGGAGGGAGAGTGGCTTCCTTGAGAAGGCTCGGTACCTACAATTCCAAAGCTTTTGTCCTTTGCTACATTGGAGTATTTTTTTTTTTTTTAAGTAGTCACGCTCCCTGTACTCATGATGATTGGATTTAATAAAAACATCACAGTTCAAAAAAGACAAATTAGAAACCACCGTTCATCTTAGAAATTAATAAGTGACTGAATTTAACGCGAGATGAATTGAGCTGTGGTGATCTGGTCCCTCCTCAGCCACTCTGAGCACCAGTTGTTTGTCATTATTGCTGGAAATATGATTATTACGCTGGTATTGCTTGACATTTATTAAGAATCCAGGGGCTATGTCTCCATAGCAGAGAGAAGCGCAATTATCTGGGCACTTGGAGAAAAGAGCATTTCCTGGCCAGAGTCGTCCAAGTAGATACCCTGCAAAGACCCCTTGACCATGACCGTGCCTTGCTCACTGGGCATACGCCCCTTCGTCCTATCAGTCTGCTAACATCTGATGGGCGCACGTGTAGACATTATATGTGGCTAACCACAAACAAGGAAAGCATTTAATTGTTTTTGTCAGGGAACCCAAACTGGGTCTCCACCAAGGACTTATATTTAAAGGTAGATGCATCAGCCTTACACAGAGAAGGCATAACAGAAAAACTTAATTGAATGTTTCACAGCCAGGAAAATACTGAATTTCAGATGGGTTTAAAGTGCAAGGGGTGTGAGGATCAGGCCCGAAAGTGTTGCCATTAACTCTCAGGGTCTCCTTAATCTTGACCCCATGGAGTGTCTCACTCCGGGCAAGAAATAACCAGCTACGGATAATTTGGCCCAGCGGAGTGGCAAGGGTCTATGAGTTTCATTTCAGTCTCTCAAACTTTGATCATTGCCTCTGTTTGCCTGGCCCTTGGACAGAGATGGACAGTGTCCCCGAGGAGCTTATTCTAATCGGGGGACAGGGCTGGTGGGAGACGAGCCACTGTAATTCAGAGTACTGTTCTCATAGGGTTTCTGCTCAGCCATGGGAGCCCTGAGGAGGTGTTCCAGGAAAGAGCAGAGAATTAATGATGGTTTCACATTAACTACAAAGTGCGCACACAGACCCGGTGACATTGCACTGTTAATCAAATCTCTCAACTTCTCAGGGCCCACCAATGGAGAAGAGGGGACCCGTGAGTGACAGTGAGAGTGACCAGTGAGAACATGAGATCCATGGGGGTGGGAGTTTCTTCCACATCTGGTTTCACTTCCGCCTTGGTAAATGGGAGATCACCTGAGTTTGACTTGAACCTGTCTCTTTTTTCTTTGGCCAGAGAAAGTCAGAGGTTAAAGGAATCTAGATTTGACACTAAAATCAAACAGCATGGTTATTATTTTTTCTTTATGGAATTATTAGTGAATACCTAGAACTTTAAAGAATTGTAAAGAAGACTGCCGGCAGTGGAATCATGTTATATAGGATTAACTTTAAAAATATGTTTATGAAATGAAAATTAAGTTGTCAACAATATTCTTAAAATTCCCTTACATTATTCATCAAGAACGATACCAGTGTGGCTTTGCGAATTGGGTACCAACCTTCTGTGTATCCACCAGGCAGCTTTTCCACCATTTGGGGGATTAATTACTATTTCTTTGTCAAGTGTCTGATGAAGTGGTTGGCTCATGCAGTTAGGGAGAGTAAGATTTACCAAAAATTATTTGTCTTTAAACATGAGAATTACACTCAGTACAATGAGTTGTTTACACCCAAGGGAAATGTGGGACTGTGTCGAACTGGGAGAATGGTGATTCTTATCTTCTATCTCAGTTTCATGATGGGGTTTAGGTGGAAAAGTTGTGAGAATTTCATTGTATTTTCTAATACACTTCTTACTTAGGAATACCCTTCATGTGCTTTTCATGTTTTATTCAGTACTATTATATACAACTCACCCAGTTTCCCCTGTCATTAACATCTTAAATTACCAGGGTGCCTTTTTCAAAGTGAAGAAACTGACATTGGCGCATTACTAGTAACTAAACTCCAGACCTTATTTTGAGTTTCACTAGTTTTCCCATGAATCCAGGATCCAGTCCGGGGTTGCACATTACACTGAGTTATCATATCTCCTTAGGCTCCTCTGATTTGTGACAATTTCTCAGACTTTTCCTTGTTTTTAACAACCTTGATAGTTTTGAGGAGTACTGATCAGATATTTTGTAGAATGTGTCTCGATTTTAGTTTGCTCAGTATTTTCTCCTAATTAGCTTGGGGTTGTGGAGCTTTGGAAGGAAGATCACAGAGGAGAAGGGTGCTTCTCGTCACATTGTGTTCAGTCAGGGGCGTGTGACAGGCATGTAGCATCATCACTTGGTCGTGATGCTGTCTGCCAGATTGCTCCGCCGCAGAGTTCCTGTTGTTTCCCTCCCATACTTGATTCTTTGGAAGCAAGTCCTTAAGTCCAGTCCAACCTTACGGGGGGCCTCCTGGCGAGGGAGACATCTACATCTATTATTTGAAATTCTTCTGTAAGGAAGTTTTATCTCTTCGGCCCATTATTTGTTTATTCCATCTTTTATTTGTATCAAGAGGGACTCACCCATATTTATTTTATAGTTTGGGCTATAATCCATTAAGCCTGTTCTTTATCTTGTGCTCAGATTACTCCAGCTTTTTGCTGAGAGAATTTCATTGATCTCACACTTGCTTTCACTGGAGCTCTCTTGATCTTTTTTCACTGATCACCAAAATGAATCCATATGAATTTTATGTGTTTTAATGCATCCCACTGTAAACATTATAACATTTTTGGAGTGTGTATTACTCAGGATAAGTTATGTTGTAGTAACAAATACCCCCAAATCTAATTGTCCTAAAAGAGCAAAGGCATGTTTCTCACTTGTGCTGCAAGTACTGTATGAGTTTTAGCCAGGAGTCTGCTGTGCCTTGTCCTCACTCAGAGACACTGGCTCATGGAGCAGAACACTGAGTCTAGAACATTCAGCATTGCCATGGTAATTAAAAAAAGAACTTAGCAAATTGCTCGTGAGCCCTTCAAGCTTCTCCTCAGCATCACATAGCTCAAAGGTAGCAGGAAGGGTAATCATGCCATGTATCTACAGGAGGAGAGAACTGGAAATATTTGGCACACAGCACTATTGGACTAGCATTCTGTATTTTCTTTTAGGTTTTCTTTTCTATGCAAATTCATGTAGATTTAATTGTTGTTGTTATCATTAGCATATGGTATTCTAACCTCCTTTTAAAAATATGAATATATCAAGAACCTGGTTCCATATCCTTAAACCTTTTTTGACACCAGGGCCATAGTGGATGATTGTAGAGGTTACATGTAAAGACATCTGGCCAGAGTGGCAAAAGGAAGCTGAAATCCAGCCTTTGTTCCACTATTCAAGTCACCCATCCAGGCCTAGAACAATGTCTGCCCAAAGGGGGCACAAAGGCGCGAAAGTGGGCTAGTGGTGGCCCTTTGGGAGAGCATGATTTGTAGTGACTGCATAATATTCTCTCATAAGGATGAGCCATTCTTCCATGTGTGTCATTTTGTGCTACTATAAATAGGATGGTGGAAAATCTTGTCGGTGAATATTCATGTACGTATCTGATAGTTTCCTTGCAAGAACTTACTAGCAGCAAAAATGGAGAGGATTCAAAAGAGATGTGCAGCATGTCAGCACACGGTAGATACTGTCCAGGTGAAGAGTTTAGGCCCACACCCAGCATGTGTGGTGCTTGGCTGGAGAGCCTCGGACCTCTAACGAATCTTGGCCCCAAGTTTCTGAGCAGCGTCTGAGGGGCTGCCTTCAGATGTTGGCCTTCCTTGTGTTTGTGAGGCCGCACAGCTGTGATTACAGGGCTAATGATGCTTTAAACAAACAAGTGTAACGACCATCATCAGTGGACAGCGGGTGCTTCCTGTGAGGCACTGTGGGCAGGAGGGTCACCAGCAGTCGGCCAGCCCCAGGGGTGGACCCCATCAAGCTGAGGTCAGCTCACTTACAGGTGACCCTCCAGTAGGATGTGCCCCATTCCCCATTCCAAGGTCTGGTTTGGAGGCTGTAGCCAAACCCTTCCCTAAAGAAGCACTGGGAGAGCACGGCACAGGCTCTAAACCAGATCTGCATCCCTGTCAAGTCTCCAAACGGCCTTCTGAGGCCCTTTGTTCTACTTCAGAGGTTCTCAAACTCTTTAACACACAGGCAGTTGCTAAGCAAAGGCTGTTTAGTTCTAATAAGCGATACAGAGCTCTGCTCTGAATTTGTCCCTGATCGACGTGTCGCATCCACTGCTGCCCAGGCAGATGGGCCTCTGCCCTTGAACCGACCCAAATCGCCCACCTCCTATCTCCACATCCTGAGCATGACAACTTTCCAGAGCATGAAAGGTCTCAAAGGCCAATGAGAAAGTAATATTCGCCCAGCACTGTGGAGACACACAGGAGTGGAAATGCAAGTCGGGGAGACACACGTGACGGCAGCATCCAGGAAGTCATCGTCCAGCGTTGCACTTCCTTTGAGTGTTTTGTTGGGACTCCCTCACCCTCTCTTGTCCCATTTCTTCTTCTGTAAAATGGGAACAATCACAATACAGATTTGTCAGGAGACTTAAACATTAAACACGATAATGCATATGGAAACTTCTTTTTCAGGTGTAATGTGCTGGGTCCTTCCCTTCACCTTGCAGCATGAGGAGCTTCCCTCTTCCCAACTCTTTAGGTGGACCTCTGTTGGGCTTCCAATCCCATCCTTTCTTGTTTATCTGGTAGAACCTGCACCATCAGGGACTTTTCCTTTGCTTTTCAACCTTCTCCCACCCACTGCCAAGCTCCCCGCAGCCTGGTAATACACTTGAGTCATGTTCTTCCTCTTTTATCATGTGACTCTGCTCCCACCTCTGTTTCTCTCTTTCATGAGTCAAGTTTCTTGAATGAATTGCTTTACACTTCTTGTCTCCACTGTCTTATCTCCACATTACTAGCTGACTCATTGCTGTCTAATCATTCCTCTGAAATAACTCACAGAAGTTACCAGTGATCAGTTTCCGCAGTCACATCCCATGGACGCTTTCAGACCTCACCTCTCTGGTGCATTCACTATGGTTACGTGACCCTTGACTTCCATGACATCCCTTTCTGATTTTCCTTAAACCTCTCTAACTTTTCTCCTCCTGGCCTGAACTTTACTAGTGTTCTCCAGGTCTCATACCTTGTCTTATTGGTCTCCTCCCTGTACTTACTCTCCATGAGGGATCTTAGCATCTCTCAGGGTTTGCCTAGCATCTGGTTGCTTGTGACTCACAAATCTATCAACGTTGGACGTCTCACCTGAGCTTTATTCTAGGGAGGTGCAGCTGTGCCTCCGACACTTGACATTCAGCATGTCCTCATATCACTTACACTTGCTCTTTCTCTTATTCTTGTGATCGCTCTTAATTTTTCTTCATTTAGTTTATCTAATTCATTAGGCGAACTGGAAATATTGGAGAAATTCTTACCATCTCATACAGTCACTGATTCCTACCAATTTTATGTTTCATATAATTCTTAAATTTGACTGTTTCACTTCACTCATTCCGCCGTGTGATGTCTCACTTGTACTGCCATGGTAGTGTCCTAAGGGGGATCCCTACTTCCAGTCTTGCTTTCATTAAATTCATCTATCAAATTCCTATAAGAGTGGTTATCAAAAATGCTGATGGACTACATCAGACTTCTATTTAAAACCTCTCCTTTAAGATACAGCTAAAGCAACATCTCAACCACAGAGCCTTCTCTGAATGTGATTCGGGACGAGGTCTCCTCTTCTGTGTGCTTACTGGGTCCTGTGTTACCATGTCCTGTGCTGAGCTCAGGCTCAACATTGGCCATGGCAGCTCATAAACATCCGTCTCTCCCGTTAGACTCCACAAAACCAGATATGGGGTTCATCTTTGTACTCCAGTACCTGGAAAATAGTAGGTGAACAATGAATATTTTCTGAACTTAACAATAGAGAGTGAATTTGAAATTAGAAATGAAGTATCTGAGCAAGGATATAAACAACCCTGGACTATAGCTATTGTAGATAGGAAATTTATTTGAAGAGGAAAGATGATTTATAACTTAACTCATACAGCATTTTATCTAATTGTGATGTTTGAAGAGGCCATCTAGGTCAACTGTTTTCAACTGATCTTACCCAGGACCTATACAAAAGTAGTCTCTTTGGGTGACCATTTCAGTTTACAAAGTACTTTCAGCCTACGGTCTTATCCTCTCTTGACATCTCTTCAGAATAGTCAAAGGAGGTACTGTGAATCTCATCTTATAGATGGTAAATCAGATTTCAAAAGCATTAAGTGGTTTGCCCATGTACTGTGGCTAGTAAGGGCCAAGAACCAAGGCCCCTGGTCTTCTACTCTTTCTACCTCCCATTCTCTCATTTAGCAACACTGAGCAACATGGAAATCTGGATATCTTTTCATATGCCTGGCTGAAGTCTGCCTGCCTGAAACTCCTACCCTGGCCCCAGTTAATTCCCTGGGGCCATTCTCACAAGGCCCGTTCCTTTTTGGCAAGATGGCACATGTGCTATTTGATGGGAGCCACTTTGTGTCCAAGTGTTCCCCAAGAGTTCTCTTCTCCTGCTGCATGTCTCTAAGGCATCATATTAGAAAGAAGTCTGGGCTTTTGTCTTAGAAGTAAAATTAGTCAAATTTGTCAGCATTTTATGTCACTTGCAATGCTCATAAGGATTGCTTTACTTATAAATGTGTATAAACATGTGTAAACAGCAATATTAAAGAAAATTTTCCGAAAAAATGGAAATCAAAGAAAAGAGAGGAGGGGCGCCTGGGTGGCTCAGTGGGTTAAAGCCTCTGCCTTCGGCTCAGGTCATGATCTCAGGGTCCTGGGATCGAGCCCCGCATCGGGCTCTCTGCTTAGCGGGGAGCCTGCTTCCCACTCTCTGCTTGCCTCTCTGCCTACTTGTGATCTCTCTGTCTGTCAAATAAGTAAATAAAATCTTAAAAAAAAATTCGTCAAAGAAAAGAGAGGAATCTTCCTATTCCCACTACTCCAAAACTGTAACTAGGGTTTTAAAATTGTATTGTTTTCATATTTTTTAGTCTTTGCTGATAAACACTTTTTTATCTTATCGAAATATAATAGAAAAAAGTGTTCAAATCACAAGTATACAGATTTAAGAATTTTAAGAATGAACATGTGACCAGTACCCAGATAAGAAAATGCAGCAGTAATGGCAACCCAGAAGCACTCCCAAACCCCATGTTGCATCCTAGTCACTAGTCCCCTCTTCCCCCAAAGTAGCGACTATTCTGGCCTCTAATATCATACATTCGTTTTTCACATTATTACTTTTTTGTAAGTGAAATGACCCAGTATATATGCTTTTCTCTGGCTTATTTCACTCCAAAATACATTTGTGCAATTTATCTATGTCATCGCATGAAGTAGGAATTCATTCATTTTCATAGTGTTAGCACAGTAATTCTCAGGACCGATTTACCCCCTTAAAAATGATTGAGGACTCCAAAAAGCTTTCGATTATGTAGACTGTATCTATTGATATTTACCACATTAGAAATTAAAACAAAATTTAAAAAGTAATGTCTTTATTAATTCATTTAAAAATAACGGTAATAAACCCATTATATTTAAACATAAATAACACTTTTAATGAATAACTTTATTTTTCAAAACAAAAAATTGTTAAGAGTAGTATTGTTTTATAGTTTTGCAAGTCTCTTTAATATCTATTTGACGTAAAAAAAAAAATATCTATTTGACGTAGTAAGAAGACATCTGGATTCCTGTATCTGTTTCTTTACTCAATCAGTTGTACGTTTTTTGTTTTTTTTGTTTTTTTTTTTGGTGGAAATATATGAAGAAAATCTAGCCTCTGAATATATGTAATTAGAAAACAAAGGGGCAGGGGCACCTGGGTGGCTCGGTGGGTTAAAGCCTCTGCCTTCAGCTCAGTTCATGATCTCAGGGTCCTGGGATCGAGCCCCATATTGGGCTCCCTGCTCAGCAGGGATCCTGCTTCCCCCTGTCTCTCTGCCTGCCTCTCTGCCTGCATGCGATCTCTCTCTCTTTGTCAAATAAATACATAAATCTAAAAAAAAAAAAAAAGAAAACAAAGGGGCATTTTAATAGCCTTTTCAGAAAGTTCTAGACATTCTTTGATACTACACCAAAACTCAATAAGTAGTAGTTTCTTAAAGGTTAGTTGAAACCTTTATCAGAGAAATTTTTGTCCTCCATTACATTAAAATCTACTGATCTATTTTACACTTTGAATGGATATTTTAACTCATATATGATTTTGTAACATGCATCCTAGTATTCTTTCGTAATACTGGTTCCCTGAGTTACGTAGATCTCACTAATGTTGACATGTTTCCTTGTGCAACATGATTTTTATCATGTTCATGTCACCATCAGTCTTATAAGAAAAATTTTAGCTACTGGGAAACTATTAAACTCAAAGAGGTAAATAGACATTGTCCAACGTTCTAATATTTAAAATTTGAAAGCTCAATTTTATCTTTGGCAGCAAACAGTGTCAGATTGCTTTATTTGAGTTGATGGGTTTATTTTGTTTATTTTCAAGAAAATATCTGCAAAACACTCAAGTCTTAATAACTAATTTTATCTTTCAGTCATTCTTTCAAATAAAAATGATGTTCTGTGACAAAAGCAACTAGTTTAGCTCATAACTCTAACAATTGCATAGTGCTTTTTTCTTGAAACAACCATCATGTTTTTGGGTATTCAGAAAAGGTGCTTTATGCATACTTCCATTTTATCACACAGACTATTAAAAAAGAGTGTATTTGAAAGTTGAGATTTAATAAAATTAATAATTTCTACTGTTTTATCAATGACATTCTTAACGTGAGGATTTTTTCCTGCTATGAGATCCTAGTGGTGAGGAATACACACAATGATGATTGTATGGTTGGTGCCAACCCCTTGGTTTAGATTATGACACTAGTTCTACTCACCATTAATTTTGGGCCATCAGTGGAAATGTCAACACAGTGAAATAAAAGGCAAAGATGTCCCAGTGTTTTGAAAAAGGCTTTTACTTCACAGATTCCCTGAAAGGGTTTCAGGAACCTCCAGGATTTATGGGCCACTTAAAGAATCATTACTGTAGAATATTCAATATATAAACATATCATAACTGATGTACCCAATCTATTACTGATGGACATTTGCGTTGTTCCCAGACTATTCAAATACTGACTAGTACTGACTAGTACTGAATAGGGCCTATTTCAAACACTGCTGTTATGAACATTGTTTTACATGCCTTTAGGAACACATAGGTACGAATTTCTGTTGTGTATATATCCAGGAATTTCTGGATATTTCTGAGTCATTGAGTATGAATATATTCACTTTTTAAGATACTGCCAAACAATGTTCCAGAATGGTTGTACCAATATATCAGTGTAAGAGAGTTCATTTGCTCCATATCATAATCAAAATATGATATAATTAGCCTATTTGAATTTTGAATATTCTCATTGTAGTTTTAATTTATGTTCCCCAAATGACAAATGAGTTGACCACAACACAAATGAGTTGTATGTCTATTGGCCAGTAGGACATCTTTAATTTTTTTTAAATTTTTTAAAGATTTATTTTATTTATTTGTCAGAGAGAGAGAGAGAACACACAAGTATGGAAAGCAGCAGGCAGAGGGAGAAGCAGACTCCCCACTGAGCAAGATGCCCAATGAGGAACTTGATCTCAGGACTCTGGGATCATGACCTGAGCCAAAAGCAGACACTTAACCGACTGAGCCACCCAGGCATTCCTAGGACATCTCTTAAAATTAAATGCCTGTTCAATATTTTCTTTTTAAAAAATTTTTTTAAATTTTTTAAAAATTTCTTTTTAAAAATTTCTATTGAGTTTTTCTGGTTTTCTTTCCTTATTGATTTATAGCAGTTTTTTTTAAAATATATTCTGGACATGAGTATTTTTTTAGAATGGTAAAGATAAAACCCTCAGTGACTTTTTTTAACTAAATTTTTTATCTTGAGAATTGTAGATTTATATGCAGTTATAAGAGATAATGTAGGGATGCCTGAGTGCTCAGTTGGTTAAGTGTCTGATTCTTGATTTTGGCTTGGGTTATGATCTCAGGATTGTGAGATCGAGCCCAGTGTCAGGATTCACGTTGAGCTTGGAGTCTGCTTAAGATTCCCTCTCTTCCTCTCCCCCTGCTCCTCCCCAGCTTGTGCATGCTCCCTCTCTCCTTCAAAAAGGAAGGAAGGAAGGAAGGAAGGAAGGAAGGAAGGAAGGAAGGAAGGAAGGAAGGAAGAAAGGAAGGAATAAAAAAGAAAGTGAGAAAGAGAAAGAGAGGAAGGAAGAAAGAGAAAGAAGGAAAGAAAGCAAGAAAGCAAGAAAGCAAGCAAGAAAGAAAGAGATACCATGTACCATTTACCCAGCTCCCCCGATGGTATTATCTTGCAAAATTGCAGTAAATATCACAACCAGGAACATTTCAATCACCACAAGAATCCCTCATGGTGCCCTGTGATGGCCATTCCCACTACCTTTCCCCCTATTCCCATAACCTCTCATAAGCACTAGTATGTTTTCCATTTCTATAATTGTGTCATTTCAAAATATTATTTAAATGGAACCATACAGTATGTGACCTTTTGGGATTGTCTTTTCAATCCCAAATCCCACTTAGTGTAATTCTTTGCAAATTCATCCAGGTTGTTGTTGCATGTATCAACAACCAACAGTTTATCCTTTTTATTTATAAGTGTTCCATGGTATGGATGCATACAATATGTTTAATCATTTGCCTGTTGAAGGACATCTGGGTTGTTTCCAGTTTTTGTCTATTATGAATAAAGCTGCTATAAACATTTATGAATGGGTTTACAGTTTTCGTGTGAGTTTAAGTTTTCATTTCACTGGGATACATCCCCAGGGGTCAAACTGCTGAGTCATATGGTAGTTGCATAGATTTTTTAAAACGCTACTGACCTGTTCTCCAGAGTGGCTGTACCATACATTCTAACCAGCAGTACAAGAGGGTTCCAATTTCTCTGTACCTTCACCAGTATTTGGTGTTATTACCTTTTAATTTTAGCAGTTTGGATAGGTATGTATTAATATCTCACTGTAGTTTTTTTGTTTGTTTGTTTTTGTTTTTAATTTAAATTCAATTAATTAACATGCAGTGTGTTATTAGTTTCAGAGGTAGAGTTCAGTGATTTATCAGCTGTATATAACACTCAGTGATCAGTACATCACATGCCCTTTTAAATGCCCGTCGCCCTGTTACCCCATCCTCCCACCCCCCTCTCTCACTGTGGTTTTAATTTTCATTTTCCTAGTGGAAATGATGTAGAACATATTTTCCTGTGCCTAGTTGCCATCTGTATATTCTGTAGTGAAATGTCTATTCATGTCTTTGCACATATTATAATGGGATTTTGCATATGGTGTGAGATAGCTGGAAGTGGAAGTATCCTGTAGACATGTATGTGAGTGTGAGTGTGTGTGTGTGTGTGTGTGTGTGTGTGTGTGTGTGTGGTATCAACATAGGTGAAGTCTTTATGCGGTTGTGATTGAGTTGACCAACAGAACTTGTAGCTGTTATTTCCCCTGGTAATTGGTCAGAGTAGAGAAGTTCTCATCTCAAATCACAACTGTCATTAAGCTGGAACTTGTTTCACTCTTTTCCAGGACTTTGTGTCGTGTATCGAGAACTACAGAAGAAGAGGGCAGGAATTATATGCATCTTTATACAAAGATCATGTACAGGTAAGAAACAAGCTCTTTTCTCTGCACAGAAGACTGGAATCTACCTTGATTTTGGAATGAAGAATCAGAAGGGCCTTTGGTTTAAATTCTAGTTGGCTAAGTCAGTCATAGGTCAGCAATGATTCAGTTCTCTTTGCATGATGTGTGCTGTCAGCAGCTGAGGAGACAGGTAGCGTGTTTATCCTTTCATCTACTAGTTCATCCACTAGTAAAAGGTGTCAGGAGCCCAGGGTGCCTCCGACCCTGGGACACAGGGTGCTGTGAGCCAGGGGCACAATTGCACACAGAGCAGACATGGGCTTGACCCTCTGGTGGTTTCACTCCGCCTGTGAGGGGATATAGATTAAATAACTGCACAAATAAATAGATCCTTATTACTTATGACAAGCAAGAGACATGGAAAATATAGGTACAATGAGAGATTAGGATGTGGGGAGAATTTACCTTGGGCAGATCAGAGGCCCCCTCCAAGAAAGTGACCATTGCGTCGAGATCTGAAGGAGGAGGAAGATGGGTGGAAATATTTTCAGGATTTGTTTCTGGCTAAGGGAGGACATATGGGAAAGTTCTGATCAGGAAAGAGCTGGATGTGGCCAGTTAACTGGAAGAAGAAGTGAGTGGGTGACCTGAGCTGGGGACAAACAAGGGTGACGATGAGGTAGGACCAGAGCACATAGAGCCTGTTGCCACCTTAGGGCTTTTGCGTGTTATCCGAAATGCAAGGGGTCGCCACTCATCAGGGCAGATTTAGATAATTAAAGCACTCTCTATGTGTGATTTCTGGACAGAGTAAAGAGCATTGTCTTTCATGCCAGTGAGATCTCTAGTTGGGTCTCAGGTCTGCCTCTTCCCGGGTGTGTGGTCTGAGCCTCAGGGTCTCCATCTTAAAGACGGGATCATACTACCTAACTGAACATTAAAGAACGAGTGTAGACTGTCTAGAATTGGCTGGCAGGGAATACGTGGCCCATGTGTGGTCATGGAATGGGCCAAGAAGTTCATCTTCAGTCAATGTTGTTAACAGAATGTTGTTAAAAATGGTTGCTAATAATAGAACACAACATATAGTATTAAAACCTTACTAAATATATTATTTTCTTTATGATTTCTCTGTTCCAAAGCCTATGTTAGGTATGGGAAAGGCAGAGATTATAATGCTTCTGCGGTGCCTGGAGGGTTCTTAAAACTCAGTAGAGGGACCAGGAGTAAAGAAATAACCACAAGCAGGGTGATAAGGCCAATCCTAGCATGTTCTACTATGAAGAGAAGAGCAGTAGGGTGTAAGGGACCATGAGCTGTGCCTGGGGTGAGGTGAGGAGCCAAGGAAGGGTGGAACAGTGGTGCCCAAATGTCAGGGAAACAAAATAGGCTCTGATCAACTTGAGGCACGTAATCTGGTCTGATTCTTTCCATATAAGCTCACTCAGGAGCCCACACATGGCCCTGGGACTAGGGTCCATGAGATGTGCAGCCTGAAACACACAGATTAACAACACAGCCTCCCTGGCTATTCTATAAGGGGGAGGGGGCAGCTCATCACATTTCACGATGGTAGAAGAGGATTCTGGGGGTCTACTGGACATGCTACTGCCAAAGCGATCAGGAGGCATTCTGATTTCTCTAGCAGCACAGGCTAGTCCTAAACAGACTCTCCGTTTGGAGAAGGGCTTCATCTGGGGCATCTTCCTCACCCCAACATTGCTGACTGCACTGTACAGTGGGATGGGTGTCCTGCTGGCTTATTTGCATGTTACCTCTGCCCCTTGGACAGACCCTTGCCCATCAGTGTCCCACCATTTGTAGTCACTGACTTCTCTCAGGACTAGCAATATGACCAATAAATTCAATTGTTATTGGGGAGAAAATAAGATGAATTGTTTAAGATTGCATTTTTTATTTATGGACATCCTCGTCACACTTGTTCCATTTCAAGACGGAGGATTTGTTTGTCTAAACGTCCAAATCAGCATCCAGTCAATAGTGTGAGCATCTCTCTTCTCACAGTTGGAAGAGCTGGGGTGATTTGCTTACGGCTGGAAGAGATGTGCTGTGTGGCACTTTGTAAGCTTCTGCTGGAATTTGTGAGATTGAAAGTTGGTGGGGGAAAGGACAGAACCTCAGCAGAGGCTCCGAGTCCAGAAGGAAAGTATCCAGCCTTCTAGAACATTAGCCTGGCTCATTTTCAGCAACAGGACTGAATGGGGTTCAGAGAATACTTGAGAAAGCTGTGTAGAGTTCTACTGCTTGAGGTATTTTTGAGAAAATCAGCATTTTGAGGCTAATCCATAAGGATACTTTCCAAGTGTTTAAATATTTAAGACAGATTGTTTCAACATTTAAAGGAATGCAGAGGTAATTACCGTCTGCCAGAGATAATGGGGTCTGGAGCATCCACCCTGCTTTTTTAAGGGGCAAAACATTTTCCCAGTGCGAGCCCCACTCCACTTCCAGAAAAGCCACGTCCAGATTCTATGAAGAGATCAGACTTGTGAAACCTGCCATGTTCTTCAAGGACAGCTTCTTCCAAGTGTACTCAATGAGATCTTCCCAGGAGGGTGGTACTAGTGAGATTCAGGGATTCCGGCCCCATAGGGCTTTCAGGAAGAGGTGGTGTAAGACTTCTCTAACTTGGTATTTTACCCACAACTGAGAGGTCTCTGGAGGTGGCAGGAGCCCACAGCATGACGAGGTCACATTACCCAATCCCCTGGAAGTTAATTCAAGCATCATTATATCCCATCATTATATTACCAGTAAATCTGGCAATTCTAGTATTCAGTCTCCCCAATTTCTTGTCATTCCAGAAGTACTGGCAAAAACCATTTCCTGTCCTCTGGCCCTGCCCACATTCCCCTTTGCCTTTTCCACATTACATTTGTTCTCTTCCCGGAGGGTCCAGCTGCTCTGGTTCTGCTGTGTTGTATGCCCAGATTGTCCTGTTCTTATGGGGAGTCCGTACCATGAGGTGCAGAAATGCCTCATTCTTTCTGTGATCTTTTTAAAACATTCCAGGCTTTCCTGATTAAAGCTCTTTGCAAGATGCCTGTCATTGAGGAGGGCATGTATTGCATGGAGCACTGGGTATGGTGCATGAACAATGAATCTTGGAACATTGAAAAAATAAAATTAAATTAATTAAAAAAAAAAAAAAGATACCTGTCATCCCAGAATTAGCCTTTCTTTTAGTGTGAGAGGCACCGTTCTTGGGTTCCCTAGGGTCCAACAGGCTGTTGCCATTTCTTGCTCGGTTTCTGTATATCCATCAAGTGTTTGTCGCAGCTCTTTCTTTTTTTTAATTTAAATTCAATTAGCCAACATATAGTACAACATTAGATTCAGATGTAGTGGTTAGTAATTCATCAGTTGCGTATAATACCCAGCGCTCATCACATCACATGCCCTCCTTAATGCCCATCACCCAGTTACCCCATTCTCCCCACTGACCTCCCCTCTAGGACACCTCAGTTTGTTTCCCAGAGTCAAGAGTCTCTCATGGTTTGTCTCCCTTTCTGATTTCTTCCCATTCAGTTTTTCTTTCCTTCTCCTATGATCCTCTGCGCTGTTTCTTACATTCCACATATGAGTGAAACTCTATGATAATTGTCTTTCTCTGATTGAGTTATTTCATACAGCATGATACCCTCCAGTTCCATCCACATTGATGTCAGTGTAAGATCTCATCCTTTTTGATGGTTGAGTAATATTCCATTGTGCGCGCGCGCATGCGCGCACGCGCACACACACACACATCTTTATCTATACATCTGTCGATGGATATCTCTGCTCTTTCCGTAGTTTGGCTATTGAAAAAATGCTCAACATCACTTGGCACCAGGGAAATAGAAATCAAAACCAATGAGCTACCACCTCACACCAGTCAGAATGGCTAAAATTAACAAGTCAGGAAATGACAGATATTGGCAAGGATGCAGAGAAAGGGGAACCCTCTGCACTGTTGGTGGGAATACAAGCTGGTGCAGCCACTCTGGAAAACAATATGGAGGTTCCTCAAGAAGTTGAAAATTGAGCTACCCTAAGATCCAGCAATTGCTCTACTAGGTATTTACCCCAAAGATACAAATATAGTGATCCGAAGGGGCACCTGCACCCCAATGTTCATAGCAGCAATGTCAAAGCTCTTTCAAATGCAAATATCAGAAACTCAGCTCAAACTGGCTTAGGCAGCAAATGAACCGTTATGTCATACTAAAAAATCTAGAGGAAGCAGGCTTCAAAAAGAGCTGGATCCATGTATTCAAGCTCTATTCTAAGCCATCATTTCCCTCTCTCTCCCTCTTCCTCTCTTTCACGCACTCCCACGCACACAGCACATTCACATCAATACACACACACACACAAACACACACACACACTCACACATCCATGTATGAGATTTCTACAACATCGAGGAGCCAGTGCACATGGACAAGGAGCATGTGAGCTAAGGCGAACCCCCACTCTGCTCCTGGGCTGTGCACCCTAGCAGTAGGCAGGGTTCATGTGAAGCCTGGGAACCACTCTGCAGCTAGTACAAAGGCCGTGTCTTCCTGCTGGGCTACATGCCTGTGGGCTGTGTCTGCCTTGAAGGGCACCACTGATGCACATAAAGGCACCCGGCGTGAGGCCAGTGGCCGTGACAGTGTACCCATACATCTACCTCTCTGCCCTGCTCCGGATGGAGCTGCAGAGAGCACCATTCCACGTCCCAGGGAATGATGCGCACCAGCCCATCCTATAATCATCCTCCGCCCCTTGGATTAGCCAGACTTAGATGCCAGTCAGAACTGAAGCCAGGGCTGGGCTCAGCCCCTCTAAAGCACGGGGGACTGAAAGCAGGGAAGGACCGGTTGCCCAGAGGAAAAGTTCACTGATGCTACTATCCAAAAGTTTCCATTCAGCTCCAAATCAGAGCTCCCTCTAACATACCAGAAACCCTGCCTCTGAGTCTCTGGCGTGGCATTTGGCTCAACCAACTTTAAACTGAAAGAGGACCTTACCTGGTGCAGAAACGTGGGCATCACAGAGCACCTTACAGGCGAGGGAACTCAGGGCTTTCGCTGTTTGGTCATCTCATGTCCTCTGTCCTGGGACCGCTTGGAACTTTCTATCATGGACCAAATAATCACTCATCTCTGAGGGCTCTCATCACTGACACACGTCTGTCTGACCACAGGTGTTCCAGACAACTTATTTGCCCTGTGATGAAGACTTGGGGAGCCGTGAACCCCCAGGCTGCATAGGTAGATCTTTGGGGGTGAAGAGACTACTCTTAAAAGACTAATTTTAAGGCCAGGGTAGACAAACTCATAGTTTGGGGTTGTTCATCCTCTGTGAAGCTCTATATGTTATTCCAAACCCAGCAGCAATCTCCAGGGAGCTGAAATATTTTCCCCAAACGGGTATTCATTTCATGTAACTTAATCCCTATACAAGGCTTTGGACAGGCATTATTTGTCTGGAGTTCCTTATTAACCAATTGGAGTATCATGTAAAATGCTGTAACTGTTTTGGATATGAATTTAAGAACTGTGGAGAAACAAAATAATCTTGCTTTGAAATAGGATTTGCTTTATTCACAGTAATAATACTGTTTATGCCTAGCAAGTCACCACATAAAACTCTTGAAAATATTGTCTCATTTAATCCTTACATAAACCCGTGGTTTTCTTATTATTGTAACATTATTAACTGCATTTGATGAGGAAGCTGAAGTCCCTTTACACTAGACTACTAGGAAATAGCAGAAACATCATGACAACTCAGGTTCATCTGATGCCAAAGACCATGGACTAAGCACTGTATTGTCTGTTATTTTTTTTTTTTTTTGAAGACTTTATTTATGTATTTGAGAGAGAGAGCAGAGAAAGAGAGCATGAGCAGGGGGAGGAGCAGAGGGAGAGGGAGAAGCAGGCTCCCTGCTCAGTGCTCCCTGCTAATGTGGGGGTTGATCCCAGGACCCCAAGATCACAATGATCTGAGCCGCAGGCAGCCGCTTAACCAACTGAGCCACCCAGACGCCCTGTCTGTTATATTTTCGTGGGAATTTTCTAGTTCCAAGAAAGATTTACCGGTTCCAAATGGCCCAGATTTATAGGGCCTAACTCTAAGTCTGCCGTGCCAGTCTCTGAAGTAATAGCATCAGAAATCATGAGTTAATAGAAGGACGTCAGACCCTCAGGAAAGGAACTAGTGGGCAGGCTTAAGCGGAGGCTTTGGAATCAGATGCACTGGGTTTGACTCTCAGCTCCATCACCTGGTGGTCTTTGGAGAAATCACTACTCCTTTCCCAGACTTGATTTCTTTATGAAGGTAATAGAAATTCTTTACCAGTTTCAGGTTTCACTCATGGTGCCACTGGGTAGAGGAAATGAAATACAGCAGGTGAGGGGCTCGGCCCTAATGCACGATAATGATTTTTTTCTCTTTATGTTAAGTTTATGAGATCTGTGCTTCTTGTCATTCACACTTTCACCTTTCAGTTTTCTGAAAACTGAAAACAAAAATTTAGGGCAAATACCATCAAGTATTGAGTAATTGCAAAGTTTACCCTGCAGACAAAGCTGATTCTACTGTCGAAACTGACAGGTGTCAAAGTTCCCCTGGTGGGTGATGCTGAAAACTTCAGTGTGGCATACAAAAGCAGTTTAGGGGTGTATGTTATACAAGATTTGAGTTCTACTGTAGCAGAAGGTGTGATAGTCAAGTGTCACATATGCAAACTATGAAGATTTCATAGGTAAGGGATAATTTTCAGTAATAGCAAAGGTTTTAGCTTCTATGAACATTCTAAAATTCAACATTCTAGAGCCCTATGGTATTAGGGTTTGAAAGACCCTTAGACAATATCTAGGCCAAACCTCCCATTATCAGTTGGAGAATCTGAGGTCCAGAGACAGGAATGGCTTGTTCAAGTCTACCAATTGTTGGTAGATGTGCTCATCCCCCACACCTCCAGTCCACACACTGACAGGGGTATCCTTATCATGTTTGAAGGTAGGGTCTGTGGTAAAACTCCCTGTCCATTTTGAAGAAGAGGGACTGTGATGAGATTCTGCATTCCGTTTATAAAATAGCTGTCGAGGGTACTCTGATGAATAGGCTCAGGACCTTTGGGACCAGCTGTGTTCTGCACAGCACCCAGCAGTCCTGTTGCTCTGAAGGGCAAAGGGCGGATGGTTTTCTCCTCCTCCAACCTGGATTAAATGGTCTCAAAGCTGAAAAACTGATCTCTTCTCCCGGACTGGTCCTGGCTCCAGAGTACATTACACACCCTCAAGGTGTGCAGAACCAGCTGGAAGGGTGTTTTTTTTCCTGAACAATTCAGAGGCCTTGGTCTGTTCACCCCCAGAAGTTTGGGGCCAAGCCCATGAGAAAATGTGTCCAGGAATGACCCTGCACTTCTGCTTCCCAGAGGCAGAGATGTGACAACATCAAGGCAGCCAACGCCTGGGCCAGGATTCAGGAGCAGCTTTTTGGGGAGCTGGGCTTGTGGGGCCAAACAGCAGAAGCCACACTTTGCTCCAGGTGGGAACTGGACTGGAGAGAAGGACCCGCTCGCATGAGGAAACGCATCAGACGCTTGTCTCCGCTGCAGACCCTGAGTCCAGAAATGCTCAAGGTAAGAGTTGGACACAGCAAAACAATGATTCTTCCAGGCAGGAAATGTGTAGGGAAGTGTCTCTTTTGCTTTCTCTTCTCATGCTCTTTTATCAGGGGTGCTTTGGGAATGCTTTGGCATTGGCAGGCAGGAGAACTCATGTGCACAATGAAATGTAGGAGTGCTGTAATTTCTTCTCGATGCCATTTAACAGAAGAAAAGAAACACTCTTTCTCCCTGGCACATAGAAAGGATGCTCTAACTACAGCCTGAGTAAATAAGTAAATGAGCCAGTGAATGAATGGTGGAGTGGTTCATACTGACACCACTAACCCAGTACCACACTGACATCCACAAAAGTCCAGAGGGATAATCTGGACATCAGTGTTTGCAAAGAGCCAAATGATGGCCATTGTCTGTTTGTACCAATTATTTGCCATGGAGCAGTCATAACCAGGGCTGCTATGTGGGCATTATTGCTCAATCAAATCTCTTTAACAACTTTTACAATGGAAATAATCTCGAACTCAGCTATTTCTGCAAGCTTGAGCCCATGACCCATGTAATCCAAACAACACTGAGGCCATATTGGATTCCCAACCAACAGAATCTAGGTGGTCCCAGGGAGTTGGCTGTGATGAAGTTTGAACTCTGTGTTGTCAAACCGACAGTATTGCATTTTCAAGAATGGGGCACCAGTTAGATTAGAAATGGAGATGGAAAAATCTGTTAATAGTTCTTTCATGTCCTCATTGAATGATTCTGATTCAAGATATTCTAGAAGGCAGCCTTCCAAACACTGGAATGCAAGACATTTCCTTCCACATTCATCCTGAGATACAATGTTGGGCTTATTCTCTAGTCTGTAACCTCAGGATCTTTTATCCACTTTAAATCCTTTATAAAACTTGGGGCGCCTGGGTGGCTCAGTGGGTTAAAGCCTCTGCCCTCGGCTCAGGTCATGATCTCAGGGTCCTGGGATCGAGCCCCGCATCGGGCTCTCTGCTCAGCAGGGAGCCTGCTTCCCCCTCTCTCTCTGCCTGCCTCTCTGCCTCCTTGTGATCTCTCTCTCTGTGTCAAATAAATAAATAAATAAAATCTTTTAAAAAATTTAAAAAAATAAAATAAATAAATCCTTTATAAAACTTAATGAAAAAAATTATATTTCATTTATTCAGTAGACACTTGAATTTTTAATGTACTGTCAATAAACCTCTGGTTTTATGTAGTATTTTTCCCTCAGTGCATTCCTTAGAAAGTGGAGGCAGGAAAAATAAGTATCCTGCCCTCTGTGCTAGTTAGTGACAAAGTCAAAGCCTGGCTAGAAAACCTGGTCTCTGGTCTCTCAGGCTGCCCAGCCCCAGATCCCATGCCTGGTCCCCTCTCCAGGGTGGCCCATACCACAGACATCCGGGATGCTATTGAATCCCATTTTGGCATCATCTTTGGTAATTACTGTAAGTCCTACTTAATGGAAGATTGTGGGTTTTTGCCCCTTTGACTCGGGACCATGAATACTTGCATTTTATTGTGGTCCTTTAGGATTTAGCATCCCTCCCTTCTTGCATCTAAGACTCGAGTATATGAGTAATTCCAGGGGGTCACGTGCATGTGTATGTGTGTTTGTGGGTCTGTGTGATGGGGTGGGGGTACAGCAGTTGTCTTCAGGATTTCATTTCTCTTTTCTCTGGTTTTATTTCAGGAAAACCAAGACAGAAATGTCAATGTTTCCGAAACAAATGTTGAAAAGCAAGGTATTCCGTTTATCAGTTTACCTATTTTGCATTCGTAATTAAACCACTTCTTGGTTTTATTTAATATGAAATTAATATTTTGGAAAAGAAAATGCTGCCAGTCTAAAGTAGATGGTACTTAGGCTCTTTTCCCTACTGTGCTCTCCAGAATGAGGAGGAACCTATCCCAGACCTGGGCTCTCTGTTAGGCGAAAAATTTTATGTTAAGGTTGCAACAGTAAGGATTTTATCTTGTCAATTTATTGTATCAGAGAGACCTTAAAAGTGTCCCCAAGTAATACAAATACACACTCAGTATGTGACCCAAAATACATAGGAAGAAAATAAGAAAATGCTTTAAAGTTAAAGTGGGTAAAAGAGATATTTAGTACTTTTTACACTCAATTCTGTTTGTGAAAATGACAGCTACAATAGTCATTATTGTTTCCCAGGCTAAAAAAAAAATACTTTGAATAATTTTTGATGTTCACTTACTCTTTATTTGTATAATTTTCATGGAGGAATTTGGTTGAGTTGACTTGCTGGAAATCCACGGTTTATTTTCAGAGGTCATT
>CM052894.1:35717818-35770720 GCA_028534135.1 Potos flavus | reverse complement strand
GATAGATGTCATATCTTTTTTATCCATTCATCTGTCAACAGACATCTGGACTCTTTCCATATTTTGATTATTGTGAACATTGATGCTATAAACATTGAGGTGCATGTGCCCCTTTGAATCATTATGTTTGTATCCATTGGATAAATACCAGGTAACACACACACACACACACACACCTTTAAATGGGCCAGAGGCATCCTTCCATCCTTCCATAGCCATGGTCTCTGAAATGCTCCCTTGCTGTGTCCTCAAGGCAAAGTGCCCCTGGGCTAGAGTAGGTGGTTAGGTATGAGGCAGAGCTTATATGTGGGGCCTGATTGTATCTGGGTATTTGTAGTTTCTGAAATGTTCTCTCAATTGTATAGCTTACTTAAATGTAACATTTAAAATGAAATGCATTTTTTTTTTTTGGCACAGAGTTCTACAGTTGAGTGTTGTCAGAGTTCCCTTTATAGAGTCTCTTTGAAAAATAATGAAAAACAAAGAGCTCAGAAAACCAACCATAAGAAGCTATAAATTCCCATTAGATGGTGATCTTTTAGGACAATCAGTCATACCCTCAGAAGCATCCACAGCGTGGAGGCTGAAATTCAAGTCCCTCACCTCCCCATGACTGCTCCTTCAGTCCCGCTCTCCAGAGATCAACGCTGTTGGCCAGCTGGGATGCTAGGAATCTGTCATGTACGTGATCACTTTGATAAAGATAGCGTCAGCCTCATCACTGAATGCAGAAACATGCTCCTCGTGCTTCTTGGGAAAGCGTGGGGCGGGGGCAGGCGGAGGGAGAGCAATTATACACACAACACAACTCAGACCCCGGTGTCTAGAGCAGAGTTGCTGGAACCCAAGGTGAACTAGATAACCTGGTGGTATAACCATTGCCCCAGCGTTTAGGAACTTTCCTTTTTTTTTAATATTTTATTTATTCATTTATTTGACAAGAGAGACACAGCGAGAGAGGGAAGACAAGCAGGGGGACTGGGAGAGGGAGAAGCAGGCTTCCCACCCAGTAGGGAGCCCAATGCAAGGCTCGATCCCAAGACCCTGGGATCATGACCTGAGCAGAAGGCAGATGCTTAACCACTGAGCCACCCAGGCGCCCCTAGGAACCTAGGAACTATTCACGTGGTTGGCTCAGCAGGCCATGAGCAGCTGAGTCCGGTGACCTGCAGTGAGCCCTCTACACGGATTATGCATAGACCTTGGTTTCAGGCCCCGTTCATGTGACTGTTATCTCTCTTGTTCACATCTCCTCTTTGCTATACCCTTAGCCAGGACCTCAGACCCACTTCTAGGTAGAAGCTGAAATTAAGCCTCTCTGTCTACACCAAGCCTGGCCCCTTTGTCCTTCCAGCTGCACTTAGTCATGTTGCTTCCATGGGGCCAGGAGGGGCGAAAACCCAAAACAGCGAAAAGAGTGACCCACTGGTTCAAGGTCCCCCATCCAACTTGCTACTTGTGCCCACTTACCGCCAGAAAACCTGGAACATGGGTAGAGAAGCCATACATTTTCTTTTTATTATTACAGCATCTTCAAGGACAAAATCAACAATGGATAATTTTAGATTAGTCTGGTGAACTGTGGCTAAGGTGCTCTTTCTCCTGAAATGCCTTAGCTCTTCGGGGAAGGTTTCAGCTTGTCATATTTACTCATAAATTAGCACTTGGCATATGTACAAGGATCTGTTTATTGCTGCATCTAGGCTGCAAGATTGTTTAAAAAATTTTTTTTATTTTAAAATAACTATCGATTCACAGTATGTTGCAAAAATAATACATAGAGTCCCCATACAGTCTTCTCTTAATTTCCCCATACGGTTGTTACGTCTTATGTTAACTATAGTACAATTTCAAAACCAGGAAATTGACATTGGTATACTACATATGCATAGTTCTGTGTCATTCTATCCTATATGTAGAGTCTATAACCACCACCACCACTATAACAGAATGAGTCGTTTTTAGCACCACAGAGATATCTCTTGTGCTACCATTTTAGGGTCCTGCCCACCCGCCACCGCCTCTCACCAGTGTTAAAGCCTGACAACCCCTGATCTGTTTCTTACCACAATCATTTCATTCTTTAGAGAACGATCTAAAAATGGAATCATAGTGTGTGACCCATGGAGGTTGGCCTTTCTTATTCAGAATAATGCTATTGAAATCCATCCAAATGATTGCATGTATCAATAGTATGTTCCATTTTATTGGTGAGTAGTATTCCATGTTATGGATATACCAGAGTTTGTTTAACCATTTGCCCATTGAGAGAAATTGGGCTGTTTCTAATTTGGGGCCATTACAAAGAAGTTTACATTTAATGTAATTATTGAAATGTTAGGATATAAATCTGCCTTTTTATTTTTTGTTTCCCTGTTTATGTTTTTCCCTGTTGTTCATTTCTCTGTTTTCTTTTCTTTTCACCTACCTTTGCATTACTGAAAGATTTGTTAAAATTCTACTTTGATTTATCTATACTACTTTTGAGTATATTTCTTTGTATGAGTATTTTGTATAAATTTTAGTTGCTTGAGGGATTGCATTACACATACATAACTTACCACAGGCGACTGGCATAGAGACTTTACCAGTTTGAGTATAAAGACCATAAGTCTTTTAGGTCTTAAAGTCTTGTTATAAAACTTTAACTTTCTATGACTTACGTCTATCATTTTCTTAAACATTTCCTCTATATATGTAAGAAAAAAAAATTCACCAAATATTTCCCAAACTTATTTTCACGCATAAATGGTCTAAAGCAAAGAGAGGCAAAGTGAATTTAAGAAGCAAGTCAGTATCTTGGCCAGCACCACAGAGCCTGGCTTCCAGAATGTTCCCCTTACCACTCTCTTTCTTCTCCTAACCGAGGGCTTTTCTTCTTCAGAGTCGTTTATCCTTGTTGGCTGATTAGTCTTCAAGTTTTTGCCATAAGCTACTCTAGGGAGATGTTGAACGGATCCTGGGGATGGAGACACAAGAGACTGAGGAAATTTTACTCCAGGTCATGGAGGCAAAACACAGCAAGGGCAGAGGTCACGCAGGGGTCACCTAGGTCATGCCTGGCTTTCAGGGAGGGTAGTGACTGGGTTAGCCTAAATAGGGTTTTTGTTGTGTTTGGGGAAAGCAAAATGCCATGGTTTTCCTAGCAAGTGTTTTTAGGCTTAATACAATATTCAGGAAAGAAAAGTGACTGTGTATTTTAGAGCATGAAGGAACGTCAGCATCAAGCCTTTTTCTTGATGAGAAAAAAAGAAAGAAAATGTGCAAGATGACTCCTAACTCCTCTCTATCTCCACTCTCTGCTTCATCCTACTGCCAGGGTTTCCTGGCTAACAAGGTATCTAACGTGAAGATCTCCTGTGGCAAATCAAAGCCCTCTGCCCATTTATTTATCAGTCCTGGTGAAGGTAAACACACAAGGCTTTCCTAAGACATGGCTGTGAGAATGAAAGCATTATAAAGCACCTAGACCAATGGCAAATAAATGTCATCTTGCACACCAACCACTCAGTTGGCAGTGAATCTAGGACCAATGCCTGGGGTTTGTTGAGGACCAAGCACTGTGGAAGAAGTATGGTGTAAGGGAGCAGGAGAGAGAGTAGGGGGCAAATCCGTGGTCCAGAACAAGATCTGCCTAAGGGCACAGGGAGACATTTTTGCTTCCTTCCTGTTCTCTGCCAGTTCCTTTGAGTGACTCAGAGGGGAACCCTAATTCTAAAGAAAAGGTGTCTCCAGGGGTTAGGAATGGAAACAGGTAGTATTCAGATAACTGGGCACCACTCTCTGTTTGGATCATGTGCCCCACATGGATTCTGTACTTCCTGCTGCGAGATGAAGTCACTAATATAGAATGGCTATACATGTTCAGGGCCCCACGTACTAGCGCGTCTCCTGAGCCCAAGGCAGGACATCTCATCATGCGCTTTACAGCCTTGTCTGTGACGTGGAAGGGCTTCTAGTAAATATCACTTTAGACACTAAATAAAGGGGGAAATGTAATGGGTGATACTCTCAAAGCTGACTACGAGGCAGTGAAACAGATTCTCTAATATACTACTGGTAGATACGTAAATGTGTAATCCTGTTGTAAACTATTTGATCGCATGTATCAAAAAAAAATTATTTTTAAAAAATATGCTGCTTAACATATTTGCAATAATGAAGCTATACCAAGAAAACAATGCAGAATAGTTTGTAAAGTCTTCATCGTAGAGGCTTGCATCACAAAATTATTTCTATTGGTGAAAAACGGGAAACAACTTGAATACCCAACAGTAACTTATGTGTGTTTGTTCAACTGGCTCGCAGATGTTTTAAATTATGGTTATTAAGACCATGTAACAACATGGATTTCAAAGCGGGATGAAAATGAGGTAAATGCTGTAATTTTAACTGCATATAAAAATATATGCAGAAGCATAACTAGTAAGGAAATCTCACTATGATAGCTGGCTCACACTGTAGATTTGTGGATACTTTAAGATGTTATATTTAAAACTATGCTGTGGTTTTGTTATTTTTATAATGGAAAACATTTAATAAAGGGAAAAGCTGAAAAGGGACTTTTGAATCGTATTTTCGGAGATTTTGGAGAAAGCGTTGCCACAGCTAAGCATTCTAAAAGAAAATAAGCAGTGAGGAGTGAAGAAATGAAATATGCTGTCTGCTATGCTTTATCATGTGAAAAAGAAACAAGCTAGTCCCCCTGAATTAACAGATCTCCCTGCTTTTCTACTGACCGCTACAAAACTTGCCTCCAACATGGGAAAGCCTTGATTAGAAACAAAGGAAAAATAAAAAAAAGTTTCCTAAACATATCTTCCTTGATCCTTTCCTTTTAGGCAGCATGAAGGTATCAGTGAGTATGAGCAAATAGTACAGAGAAGGTTCTCGGCCACTGTGAAATTGACTCTACCACTGTGAGTTCTACCAAAGATTGACTGTGACTAGGGACACCGTCCAAAGTAGTATTTCAGCTTTGAGACGCACCAAGCTTTAGTTCATGCAGAGAACTGACTTCTATTGAGCACTTACTCTATTTGCTTTAGATACACAACAGCCCTTCCAGTTGGGGCTGGTATTATTCCCACTTTACAGATGAGGGAACCAACGCTAAGTAAGATGTCCAGGGAAATGAAAAGAAAGAAGCAGAGCTGTCCTGGACCTGGGTCTGTCCAGCTCCAGAACCTTTGGCTTTTCTCTGTGCCAGGCCAGACCTGCGTACCACTTGGCCCTGACAGTCTACCTTTCTCGGACAATACCATTGTGTCCTGTCTTCTTTCAACTGGTCTGCCCAGGACAAGGCAAGCGTTCCCCCGCTGACACACTCCCTGCATCTAGCACAGTGCCTGGTAAGGTATTTATTTATTGACTGCACCAACCCATACCTGCACCCATTCTTTCCTTACTCCCACAAGGGTCTGGAAAAGAATTGGACGTAATAAAACGGGAATGCAGTCTCATTCATTCACAGCCAGTCAAGAGCCTGCAGATTCAGTCTAGAAAGCTCCTAGAACACATTGTGCATGTGCAGACAAGAGACAGAAAGATAATGCTGCTTTCAGCCCAAGGCATTACCTGCCAACACTTAATGATAATATCTGCCCATCTCTGTGGCTCAGTTTTGTCACCTTCCCAAAACTGAATGTCCGTCTGCCCTCCTACCAATCCAGGCTCTGAGATTCCTGGCCTCCAAAGCCCTGAACCAAAGCATGCCCGCAGAATGAACTCCACATCTGGGAGCTGGCAGTCGGTCCTGAAGTGCATGACACTGTGATTAAGAGCGTGCTGGCTGTATTGGCCTCCCTGGTCACGGGCTGTAGGCAGGAGAATTCTGGGAAGAAGGGGGATGGAGGGCCCTTTTCTGATTCATTGTGCCTGTACCTGTGGGTGTGTGCATGCAGAGAAGAGAGAAGAGGCAAAGAACTAAAAGCCCTTCGGTCAACAAAATCACAAGCCAAGGAGGAAGGGAAAGGTATTTTATGGGCTTAGCTGGAAAAGCTGTTGCAGGAATGGAGGGCTCCCACAGTTCCCTGTAGATGCCGCCCCCTACCTTCTTCCCTCCCTCCCCTTTCCCTTCCTGCCTCAGGGTCAGGGTCCCTGGTCACCTCCAGTCTTCCTGGGAATCCTTGGCCATGGAGTTGGGTGAGATCAGATTGGAAAAGATGGCCTTTCTCGGTGCTGTCGTGGTCATATTCTTGATTTTGTTCAGCTTGTCCCGGGCCTGCTGGCATTTTCTCAGGCAGTTCGAACACAGATCCTTGTCTTCCACCAGATATAAGTTGTCCAGCCTCTTGATGGTATCTATGAATGTATCTGACTCCTCCGCCTTGGGAAAGGGGTTTCGCTTTATGTTGAGCTTTTTGAGCTTGGGGAGCTTGGAGATGCTGTTGGGGATGCTGGTCAGCAGGTTGTCAAAGAGCCCCACCTCGTGGAGCTCCTTCAGAGCACCCAGCGTGGTGGGCACACTGTCCAGGTGGTTCAAGCCTAGGTTCAAGGTGCGGATATTCTTGAGCTGATTGAGCTCCACGGGCAGCCCGTTGGTGATCAGTCTGTTGTTGCTGACATTGAGGTAGAGCAGAGTCGACATCTGGCCGATGGACTCGGGAAGCCTGTCGATATAGTTGCTGTGCAGGTCCAGCCACCGCAGGTTCTGGAACTTGGAGATTGATTCAGGGATTTTTCTGATCAGATTCCGGCTAAGGTCGAGCTCATCCACATCATTCAGTCTCAGGATGCACTTGGGGAAGTTAGTAATTCCCATCTTGCTCAAGTCAAGGCGTTTTCTCCCATCAAAGGTGATTTTGATACAATTCTTGGCCACGTTGAGGGTGATCTTCTTGCTCTTAGGGCCTTTCCCGCCCTTGGCCATGTTCTTTTAGTCAGGGCGTATGTTTGAAGTGTGTTGTTCTAATTGGTTGGTGGTCAGTTTGAGGGAAAAGTCACAAGAAACTGCTAGATACTGTGACAAGAAGAGAAAATAGGTCCAGTTAGGAGTTGACATGAGGGCACTGGACTCCCCCTGAATTGTAATGCTTTTACTTACTAGTGCTTAAAGCAGAGAAAGAGGAGGGTGGACAGAAATCAGGGCATCAGCAGAAGTCACCTAGCCAAAGATCTTCAGCAAATTCAGCGTCCTCTTCAGGGGGGCAGGGTCAGTCTGAAGGATGCTCAGTGTCCCTCTGGCTGTGCCATTCCCTGACATACAAATCTCTCCACTGTCCTGGACTCAGACATAGCCGCCTCCCCCACCAAGGGCTACGTGCGTGTGTGTGTGTGTGTGTGTGTGTGTGTGCGCGCGCGCGCGCGCTTGGCTATCTGCCACTTCCCAGACCCTCACAAAAATCTAGTCTTTCCTTGCAGTTATCCCATGAGTCTCTAGGGGTGGGACTGCTGAGTTCTCAGAAGGAGCATAGCCTGCATATGACGGAATAGGTGGGAGTGAAGAATGACTCACATATTACATCTCTCCTCACTTTCCTTCTGGACCCGGAGGCACTAGTCAGGCACGAGCTACTGTCACCGCAGTGCGACAGGAACAGCAAGGGAGCATCTTTCACTTGCCCCCCAAGTGGACGTGGGTGCCTACACCTCCGTGAGGAGGGTGGAGGAGCCAGGGTTGAGCCCGGCAGCAAGAGAACGCTGTCTTTTTCTACTTCCTACCCCCTGCGCTTCCTCCCACACATCCTTCACACTGCAGTTCCCGTGTAGACACCTCTGCACTGATAGGTATGATATTAGTTATGACTGCTGCCATATGGAGAAGTAGAATGGACAGAGGCGTGGGTAGATTCCGGCCTCAGAATGCTTGGCTTAGAAGTCTAGCTCTGCATTAAAGAATTTTCTTAAATTTTCAGTGCCACGGTTATCTCATTTATGAAAACAGCGCCCTGATAGGGCTCTTGGGGAGTGTAAATTATCTAAGCCATAAAGTGCTTACAAAAGCGCCTGGCACATAGTAAAACCTTGATTAATGTTAACTATTAAATATTATTATCAGGAACTTTGCACATATTCCTTTTAATCTCCAACAGTCCAGTAAGCTCACAGGATTATCTCCATTGTAAAAAGAAGAAGACTGAGGCTTGGGAGTGAGGAAGATCTTTAGCTAGGAAGAGGATGTAAACTGTCCTGTCCTATTCTAGGGGCTCTTTTCTAAAACTTGGTGACCTTTGCTTGCTGATTTTCTATCTTGGACCAAGTTCTCACGCTGGACAAAAGCATGCTGTCAGGAGACAGATGCTTGCATTAGCTCCATTTCCCTATGGGGATGAGTGGAAGAGATGCCCTGTAGTTTCTATAGTTCATCATTCAGGCCTTTCATCAGGAACCAAGTTTACAAAGCACATGAAGCACCAGCAATCGGGCTATGTGAGTCTATCATCACATATTTTCCTCATACAGTAATCCTCAGTGTCAAAAGGAAGTGGGTAAAAATTACCTTCCGGGGGCTTACTATCAATCCTACTATTGCCATTCCTAGTTAAGGTCAGAGGGTCCTACCCTATGCAAGTCATCCTGGATCAGAGCTTCCTGGGATGGAGATCTCCCGAGTAAACCCATGAAAGTATTCTTAGCTCTCAGCAGCACTGATGTTCTTTCTAGCAGGCCTTGCAAGCTGAACCTATTCTATAGAAACAATGAACTAACCACATTCAGGCATAGTTGGCTGGTTATCAAAGACAGTATTGTGTTCACCACTATTGAAGTTTTTATATCATGCAGCATTGAGGAACCAGAAAGGATAAAGCAGCTTAAAAATGAAGGCTGGGGTTCTAGCCGCAGTTAAGATGGAATAAGGGCACTCTTCCCTGTCTCACCTATTGAATCCAACTGAAGGCCCCAGACAGAACTCCTGGAGCAGCTCTCTGAGGATAAGATGAAGGATAAGGTTAAAAGATACCTGAGGATAAAATGATAAACAGTATCAGCCAGACTGGAAAAGTAACTCAAAATAAGACCAACTTTGCAGCAATGGTGATGGGAAGATTTACAAGAAAAGCTCCTTTCTGTATCCAAAACGAAGAAAGGGGGTCTCTTGGGATCATGGAGAATGAGAGAGATGTCCTGGTTTTTTCCCTGTTTGTTTTTTCCATCCTCTGCTGCCTCAGCCCCGGGCAATCCTGCATCACTAGAGTCAGCCAGGCAGGCAGCTAAAACTCTGAGGGAGGAGAACCATTGCCTCTGACCGAACTTCAGTCCCGAGGACATAGAGGTTGCTTTTTTCTCTTTATCCTACTGCCGCTTGGCCCCAGAGGCAGAAATAGGGGCAGGAAATATACAGCTGATTTAGAAAATAAAAATCCCAAGATTTCTATCCAAAAGACCAAGGAGGGAGGCCATTCCTAGAGCCACAAAGGGTGATTGTAAAGAGGAGGGGGTTTAATTAGCTTGTATATGAACTCTTGGCCCTACCCTGAGATGTCTATTCATGGAGAAAACCCTAGACAGGATCTCTGGTACCTAATTCCAAACTGTGAACTCAAAAGCTTTGAACGTTGAGCTGAGAGGTAGACCACTGCACAGGTAGAGATACTTATTTGAACAGCACTGCAAATTCTTTGATGACTGAATAGACACTATAACCATAGTCTACAGAATCTGCAGAAGGTATGCCAGAACTTGTAGACTGTGATTGCCTGCTAAAATACATACATACCAATATCAATATATAGGTATATCCTAGAAGAAGAAGAGGAAAAAGTTGTGGTGTGGAACAATATTTGAAGGAAAAATGGGTAAAAACTTTTAACTGTTGGTGAAAGATATAAAATGACACATGCAAGAAGCTCAGTGAACTCCAAAGAGGACAAATAAGCTAAAAAAAATTCACACTCAGACATAAAATCAAACTGCTTGAAATTAAAAACAAACAAATTCACTTTCACAACCTGCTAGAGAAGAATACATATTATCTGTAGGGGCCAGCAATGTGAATGGATGCAGGTTCCTTGCTGGAAACCATGGAGGCCAGAAGCCCTGGAACAATATTAGTTTCGAGTGCTGCAAGTAAGAAACAGGCAGAGAGTGAATGAAGTATCCTGGATGAATGAAGGCAAAATGAAGACATTCTCAGATGAATGAAAAATAAAAGGATTTGCTACTATAGCTAAGCTGCTGTACAAGAAATACTAAGGGAAGTTCTTCACATGAAAGGGAGATGATATTAGAAAGAAACTTGGACTTGGGAATGGAGGAGGAGCTATGGAAATGGTAAATATCTGATAAACACAATAGACTATTCTTCTCTTAAGATCTTTAAAATATGTGTGACAGTTGAAAGCAAAAATTATAACACTGTCTGGTGGGGTTTTCAATGTATGTAGAGGAAATACATATGACAACTACAACATAATGGGGAGAGTTATTGGGACCTATATGGTGGGGTAAGATTTTTACACTGCTTTGGCAAAATATTAATTCTAAGTAGGCTGTGGAAAGTTAAGTATGTATATTTTAACCTCCAGAGCAATCAACAAAACAATGTACGGACAGAAGAATAAATGAAATATATATATTAAAATGAAACTAAAAAAAAAAGTCAAATAATCTGAAAGAAAGCAGAAAAGGTGAAATAGAGCAAACAAAAGCAACTATTAAAATGGTAACGTAAATCCAAACATGTCAATACTTCCCTTAAATGAAAATGACCTAAATACACCAATCTAAAGCATAATTATCAGAATGGATAATAAAAGAACAGGACCCAATTATATGCTATCTATAAGAAATCCACTTTATATAAACAAAAGTAAATTAAACTAAAAGAAAAAAGACATACTATGCAAACACTGAAGGGAAACCGGAGAGACCTTATTAATATCAGACAACATATATTTCAGAGCATGAAAATTTACCTGAGATTAAGAAGAATACTACTACATAATGATGAAAGAGACACTTCACCATGAAGGTATAAAAATACTAAATGTGTATATACTTAAGACCAGAGCTTTGATATAAAAGAAGCAAAAACTGATAAAATTGAAAAAAGAAATGGATAAATCTACAGATTTAGATTTAGAGGTGGAGACATCAATGCTTGTCTCTCAATAATCAATAAAACAATTAAAGAGAAAAATCACAAGGGACAGGGCTTCTCGACCTTGGCTCTATTGACATTTGGGACCAGATATTTCTTTATTTTCTTTGTTGTTAGCAGGGGTGGGGCAGTGATGGGGGAAAGCCCTATTCCATGCATTGTAGGATATTAAGCAGCAGAAGGCCAGAAGAGTCTATACACTAAATGCATGTAGCTCTCCACTAGTTGTAACAACCAATAATGTCTCTAAACATAGCCAACTCCCCACTGGGGGGCAAAATCGCCTCCAGATCAGAACTGCTAATATAAAAGAACTGAACATTACCATCAATCAACTGGATCTAATTGACACATAAAACATTCTACCTAGCAAAAGTATACACATTCTTTCCAAGTGCACATAGAACATTCACAAATATGGACTGTATTCTTGGTTATGAAACAAACCTTAACAAATATAAACAAATTGAAATAATGCAAAGAATGTTCTCTGAAAATAATGGAATTAAATTAGAAATAAATATCGAATGATAACTGGAAAATCTCCAAATAGTTAACAAACCACATATTTATAAATATTCATGAGTCAAAGAAATCTCAAGGGAAATTAGGAAATGTCTTGAACTGAAGAAAAATGAAAATAGAACATATCTAAACTTATGGTATGCAACTAAAGCAGTGATTAGAGGGAAATTTATAGCTTTAAATGTTCATACTAGGAACATTTTAAAAAGTAAGAAAGGTCTCAAACCAATAGTGTAAATTTCCATCTTAAAAAACTAGCAAAGAGCAAAAAACCTAAAACGTGCATGTAGGGTAAAAAATAAAGAGAAGAAATCAATAAAATTGAAAGGAGAAAGACAACAGAGAAAATCAGTGAAACCAAAAGCTGTTTCTTTAAAGAGATTAATAAAGTTGACAAATCTTTAGCCAGACTGACAATGCAAAAAAAGAGAGAAGGCACATATTATGAATATCAGTAATTAAAGAGAGGGTATGACTAAAACCCCACAGACATAAAAGGAATAATAAGAGAATAGTACGAACAACCTTAGAAAAAATTTAAATGTCATTGACCACAAACTATAAAAATCTCACCGATGATGAAACAGAAAACCTATGAAGACCAATATTTATTAAAGAGACTGAGTTCATACTTAGAAACCTTCCCTCCCAAAATCTCCAGACCCAAATAGTTTTATTGACAAAATCTACCAAAGATTTAAGGATAACACCAATTTTATATGATCTTTTCTAGAAAATAGAAAAGGGAACAATGCCTAACTTACTTTCTAAGGCCAGCATTCCCCTGATACTACAATTACACATAGACCATATAAAGAAAAAAAAACTATGACCAATATTCCTCATGAACATAGACACAAAAATCCTCCATAAAATATTAGCAAATTAAATCCAGCAGTATGCTAAAAAAAAGAACATGACGACCAAATGGGAAGGTAAGATTGATGCAATACTTGGAAATCAATGTAATATTAACAGACTAAAAAGAAAAAATACATGATCATTTCAACTGATGCTGAAAAAATATGTGACAAGAGTTAACATCCATTTATGATGGCAAACCAGTAAATAGAAAGGCTCTTTCTTAACCCAATAAAAGGCGCACGCGCGTGCGTGCACGTGCGCGCGCGCACACACACACACACACACACACATCCCCTATATTTCATACCATACTTGGTGATAGACTAAATGCTTTCCCCCTAAGTTTGGCAACAAAGCAAGAAGGTGAACTCTCAGTATGCCTATTCAACATCATACTGGAAATTCTAGACAGTGCAATAATGCAAGAAAAATAAAAGGCATACGGATAGGAAAGAATGAAATAAAACTTTCCTTACTCACAGATCACCTGCTTGTCCACCTAGAGAGTTCCACTAAATTTAAAAAACAGTCTTGGAAGTAATTAATGAGTTTAGCAAGGTTGCAGGGCATAGGTTAACACCTTGGTTAACACACAAAAAACTTGTATATTCGAGCAATAAACAATTGGAATTTGAAATTTGAAAAATAATGCTTCAAAAAGTAAAACATATGTGTATTTCACATAAGTAATAAAAATGTACAGGATTTCTATGATGACAATTATAAAACACTGATGAAATAAAGCAAAGAAGATCTAAGTAAATAGAGAAACATAGCATGTTAATGAGTTGAAAGACTCAATATCATTAAGAGTCATTCTATCCAAATTGGTCTAAAGATCAATTCAAATTCCAGCAGGATTATTTGTATACATGAACAGATTTTAAAATTTATATTGAAAGGAAAAGGAACTAGAAATCCAAAAATTCTAGAAAAGAAAACATAAAGTTAAGGGATTCATGCTTCCAGTTTTAAAATTTACCATGTAATTACAACATGTGGTATTGGTGAAGGGACACATACATAGATCAGTGGAATAGAAAACAGAGCCCATAAATTAGAGCCACACAAATATAGCCAAATGGTCAAATGATTTTTGACCAAAGTTCAAAGGAAATTCAATGGAGAAACAATGAACTTTCCAACAAATAGTGCTGGAACAATTCGTTACCCACAAACAAACAAAAATAATAATCTCAAACTATTGAAATTAACTCAGATTAACTTGAAATGAATCACAGATATGAATGTAAAGTGTAACACCATGAAACATCTAAAGGAAAACATACAAGAAAATTTTCATAAGCTTGAGTTAGGCAAAAGTACAATCCATAAAAGAAAATATTGACAAATTGGACTTCCACAAAATTTACAATTTCTGCTCTGTTAAAAAAAATCAGAATGAAAAGACAAGCTACAGAATGGAAGAAAATATCTGCAAATCACATGTCCAACAAAGGACTATTATCTAGAATCTATAAAGAACTCAAGGTCAACAATAAGAAGACAAACAATATAATAAAATAAAATGCCCAAGAGATTTAACAAGACTTTTCACTGTAGAAGTTATATGGTTGGCAAATAAACCCACAAAAAGTTGCTCAACATCATGAGTCACTAGGAAAATGCCAATTAAAATCACAAACAGATACCACTACACAGTTATTAGAACGTCTAAAATAAAAAAACAAAAAAGACCTTTAAAAAATCTAAATAATACAAAGATATGGGAAGGAAACAGAACAACCAGAGAACTCATGGGAATTCAAAATGTTACTCCGAAAAACAGTTTGGCAATTTCTTATAAAATGAACTGTATACTTACCATATGACCCAGCATTTCCCCAACTGGGTAATTACCCTAGAAAAACAAAATTTTAGGTTCACACAAAAACTTATTATGCATGTGTGTTTATAGCTGCTCTCTTCATGATTGCCAAAACCAGAAGATAACAATCCAAAGACCTTCCAGTGGGTGGATGAATAAAGAAATTGTGGCATATCCTTATTATAGAACGCTGTGAAACAGAAAGAGGACAAATCTATTGATACATGCAGCAACTTGGATGCATCTCAAAAGCATTTTGCTGAACAAAAGAAGCCAATCTTCAAAGCCTATATAATGAATGATTCCATGTAGATAGCATTCTGGAAAAGCCACAATGATAGTACAGAAAACAGAGGAGTGGTTTCCAGGGACTAGGGGCAGAGAAGATTTGACTACAAGGGAGCAGCGGGAGGGAGTTTTCTGGGGTGCCGGAACTGCCTGTATCCTGACTGTCGTGCTGATGTGAAACTCTACATATGTTAGAGCCCAGGGAACTGTGCACTAAAAAAAGGAAATTTTACTGTACATAAATTTACAATTTTTTAAAAAACTTAAAAATACTTGGGACTCCACTTCTGTTTCTGTCCTTTTCACTGTGGCTGCTTGCTTGGCCCGGTTTAGAAGCCTGCAACTTTTTATGCCCCCACTTAGCCCTGTCCTGCCCAGTAAGGGGCATCCAGATAATGTACCATGTGGCATTGCTGTGGCATGCGTGCATATCAGCGTAGGGAACAGCCACACACAAGGTGGAGTGTCAGAGCAACTGCCCTACTGCACTTGAGTTGAAATCTTAATTTAAAGAAAGATGGGCCAACAGCAAGGGATCCTGTGTTCTGATCTTAATGTTTAACAATGACTTTTCTGCATGGTGAGGTTGCCAGATTTAGCAAATAAAATTACACATTTCCAGTTACATTTGAGCTTCAGATAAACAACAGACAATTTTTAGTACATATGGTGTCCAAACATTGCATAGTTCCATATTTTATTTGGCAATTCAATCCCATGGGCCTGAACAAATAGTAAAATTTCCTTTGTTCATGATCCTTGTGTTAGTCCTTCGGGACTAATTTAAGCCAAATAATGTGCTTATTGCTGCATTCATTCATTTGTTCACTCACCGAGTATATATTGAGAGCCTACTAGGTACTATACAGGTGAGCAATAAAGAGGGCCAGTCCCCAAGCTCAAAGAGCTAAAATCTAGATTGTTACTGATTCTCCTGAGTTCCCCAAAGTTTGGGCTGTCTTTTGTATTTCTTATATTCAAGGTAAAGCTCAGCTCAAACACAATAAGCTTGGGTTAGAGGGGCCCCGGATGAGAAGGATGCTTCCAGTAGACTGAAGACCCACCCAGGTGAGCCCTGCTGAGCCTGCTCCCCAGAGCCCATCCACACCCTGATAAGAAGCCCCCCAGCTCTAATGAATGATGGGAAGGCAGCATTATGGAGCTGCCCACAGAGGACTTCTCCATTAAAGAGCTTCTCTCCAACAGGCCCTCTGGCTCCGAGCCTGCTTATGAATTACCTGCAAGGCAAAGCAGGGGCCAGGATAATGCAGTCTATCACTTCCCCAGCACATCTGGGTCCTCAGTCAGCCCCAAGCCAGATGAAGCATGATCAGCCCCTACCCCCTTCATAGTTCTTCCACCTTACCTGGCTGGGGGCCTTGCTCTTGGTTATGGAGATCAGGATGTGTTGTATTTGCTCAGGGTCCATGAGGACCCTTTAAGCTGCTGAGTGCCATTGGAAGTGGACCAATGCCAGAAGCCCCCAAAGACCAGGAATATCCCTTCTCTCATTCAACTCGGAATGGTCAACATCCTGCTCAGCTCTGCCCATCAAGTAGGAGAACAAATATGGGCAAAAGAAGTGTAAAACTCATGATCTTTTTTTTTTTTTTAAACTCATGATCTTTTGATTCAACAAAAACTGGCCGGATGGTCTGATATTATCAATTCACAGAATCCTCAAATGTCAGAGTGGGACCAGCAACCCACACAAGGGAAGCTGGAAATCAGAGAAGGAGATATAAATTGATAAATGGATAGATGGATAGATAGATGGATGGATGGACAGACAGCTGGACAGATGGATGGATGGATAGATGGATAGATGGACAGACAAGAGATTTCATATCATATGAATAGCTGACAAGCCCTAATACAAGAAGTTTTTAAATGCACTGGGCCTTTTTGTCCTGAACAATTGGTTTTTATACTTTGGAAAAACTGGACCAGTTTGTTGACTCTAATTTCTAATTAATTTTTCTATCTAGTCATTGTGAATCAAACAGCATGGTGGGACACCCCATGGATATCTAAATTAAAAATGTAACGGCAACCTATATTTTCATGCTATCAAAATATTTGCAGGCATTTTTTAGTTGTAAGATGGTTATCATCACTATGATAATAGAATTTATCTTGTGCCTCTCACTTGTGTGTCTTTATATTTGTAATTAAGACTGACTTTGTATATATCTGATATCTTTAACATCTTGCTAATGTGATCTCACAATAATTATTTCACTCTTGACTAATGCATTGAGACACAGGATAGACACACTATAGAACCCAAACCCCAAAAGTCGCGGCTATTTCCCAGCCAGTATTTGGAGCTAACTTCACAGCAAGCTTCATGCTGTATGAGTGAGAAATATCTTTTGCTTGCGGGCCATCTCTTAAGGGGAAACGATGTAAACTTCCTTCAATAGAATCATTCATTCCAAAGGCACTGCATTTATTCTCTTGCTGACTTTCATAAGACCCATTCCCTGGACACATAAGAGGCCAGCCTCACCTCTGCTGTGACTACACACGTGGCTTTAAATCATTCCCCGTGCCCTCCACCCCTTCCCCAAACGTGCTGTGTCTTCTCACAAGCAGCCAGGTGGGAGGTGGAGATGCGGGTGTGCACTGTGGGACCGTCTGGGGAGTGCACCTGTCTGGACCCTCTGGCCAGGGCTCTAAAATAGGCACTAATGTTTGACTTGGGCCCAGTCTTCCCTGGGGGAGAGAATTACCATTTGTCCAGTGCCCACCCTGGGCCAGGAACCGCGCGTTCGTCTGCTTACTTTACAGTATTAGCTGGTTTCCGGAGTACAGGCTCACTGGGGGTGTAAACATGAAGTGCTTTTATTTTTTCCATTCCTGCCTCCAGCTGTGTTGTGTTGAGCCCCTCTTTCCTGTGGGCAGAAGGACCGATTGCTAGGCAGGGGGCAGGGGACGGACTGGAGGCAGAAGGATGTCTGTGGAGCTCGAAGCAACAGCTCCAGCAGACACATGGCGGAGTTGATGGAGAGAGATGCAGACAGCAGGAGTGGAGTCTTATAGGGACCCCATGATCGCGAACGTTTTCTGACATCATCAGAATATCCACTCAGCATCATTCACTCGGGTGACATGTACCAAAGTAACAATTCCAGACCTGCGGCTAGGCCCTTCCTCTATCTCCACAGCAATGACGCAAAGTGTCATTCCTATCTTTAGAATAAGAGAATGGAGGCTCAGAGAAGTCAAGTGGCTTTCCCAAGGTAGCACAGACAACACAGCACAGCCAAAGCAAACCTAGGTATGTCTGATACCAAAGCTTACGATCTTTGTGCTATACTAGGCTGCCTTTCTTTTCTCTGTCTACTGTTGCCTTTGCTCTAGCAGTAGGGAATGCTTATCCTGGGGGGCACATTGCCAGCCCCCGGATGCCAAGGAGAAGAAGGCATTCTGGAATCCTAGCGTTCCCAGGGTGAAATACACCTGGGACAGAAATTAAAGCTGCTTGTCCCTCATGTCCCCAAAAAGGTGTGCCGCCGCTGGCCTTGGAATCTGTTGTCCCTCGGCCATCCCCCAAGCTCCCCCATGGTGTGAGCTTCTTGCCACATTGAATGTGTCAAGAATGTAAAGATACAGATTTTTCATCCAGCATGGCCGGGGAATGGTAGCCCACCGCCTTCCCAGGTGCTCACCAGAGACTCAGGGCCCTCTTCTGCCCTGGAGGGGGGACTGTTGGCTATGTAGGGGCGCTGAGAGGCTGTATGCAGACCACCAGAAGTTTGGTTTTCACTGTGTGGGCTCTCTGTAAAATCTAATCCCTGTGAGGTACACGTGCGATCTTCCCAGACAACGGGCCATCCCCACGTGTCAATCACACAGTGCTCTCCATCCCCTCCCACCCCACACACGCATGCTCAGCCCTTCGAGGCATGTCTTGCCCTCTGCTTCACAAAGCCACCTCCCTTTGCTATTTCATTCAGTCTCACTATCCTCTTTTGAGGTGGGAATAGTCCTCCTACCCGAAGATAAGGACGCCGTGGGGTGGAGTGGGGCATGAAGTAGTTTATCCGAACTCCCACAGCTCACCTTATTCCAAGGCTTCTGGGTAGAACATTCTTTCCATGATAATAGAGCTGCAGCGAACAGAGTGTCTGTGTGGGAATCATCAGGTTCACTCCATGTGGCAGTTATCTGGTTAATCTGATCAACGCGGCTCTAAGTATCTTCCTGGGCTATTATGCATGGACAGCTCTGTCTACCCTTAATATTATTTACTTCTCTGTCCTGAGCACCCGTGCGGCTCACACATGTGCTGCTGGGAAGTTGTTATCTGTCAAACTGCCCCCTTCCCCTGGTGGATAATAAGAATTCAACTTTTATTTGGAGCAAAAGTTCCCAGGGGGTCACATGGCCCAATAACAAAAGATTATGATTTCTTATTGGCTTAATAGCATCTATTTTGTAATTCTGAATGTACTCTATTTTAATTGGATTTGTTAAAGGAACAAAAGGGAATAGGTGCCTTACGATTAAAATAAAATATTAAGATTATTAGTTTAACAGACTAGAAATGACTTGTTCGTCAGCGAATGCATTCAAAACACACAAACCGACCTCCACGCACAGGAAAGCGGAAGGACCAGTCAGTCCTGGCACCTGGAAACCTCGAGAGATGAGCGTTAATTCAATTTCAACCAACGCGGTTTAAATACTGCTACTGCCAGGTAGATGTTATTGCATTTTCTCCCCACAGCCCGGGCCTCCTCTGCAGATAAGGCAATGGGCTCCGAAAAGCAGCCTGGAAGGGTGATAAGTACAGGGGCTTCAGACCCACCTGGGGTGCCATCCACCTCCCCCTTTACCATCCGGGGGACCCCGGACGGTCCCCTGAGCCTCGCGGAGCTTCAGCTCCCCCTTCTGCGAATAGGATCACAAAAGCGGCTGCTTCTGAAGGTGGGGTGAGGGTGAGTGAGCCCTGGAGGCCTGTGCCAAGCCTCCGTGTGTTGGGGGAGCGGGGAAATAGTGGCACAATCAGGACAGCAGAACTGGTCAACAGTGGAACCAGGACTCCAGGGGCCCCACGGAGTAGAAATCGGATTTAGGCTCCACAGCCCCGCGTCCTTACTGAGGCATCTCTGGCTCTCCGGGGGCAGAAGATTACTTTATCCCGGGGGACAAGGAGACATAGCTCCTTGAGCCACAGGACCCCCAAGATTGCAGAAATGGTGAGCTATCCTCCACAGGTGCCTGGAAGTGTGTGCATTTCTTCTGTACCCCATGTAGCCCTGGGGAGAACTTACTGAGGGGTGAGCATGGCTCGGACCCCCGTGTAGCCCAGATGTGTACACTGGCGGGTACCTTGATGCGGAGCCCCCATCTGCTGTAGGAAGGCCCCCAGCTCTGAGGGGGCTGTAAATCCTCCCACTGGAAGCTGTGAGATACCGTGAAGGGGAGCCCCAGAGATTGATCATAAGGGGACATTTGAACTTCCCATGGCCTTTTGGATTTATTCATTCATTAACAATAGGTACCTGATAGCCGCCGTGATGGGCATGGTTTTATACAGCAAGCCACATGAAGCAGGAGAGGAACAAAAGCAAAGAAGTGTACCATGCCAGGTGGCAATGAGTGCTAGGAGGAGAAAGAAACAGAGATGGTGCTGGAGGGAGGATAGGGGGACAAAACGCTTCTGGAGAGGGTGACCAGGAAGGGCCTCCTTGAGAAGAAGACATCTGGGCAGAGACTGAAGGAAGCAAGGATCCAGGGAGATGGGGAGGGCGTTTTGGATAGAGGAAACATCAGATGGAAAGGCCCTGTGGCGGTGTGGGGGAGAAGGAGGGTGTGGAAGGGAGGGAGAGAAGAAAGGAAGGCAGGCAGGCGAGAGGCACAATTAAAAACAAAATAAGCAAAAAAGAACGAGAACGGACATGATCTGGCTTATTTTCCAAATGCTACTCTGGCTGTTGTGAGGAAAATCCCCAGGGCATGTCAAACCACAGAAAGCCAGTCCCTACCCTTCCCCTAAGGCCATCACAGACAAGCCCGGGGCCTCTTCTTGCTAATTTCCACCTGAGACAGGAGAAGACCCAGCCTCCCGGCCGGCATCATCCGTGGTGCGGTGCTGGGCTGGCACCTCGCTGTGAAGCGTGGGCTCTCAGGGAGGGTCTCGGGCCCACCAGGAAGCTACCTGCGCAGGACCCCTTACGTGCAGCCCCCTGGGTGGGAGCACTAGGGGGCAGTGGGCGTAAACCAGACGTGGCAGGGAGTTGTCTGGGCTGGATGAGGACTGTGTCTGCCATGGGCTCCCTGGGGGCCATGGCCACGCCACTCATCTCTTCTCTGTCTACACCTCCTACCTGGGTGATCTCGCCAAGTCTCATGGCTTTAAATACACTGATGACTCCCCAACTTTTGTGTCTAGATCTCACCTGCTGGCCCCAGACTTCTGTATCCTTCTGCCTACTTAACATTGCTCCTTGCACTATGTAAAGACACCAAAACACACTGTGTCCCTAACCGAGCTCCCTGTCCCCCTGCTGCCCCCACAGCCTCCTCCAGCCAGGCCGACAGCAACAGCATCTCGCGTGTCAGGCCCCAGACTGTGGCATCACACTCAACAACCCTTTGCCTCTCAGGTTCCATGGCCGGTCCATTAGGAAATCCTGCTCGCTCTGTCCTCAAAGTCGATCCAGAATCCTACCATTTCCCACCACGTGCCTGGGCACCACCCTGGGCTGAGTCACTGCCATTTGCCACCGGGCCTCGGCGGTGGCCTCCTATCTTGTTTTCCTGCACCTGTTTTTGCCCCGTGTGATCTGTTCTCGGCACAGCAGCCAGGGGATTTCTGTTACCACAGCAGGTCCCACCCTGTTACTCCTTGGTGCACAGCCCTCCCATGATTCCTGTTTCACCCAAAAGGGCTGGACACTTTCCAGTGGCTTCGTGGCCTGACCCACTGCCACCTCTCTGAAGGGCTCCCCACCACTCACCCCCAATCTAGCTCCACATCCACCCCCAGCCCGGCCATTCCTCTAACCTGCCCCCACAAACTCCTTCTTATGGCCTTTGTTCCAGCTCTTTCATTCTTCTGGAAGGTTCTTTGCTCAGATACTTAACTTGATTGACCTATTCATCTTCTTCAAGGTTTTTGGGTAAAATTTCCCTTCTCAATTCAGCCTGCCCTGAACCCCAATTGATGATGCACACTGAGCCCCTTCGTGTCCTGATACTCCTTGCTCTGCTGTACTTTCTTCCATGACGCATGTCACCTGAATATTATTTTCTAATAGGCTTATTTGTTGTGCTTATTTTTATTGTGTGTCCCTTGCTCTCCTCCCCGACCAGACTCTACACCCCCAGTGCCTGGCACACAGGAGTCCCTCAGTCAGTCTCGGTTGAAGGAATGAATTCTAGGTGCTTACCAAGGTCATCCCAGCTCCCGTGACCTCCGCAAGGGGTCAGCTTCATCCCAGGTCCCACAGCTTGTAACGGCTGCTGTGGAATCCCTCTTGACCCACTGTTTATGCACCTACTTTGAAAGGGCTTCTAGAACATGCAGACTATTTTTTAAGGGAAAGGTCTGTGGGGAAAAGTCATCACTTTCACACCAAATATTTATTAGTCACCAAGTGTGTACCCAGCCCTGGGTGAGACACCCTTGAGGACAGGAAGACTTTCCAAATAGATGCATACAATGGCGTGATGAACTTTTTGGCTGCGAGACTAAGTATGTAGGGAGGCTGGAAAGCAGGTTAGCAGTATGACAAATGAAGCTTTAATTGGGTTAGGTCAAAGGGAAAGAAAGCTTCCAAAAGTAGGAATGAACAAGTGCAAAGGTAGAACAATGGTGTCAAGTAAGAGGTCTGAGGAGATGAGGCTGAGCATCAGGATGAGACCCCCCCCCCGCCCTTCCCCCCTCCACTCGCCAGGAAGCACAGGTGTCACTTCTAAGAATCTCTTTTCAAAAAATAAGAACAGAACATTCTGTATATATATGTTTATGGAAGCACCATTTAAAATAATAAATGGACAAAACCCGTATATCTAGCATTGGACCAGTGATGACTTACTATCCAGTCACAACATGAAATGAATATTCAACAGTAGCTGAAACAAAACAAAAACATCATTTTCCAAGAAATGCCAAAAGGAAACGTTTGGAGATAAAATGTTATGAGGAAAACGTTCTGTGCCCATACGACCTCGGCGCCCTCATGAGCACGCACACACACCTCAAGAAAAAAGATGGAAGAACATCCAAATATTAGCAGGAACACCGTCTGTAAATTATGGTGTCGGGTTATTTTTACCTTCTTTCTTAAATGTCTGTGTAGTTTCCAAATTCTCTGCAATAGATACAAAATCTATGTCTAATCAGGAAAGAAAGTTACAAACACATTCACATGTGTGCACACATACACACACACACACACAGATCTACTTCCTTTTCAATTGCATGAATTCTGTGAAGCCACTCATGTCACCCTGTTTAAAATAGGGGTGTGGGTGTGTGTCCATGTGTCTGTGTGTAAGAAAGAGATTTTAAAATACTGAGCATATTTGAGTCAAAGAGGGAAATCTGAGAAAATATTCCCTGGACAGAGATGAGAAGGGACCCCATGTATAGAGGGCCACGGGTTTGGAGGTGGACCAGCCGGGCTCACATCCTGACTCCCTATTTCCTGCTAATGTGTCACCAGCCTCAGTTTCCTCAGGTAACGTGGGGCAATGAGAGGGTTGCGTAGGAGAAAAAGGCCGGGGGGGTGACAGGTGCTTAGTGAATGGGAGCTTTGGTGACAGGATGGCAGTCGTGGTGCCGGTTGTTAATTGAGAACCCCAATTTGCCCAGCCGCAGTGGCAGATGGAGGTGGGGGGGGTACCCGAGAAGCGCCCCACCAACTGAAGACATGCAAACTAAGCCAGAGGCGGAGAGCTCAGTTTCTGAGGCAGCACCACGCTTGGCCATATGCTGAGAGGCTGGTGGAGGGGGGCGGCAGCCGTTCTGGTTCCCTCCAGAGATGTCCCTTAGAGCCAGCCAGCCCTCCACTGCCCCAAAAACCCTGATCAACCACAAACGACTGATATACAAACCACGTGGTCTTTTGTTTGTTGGTGACCCAAACGAGGCCGCAATGTAGGGGAGGATATTTACGTAAACAGTGGCTAACTTTTCTCCATCCAGAGGGGAAGGCCAGTGGAAGGACCATGGGCTGATTTTTAAAGGGATGCTAAGGTACAAGGGTGCAAAAGAGTGGTTTGGGGCTCGTTGCTTGTATATGAGGCACCTGTCTTTCGAAAATGCTGTGACTTCTAATCTTAATTTTTTTTCTGTAGAAATATTTCCTACACTCAGATTTCCCATGCCTCCTTGAGTCTTTATCGGGCTTACTTGAAGTCATTACTGAAGCATTCAGCCCTATCACCAGTAAGAGAGACCCCTTCTCTGATTCTAGGGAGCTAGATATAACTTGCCGGACATGATAGGAAAGGTAAAGACAGCCAATAAAGACAACAGAGCCATAAAGGCCACCAGCAGAACTCTACTTAGGATGGAGCAGCTCTTAACCTTAGTGACCAGGTATTAGCCATTGTGTTCGCTCCCTTCCTGTTGTGTATAAAAGTACGTAAAAGAAAGCAGGCACCCGGGCAGCAGGGAACACAGGGACTTTGAGGCCAGTAGAACCGGGCTTCCCCCCACCTTTACTGCCAGCCTGATTTTAATCATGAGCTCAGTTTGCCGATCTGCAAAATGGGTCAGCAAAGTGCAGCTTGTTATGAAGAGTAAATGCGGGGATGACTCTGCATTGACTGGGCAGTGTGTAGCGGGTGCTCGGTGAGTGTGGTAACCTGGCTCCCGCAGTCAGCACCTTTATGATGGTAGATCATGCTGGTAGATCCACCAGAGAGCACCGTAGTGATCGCTTCCCTGCAGTGAGTAGCCCTAGGACACTCCCCACGGGTCATTAATACCGGATGTAAGACTCGTGGAACAATCTTTCCTGATTCCCAAGGACACAAGTCTTTGCAACCTTTTAAACACAAATGATTAATGATAATATTAATAATAAAAGAAAAACATAGTAGCAATTAGAAGATTTGATTATACCTTTGTCCACTGTTAATCTCTAGAGCTTGCTACAGCCCAAGCTACTCGCTTGCTCATTCATTCATTCGTTCATTCATTCAACATTTTGTATTTGAATCATTCTATAGGTCAGGGTCGGGTTGGAAGAGATGCAGTGAACAAGGTAGATATTGTTGTACTTCTCACGCAGTTCCAATTTCAGGAGAAGCAAATCAATCAATAAAAACAAACAAAAAGACCCAAGATCATTTCAGTTGGTGTAGATGCTCTGTAAAAAATCAAACCTGGTGGAGGTCAAAGGGCATGTCAAGGATCAGGAAAAGAATATTGGGGAGGGTGTGGCCTAATTTAGACTCAGAAGGTGGGGGAAGTCTTCTCTGAGGTGACATTTGAGCTGACACTAGAATGAGGGCACATGGGAGGATTTGGGGAAAAACTCCCTGGTGGGGGGTGCAAAGTCCTACCAGTGGGGAGGAGCTTGGGGTGTTTAAGAGAAAGGACATGCTTCGGGGGCTGGAACAGGGACAATAAGGAGAGGGTAGAAGACGAGGACAAAGAGCTGGGGAGGGGCTGCACGATGGGGGACACGTGACATTTAGAAGCATCACCCCGGCTGCTGGGAAGTCTCAGAGGTAGGGAAGGAAGGGTGGATGAAGATAGCCCCTTGCAGGCGGAAGAAGATGGTGTCTACCAAGGGGGTGGGGAGGAGAAGGATGGTGTGTATTTGCCGTATGCGGTAGAAGCAGAATCAATGGAACGATCTTCTGGGTTGCATGTGTGGGTCAAAGAGAACATGCAGGCTGCAGTTCTAGTGGGCCTGGCATTTTCTATACATGTTTCCTCTCGTGCTGAGCGCTAAGTTTATGTCCAAGTGCATCGTGTGTGTCATCTCATTTGATCCACCCACCCCACTTTACCGATAAAGCCCTGAGCCTCCAACCGTGTCCCCTGTCAAAGTCACACGCTGCTCAATCAGAGCCAGGATCTGCTCCGTCTTCTTGTCTGGGGGCTAAACTGCCGTTTGGCTTTTCCGTGAAAGTTTGATTTTACAAAGTCCGGTGATAAATTTGGCCCTCTGGGCTGACAAGGAAGCTCCTGACTCGTGTTTTCCAGACACTAGCCTCAATGGAGCTGGATTCTGGCGTTCTCATTCTAGACCCCATCCTCGAGATTCACCCCTCACGACAAAGGTAGCATGTGTGTTATCAGACCTCGCTCTGGGGGCTGAGATGAGGTCTGTGACGAGAGACAGGGAGGAAACTGGAAGTTAGCAATGAATCGAATTGGCAGTGGATGGAAAGACTGGCAATGGATCGTGCGGCCGGCGGCGCCCATCATGCCTGTTTGGAGGGGTGCATGTTTCCCTGCACACCTTCTGTTCTAGGGGGACCAGGGACCAGGAAACATCACCCAGTCTGACTTTCCCATCACCTAGGTGATGGCTGGAGGGAGAGAGCATGAAGTCACCCTCACCTCTTGATAGCAACAGTAGGAGACCCTCGGATCCCCAAGAGGAAATTGGAGCCACCAAGAACTAGGCCCTAAAAATCAGTCTCTAGACAACTGTGGGGCTCAGGGGCTCTGCAGAATGGGAAGTGGCTGGCTCAGTACTTCCCCCTCCCCTGCAGGCTCGGGCTCCAGCCCAGAAGGCATGTGAGTCACAGACCAGTCACAGCTCTGTCTCTCCCTAGATATGTGACTTCGTACACAATTCCTAACCTTTCTGACTCCCTATTTCATCCCGCAGGAGCTGGTGTTCAATACTTGGTTCACATAACATCATATACGGTTCGTAAATGTATTGAGAACTTACTATGTGCCAGACCCTTTGCAAAGCAATGACACTGCATAGTTTTTAACACATTTGAATTCAGTTTCTGCTTTTAGACTGTGCGTAGAGATTATACTGACCACCTACTATAGGCCAGACATTTTACAAACATTCTAAGATATTCGTATAACCACCTAATGTATTGATTTTCCTCTCCACTTTACAAGCAACAAGCCCCATATGGCAACCAGGGCTCAGTGAGGCCAAGTAGCTTGTCCAAGTTCACAAAGACTGGAAGTAGGAGCACCTGCCTTTCCCCGTTTTACCTGTCATGGAAATAGGGACATAGGCATGTGTTCTAGTGTGTTCCTTGAAGAGTCTCTCCTTGCAAGGCCCAGCCCAGCGTAGGACTTGACTACTTGTTCATGGGTCCCAGCAGTCAGGATAATTTGTGCCAAGGGTTTGCCTCCAGACTTCTCAAAAGATGGATTGTGCCCCCAAACACCACCCCAGTCAGCAGTCATTAGGCTCCAGCCTCCTGAGTGAAGAAGAGTACCCACACTGCCCTCTCCCTGAGGGGTCAGTCACTGGTGGGGTTAAGAAGCAGTTCAAACTCTAGTTACCTCTGCTTGTGGAACAGCAAAATGTTCCAGTTGCAGACTTTAGAAAGTCCCAAAGTCCCACAGACTCACACACCATCCTTCCCAAGCTGGCCATGGCCTCAAGCACATGAGAAAGACCAGCTGGGTCCCCAGCTAGGGCCCCTGCTAGCTGCCCTTCCTGCCTGGGGCTCAGGGCCAGCTTCCTCCTCTCCTAAATAATGAATTAGCTCGTGTCTGGGGTTTGTAAATAAAGCACACCGAGAGAACCGGCATTTCCAAAGTTGCTTACTCAAAGGAGGAGAGCAAAAAGCCAGGTTTGTTTGGCAGAGTTCAAGTAAATCGATAAATGAGGGCCCCCAACCAGAGGAAAACTTACCCCGTTCGTGCCAGTTCCTCCTCCTCACTGCGAAACTTTGTCACCAGGCAACAGGAGACTTGGGACCTGGAGTTAATTAGCATAGTCTTGACGCCAGCCTGCAAGGTGGGAACACAATAGCTGAGGTCTCCAGGACACAGCAGGCGCAGGCGCAGCTAGCTGCCCTCGTGGGGGGAGACGCCCGGGGCCTGGGCTTCTCCGGTTTCTTGTGGGGGGGCTTTCCTCCCTGCCACCCTCAGCAGCACGGTGGGCACTTCTCCACCAGGCAGAGCCGGCCTGCCACGGCCACACCGGAAGTGGACATTGCTAAGAGGGAAGAACAGCCATGCTTGCCCCTTTTAAGGGGCAAACACCTTACTTCTGTATAAAGCGTTAAGTGAGTCCCACGAACTATCACTCAGCTTCCTTGTTATTTGTCCAAATAGCTTTTTCAGTGCTTTGATCTGTGAGAGAGCTATCTTTTATCTGTTTATTTGAATTTAATTATTTCTTGCAGTTTTCTCTTTTTCACACTATGAAGTCAGAATGACCATAATGCTCATAAAAACCATACGATTATATAGTCATTTTTTTCTCACTTACTATTACGTTAAATGCTGATGTGTAATTTCTAAAATCTACCTTTCACTAGAATGTGTAATACTGAATCTAGTGGACTGTGCTTTTCCTGTTGTTTCCAATTTGGTGCTATCGTGAATAGGGCTGCAATGCATATATTTGTTCATTTATAATCTTTTTGTTCAGTTTTTTTTCTTTAAATTAAATTCCCAGAAATTGAGAAGATCAGCAAAAAGTTACATATGAAAACTATTATGCAAATAATAAAATAACATTGTAGAAAAATTTGAAAGTGCATACATAGAAATAAAGAAATAAATATGCTCGAAATTGCACTACCCAAATGAAGTTAGGAAATAAAATAATTAGCAAATAAATAATTTGAACTACGAAATAAATCCAAGCACTACACATTTTGAAAAGTACAAAAAAAAAGCAAAAGGAAATAGTTTAAATTAAAAAATAAAAATATGGTTAACCACAAACACTTTAAATACATGGATATCACCACTGTTTTCTTTAATGCAAAACTAAAAGAAAACAGGACATTTAATTTAGACAATAAATGGATTTAAAATAATTATCAAATTCGGTAAGTAGAAAATTAAAAGTTACCCAAAGTCCTATGACCTAGTGTATTTCTAGACTATCCGCAAAAGTACATCATTAAAATTAGAAAATAAATAACGTGAAAATCATAAAACACAGATAAGCAAAAATAAAATCAATATTTTATGGAAGAAAATGCACAAGAAGATAAATACATTTTATTTTTTTTATTTAATTTAATTTTATTTTTCCAGTGTTCCAAGATTCATTGATTATGCACCACACCCAGTGCTCCATAAATATATTTTAAAATGCAGATATGTAAAACCTCACGAGAATTAAAGCCGCTCAATTTCAGCATCTGGAGGTAACTTCCTGTTTTATACCCTTCCAGACTTTTAGTACCTCCACAGCTTCATGTGCATCTCACGGATATGCAGTGATAACTTGGCAACTTTGCTAGTGCTCATTGTTTAACCCCAGAAGTACACAGATTACTCATTTGTCAGTAACGGCCTTCTAAGTCAGCCAGAACTGAGGTTTTTGCCATTGTTGCCTTTTGTCTACTTTTGTTTTCTTTTCCCCAGCAGAGGAAAGCACTTGTCTTGTGAGTCCGGGCCCTGGGTCGGTGTTCCGTCCGGACACGTGCTTTGCATAGCCTGGTGTGTCAGGGGTTCACGGGTCCCTGCTCTGTGCCGGTTTGGGGTGAACTCCCCTTGGCTTTGTGCCACTCCCTCACCCCACACATCCACTTCCTCAACTGTAAGTGAAGAAATGGCTGCTTCATTAGGTCGCTGTGGAAATTAGACAACGGGTAAAAAGTCTTTGCAATCTTTGACGCATGACGATTATTGGTATTATTATTATTATTATTAGGTCTATGAGTGAAGGGGATGGGAGATACAGGCTTCCAGTTACGGAATGACTAAGTCACGGGAATAAAAGGCACAGCATAGGAAATACAGTCAATGATATTGTACTAGCGTTGTGTGGGGACAGACGGTAGCTACACTTGTGGGGAGCACAGTGTAATGTCTAGAGATGTTGAATCACTATGTTGTCCACCTGAAATTAACATAACATTGTGTGTCAACTGGAATCAAATAAAAATACAGATATAAAAATTTTTTAAAAATCAGTGTAGGAGTATATGCATAAATTCTCAAATTAAATGAAATAAGACAGAAATGGAAGTGGAAACATAAAACAAACACCTAAATAAACAAACAAATAAAAAGTTAAAAACTATGACTTACCTTTGGTTACGTGTCTCGGGGCTGCTGGTAACGGCGTCCTTTGCTGGTGGTAAGGGAACAATGGCTCTTCCTTGGAGCTCATAGCCGATGAAATGAGAAATGGGCTGGTGACATGCCTCTATCTTCTGCACACCATTCCACCTGGGGGCAATGTCACAAAAGACCACCAGTAAAATTCTAGAACCCTCTCTGAAATGGAAAATGACCGAGGTTGCCTCTCATTTCCTGAACTATAATAGGTACATTTGGTTCCCTTATTTCCTGCTCCCCTGTGAAATTTACAAAATAAAGTAGCAAGACTAGCGAGCTTTGCCATACTAATTCCACATCCTTGTAGCATGACCTCCTCAGGAAAGCTCAACACATGTCCTTTCCAAGGTGGTGACCCCCACTGTCTGCAGCCTGGGCTCTGCCCGTGTTTGTAGCCTTTGAAGCAGGCTGCCTTCCAGAACTGGGATAGGTGGCAGGCTCACAGACTGAGCAAGAGAACCAAAAAACCTTCGCTTGAGCCTTTGCAACCTAAAGCAATAAATGGCCATGTTTTGCTTCTGTTCTTGTTACTGTTATTTGCCTGGATAAAATGGACGCAGTAGATGATTTCTCATACTGGGGGTGGCGGTGGGGGCAGAGGTGAAGCCCAGCCTGGGAGCTGCATTCTGTTTATAAAAAACCTACCAAAGAGAGAATTGAATGAAAAGGGATGGGAAGCCTAGATGGAGTGTAGGCTGGCAGTGCTGTGGTGGGAAGGTGAAGGGGCACTGCCCCCTGCTAGGGCACTTGGGCAGCCAGGCCTTGTCCAGACAGACGGAGGCTGGAACAACCTTGGTGCAGTGCACGTGAATGCAACATAAAATGCATGTGGGGTGGCATCTGTGAGCACCTGAATGGGACCGAGGAAGAGTGAATGGCTGGAAAGAGGAGACATGATGTGGTTGGCTTTGGCAAAACATCTTGAACGAAGGTCTTGAGAGCAGAAGGAGAGTCAGAGGGGAAGAAAACAGAGCTGGGAAAGGAACCAAGGGATACCACAGAGGCCAAGGAACTGGGCTCTACAAATCCGTGCTGAGCAGAAAGGGCATTTCACGTGGAGAAACCCCTCCCATTCCCTTCCCGGCATGACATCTTTTTGCCCTTCTAGACTCCTTCTCACCACGCTGGTCAAAAACGGTATTTCTTTCGTTCGGTTTATATTTCTCAATTATATGTGTAGAAACATAAATCCATACAGCCTTTTAAGAGGACAGTTTGGCAATATGTAGCAAACTGGAAAATGCTCATACTTTTTATCCCAGTACAACTGCTGCCAGAAATTTCTCCCATGGGTACACTCACCAAGTCCTCAGAGATTTATGTCCGAAGCTGGTAATGGAAAGGTCATTTGTGAGGACCACCCCCCCCCCCTACCAGGGGCAGGCTCAACCAGTCCCGATCCATCTGTATGATGGGCTCCTGCTGCTGTAGAAGCGAATCCCATAGAGCGCTGCGAACTGACTCCACCTGCCGCGAAGCCGATGACAACACAGATGAGATTATCCCCCGTATCGTCAGTTAAAAACTACAACGATATGAGCCTATAGACAGGCCTAGGGGTAAAACCATTCTGGAAACCATTAAATGTGGCTACTTCTTGAGTAGGAGTGGTAGTTCAGAGACTCTTAGATTTTGTGGCCTGCCACATTTGTCAAACTATGTGCATAAATTATAGTCACATCCCAGTATATTATAATCACATATATTACATGTCCATGGGGAAAGCAGGCTGAGGCGTGGCTGTGGGAAATCGGCGTGGGGTTGTGAGTGTTGAGCCTGCTTCTGCATGGCCCTGGGATTCCCCCCACAGGCCACACCTAAGACAGCAGTAGAATATTCCAGCATCACAGCAGAGCAGAAGTGACCGCAAGAGCCTAACCTTCAGTAGGGTAATGTGGGGGCAAGCAGAGCTTGTATAATAATCTTGTCACCCTGCCAGGAGAGGGACTGTGTGCCCTGGGAAGGCTGTGGCTTTCCTGGGTGCCCCGGTCCCAAAGAGCTCCAGAAATTCCCACTTCTCCCCTCATTTGTGCCTTGAGCTATCTGGTCACCATCATTGTTTTCTGTCCCACAGGAGATACCCTGGCTCGGACCGGACCATGCTGCAGAGGTGGCAGGTAGAGTGAGCCCCATAGAGGACTCTAGGTCTGAGGAAACCCTGTGGGCAGGCAAATCACAAAACAGCTCAGGTCTCAGTGATGGAGAGACAAAGCACGCGGGTGACTCGGGAGGGATCTTATTTTTTAACTTACCAAAATGTCCCGAATATTTCCCTACAAAGATCTCAGTGATTAAAAGTGGTACTTGAGGCTGGGAGTCAGAGGTGGGTTGTGTGTGTGCACGTGTGTGTGTGTGTGTGTACACATGTGCATGCACCTGCTCCATCCACAGACACACAGGTATAAACGGGCACAGTGTAGAGGGGCTTGAAGGTTCTCTTCTTGTTCTGAGAAGACACGCATGACTCTCAGCTTGAATGAAAGGACATTTAGCCTCTGATTCTCAGTGAAAGGCAGGGACCCCAAGAGGGCCAGTCCTAGAGATCACACAACAACAAGAAATTGGCTCCTGGTCACTCTTGTCCCAAATCCTTTCCCAGCGAGAGGGCCAAGCGAGACTCAGCATGTGGGTCCCCTATAAGAGGTGACAGCTGCGCTGGACTCACTCTTCATTCACCCCTTGGCCATTTTTCCTAAATACAGTCCCTGACTCTGCCTTAACTGTACATTCTAAGACCCTAAGAACGAGTGTTATCCCAATAGAGGAGGGCAGAAAAGAAAGTCCCTAAATTCCCAGGAGAATTCCCTGAATGACAGAGACAGCTCGTTCAGCCTCTTGGTGAGGGCTCCTTTCTCTTTGACTGCAAGGCCCCCTTGGCTCATTTTTGCTAATCATAAAAAGATCAGCAGTAAGTTCACCCATAGCATTTGTGCTCTTCCTTTAATCAACTTTTGAGTATCACACCCAGCAGCTGAACAAAAGAAGGCTTTATCCTTGGCTTTGGACTGCTGAGCTGTATTTTTTTTTTTTTCTGGCCCGACTTTGCTTCCTGAACATTCAGTTCATGTTGAAATTAGGGTGGCCTCCCTGCTTTGGCCTGGCTTGGGCACCAGGTGCACGGGGAACCGCGGAGGTGGGTGCTTCCCGCTCTCACCTGCACAGCGAGGGCTGCAGAGGGCTGAGAGATGGACCCCCGCGGCCCTTAGGAAGCTGCTAGCCGTGTTTGGTTTATCTCCTCTCTGTCTCTTCCGGCAGAAAAGGGACATCAGCAATTTCGAGTATCTCATGCACCTGAACGCCGCGGCGGGGAGGACCTACAATGACTACATGCAGTATCCAGTGTTTCCCTGGGTCCTGGCCGACTACACCTCACAGGTATGGTGTTCGCGTGGCTGCCGTCCAGGTGTCCTGAGGCTTTCTGCCCCTGAAGACCACAGCGTACGGAATCGGCACACAGAGCCTCTGCTACGAGATTCGGTCCACCTGGGCCTGAGGCCTTTGGAGTCTGGGGGCTTGGGTTCCTCTCCAGATCCCCGTGTGGGAAGGCGACCCTACCCGTGGGATGATCAATATGATGAGGACAGTTGCTAACATGAGCCACAGAGGGCTTCCTGGCTTGCTCGCTACTCTGAAGGCAACCGATAGCCATCTGCTGAGACACTGCCCAGTCCTTCAAGTGAAGTAGGCCATGGAATTTATTCCTTGAGTCAACATGTGCGGGGTGAGGAGTAGAGGAAAGGAGAGAGACAGAAAGAGACCCAGAGACCCAGAGAGAACTAAATACTCCCCTGTATCTTGGCTTTGGCCATCAAGATGTTGGTAGGTGGACGCCACTCAGGATCTGTGACCGTGACATGTCAGGGGAGGCTGACAGCAAGGCCAGATCATTCCCTCTTTTAGCGTGTGCCCCTGGACCTCAGCAGGCAGGGGCGGGAGGAGGAAAGCTGACACAGCAAGGCCAAGGTGACATTGCTGGGAATGACCTGGCTAGGAAGCATTGTCCCAGCCACCCGGGCTCTGGCCCTCAGGTGGGGTGTTGGGCTGTGTGTGTAAAGGACAGAAGGTGGCTCAGTCCTGGTTCAGACCAGCCCTTGCCAGGCCTGCCTAGGGCGGCTTGGAAGGCTGATACCCAGGATTTGGGAGAAGGAGCCTCAGGCTTTTGTGACCTCCTGGCCCCAATGAAGACATTTAACACAAAACTTCTCTCGCCAGTGCATGTTGCCTTTTATTTCCCTAATGATCCATCTGAGGCTGAGGTACTTCAAAAACGAAACATGCAAATCCTAGCTTTAACTCACATGTTGCAAAAGGGTGTTTTACCAGCCCCTTTTGTTTAGCACAAAATTGTAGTTACTTACCCGTATTGAAAAATCAGGCGATCTCTCCTAAAAGTCTGGATTTCCAATATCTTTTGGAGAATAAGGAGATCTAGCAGCTTGGAAGCCCCACTCTGTCCTGGCAAAATCAGCGGTGACTGAGCGTGGCTGTCCACGTGTGCCATTTTTCACAGCGGTCTGAGAAGTGCCTGTCTCACTCTGCCCCCACCCCCGGTTCTGCAGGTGTGGAGATGGGGACAGGCCCTGCCTCCCCAGGGGGACTGCAGTGGTTCACGGCTAGTGAAAACGGAAAGAAGTATAAAGAAACACTTTCTATCGGACATGCAAATCCTCAGGGATATTTGGCTCCTCTGCTAACATGTAGAGCATCTCTGCTCAAAGCAAACGTCTCTGAGGACACCTGGCCCTAAAAACTTCAGGTCCCCACTGCCTTATATTATATTCCCCAGGGCAGAGGAAGGGGTGACATTACATGCTGTCATTGCACAGAAGGGAGTGGCCTTCAGACAAAAGAGGCCGCTCCTCACATTTCCTCCCCAATCAGAACAGAGGACTTCTAGCTTCTAGGGAGTCCGTTTGATTCCCGGCAAGGACCGTGAACTACTGGAGCATTCGGCTCTCTCCACGAGGGCTGGAGCGAAGCGCCTCACGGACAACAGGGATTTTTTTCGAAGTCTCTTTTCAGTCACTGGTGGCAATGTTCTGGTTTGGGTCAGCTTGGAACAGGTTCAGTGTGAACTCAATCTTCCCCTCCTCTTAGTTTCCTTCTCTCCCTTATTAAGTCTTTGTGGATCACTGGCTTTGGGGCCATAAAAGCCCAGCACGCCTGCTAATCACCAGAGGGGGGTCAGACCAAACGACAATAAACCAATAAAGAGAACCATAAAACTGAAGAGCGTGGCTCCTGAAGTCTCACTGGGGCACAAGAGGGTCTGAGGGGAGTTAACTCCAACCACACATCTGCCTTCTAGACATTGAACTTGACGAATCCCAAGACTTTCCGTGATCTCTCGAAGCCCATGGGGGCTCAGACCAAGGAAAGGAAGCTGAAATTCATCCAGAGGTTTAAAGAGGTTGAGAAGACTGAAGGTGGGTAGATTCCGGCTTGACTTTTTTTTTTTTCCTGCAGTGTTGTTCATTCAAGTGCCTTGACAAGGTCATTGGTAACGATTCAGGCTCTCACCCAGCATGGGAACAATTACGTTAGGATAAGGAACAGCTCTAATCCTCTGGTCTGCACCCTGACTGCAAGGAAGAGTCCTCTAGGCAGGTTTTACACCTACTGATGCCCAGGCCCCACCCCTAGAAATTCTGACTTAAGCAAGGCTGTGGTGAGGCGCAGGGGGGACTGAGAACTACGGTGCTAAGAGCTACTACCTCCAGACCTAGGGGCCGCCAGAGGCAGAGAGTACATTCATTCAGCACTTTGTATATTCCCGGCGCAGGCCAGCCTGCGTTCATACATACAAGGGTCCATTTCAAAGAGAAGGGAATTAAACTCGGACATTTCAAGCAACACATTCAAGATCATGGCTTCTAAATGGCAGAGTCTGTATTTGTCGGACTCTAGAACCTACCTCCCCGTCTCTTCATCAGCACATCACCTTTATCATTTTTGCCACATTCACATGCGACTTGAACTCCTAATGCCTTAATTTTTTTTCTTTGGGTCTATTCACTTCTGAACTTTGATGGACGTATTTTAAAAAGAAATTTTCGTATCATGCGTTGGATGCTAGCTCTATTGGTTTTCTCAAATACTTTGAAATAAACATATAATTTAAAATAAGGAGCGGCCATCCATGAACCATGAAAATTTCCCTTGGGAACCAGAGGCGTTGTGTTTTGGAAAGGCTTACGCAGCCCAGAGACACTGCTTTTGGCGAACAGGTTCTCAGCAGAACGGGGAGGGTCCTGCTGCATCCAGCCCAGCCCTCAGAGGCCCATCTGGGACCCCTACGCTGCGTGGGGCTGGCACTCAGGCTCGCTCAGGGGAGATGGGAGGATGTAGATGGTTGGGCAGGCCCTCCTTGCCCTGCTTATTTCCTCCTGAGGCTGAAGTTCAATCATTAGGATCCCTCTCGGGTCCCCCCACCCCGGGTGCTGTTCCTCTGGCTGCCAGGCATGGCTGGGCTCCTTCCCCCAGGCAGGCCGGGGGAGCATGGGATTTCACCGTGCTCTCCTGTCTCACCCTGGGTGTGCATTTGAGCTGCCCATTGGGTTTGGGACCTTGTACAAGTTCCTCCACCAACCTCCGAAATAACTGACAGCTCCCGCGTGGCACAAGGGAGGCCTTCGGGCTGGGCATGATGGCTAAGCAGCCACTGCAGGGAGCTGGTTCAGGCCTTGGCTGACTGCACTGGTGGGATTGTAGGCATGCTGGGGCTTTCTACGTATCCCTTAACTGGGAAGACCAAAGCCACTGTCTCCCCATGAATCCTGAGTACAGCCTTGCCAGAGCCTGACCCTGCCCACATTCTCGGGAGTAGAACACGGAGGACTCAGGGGTGCCGGTGAGGGTCTTGAACGTGCTTCTCACCACCGTGGCTACTGGCCAAATCATGATGGTGTCTGCAAGCAGAACCAAGGCCCCGTTGGCCTGCAGGTGCTCTCCTGAGCAGGGCTTGTGCCCGCTGCTCATGCTTGAACATCGTAGCGTCTGTATGTCTGCAGTCTGTCCCAGCGCAGGGGGGACATCCATGCCAGACTTGTCCTTTCATTGCAGGAGATATGACGGTCCAGTGCCACTACTGTACTCACTACTCCTCGGCCATCATTGTCGCCTCCTACCTGGTCCGGATGCCACCCTATACCCAGGCCTTCTGCTCTCTGCAGGTGAGCTCCCTTACACACACACACACACACACACACAACTATATCTCACCGATGAAGGGCTGGGCTTGCAAGAGGCAGGGGTCTCCCCGCTAGAAATCCAGTCTTCAGCCAGTGATTCCCACTTGACGCTGGCTCCGGGATTCTGGACGGTCCAGCTGAGGCAGGCTGCTCATCACCACTGACCTGCGGTGACCTGCATGTCTGCCCAGAGGTGTTGCAGCAAGACTCTAAAAATAAGGAATGAGAGATATGGGGGAAAAAATACTTAACATAAGTCAGTTTTAGTGGAAAAGGAAAAGCAGAAAGCTTGAGGACTTCCTTGAAGGTGGGTGGTCAGAAATTAGAAAAATAAACACAAAGAAGGAAGAGTGAAAGAGTACCACTTGTGACTTCAGAATGCAGACAGCCACGCTAAGTACAAGTTGAAAGACATAAAAGGACAAAGTACTTGAATAATGAGTAGCTGAACCAGAGAAAGAAGCTAACCAACTCACCCACCCATAAACCAAGAGCCCAGTCATTGGGCCAGTTTAAAGTTGCCAGATTTCACAAATAAAAACATAGGATGCCCGGGTACATTTGAATTTCAGATAAACAGTGAATTTTTTATACTAAAAAATTATTTGTTGTTTATCTGAAATTCAAATATAGCTGGACCCCCTTCTGTTCTACCTCTGCCCTATACAGCATGAAGAGAGCAGGTCTGGTCTGAGTGGGTGGTACCGTCCAAGGCACATTGATTGCTGGGACAGGGTCCTTTGCAGGCAGCCAAGATGTTTATTTTCTTTCTTTTCTTTCTGACCTTATCACTGGGATCCTGCTTCCCAGGTTGTCCCAGGGGCACAGCTTTCGACTGGGCAGAGCCACTGGGCAGCCCAGTTGCAGCCAGCTCCAAAGGGAAGCAGCTAACAGTCCAAGTTTAGGGCCTGACCTGCTCCAGGGCCTTGCAAGCATCCTACGGAGAGGAAGGCATGAGCCATGGTGGGCAACAGGCCACGAATATGCACAGACTTACTCCAGTAATGAAGTTCATCAAAGAGAAAATGCGAGTGTTCTAGGAATTGTGGGGTTTTGGTCTGACCTCACCCAAAGCCCACTCTTTGTGGTCCAATGACCTTGGCCCTGAGAGACCAAAGGCCACGTCAGCTCTAAATCCAACTCCTGAGCCCTAGGCGGGAGCAGGTAGGCAAGATCAAGGTGATTTCTCCAATTAGGAACAAAATCCCTCCTGTCTTCGGGGTCTTGGCACAGTGTTCTCTCTCCTTAAAGGCGTGGATCGTCTAGACATTGTATAACCTCCTCTCCCTGGAAATTCACTCAAAAATAATAAGTGTGCTTCCCCTGAGCCTTTCTCAGGCAACAAGCATTTTAAGTAAGTTTGGTTTGGAGAACAAACGGTCCCGGAGCTCTAGCCTGTGCCAGGAATCCCATCCAGACGTCGCTCATTAATCCACAAGAAGCGATGATCATCGTCGATGAGGATGGCCCTGCATTCCGTTACGGCGCTCCCTCCAGACAGTTCTGGATGCTTGAAAACTTTCTTTTGTTCCTTCAGTCTAATGCTCTAAAGCCACATCTCTACCTGTTACTAAGGGTCCTCTCAAGTGGACAGGAGGCAGAGCAAACCTGAAACGGCATCAGCTATGAGATTTATATGCCAGCTCTGCTACTTTCACAGATACAGAATCTTCTGCAAGGGATTTTACCTCTGGAAATGAGGGTTAATTCTGCACAGCTCCCAAAGCTATTGAGATTAAGTGAGGAGATGTGGGTAAAGCCCCTAGCTCAGGGCTTGACCCCGCATAGGCGATCGATCATGGTCACTTCCCTTCTAATCCCTGCAATCAGCCAGATCGAAGCTGAGCAAATCTAAACTTGTTCAAGCTGGTCTGCTCTGAGCTAAGCTAATTCAAGGTAGCCTGGACTGCGGAGAAGCACTCCAGGATGGGATGAGCCAGATGAAAGAGGTGTGCTGCAGACCCACAGAGATACTGGGTTAAGGCTGCTCTGAAGTTAGTCACAACTAGTCTGAACTTTCTTTTTAGCTAGTTTGATCCGTGGATGACCACACTAAACCGATTTGAGATGGTCTGAACCAGTGCAGGACGGTCAGAACCAATTTTATCTGCTTTTGGGTGGCACACGTGCGGTCACATGAGCTCCAGCCCTTTGACTCCCATGCCGAAGTCTGATGTGAGTCCCGGTTTTTCCTGATTTGACTCTATCTGTGGCTGTTGGCCCATCTGAATTGAAATCAGTTGAGTTCTCCATGGGTGCTACTTTTTACTGACTCTTCTAGTGCATCCTGAGAAAAACTCACCGTCTTTTGCTTTCTTCTTAGAATAAAAGATGAATTTTAGCTCCCAAGGGAATGCATAAAAGGCTACATCTGGGGGAAAATGCAGCTGGCTCTCCTTTGGGAGTCCTGGGGCCTTCACAGACCTGCTTAGGAATGTTCTGGCATTGTCTGGAAGTCAGGCTCTTTCTTCTGTCCCACCCTGCCTCCTAGGGGGCAGATCCATTTCTTCTTAAGGGACCTTTGCTTCCCCTCTGTCTGGTAACAAGGAAAGGAACCTCACTATAGTCTCAGTAGACTAGACTTCCATTCCCCAGCATGGATCATGGGATAGGGAAGAGTAAGAAAGGTGGAGAAAGTGCAGAATCCAGGAGTGAGCCTTTCTTATTTTATTTATCTGGAGAGCAGGGAACTGAGAATGTCGGATGGACCCAGAGCCGGGTGTGCTTGCAAGAGCCAGCCTGACAAAAGGCATGCTTTCCCCTTCTGCATGAAGTAAGCTCTGCCTCTTGCCTATTAGTGTGAAGGAGCCAGACTTGCTTGCTTGCCCGTCCATGGCTCGGCAGGGGAGAAGCGCCTTTGGTGTGGAAAGCTGTGTGTCTATGCCCTGTGCCCGGTGTGGTCCAGCGCGCTGTCGAGAGGCAGACATGGCGTTCCCTGGGCACGGTGGCCTGCCCGGCCCCCCTGAGCTGGATGTGGACAGAAGGAGGGGCTCTCCCCCGCGGCCTAGAATTGCCATACACCCTATTCTGACCCCTGCATGGAAGGTGTGCTGTGTTGCCTTCACTTTCGCATCTTACCGACTGGCTGCTCTCGGAATGATTGCATTCCTCTGCAGTTACGGTGTTGGATCTTCTGCCTCGATCTTGGTATTACAATGATAGACTCTCACAGTGCAGAAGGTATGGCAGAGGGGGGCAGTGCGAGCCGAGCAGGTGACGTGCACAAGTCGTGGGGGATGAGACGCGAGTCGGTGGTGTGCTGTTACCCCACTCTGTGGAGGCCCAAGACCACTGTCTGCCAGAGCCGGGGGCTTGACTCCCAGGTCGCCATCCCTCTCGGGCGTCTGGCTGGCCTGGAGCCGGTGCCTGAGAGCAGCCAGGAAGCTGCAGCCCGGGCCCCCATTCCTGCCCGGGCAGGGGCACCAGTGGCCTCGAGGCCCGAGAGGAGACTGGCCTGGGCAGGGCAGGGCGAGGCAGCAGCACCCCAGCGAGGGTACAGTGACAGTGCTGCTGCGGCTGCTGTTACATTTCATCAGAAGCTGAAATAAAGTGCTGTGTTAATTAAGTCACAGCCTGTGTGACGGCAGCTGTTACCAGCAGTGGGGAAGGGTTTTCTGAACCACCTGAGGTGCGATGGCTGGTTTTTTGTAAGACAGATGCTAACTGCAGAGAGAACGGAAACCCCCCCCCCCGGGCGGTCCGCGTGGGAGCTCCGTGGGTGCCAGGCCACGGGTCCGGGTGGAGTTGTGTCCAAAACAAAGGTACAGTTAGCATTCTACTGACTCAATGAGGAGCATTCGTAAAGACTCATGCAATAGAGACAGGTGGGCCTGGGCCAAAGTCCTGGCTCTAGAACTTTCTCATTGGTAGTATTGAATAGCCGGGCCTCCATTCCTCCTTTAAAATAACCCCTGCCCTCGGTAGGTGGTACAGATGAGGTGAGCTACAGCAGGGGAGCCCTTTGGCTGGTTTCTAAATGCTCCATGTATGTCCAGTGTCCTCCCTGTAAGAGTAGACAGCAGGTTTTTCAAAACTTTTGTGGGTTTTATCTATTGAGTAAAGGGCCACATCCTCCAGGAAGGAAAGTGAATGGCTACGCTGGGGGCTGCCCACCCTCCATGGAGAGCAAGGCTGACAAGGCAGCCCAGCGGTACACAGGCTTCCCAAATTCTCTGTCGGGCGGACAGCCCAGCTTGCCGGGTGGGGTGTTAGAGCCTGGTCTGTCTGAAGACGCCTGCAGAAGGCCAAGCCCAACTCCTTCTTAGCTGCACACGTTGGCTCCTTCGTTTCTTTGGTGGTGATGGGGTCTCAAAATTGACCAGATGCTGTACTTGCTCTTTTGTTCCAGCCTCTTCCCAGACCTCACCCCTCCTCACTTCCCCCCAGACCCCACCTTCTCCTTCCAGGAACTTTTAAATGCTTTTTCTTTTTCTTCTTCGGAGCCCCTGGTTACCTTCCCCCATGCACTCTGAGGTTGGGCCCCAAGCCGGGGATCACTTCTCCGTTCCCAGTCTGCAAAGGGACAGGGGTGTCGGGGCGGGGTCCTTGGGCCCGTCTGTGTGCCTGGCACTGCAGGAGGTGCCTCACACACATGTGCACGCACACGCACACTGACACTCACGTGCTCACACACGTTTGCACACCCACAACAGTCACCCCAGGTGGCAGAGGAGAGTGTGGGAAACATGAAGACTTTAAGAAACCCCCTAGTGTTCACACTGCTGGGAGTGCAGAAACCCCCGTGCCGGTGCTCCTGGTTGCCCAGCTGGGGCGCCCTCTCTTCCCGCTGACACTGTCTCTTTGATGGACAGAGGACAGCGGCTTAGATCAACTGACATACACACGGGGTCCTGGGAGTGGATTGGCTACATGGGATACTTGTCAATTACCGGAAAGTCCATCTACCAGGAGAATGGGTTGTCAGCCTGCTCATAAAACCAATCCCATACTTGGATGTGGCGGTAGGTTGACTTGGGTCAGTCCCACAGGAAAGGAAAAATGGACTTTCTAGCATGTAGTGTGCAAATCTCTGTGTGCTGCACTCCTTGTGGGTCCTGATCAAGAATTGAATGGGTTTTTTTCAGCATAGTTTCCCTGTCCGTACTAGAGAGGGATTTAAGAATGTCTGTCCCATATTGTATGGAGCACTGGGTGTGGTGCATAAACAATGAATCTTGGAACACTGAAAAAATAAAATAGAATTAAAAAAAAAAAAGAGAATGTCTGTCCCTCTTGAAATGCTTACCCAGGGACACAGGGGCACACAGGAGCGGTGCCGTTCCTACAGAACACTCCTTTCAAGACCTTTTCCAATTTTAATAGACATACCACAATCACGAACTTTCTTCTAATTTGAACTCCTGTCAGTTTCCAGCAGAAGTCCTTATTGGCCATTTCTCTCCCCCTTATTTTGATTTTAATTTTGATTCATCTCTTCGTAAAATTTTGCACCTCTTCAAAGTATTTTAATTGAGGAAGGATACCTAGAGTTATATTGTCTCTGAGCCCTTAAATATTCAGAATATCTTTCTGGCTTCTTCGTGAACAAGTGATAACATTTAGACATAAAATCCAGCTCCTGTACCTTTTGCCTCAGAAGCCTCCAGCCTTGGCTGCCTTGTCTTCTAGCTTTTTAACATCACATGGGAAAAGTTTTCTGCCAATGAGAGGTTGTTCCTTTGTTGATAATAATAATAATCTTACTATTGTTTTTTTCAGCATGTTGGATACACATAGAATTTATTGTTCTTGATACTCAAGGATATCTGCAGAATAGATTTAGGAGCAAAATCTTGGCTCCATAATTCTCTCTGATCATTTGGTTTCCATCCAGTCTCTAGACTTAATTTTGTTGTGGTTTTATTTTATTTTGTTTTGGACTTTCCTCACGGCAGTGCTCTGCAGACCATCATTGTGCCTCCCTGCCTCTCTCCTTCTCTCCCTTCCTCTTTGCTGTCTTCTCTTCCTTTTCTCCTTCCTTCCTTTCCTGAGAATCGAATCATGGCTGAGACTCCCCGCTGGCGGCCCCCAGATTCTGTGTCCACCCACAAACTTACAGTATAAGCAACAAAGCAGCTGCACTCTTCCTTCTAGGGAATTTGGCGTTTCTTTTGTATTGCAGAGGTGAGAAAACCCATTAATTTTGAAACAAATGTATGCAAATACATTTATTAATATAGGAAATAGGAAAATCAGTTATTGCTTCCTTTATAAATAATACAGGCTTAAGTTTTAAAGATATTACTTTTGCTAAAATGCATTAGACAGCTGTGAAAAAAATAACATTTTTCTTTGTGGTAATATCTTTAACCAGATTTGTAGCACTAACAATATTTCCTATGTATATATTATTTTTATTTAATACAGGTAATCTTTTTATTACCAAATCATATTGTTTCTCAGGAGATTACCATCAGCACTCATAAAAGCTGCAAAAGGAATCCGGGAGGACGAGAAGGCATCAATCTCCTGCAGATGTAAGGCTCGGGCTGCAGATTAAATATGCAAAGCTCTTAATATGTTTCAATGAGCCACTTGTTAGGTGCAGATTTATTTAAAAACACTCTCCCCCTATTTTGTTTCCATTTCAATTTGAATCTGATGGTGGGCAGCATCCCCTAATTTCAACACAAGAGCAAAGTGACCTTGGAGAAAAGCTACATCCATAAGCTGCCCAGATAGCGTGTTCTGCTGCACTTCCAGGGCAACTGGCTTTCTCGGTGTCCCTGTCCATGTGCAGAGAACGACCCATGGGCCTCCCTGGATCCTCAAGTCTGACTCGGAAAACTGATCAGGCCACCAAGATGTTCAGATGTGGCCCGCCTCAGGCACGTGGCAGGTTCTCCCTTCGCAGAGAGAGCTGAGACCCCTCGCTCCACAATTTAGGAGATCACGTTTGCCCCAGGCCCAGGGGTTCCCCCCCAGTAAGCTGGCACAAGGGCAAAGAAGGCATGCTCATTGGAAGAGCATCCACGGGCTTGACCCGGTTCTGCCATTGATTGCTTTGATATCCTTGGGAAAACCAGTAGACTTTGAAGAGCTTCAGTTTTCTGGTCTGCAGAATGGAAGTAGAGTTCCTTCCTGAAGCCCCACTTCAGAACCTCTTTCCTGAAGTCCCTCTGCCCCCAGCATCCTCATTCCTCCAACCAGACCTTTCTTCCTCCTCCCAGACCTCAAGGCCACCTGATAAATAAGGGTAGCATCAACTAAAGACATTGGATGATTCAGATGAGAGGAGCAGAGAATCCAACAAAAGAATTTGCTTTAAGTCTTACCTGGTCTATCCTACCTGCCAAACTTGGGATGCATCAGGCCACCTGTGGAAGTGGGCGTGGGAACCCGGGCCGGCCTTGGAAAGTATGTAGACATCTTATCTTCATGGACCAGCTTCCTGTCTCCGGGAGGCTGGTGTCCCTCCTGCTCTGCATCCTCAGACCTGTTCTCTCTTGTTAGGCTGCTGTGTTCCATGTCAGCAGGGCCCTGACCTCGCCTGCTTGCTTCTGCTTCTGTTCCTGGCCTTGGCCTTGCCTCTGCTCAGAACACTCTGCCTTCTTCTCTGTCACCAGGCTTGCAAACTCACAGGGGTCCACTTCTCTGGGGAACTTGCCCCGATCCCACACGACACAGCTGACCCACTGTCTATCCTGTGGCGGGTTCTTTGCATCCTGTCCGTGCCCGATTCAGAGCGGGCCCTTAGCAAACATGGGGAATGGCCAGATGAATGACTCTGCTTTTCCTGTCTCAGATCTGAGCCCAGATTTCTGAAATGGAGAATAGTGCATCACATATCCTCCGGGGAAGCCTCGGGGCGAGGGTCCAGAGAATGGTCGAGCAAACAAAGGCACGAGGAAACCGTGGCACGCAGGCATGGAGCAGTGAACGGACGTGTGTAGGGTGAATGGAAAGAAGGCTCTGACGGTGGAAGCCGTGCCTCAGTGGCCGAGCACGAGGAGAGGCCCACCCGGCGGTGCCTGCGTCTTTCTCACCGCACACAGGGGATCACATGGGCTCCTTTTCCTCACAGGGCGGAAGCTTTGACGTGGCAGACAGAATGTTCCACAGTGTGAAGAACGCGTGGGAGTCGGCCTCCAGAGAGAACATGAGTGACGTCAGGGAGCTGACTCCGGAGTTCTTCTACCTGCCCGAGTTCCTCGTCAACTGCAATGCCGTGGAGTTCGGTGCGTGGAGGCCGGGGTGCGGCCAGGGAGGGCCGGGCAGGGGAGGGACTGCTCCCCCGAAGCTCAGGTAGTGACTGACGTTATCAATAACTTTGCTGGGCGACTAAATGAACAGACCCCAAACCAGTGTGGTCGTTGTGAGGTCTCCCCTCGATGGTGGCCCTCAATGACGAGGTGGGAGCCAAGGAAGGATCCAAGGCCCCAGGCCGCCAGGATGGCTCTGAGGCATGGTCCCACCCGTCCTGTGAGGGTCCCCAGGTCTCAGTCTGCTGTGAGAAGCTCTGCGAACAGCCAGGCCTGCTGCATGACCTGGGCAAACCCCCACCCCTCTGTGGCCTCGTTTTCCTCCATGGCCCACAAATGGGTTAAGCTGGGCTCTGTGAGTTGGACACAGAGAAGCTGGGTCTCCTGGGAGAGATTGCTTACCCAATGGCGTCTAAGGGTGGTTGTATGGGGACGCTGGTGACTCCTCCTCTTTCCTGTGCTTCAGGCCCCACCCCAGGATGAACTATGCTTTCTCCCTGGTTTAGAAGAGAAACAACAATTTCAGGACGCCACCATGAGCAGCCCCCCCACCCCCCGGTGGCTGTGTGTGTACCTTGGGACCTCCGCTGCAAATGTCAGGGTGACTTGTGGAAGGGGCTGTGTGGTCAGAGCCCGAGGCAGGGTGTGGGCCACTGTCCCTCCAGAGGAAGGGAGATGGAATCCCTCACCTGGTGGGGGGCACTCATGAACTGTCACCAGTACACACCTGCGCCCCAGAGCTCCCCTTCCTCGGGGCCCTCCTTCCTCCAAACAGCCCACAGGGGCGTGCGGGAACCTTTTTAGGCCCTGGAGATTTAGTTGGGCCTCCTGGAACCGACTGTCCTGAAGGTGTTTACATTCTGTGCAGGGGTGGGGGAAGGGGAGAGAAAATGTAAACATATATATATTTTTTTTAAAGATTTTATTTATTTATTTGACAGAGAGAGAGAGATCACAAGTAGGCAGAGAGGCAGGCAGAGAGAGAGGGGGAAGCAGGCTCCCCACTGAGCAGAGAGCCCGATGCGGGGCTCGATGCGGGGCTCGATCCCAGGACCCTGAGATCATGACCTGAGCCGAAGGCAGAGGCTTTAACCCACTGAGCCACCCAGGCGCCCCATGTAAACATATTTATATAAGTGAAATACTATCTGATTCTGGGAGTTGTTATGAGGACAGAAGGTAGGGAAATGGCTCAAGAGTGATTCAGAGGGCCCTGTGTTATTCCGGTCTCCAGGAAGGACCGCCCGAGTTGGTGACAGGTGAGCTGAGGCTGGCTGGTAAAAGAGCCACATCGGGCACAAACCTGCGGGCCAGAGAGAAGAGGGGAAGGATTTATTCTAGTTGTATCATGAATGCTCTGGAGGGTTTAAGCAAGACCACAACCGATGTCTGTTGGGCAACCATCATATACCTGGAGTTTTTCTAAGCACATTATGCATATTTCTCTTTTCATCCTACCAGCCCCCCCCCCCCTCAGGGGGTTGGGTAACAGGTAGGAAAAGTGAGTCCCAAAGAGATTAAGCAATATGCCCAAGGTTGTGCGGCTAATGGGTAGGAGAGAGATTGGGCTTGGATCCAGACTCGTTCTATTGTCTGGGGAAGCTGCCTCTAAAAACCTTGCCGTCCTCACTTTAAAAATGGAGAGAAAATACATAAATTATAGAGTTAAATGAAGATTCAATAAGACGATGTGTGCCAAGCACCTTGCATAGTGCCATGGTAGAGTTAGGTGCTCAAAATACAATAGCTTTTACTGTTACTGTGATTATCTCTTTACTGCTCTAGCCCTGGACAGAAAGTGCCCAGATGAAAAGGCATAGAGTAGTAGAGAGGAAGACAGACAATGACAACACGACTGCCATTTTATAGGACTTGTGAATCAAGCACAAACCTGCCTGGGAAGCAAGGAGGACCTCGTGGAGGGTCGAAGGCTTAGAGACCAAGTAAGAATATTCCAGGCCGATGAGTGGGGGGACGCACCAGACAGAAGGAGCAGGAAGTAGTGAGGCCTGTGTAGGACACAGCTCTTAGCCTGATCTGCCTGGAATCAGAAGTCCTAGATAAGACAGTGTGTATCCCTTCTGGTTCCTAGCCCAGTTTGGACTCCCATTTACCCAAAGCCCTGCTGTTTTTCACCCCACTCAGGCTGCATGCAGGATGGGACAGCACTGGGGGACGTGCAGCTCCCTCCCTGGGCTGATGGGGACCCTCGGAAATTCATCAGCTTGCACAGACAGGTGAGTTGACCAGGGTCACACCAGAGGCCCTGGCATCCTGAATGAAGACTGGAGTATCTTCACTCTCCACGGAGGCTTTCTGTGCGAGCAGAAGGCTAGTGACAAATGTTTCTGAGGCTCTTATGTCTAGAGAGCCCAGAAAAAGTGCTAGGCTCCATTCTCCAGGTTAACAGGAAAAAGTTTGTGTTCTGGGCTCTTCCAAGAGTTCCATTAGATTCTGTCCTTGTGCCAGTTTGTTGTGGGAATCACTGGGGGAAGCAAATGCAGATTCTTTTTGGATGGTCTGAGTCAAGTCAGTGTCTTTAGCTGGCTCTATAGGCAGGGCCATGCCTGGGCCATACTGCTCAGTGTAGCTCATAGAGGGGCTGGAGGCCCTGAGGGGCTCCTACTGGCCAAAGGATTAGCCAGGACTGGGGAATACTTGGCTTCTCAACCAGAGAGGTTGATGTGGTAGAAGCCATTTCGGAACACGTATTCTGGATCAAATATATGCATTAGCATAAACCACGAAAATACATGCAACAATATCATTAGTCATCAGGGGAACATAAATTAAAACCACAGGAAATGACATTACATACTTACAAGAGTGGCTAAAATTTTAAATATTGACAAAACCAAGAGTAAGCAAGAACATGGAGCAATCAGAGTTCGTTACACATTGTTGGTAGGAAAATAAAATGGAAAAGCCACTTAGGAAAAAACTTAGTAGTTTCTTACAAAGTTGGAGATGCATTTGCCTTATCACCCAGCAATTCCACTTGTATATATTGACTAAAGAGAAATAAAGACATGTCCACGGAAAAGCATGCACAAAAATATGCACCAGTTTTATTCAGACCAATCAAAAACTGAAAACAACCCAAATGTCTGGCAACTGGTAATGGATAAACAAATGATACATCCACACAATGGCATACTACATAGCAATAAAAGGAAACAGATCACTGATACACGGAGCAACATGAATTAATCTCAAAAGCATTATCCTAGGCAAAAGAAGCCAAAACTCAAAGCTACGTACTACAGGATTCTATTTATGTGATATTCTGGAAAAGGTAAAATTATGGGGACAGACAGCCGATCAGTAGTTACTAAGGTCTGGAGTAGGGAATGATGGGAAAGGAGTACAAGAGAACATTTTGAGTTGATGTAAATGTCCTATGTCTCAGTTATGGTGGTGGTTACATGACCACATGCCTTTGTCAGAATGCATTGAATTGTACATTTTAAAAGGGTGAATTTTATTGTTTGTAAATTATACCTAAAAAGAAAAAAAATCTGGGGTAGGCCTGACTAGTAAACACAAAGTTGTACTCTTTCCTCTGTCCTTCTCCCTTGGCAACGAGAAAAGTCTTCCCTGGTTTATCCTTGCCTCTGGAAATGTAGTAATGGTAGGCATCTCTCCCACAACCCACTAGTCTTGAGTAGTTGGACCAGAGAGGAGCTTAACTTTCAGGTGGCAGCAGCCCTCTACCAAGATGTTCTCAGAAAAGTTCTTGACCTGGACTGAGTGAGCAGATTCAGATTCAGATTCCCTAGACCTAGGGAGGTCTACCACTGTGGGGAGGCAGCTTGATTAAATAACCACACAAATAACAGAGAAATTATAACTTCACAAATCTCTACAAAGGAGAGAAATTCAGTGCCATCAGATAGAGGTTAGAGGTGTGACCCATGGGACCTGGGTGGTGACAACAGTGGGGAGACATCTTTTGGTGGAGTAAAGATTAGGTTGGAGTGGGTTAGGATGTTAATGAGCAACATCAGTGAAAATATCAGAGTAAAAATCTCTGAAAATCCTCTACTCCATAAAAGCAATAAGAATAATGGCAAAGATTATCATAAAAAAAAAAAAAAACTCTTCAGAATTCTGGAAATTAACCAGAGGCTTAGAAAAATCAGGGGAATATTCCTTTGAGAAAAATGGCTGAATCTGTATAAGAATAGCCTTTGTTTTGTTTTAATTTACACTCTCCTCATTTCTCCTCTTCAGTTCCATAGTAGCTTTGAAAACCAACAGCCCACAATAACAGTCAAAACAAACAGCCTAGCAGTCACGGAGGGGGAAGAATGGGGTTGGAGCTCCTTCAAAGCCCCATACCCAGAGAACTGTCATTATTTGACCTGTTAATGGTTCCCTGAAAGTCCCCACCAGCAAGGCTGTCTTTATTTGATCTTAAAGTCTACATAGTACAAAAGCCTTTTCTTCAGTGACATTTGTGAAAAAATAAACCAGAGACAATTGTTCAACTTTGTGGCTGCCAGAGGCAGTGGATATAATTGGGCAAACAATAGACTAACCAAAAAACTTACATGGAAAAACTAGAGAATAAGATATTTATTAGGGGGCCTTGAAACAACTTCAAAATATCTCTGGAATCTAGAAGGACACACACATCTGGAGGGCTGATTTCATGCACAAGGCTGTGTTCATGCCCCTAAGGTCCTAAGCTTCACTTCAGGCTGACATCGAGGCTCTGTGCAAGCAAGATATGAAGTAAAGGCAGAGTTTTTATTAGGCAGTTGCTGCCCAGCTGAACACTGAAGCTATGCCCTAACATGCACACAAGCCCCTCCCTGGGGAAAGACTGGAATACTAATTGGTTCTAGGCATTTAAGGAAATCTTCATCCAATCATAAGATGACCATTAAGCTAATAGAGCAGAGATTTTCGTGGTCACGTACAACAAAAAAATACCGACCTTATAGAACTAGTTCAGAAAAGTCACTAAACAAACCAACAAACAACAATAACAAACAGTGAAGCAACAACAAACCCTGGGGACAGGGAAAAATCTGATTTCCAGAGTTGACACATCATATTATCTAAAATATCCAGTTTTCTACAAAAATTATGAGACATGTAAAGAAAAAGAAAGTATGGCTCACACAGAGGGAAAAAGAGCAGTCAGTAGAAATATCTCAGAGGGAGCCTAAACTTCGGACTTACTAGACAAAGACTTTAAATCAGCTATTGTAAATATGTTCAAAGCATTAAGTAAAACCAAGTTTAAAGATCAAAAGGAGAGTATAACAATGAAAAAATATAAATAAAGAGATAGAAATTGTGCAAAGGAACCAAATAGAAATTGTGGAGCTGAGAAGTACAGTAACTGAGGTGAAAAATTCACTAGAAGAGATCAATAGCAGGCAGAAGAAAGAATCAACAAACTTGGAAGATAGGTCAATTGAGATTATCTAGTCAGGGATACAGGAAGAAATGAGTGAAGAAAAATGAACAGAACCTTTGCACCTGTAGAACCTCCTGTAGAACACCATCAAACATACCAACATACACAAATTGGAAGTACCAGAAAGGAAAGGGGCAGAAAGAATATTTGAAGAAATAATGTTCAAAAACATCCCAATTTTGATGCCAAGAATTAATTTATACATCCAAGACACTCAATAAATTCCAAGTAGGATAAACTCAAAAAGAGCTATACTTAGACACATCATACATTGTCAAAAAGGGAAGTCAAAGGAAGAATCTTGAAAGCAACAAAAGCAACTCATCACTTAAAAGCTATCTTCAATAAGATTAACAGTTAATATTTCATTAAAAACCATAGAGGTGGGGCACCTGGGTGGCTCAGTTGGATGGTCATCTGCCTTTGGCTCAGGTCATGATCCCAGAGTCCTGGGACTGAGGTCTGCATTGGGATCCTTGTTCAATGGGAAGTCTGCTTATCCCTCTACCTCTGCCCCTACACACCCCCTTGTGCTCTCTTGCTTGTGCTCTCTCTCTCAAATAAAGAAATATATATATTTTTTTAAAAAAAGAAACCATAAAAGTAAGAAGGTAGTGGTATGAAATATTCAAAGTGCTGAAAGACTATCAACCAAGAATTTTATACCCAGCAAAACTGTTCTTCAATAATGAAGAAATTAAGACATTCTGAGAACCATAAAACTAAAAGAATTTATCATTAGCAGACCTGCCCTATAAGAAACACTAAAGGGAGTTCTTCCCACTAAAATAAGACAGTAACTCAAGTTCACATGAAGAAATAAAGGAGGTGAATGATAATTAGGAAACAGAAATGGTAAGGATGGGAAGAGACAATACACATCAAACCCCAAGCCAGTGCCTGGGATCTACAAAGTGCACAGTGTCATCACTGTAGCTAACATTAATTACATGGAGTTTACTGTGCACCAGGCATGGACACAAACCTAACCTCACATAATTCCACAAAGAAGGTACAATTATTGTCCCCATTTCATAGATGAAGGAACTGAGAAACCGAGATGCGAAGGAATGTCCATCCAGAGCGTGTTCTCTTAACTGCTACACTTAGTCTCAACCTCCTGACATCTCTGGTCATAATCAGCTCTCCCTTCTTCTTATATCGATCTCAACAGGACCCTGAGACTTTATTTTCAGTCTTCCATTTAGATATCACTACAAGACATAGATATTCTGAACCTCGTGATGATAGCACGGAGTGAATGAGCTAGGGTGATGGGAGCCGTCAGATCTGTTTTCCCACTAGCTGGAGGCAGAAATTCGATGATCACTGTATTGCTTGCCTGTGTGCCCACTTAGTGCTCATCAAGCTCAGTGAGATGTCACATCTTCCCTGTGCAGAGCCAGCATCCTGAGGCATGTGCCCCCCTCCTGATCTGTGCCGTGGGCTCACAAGTCCAAGAGAGGCCTTCATTTTTCATGCTTTTTGGGTTTTGGTTCCAGGCCCTGGAAAGTGACTTTGTCAGTGCCAACCTCCACCACTGGATAGATCTCATTTTCGGGTACAAGCAGCAGGGGTCAGCTGCAGTGGAAGCTGTTAATACCTTCCACCCCTACTTCTACGGTGACAAAACGGACCTCAGCAGCATCAGTGACCCCTTGATCAGGAGCACCATCCTGGGGTTTGTCAGCAACTTTGGACAAGTGCCCAAACAGGTACAGCATCCATGTTCTGGGTCTTGCTTTCTCAAAAGAGTGTGTGCACTGTGAGCTTGGGAGTGAGACTGAGGACATTTTCTCCTGGGGAGGAACAAGAGAGGACTGGGGAGGGGAAATTGTCTTCCTACACCCCTCAACATCAGAGCTTACTCCTCTGTTACCATCTGGTGTTGATGAAGATGATGACGTCATTAATGATAATGGCAAGGACTACGTTCCCCTGTGAGATATGTGAGAGACACTACTAAAGCCTAAATCCATAAATCCATAGGATTTAATTGTCTATATGGGTGTCTATGCTGCAGAGTTGCTGTGAAGAACCAATGAATGGAGACGTCAAGTGCTCGAAAGTGCCTGAAATATGACGAGCACTCCGCAAATGTTAGTTACTAGTACGATTCCCTCATTGAATCCCGTCTAAGCTCTGGGTGTAGGGATTATTCTTTTACAGATCAGGAAGCTGAGGCTCAGGGAGGCTGAATACATAACTTGCCCACAATAGCACTTTAGCAGATGCCAGAGGTAGAGCTCTGGCCCCACCTGGCTGGCCCCGCAGCCTCTGCCGTATCGCCAGTAGTGGGAGAGTATCTAAGTTCTGCCCCCCAAGG
>CM052894.1:35689240-35717318 GCA_028534135.1 Potos flavus | reverse complement strand
CAGCGAAAAACTAGTCATCTCTTTTCTGCCTGGTCTCGCTTGACATGCTCCAGGTTTGCTCAGCTCCCAGGGGAGGGCAATGTGAGAAGTGCCTAAGGGTGACTTGGAGAATGAACAGTGCATCTAAAATGTGGCTTCAGAGCAACAGACTGAGGGTTTTGGAGGGGAGGGGGGTGGGGGGATGGGCGAGCCTGGTGGTGGGTATTGAGGAGGGCGGGTATTGAGGAGGGCACGTATTGCATGGAGCGCTGGGTGTGGTACATAAACAATGAGTCTTGTAACACTGAAAAAATAAAATAAAAGTATTTGGGAAAAAAAATCAATTATATGCTAAATATACTTGTGCCAAACAGATGGTAAATAAAGTTAAAAATCAATTGCAAAAAATAAAATAAAATAAAAATAAAATGTGGGTTTGGCCAAGGAACGCTTTGTAGGAAGGAGAGAATTTCAGGAAAGAAACTTGGGTAGCCTAATGGTTTCATTTTTTTTTAAGAAATGAAATAATCCAGATAAAGCAATTAAATCAAAATAGTAGCCACCCCCAACCAGTTGTGTCCTGGGTTGTGTCATTGTCCTTGTCCAGAAGCAAAAAATATTTTCACATCAGTGTGCTCACCGAGTGCACACAATTTTAGATTCTGATTTTATTTAGTGATGTAGCGTATGAGCTTTTACAAAAATATTTCTGAGTAATCATCAGAATTAGAATTCTTCTAGTGGTCCCAACTAGAGGCAGGATTAAAATACTTCAAGGACCGTGTACCTGCCATCAAGGGGCTGAGCGTGCTGAGGCTGGGACAGGCCTCTGGCCTGTGGTGCTTTAGTCATTCTGCTTGCAAGGAGGGACGTTCTTTATTTAATGCTCAGTTAAAAGTCCCCGTTCTGATTTCTGTTTGTATTGATCACTTACTAGGTAGACCAGTATCTGGTCGAGGGCTATCACTGGGCCTAGGCTGCTGTGAGGACCCCCCTGCCCCCAGGCTGCCTGCTGGGCCTCGCCTCTGCCCCTGTGCCCAGCTGGGGCCAGCTCTCACCCCTCCGTTGTGGCACCCATGGATGTTTCCATCAAGGAGCAGAAGCATGGGCCTGATGGCTGGAAAACACAGCCTCGTTCGGGAGGGGAGGGCGGAGAGCTGGCCTCAGCTGCCCTCTGTGGCAGCAGCAAGACTCTGCCAGCAGCATGGCCTTGCACTTCACGTTTTGCCTAGTTATGCAAAAAGTTTGGCATTAGGGACAATTTGACAGCAGAGATCTAAGAAAAATGAAAATAAAAAAGGCCACTAATGGGGTTTGCCTGTGCTCTTTGGAATGTTTGAATGGATGCCATTAAAGAATTCTGTGTTGTTGCCCGGATGGATGTTCCTGCAGAGAGTTTGTAAGGGAAAGGGAAAAAAAAATATGAGAAATAGCTCAAGCAAATGAAGAGAGACATGTGATCTAGAGAGGAAAGAGGGTCATTCTGACCCCATGCTAGGAGAGGCAGCTCTGCCAGGGACCAGGGCCCCTCAGTGAGGTCATCCTGCTCCCAGGCAGCCAGGAGGGCCATTTCTGCTAGCCCAGCACTAGGAGCTGGAGAAAGTAGCTGCCCCTCTCTGAGCCCCGAGCCCCTCACCTGCAACATCCGGAGCTGCTCCAGAGAGTTCTGTGTGTGCTCATCCCAGTCAGGAGCAAGCCCAGCTCAGGCAGCACTCAGAGCAGAGCGGCCACTGTGACTTGCATGGGGCCGCCGCCGCCACCGCCTCTGGCCATCTGTCCCTAGTGACTTGTGTGGTCTGCGTCTGTCCCCTGTCTCTCCAGCTCTTTACGAAACCCCACCCAGCCAGGACCGCTGCGGGCAAGCCTTCGCCCGGAAAGGATGCCGCCCTGCCTGGGAGCCTGCCCAGCCACCCACAGCCCTTCTTCTACAACCTGCAGGCGCTGAGGCCCTCCCAGGTCACGGTCAAAGGTGACTACCTAGTCTTGGTTTGTTTGGCCCCCTGTCCCAGAGTTGTCCCTTCAGCGACTGTTGTTCCTTTGGAGGTTTCCGAGGCACAGACCTTTCAGGATCTTGGGGTCTGATTTTAGAGGGTTGTGTCTCTAGTCACAGAAGGAATCTGGGGAGGCCTCTGCTCTGGAAATATCCAAAACCAGCTCTGTTAGATCCTGACAGACTCACCTGTCTGTCTGTCTGTCTAAGACACACAGTGCTCTCTTTCATGTATGTGCACGTGTGTGCATGCACACACACACACACACACACACACCTCTCTTTCTCCCTCTCTCTTTCCTGCACACATACACTCCTCCTCATCTCCAAAGCCAGGCGAGGAAGTCCCAGATTTCCCGAGGGAGGGTTGCAGCCTCTGCTCCTTGGTACCCCCAGTCACGGTTGCTCCCGAGCACCCAGGAGGGTCTGCAGCCCTTAGCCAAGAGCATCTGTCCTGGGCAGACGGCCCAGTGGGAGTTCCAGCCCCGCTACTTCCTAGAGACACAGTGTGTGTGAAGTCTGATGCTGTGCCCCCTGCGGGCTACACGGCTTTGGGGAAATCCCACTACATGGGGCAACATTCTGGAGTTGTGTAAGGACTATAAGGTCGGGTTTGTTGGGGTTTTGCGATGTATCTTTTTTTTTTCCTTCAAATCCAAGAACAGGGTCTTTGGCACACCCTGCCCTGCTATATAAGGTGCCTGGGAGGGGCGGGAAGGGCAGAGTCCCCCCAAGGCTCTGGTGGCTTTGTGCCATCTGCCTAGGCAGCCTCAGCCACTTCTCCCCTGGCATCAGCCCTTAGAGACACTGGAGACCTGCATGGCCACATGCGAGCTTCATGTATGTGTGAAAGCAGGGGATGAACTGAGGGCCAGGGCACCCAGCTCAGGACCAGGGTCTAACACGGCCCCTGGAGTGAGGCCCCTGCCCAGGCTGGTGCTTGGCAAGTCTGGGTCACCCACCATGGCTCCTCTCTGGGCCCAGTGATAGTGAGTGTTGTCCTTCGGTGTGTAGTAAGCTCCACCATACTAACTGGGGTGTAGATATGTATCTTTTCTCTCTAGGCTCCGAGTCCCCCAAAGGAGCCATTGGCCACATCGTCCCTACCGAGAAGAGCATCCTGGCCGTGGAGAAGAACAAGGTGCTGCTGCCTCCTCTCTGGAACAGGACCTTCAGCTGGGGCTTTGATGACTTCAGCTGCTGCCTGGGGAACTATGGCTCTGACAAGGTGGGCGGGCATGGGGCGCGGTGGCGGGCTTGGGGTGCGGGGTGGGCGTGGGGCCTCGGCCTCGGCCTCCATCTGCTAGGGCAGAGGCGGTCAGGAGACGGGCCGGCCCAAAGCAGGCATAGCTGCCCACACCCCACCACCTCCACGTGGCTGTGCCCCCTGCCTGGGAGGGAGAGGGTTGTACGGCTGGGCTCAGGGCCCTCGGGGGCCAAGCCTCCAACCTGGGTTCCAAGGAGTGGCGCTTGCAAGTTCTCAGTGCACGCTGTCACCTCAGAGCAGTCTCTGCCAGGAGCTGGTCGCTCGGCTGCATGGAGGCCACTCAGACTCTCACTCGGCCTGGGTGGGGAGTCAGGGTTCCTCTGGCCCCAGTCATGCTCCGAGTCAGAGGACGGTCCCTGGGCATTCAGCCGGGGTCAGAAGCCTATCATCTGGTTAGTCTTCCTCCACCCTTGACTCGGGCCATCCAGTGACCTCACTTCTTGCTGTGGCCCTGGCAGCCTCCCAGGCTCCGTGCCTAGCCCCCCTCCCCTCCCACCCTAATTCCCACCCACCGATCACATGCATGAACTCCCTGCCCACCGAGCCCTCTCCCCACCCCAGCCTCCCCTACCACCTCATGAGGCAGCCAGAAGCCAGTCCCAGATGTCAGCCCTTCCTGAAAGCTGTCCCTGACCTCCCCAGGCTGCCGTTGGCCTCCCCACTCCCTAGAGTATGAGCTCCCTGGAGACAGGCTTGGACTGCCTGGATTTTGTCACCAGAGCCAGCCTCCCAAACGAGTGACGTGCCCCCCAGTTCCCATGGCACACAGGCAGGCTGGCAGTATCCAGACCCGCCTTTGTCCCTCTGTCACCCTGTCCTGGCTCCCAGCCCTGTGCTGGCCAGCGCACCAGCGCTCATCCCGCTTGTCTCTTCTAGATCCTAATGACATTCGAGAACCTGGCTGCCTGGGGCCGCTGTCTGTGTACTGTGTGCCCAGCCCCCACCACGATCATCACCTCTGGGGCCAGCACTGTGGTGTGCGTGTGGGAGCTCAGCATAGCCAAAGGCCGCCCTAGAAGCCTGCGCCTCAGGCAGGTAAGCTGCCTCTGGTGGGGATGGTGCCTGGGTCGGGCGCAGTACCCGGGTGCGGCCCAACTCCCTGAGCACCGAGGGCCCCGCCTTGCTCAGGAGTGGAGAACACAGTGAGGCCCTGGGGGGCAGCACACGGCTCTGTGCCTCGAGAGGGCCACGGTTTCACACCCGTGGTGGATTCGACAAGTGCACGGGGTGGGCGCCTCCGGGAGAGACATACGCCGCAGAGCGAATGAAACCAGACTCCTTGAGTAGAGAACGTCTTTGACCATGTGCCAGGGACACACGTAGGCCGACAGCCTCATTTTGCCTTCTCAACAGCCATGTAAAATAGGTACTATTATCATCCCGACTTTACCGCTGAAAATAAAAGCAGGTGCAAGGAAGTGAAGGGACTCATCCTAGAGGCAGAAATGGAGAGGCTGTTTCAGAACAGAAGTGGTTGTGCAGGAAGAGAGCAAAGGCAGGGGGCAATGGACTCCTTCTGGTCCTGCCTCTGGAGCCACCGCTGCTCTGCTAACAAGCCGAGTGTCCTTATTGTTTACTTCCGACTCCGTACATTGACCTCACTCCCGTAAAGCAGACACGGTTATACCCACTTTCACAGCAGGACCCGAAGCTCAGAGAGAGAAAGTTTGCCCTTCAGTCTCGATCGATCTAACTCAAAACCCACGCTTCCTGCCTGTGCACCCTTGAACTTGCCTGGGAGTACCACTAGGTATCCTCAACTCTAAAGGGCAGCTTACGTTTCCATCCATATTGTAGTTAGCCATAGAGACCCTAGATAACGAGAAACCCAGAAGAATCATACAAAACTCACCATGGGCCAGATTTCCTAAACTGAATGTGTTTCACCGGGACTGATCCTGGGTTCCTCTGGACGCTCTTCAAGCCACCCCGCCTCCACCCCCCAGTGCATGGCTGGTGCACGGGGGGCTCTCAGTGGACGTGAGGTGAAGGAAGTCAGTGCTGAGGGGGCTGATGAACCCTGCAGGAGCAGTGGCCCCTGCTGGGGGGGGGGGGGCGGGAGCAGTGCGGGCCAAGTAACAGGCTGCCTTCAGCAGACTCTCCAAGGCAGTCCTCCAAAGCCTGCCTCTGAGCACCCTGCCTTTTCACGTTTTCGTAACATTCTGGGTTTCCCTGCTTCTTTCTTGAACTGCAGTCAGGGGGCTGGGTTCTAATTCCAGACCTGAGTAAAGAGCCCGTGCATTCCTCTGTGGAGCACCTCCTTCTCCCATGCTGCACTCTGTGGACGGCCGGAGATCCAGCCTGATGGCAGAGCTGGCCGTGGGGAGTCGGGGAAGCGGCCTCCCTGGCTGCTCTGAGGTTCCTTTTAGAAATGAAGATGAACTGTAAAAGCCCCGGTATTGACAGCATAAAAATGTCATTCATCATCCTCTCCTAGTTATAAATCAAGAGGGAAAGGGATGGGGAATCCCACGTGCTCTTATTTCCTATAGCGAAACAGAAAAAGCGAAATAGAACACTTTCTCATTTCCCTATAGTGGCTGACATGGCCTTGGGGATCCCCCAGACCCCCAGCTGCTCAGTGAGGGGATCTGTCCCCAACTTGCTGACAAATTCATCATTAGTTTCATAAACAGTTTTTTAAGTGTTTTATTTTTTAAAGATGTTACAGCATTAAAGACAAATTTCAAATTCACTTCAAAGTTGAACAGTTCTCTCTAATCCCTATAAAAGTTTTCATCGTTGCCTGCTGCCCTCCCCAGATATGCATATTTATACCATTCTGATCATTGTGCAGATACGTTTATTCCATTTTCGCCGAGCCTATCAAATTGTTTCTGCTTTTCCACAGTCTCTATAATTTACATTTCAATTGTTCCATATTATTCCATTTCCATAAAATTACATTTCAGTTGTTTTGTTATGTCAGTGCGCCACAGTTTAATAAACCATTTCTTCTAAAACTAGACAATTACGTTACTTCCAAATTTTGACTATTTTAAATAGTGCTGCAGAAAACAACTTATATAGATTGCTGTTTGTTTCTGATTAATTGTTTCCTTAAAAAAAATTTCAAGAAGTAGAATTACCACGCAGGGACATAGTGCTTTATCTCCAGTGGTCCCACAGCTTTGCGGTGCCACCGATGACTCCACGTGCCCATCTCACCACAGGTGTCCGGCATGAGCAATTATTTCCGGAGGCTTTTATTTTATTTATTTTGTGCTACTTTAGTTAGGTATGATCATGCAGTTATTTTTTTTTTAAGATTTTATTTATTTATTTGACAGAGAGAGAGATCACAAGTAGGCAGAGGGGCAGGCAGAGAGAGAGGGGGAAGCAGACTCCCTGCTGAGTAGAGAGCCCGATGCGGGGCTCGATCCCAGGACCCTGAGATCATGACCTGAGCCAAAGGCAGAGGCTTTAACCCACTGAGCACCCAGGCGCCCCATCATGCAGTTATTTTAATTGGCCGTGTAGACAAGTACTGCTGTAGTCCCCTCCCCTGCCCCTTTATTCTGGTTTCACTTTCTGTGGTCTCCATTACCTGCCGGTCAACTGTGACCTGGAAGCATGTGGTCCTCCTTCTGACTCATCATCAGAAGGTCAGTAGTAGCGTGACACTGCGTCACGGTGCCTATGTCATTCCCCTCATGTCATCTCAACTCACATCATCACAGGAAGGGAGAGTACAGTGTCCAATAAGATACTTCAAGAGAGAGAGAGGCCACATTTGCCTAACTTTTATTACAGTATATTGTTATAACTATCCTATTTCATTATTAGTTATTGCTATTAATCTGTTACTGTGCCTACTTCATAAGTTAAATTTTTTCATAGGTGTGGATGTATAGGGGAAAAAAAACACGGCGGACATAGGGTTCGGTACGATCCACAGTTTCAGGCATCTGCTGAGGGTCTTGGAGCCTATCCCCTGTGGATAAGAGGGACTACGGTTTTCTGAGAAAACAAAAGAGCCAGTAGAAAACACATTTAAATCTGCTGTCCTCCTTCGGGGATTTCCCCAGCCTTTCCCGACAGGGTGGCTGAGTGCCTGGTGGGGGGAGACAGTAAGCCTGACGTGGGTGGGCAGTGTCTGCACGCAGGCCGATGCCCCTCCTGCTCCAGTGCCTCCCCTCGGAAAGCAGCAGTCTTGGCTCCATTAATGGACAGCACGCACGTGGGCACTTGGGCTCAGAGCTTCTCCTTCTGAATCCCCGGCCCTGACTCCAGAATCCCCCAGCTTACACGCTTTGGAGTCGCCGTGTCCCCTGCGGTCAGAACTTAGTCATCAGAGCTCCGGGCAAAGCCTTTGCTTTTCCCTTCATTTAGACAGCTTCCAGTTTCCTAAGATGACCCAAACCCTCTTCTGCGGGTCACAGAACCTTGCCAGCACCAGCCGCTTGGTGTCACATTAGGACCTATTAGAAACAAACAGGCATCCTTGGCAGAACTTTGAATTGCGGTGACCAGGCATAGTGACAGCTTTGAATAATGGTGCTCAGCCTCACTGACCCAGATGAGCGAGCAGTCATCTGTCCTGAGGGTGGAGGTTTACCACTAGGTAAGCCAGGGTAATCACATTCAGAATGCCACCTCCGCACTCCTCTAGCTGATTCCAGAGGACAGCAGCACGGGAGCACGCGGGAGCTCTCAGATCAGGCTTACCTGGCAGCTTCTGGGATGGCTGTGATGGAAACCGCACTGTTGCCAGCAGCAGTGGGCCCGGGGGTGTCGGGTCACCCCAGCCCCTCTGCTATGCGTCCCTGGGGAGCAAGGCCTCTAGCCCTATCTGGATACACAAAACATCTGTGAGCCAGGCCAGATGCAGCACAGGCAACCTGAGGACCAAGGCCAAACTGCCAAGTGGCCAGACAGGCTATGAACCCAGACCCATCACACGTGCAAAGTCACATGTTTTGTCACTAAGACCTGACCTCCCTGCCTTCTTCCCATTGTAGCGGGCAGGCGCATATTTGTTTCTGAGGCTCCCTTGGTGTGATGCTCAAACGTGAGCATGCACGAACGTTTCCTGGAGGACTTGTGAAAACCCATGTTTTGGGGCCCCAACCCCAGAGTTTCTGATTCAGTAGGTCTTAGATAGGACCCAAGAATTTGTATTTCTAACCCGTTCCCAGGTGATGCTTATGCACCTGGTTGGAAGGCCACACTTTGCAAATCAGTGTCCTTGCATATGACTGACGGGATGCAAGGCAAGTGCAGATGAGCACACAGCAAGACGGCGCTCCTGGCCTCTGTTTCGGTTATGATAAAAGGACTGCAGATCCTGGCTGGGCCTCGACTCCTAGAGATGAATGGAACTGAGCTGAGAGGCCAGCATGGACACGAGTGCGCACGTGCACGCGTACACACACACACACACACACACACACACGTTGGAGCACACAAATCACAGACCTTGGAATCACAGTATCACCCTGAATCTCTGTTTCCTCCTCTGGGACCCAACAGTGAAAGGGAGGGCCAGCTATCTCCCCAGGTAGCTGGATCGAGGGTCCCTCTCCTAACCTGTGGGTCTGCCTCTTGTCTCCAGGCCTTGTATGGACACACCCAGGCTGTCACATGCCTGGCAGCGTCGGTCACCTTCAGCCTCCTGGTCAGTGGCTCCCAAGACCGCACCTGCATCCTGTGGGACCTGGACCACCTCACCCACGTGGCCCGCCTGCCCACCCACCGAGAGGGCATCTCTGCTCTCGCCATCAGTGATGTCTCGGTACGGCCCTGCCTTCTCGATGTCTGGGAGCCTGCCTCGCAGCACAATGTAGTGCCCCAAGAGAAAACCCAGGGACAAAGACAGGCTGACCACCCAAGAATGTGGGGAGGCTCCCGAATGTGTGGCGTATTCTTTACCCAAGCAGAGTGGAGCCCTCAACATGTGCAGCATCTGGGTCTAGATTTTATTTTTCTCCTTTTTTATTTTTCTCCCTCAGGGTGGTGGGGGTGGTGGGAAGTGTCTGACAGGCATGAAGTTGGCTTTGGCAAGAGATCTGCTGGGCTTGACTGACTAATTCAGCTCAGTGACTGCAAGCCAGTGCTACACTTGATCTTAGCCAAAAGGCCGAGAAGCGATTGCAAGCCAGTGCTAACTCAGCAGGTGCTTCTGGTCTCCGTGGCAGGAAGGGCTTCTGCTTGTCCCTCCGTGCTGGCTGCCAGAGATGAGCCTGCCAGGAACATGTGTGAGAGAGCGAGAGAGAGAGGGACAGAGAGAAGAGAGAGAGAAATACATATCTGAATCTCAGTGTGGAGTTTCTTGCAGGCTGCTGTCCCCATCTTAGGGCACGGGGTTCCCTGAGGATTCAAAGCTTCTGCATCTGCTCACAGAAAAACCCAGGAGATCAGCGCAGGGACAGAATGGGCAAGGGGATAATAGAAGGAGGGGGAGATGATCAAGAAGGCTCCTGGTACCAATTTTAGTCAAAAGTGGTCTCCAGATAGGCCTGAATCCAGGATGAATGTTACATGGTCAGATAGAGGATGCATGGATGGATGGATGGATGGATGAATGGGTGGATGGATGGGGAGAATGAAGGATGAATAGGTAGATGGATGACAGGTAGATGGATGGATGGATGGATGGATGGATGGATGAAAAGGTATGTGGGTGGATGGATATTTGGGTGAATTAGTGGGTGGATAGGTAGATGGGCAGATAGAGAGTGGATGTATGAATGGATAGATGGGTGGATGGTGGGTGAAAGGATGAATTGGGGGATGTATTAGGAAGGGAACCAAGCTCTGATCTGAGAAAGCATAAAACCTATAAAGAGTAATGTCCTCGGTCCTCAGAGAAGACTTACATCAGGACGACAACTTGTTGAATTCAACTTGTCGACTTCAACTTGTCCTGAAACCAGTTGAGTTCACCAACTGAGTGCCTGCTGGGCCCAGTGCTGGGTACTGGGCAGAGATATATCAGACATGGTCCCTGGCCTCAAGCAGACTCTCTACCAAACAATTCAGGAAAGGACACGGTGGAGCCCAGTCCAGGGGGCTATGGAGGGGCACTGAGTTCCCTACATCCCTTTCGTGGTTAGGGAAAGGCTCAAAGGCATGGCTCCAGCTGGTTTTATGCGACCTCAGTGACAGTGACCACTACACCATTGGCTATAACACAGACAAGGACTTGAGAAGAAAACTCTGGACATAAACATTACAGGAGATTAAATGGGGACATTTTTCCTCAGAAATTCCCTTCAGAGGGATATTGTCCAATTTTATGAGCCATATACAATCATGCAAACCTCTGGCCTCAGCCTCCACCAGGTGATATCCAGATTTTCTTCATGGGTACAGGGCTGGCCAGCCAGGTATAGGTCCCTGTCCAGAGCCAGGGGCCATCCCCAAGCTAGTCTTCTATGCCAGCCAGTATATGGTCAGGGAGAGGGCTGTGGGAGGAGCCCAGAGGGTGAGCCAGTCAGCTTGTGTCAGGGAAAGCAGTATGTGAACACGTGATTGCAACAGGAAAATTGCCAGGAATTTGCAATGTGTGGAAACACAGCAGACCTATGAGTCATCTGGGAAGAAGTGGGTGTCTTAGAACGTCTTGAATTACCTTGGTTAGTCTTCAGAAGACAGCAGGGTAAGGGCGCTTGGGTATACAAACTCTGGCTGAGCAAGGGGTGGCTGGGCGGGCAGTGACCCCAGCATGGAGTAAAGCCAGCTCTCGCTGCTGCAGGGCACCGTTGTCTCCTGTGCGGGAGCCCACTTGTCTCTTTGGAATGTCAATGGACAGCCCCTGGCCAGCATCACCACTGCCTGGGGCCCTGAAGGAGCCATAACCTGCTGCTGCGTGATGGAGGGGCCAGCATGGGACACAAACCACGTCATCGTCACTGGGAGTCAAGACGGCATGGTTCGGGTAGGTGTGTCTTGGGCAGAATTAAAGCATGGTACAAGAAAGGGTTTTCCTCTGTTTTGCTCGCTTCCTCCAAGAGTCTAAATGTATAGGCTGCATTTGAAACCAGACGACATGCCAGACCAGGTCTCCACATCAAGTGAGGACAAGGGCAAGACTGACAGGAAAGATGAAGGAATAAGTAAAGATAAGGAATAATTCAGAGGCTTACTCAAGAAACTGTCAATTGAATTCCACGGTTTATGAAAGGAAATGTCAACTGAATGCCACAAGGTATTCAGGAAAAGGCCCATTGAATTCTACAAATATTTATGAAAGCTTGCTGTGTGCTGGCAAGAGACAAGACTGAGGAAGGTCCCTCAAGAAGCCCTGTCTGTGGGCGCTCAGGGGCACATGGTCTCTGCAGACAGCAGGGCGTCCTGGGCTAGCCAGAACATGAGGAGGCCAGCGAGGCCTGGGCTTGGTGGGGTGTGGTCCACGCTGTGGGTCAGTCAGAGGAGCCCGGGCTGTCTGAGCAGCAGGTACATTTCTCTCACAGGCCCACAAGTCATGAGTGGGAGTCTTCTGTACACTCGGCCCTCATTCATCCAGGATGGTCATTGAGCTCCTGGGATGGCCCGGCGCTGTGTTAGGCCTAGTGTGGTGCTCACAGAAGCATTATGGGGAGTCTGGTCCTTGTCCTTTGGCTACTTCCAGACTCAGCAAGTGAGAAGCCATACGTGGTCAGCCTGAGGACCCTCACAGGAGGGCTTGGGACCAAGAGCCAGACACGGTGGATGGGGAGGCCTAGCTGCTGAGTGGTAAGGGAGGCCTCCAGGGATGGCGGCCACGAGATGAGAGGGCATTAGCTAAGCAAAATGGCAATCAGCTAGCTGCTGAGTCTTACCCCTACAGCTGAGGTCGAGGGCAGATGCCCTGTCGCTAGAGTACGGAGTGAACCCACCAAGCAGCAACTGTGCTCGGCTGAAGCCTAAGAAATTTCTCCCAGAGAATACATTAGTACTGGGTGAAAGGCGCCATGCTCCCGCCCCTTCCCTCAGAGTCCCTTGGATGAGAGGGAATGGGTGGGCCCACACCTACAGACAGGATCATTTCCCCAGCCAAAAAAAATGTTCTTTTTTTCTCTTTTCTGGTCAGATTTGGAGGACCGAAGACATGAAGACATCTGTTCCCGGGCTGGCAACCCCAGAGGAGCCCTCATCTCCACCTCCAAGCCCTAGAGGTACCTGCCTGGCTGAGGGTGTGGGGCACGCTTGCCTTGCTCAGTCTTCCCCCTCCTCTCCCGTCCTGTAGCACCATTCAGGCCTATGAGCCCAGGGAAGCCATCGAGTCTCTCTGGATGTTGCCAAGTCTAGGGGACAGAGCAGTTTATTGCAAGCTGCTAGTGGGATGTGACGTGTCACAGAGAAGTCCTATTGCATCGTGGCTCCATCATGCAGGGACCAGTGAGCTCTGGGCTGCTCCTCGGACATGAGAACAGTGGTGATGGTGACTGTCAGGGGCTCCTGAGCTTCAGAATGGGGGAGGGGGGGAACACACCTTGCAGAGCTTGGTTGGATGTTCTCTGTCTGCCTGGATGACTCTTCCATGCCAAACCTTCCAGCCCAGGGCCTGGGTCCAAATACCTACTTGCCTAGACAGCCAGGCCACAGACTGGAGCAAGGCGGGGACGGGGAGGGGCCTTGCCATATGCCTGGGGAGAGAAAGTGGTTCCACAGTGTCCTAGCCTGCCCTGTGGATCCTGGCTCAACCCACCCAACCCCATGGCAAGCTCTTCAGAGTGCGTCTTGGGGTCCTCTGCATCAGCATCGCCCAGGAGCCTTATTAAAAATGTAGATCTACCTTAAACCCCAGCAGACGACAGGGGGTTGTTAGATTTCCATATCCAACAGGTCCCCAGGTAAGTGGGGTGTGCACCAAAGTAAGAGAACAACTATTGCGGAGCCCTCTTTGGGTTGTGGCAGATGGGACTGAGGTAGGGGAATCTGTTCCCTCTCCTGCCGTCACGCCCACTGGTACCACCCCCAGCATGGCCGCCATTACAGAACTTGGAGGGAGAGGGCCGGCCAGGCTTCCACGGTGCACACTTGCCACACATTCTCTTATTTGTCACGGCAACCGTGTGAGGTAGATTTTACTATGACACCCCTGTGAAGAATCAGGAAGCTGAAGCACAGAGAGGCTTAGTAACTTGCCCAACGTTCTATGACTACATTTCAGGCTCAACCAACCTCAGACTAACTCCACACGGCCAGACTAACTTTCACCACAAATCCTGCCACACATCACCATTGACAGAAGCACCCCCTGACCACAGGCCCAAAGGTTACCATCAACATCATCACCTCCTTCTCTTCTACCACAGCTGTCCCAATGGCCCCCATCATCACCTCCTCCAACGCAGCAAACCTTCTTTCTCAGCTCTGTCTTCATTGAAAATTTTGGTACAAAACTGAGACATCTTTCCCGGTGTCCATGACCAAAGGAAACATGTTGTTACCATGAAGTGTGGATTCTCCTGTCATCCTGAGTCCCTCTGGTTTTGCTCTGTATCCCAGGACCCGTGATCTTTCATAGGAGAGAATTTTCCAGAGTGCTGAGGGCTGCCTTCTGAAAAGAGTAGCCATTTTCAGTTAGTTCCTTTCTAGAACGTACTCCACACCTCCTTGAGTCATTTAGTCATCCCCTTATGGTTCTTTCTTCACACAAGCATACACAGACATCTGATCAGCCCTTACTAGGTCCCAGGCTCTGCACCAGGAATCCCTTCCTTCAAAGTAAGGCCATCCGGGAACACTTGTCAATAATCTGGGCTGCCCAGAGCAGCGACCTCACAAGGATCTACAACCACATTCACTTCATTGTTCCTAGTGTCTCAAGGGTCCTTTGGGACGACAAGGAATCAGCCCATCTCACTGTAAAAAGAAAAGATGTGTGGGGCTGGTGCATTCTAAGAAACTGACAGCACTTCTTTGGAGAGCGGGAGCCAAACTTCCTCCCCGATTGCCACCCATGTGGAAGAGACCTAGCACAGGATCCTTATTCTCCAGCCTGCCCGTGAGCAAGTCTGCGGTACACCTGCCCGAGGGCATGCCAGTTCAGGCTCGGGTGCCACTGCCCATTTTTGGAGCTCTGGCGGTCCAGTGAGGAAAAGGTAGATAAATGGAGGCCTGAACAGAATGCTGGGTGGATGGAAGGACAGATGAACAAAGGGCACCTCGGAGACGTTCTACTCGTTCTAGAAGGGACAGCATACTCATGGATTTCTACTCAGGATCAACAGTTGTGCTGAGATTGTGCTCATTGGGAATGGGGCGCAGAGCAATGAGAAGTGAGATGAAAAGCAGAGACAAGGCTCTAGACCTGGCTCTGTCCCCAACAGCTTCTCTGTCCCTCAGTTTCCCCCGCCCCATCAGATGGAGCTGCTCTGGTACATCCGAGCGTGATAACAGAAAAATAATAGGACATAGACAAGAATCTACTCAACAAAATGCAGGTCGTCCTTATAATTTTCACAGGCTTGTAAGAGCCTTCCCCTCTCGTATACTGGCTGATGACATTAGAGGGCTCACAAGACAGTTTCAGGCTGGCAAGAACCTCCCCCCCCATCCCAGGTCCACCTCCTTCCCCTGCCATTTGTGCTGCCCTGCCTGAGGTCACCACTGTCAAATAGAATTACGTGCCAGGGCTATGACCACAGTTCAAGGGAGGATTCAGGCAAAATGACCTGAGGGCACAGACACATTATTGAAAACCAGGCTGGGCCACAGTATGGAGCTAGCAAGTCTATATGCAGGCTTACAAACCTAAGCAGGGGAGGTCTTGCTGTCCTCAAAACATTGCTTGGAACGATTTTGCTGGAAAGCGACAGTTCTGGGCATGACACACACATATTTGCACACGTGTCCTGTTGGCGTGGATATCGCTGCATCCCTCAGATGTCGTAAGGGGCAAGAGAGGGGATCTTTAAAGGTATTAAGCATGCTGCATTTGTGTCCAGATGTAATCTAATTTCTGCCTGGAATTCATTTATCTGTCATTTGAAGCAAGGACCGACCCCATGGAGCACAATTCATTTTAGGAATCACCCCGTAGATTTGGACTCAATCTGGTACATAAAAAGTGCTCGAGGAGGGCTTGTTGTCTGGACTTTTGCACAAACACAAAAGGCACATGCATTTCCCAGGGCCCAGGAAGAGGCCGACTTGGCCCGCCTGGGGCAGCAGCGTCTTCCCGCCCGGCCGCCGAGGGGCCTCGCGGGGATGGACCCAGCCGACGTCTCTCCACCTCGCCCCTCCATGCTGAAGGAATTACTGTCTGTCCCCAAATGCAGTCATGAAAATGAGTGAAGTAACAATCATCGAGTTATATTTTTTGAAAAAACGTTCTCAGCATTTAATTATTGGTTGTGGCGTAAGAGGATTTAGATAAGTTGATAATGCCGACTTTATGTAATTTATTTTTACTAGGCAATTACGGGCTGCATTACATCCTGGCAGCAAGGTATTGTGGGGCATCTTATTAAGCATAAAGCCGGTAAACACTGATGAACAATTTTGCTGAACTAGGCATGCAATTTAGAAAGCAATAATACACAAATCCAATTTGGTACACAATGGATACCGCAGCCCGTCAGCACATGTAACTATCACAGGCTGCAAATTAAATTGGGACGGCCCTTTTTGCAACAGCACAGGCCAAGATTAAATATATTTTCCCCCTCAATTTAACAAGTTGCTGACCACAAATATAAATACATGTGTATGTGTTTGTGGCCCCGCGCGTGGACGCACATGTGCCTGTGTGTGAGCCCACTCGGGGTTTCGGATGACTCTCTTGCCGTGATCCCCACAGGTCACAGGTGGGAGAAGAACCTTGCTCTGTGTCGAGAGCTGGATGTCAGCCTTGCTTTGACCGGGAAGCCTATCAAGACCAGCCCTGCGGTGACAGCTCTGGCCGTGTCCAGGTAACCAAGGCCTGGCTTCTTCAGGCCTCCAGCAGGGGGCACCAGAAAGACCCTGCGGCTCTAGGCTCAGGTGGCCTGGCCCTGGGAGGTGACCTCACAACTGCAGGGACCTGGGAGGGCCTGCCACGCACAAGAGGCAAACGAGGTGCCCAGGTAGGGCCCCAGGACATTTTTTTAACACACACATGTTCTTGCTCTCTCTCAAATATCCGTGAACTCATAAAGAAATCTGAAAGGTAAAAGTATATGGGTTTGTTTGTAGTTTCATGCTATAGAGGGACTTTTTTCCGGAGGCCCCCTACCGATTGTAACATTTGGTGTGGTGATAATCCTACATCATTAAAAAAAAAAGGCCTTTTGAAAGCTCTAAGCCAGTGTAGAATAGCAAAGTGTCAGACACTACCCTTGATAGACATTATTTTATTCTTCACAAATACCGCATGGCAGTAAGGGGTACTTACTACCATTAATCCATTCCACACACTAGGAAGTGTAGCCTCAGGAGGCCATGGGCCTTTGAGAGCTGCTTCCCTTCTTCCCTCCCTGCCCTGGAGTGGGTGGCTCAGGGTCCGTGGTGGTGAGAAGCACCCAGTTCTAGAAGCCGGGCTGAAGTGAGGTGGGCCAGGCTAGGCCATGGGCAAAGGGACAGAGAATCCAGAGCCCTAACCCTTTGCTGGAAAACTTGCCATTTGTTTGGCTGGGGGGCCCAGCTGTGTTTTCACAGGATGACCGGCACAGCTGGAGAGGCTGGAGAGAAAAGTCTGGGCTTCACCCTGCCACTTGGAGCCTGGGCATCTTGGAGTGTACCCCCAAAGTCACGAGGGAGGCCGCAACTCTCATAGTTCAAAAGTCCCCCTCCCCCACAAGTCAAAACATTCTCCCGTTTTCCCAGCCCCTCCCCCCGCCACAGGTGGAGACCAGGTGCAGGCCCGACGGGGTCCTGGACTGAACCCCCTGTGTCACAGCTTCCTGAGGGCCGGATGGGATAAGTGGGACTCACAGGCTTGGCTCTAACACTCCCATCTATTCCTTCGTTTCCCAAGAAACCAGACCAAACTCCTGGTCGGCGACGAGAAGGGGAGAATATTCTGCTGGTCTGCAGAAGGGTAGGAAGAAAGCCACGGCGGAGGTCTGGCCGAGCGGCGTGTGTCCTGAGCGGCAGCAGCACCCCGCGAATGCAGGCTGACGCAGTCCCTGGGCTCAGAGGAGTCTCCCCCGAGGAAGGGGCTGCTGGCCCTCAGAGCTGCACACCCTGAGCCGCCCCACGGCCCGTGGGACTTTGACCTTGGATTGTCCAAGAACATGCTCTATGAAAAGGAGAGCACCTGGGAGCAGTGATCTGGAAACTGTGACTCGCTCACAAGCTGCCCATGAGCTCACGAGACTCACCTTTTCAGAGGGCTTATTACAAGGGGAGAAAACGTGGGTCGCTTACTGGAAACTAATGGGAAATATTGGATTGTCTTTATTTTATTAAAACAGCTATTTTCCAGAAGCAAGAGGGCTCGTGAGTATAAAATCACCACCCTTTTCCTCTCAGGGGTTTGCCTCGCATACCTAGAGAGGTAGGAAGGCCTCACGGACACACAGCCCACTCTGAGTGTTTCTCAGGGCCTCCTGTCTCCCTCCATGGAACCTGGCTCTCTTACAGGCTTGCCTGCCAGAGTCGGGCTCATGGGGAGCGAGGGGCCGTGCTTGGGACGCCTACTCCTGTGGCTGAGCCACAGGACACAGACGTGAGGCTGCCCGCGTCAGCCTGGGAGATGGGGGAGAGACACCCCACCAAAGTGTGTGTGCCCTGTCTCTGTACCCCACAGCAGGCCTGGGCTTAGTGGTCTCCTCCCAGGGCCTATCCTTACATGAAGGTCAAGGGCTCCAATTCACATGCTAATTTGGAGCTGGAGAATCTGGGCTGCTGTGTGATTTCTGCCCTCCAGCAGAGAATATGGCAGGTGGGGTAGTTAGTGGAGCCCTTTGGAGGAATTCCAGGGCCTTCCAGGGCACGGGTCACCCTCAGTCCCGTCGTTGGGCATTGAAGCCATCGCCCTGTTCCAGTGTTTTCACTCCACCCCCAGCCTCTCAGAGCTTCTCAAGAGGAAATTCACTGCCTCTTCCATGAAGTCAAATCCAGGTGGGTGCATGGGGATTTGGGGTAACGAAGCTCTGCAGCAACTCCCCTCCCTGAGATTTCCTCTCCAGGGAGCACAGTCCTTTCCATATTTCTGCAAGCTCCGCAGAGGCCCTGATGAGAGTCCCACCCAGCGCAGCTCAGGCCTGGGGATGGCAAGAAAATGGAGCATCTCATGGCCTGGGTCATCCGGCCTCTGGGGGCAGGGAGTCGATTTAAAGATAAAATTTAAGAACACAGAGATGGTATGCAGCTATGCCAAAGAGAGTGAGTGAGGGATGGGTGGGAAAGAGTGATCGATCTGTAAACTTCGAGGGCTTTGCAAAGGGCAAGACGGAGGTGAAGGTGCTCCTAGGTCCACCGCGCCCCTCCCTGGGTGAGAAGGGCCGGTGTCTGACCCCAGGGCCAAGGATCACACCACCTCCGGCACTGCGGGCCTGCGCTCTCAGCAGACAGCCCGTTTGCAATCCCCTCGTCGGTCTGGAACTGCAGCGAAGGACCATAAATTGAAGAGCAGAGAGCACTGCTCCCCAGGAAGGCCAAGAAGCGGGGTCATAAATATCAAGGCTGGGCCTGCTGTCATGTTTCAAAGCACCATTCATCGCATTTTCCCAGGGCTGAAAGGTCTGCCGGCCCAAAGGCTGTCTTGGGCTCATTGACTTGACAAACATATCCTGAACGCTGCCTTTTGCTTCCCCCAATCCCTGGGAAAGGAGGGGGACGGCGTCAGGTCTCATTGTTGGAGTCTTGGGGCTAAGCTGTCTGTGCAGACAAATGTGACTTGAGGAGGAACGCTAAAGAGAGAGACGCCCTGTGCCCTAGGGTAGGACGACACTGTGGCTCTCGTAGTGGCTCGGGCTGCCAGGATACGGCGCCGCCGCAGGCTGGGTGGCTTACACAGAAAGGCTTTTCACAGTTCTGGAGCCTGCAATTTTAAGAGCAAGGTGTCCGCCCGGTTGGTTTCTTCCGCGGCGTCTCTCCCCGGCCTGTAGATGGCTGGCTGCATCCTCACGTGGATCTCCTTCTGGGTCTGTGTCCTAACCTCCTCTTCTTTTTTTTTTTTTTTTTAAGATTTTATTTATTTATTTGACAGAGAGAGAGAGATTACAAGTAGGCAGAGAGAGAGGGGGAAGCAGGCTCCCTGCTGAGCAGAGAGCCCGATGCGGGGCTCGATCCCAGGACCCTGAGATCATGACCTGAGCCGAAGGCAGAGGCTTTAACCCACTGAGCCACCCAGGCGCCCCGTAACCTCCTCTTCTTATAAACATACCAGTCCTGTTGGATTTTAAGGCCCATCCTCATGACCTCATTTTACCTTCAGTACCTCCTTCAAGATGTTATCTCCCCAAAACCGTCACGTTCTGAGGTCCTAGGGATCAGGACTTGAACCGACGAACTTGGCCGGGATGCAATTCAGCCCAGAAGGAGGTGGCCCTGGAGGAGACCTTGGGAGGGTGGCTGTGACTCAGCCATGTGTAGGTGGAGAGTAAGATGTTGCAGGAGGAGGAGACGGCACCGGCAAAGGCGCAGGCCAGGCCAGAGCCAGAGAGAGCAAGCCGGCAGAGAGAGAAGGCCACGCGGAAGCTGGGAGCAGGAGGGGCTGTGGCCTTGGGCAACCTGAGTCCTTTCCCCAGCATCCCCACTTCCTGCCAACAGCAGCCTCAGTTGCTCTGTCTGTAAAATGGGATCTTGGCGCCTACCTCGAGGCTTGTCATGGGGTTAATGTCATATCTGTTTATTTTACGGAGGGCTGAAGAGGACGACAGATGGCCTGGCCTGACACAATGCAGTCTTTCAATATATCACTGATTTGGTCACTCACCAGTATCTTCTCTCGCTGAACCAAGCCCTGTGCCAGGGTCCTGGGGACAGAGAATCTTCTGCCTGCCCCCAGAGACGCTCACTGCCTGGGCTGGGGAGAGGCACAGAGAGAGCATGGCGGGAAGCTCGCTCCCACGCCTGGACATCTCTCAGGCTGGAGGAGGGATCCACACAGGAGAGCCCTGCTTCAGGAACAGCCTGGAATGCAAGCCCACCTCAGTTTCCTGGTCCCTCCTAGAGCAGAAGGCACAGTGTGCATGTTTAACAGTTTCCCAGGCCGCGCTGATGTGGGTTCCAGAGTGCCCACTCAGGGACGTTCTGGAGCAGACAGAGCCAGGACCCGGCAGGGATGGAGCCCTTTGCCCTCTGCTGCCCACCCCGCAGTCTCCAGACAGGTGCTGAGGAGCCTCCCTGGCTCTGGGATCAGGGACCCCCGTGTTCCACTCACTTTCACTGGCTCAGCCAGAGACCGTAGCTGTGCCCAGTGATCGCCAGCTGAGCTCCTCCCGGTGACAACCACTTAATAATCACAAGATCAGGGGCGTCTGGCTGGCACAGTCTGTTGGGCGTCTGACTCCTGGTTTCGGCTCAGGTCATGATCTCAGGATCCTGAGATTGAGCCCCTGTTGGGCTCCATGCTCAGCGGGGAGTCTGCTGGAGATTCTCTCTCCCTCTCCCTCTGCCTCTGCCCTGCTCACACATGTGCACATGGGCGCTCTCCCTCTCTTTCTCTTTCTCTCTCTCTCAAAATAAATAAATAAATCTTAAAAAAAAAAAAAAAAAAAAAACCTGTGAGACCAAACCCACTCCCCAACCCCGCCACTGCGATGACAGAGGGCTCCCACACTCCCATCCTGGGAAAGTCTCAGTTCTGTTCACCGTTCCAGATAAATGCTCCTTCCCCACCCATTCATCACAGTAATGCTCACCCTGACCTCTTTTGGTTTTCCATCTCCTCTGAGAGGCCAAGGAAGGGAATTCAGTGCAACAGACATCCCTGTCATTGCAAACAGGAAGGCAGTTTTCCAGTTCAGTCTGCAAAAGTGCAAGGTCAGGGCGTGCATTTGAGTCAACGCTTTGGGAGACAGCTTTACCCACTGTGGTCCCAGCAAGGCTCGAGCCGTGCCCACCTCTCTGTCTGGACAGGCTTGGGCTCACCTGGGACATACTTACCCTAAAAACTACTCATTGCTTATCAGAAGTTCAAATTTAACTGCTTATACTTATATTTGTTAAGTCCCAGCGCCCTGCTCCCTGGACCTCCAAGAGGCAAGGAAGGATGGTGGCCTGCCCAATGACCCTACGTGCCCATAGTACTCGTGCATGATGGTGGGTTGCTTCTGTGAATTACTAGAACCAGGTGGAGGGACCATAAGGGGTTCTTTGTGCCACCAATCATGTTTCCTCTGGCCCTCGCTCTTGGTGGGCATACCCTGACCTTCCGGTTTTGTTCCTTTGTGCTCGGACTCCACTTAGGACAGCAGCTGCCTCCCCCAGGCTCATCCAGCAGCCAGGCGCCAAGCCCTGAGCACCCGGTCTCGGGCCTGCCGAGAACTCAGGGATTGGATTTGGCCACATCAACATGCAGCCGAGCAGGGCACGTTTGGGGAGGAACAGACTCTTCACATGAAAATCCTGATGAAATTTGTTTAGCATAAAATCAAATCTCTTTAAGCCAAAATCAGTTTTGCTTTAGTAAGTTCTGGGTACGTATCACATGTGCAGATCCAGGGCACCTGTGTGTGTGTGTGTGTGTGTGTGTGTGTGTGTGCATGTGTGTATGTTTGCTTACACGAGTGTATTGTTTCCATTTCATTCTTACGGGCTGCTGCCAGTAGCACCTTCATAGTCTTCTTAGTAAACAGGATCCTCCAAATTATCTCCTTCCCCCAAATCCTTGAAAGCTCAGAGGACCCTGTGAGGTCCACGGCTGAGCTCTCTGTCTGCCTGCAAAGCGGCTAACACAGACAACCCCTCGCTTTGCCATCTGCCAGATATGGTCACCTTACACCCCGCACCCTGCCATGACCCCAGGTCCCCCGGGCCCAGCGCTGTGCCCGGCACACTGTGCGGTCCTGCTCCTCACTCAGGCAGTAGGTGCTAATGCGATCTCACTGATGGCAGAGTCATGGCTTACGTTACCTATCCATTCAAGCAACTGCGCGTTCGTTCATTCATTCGTTCATTCATTCACTAGCATTGCCCAAGGGACCACTGCGCGTCTCTTCTAAGCCAGGCTGGGGCCTGATGGAGAAAGGCCCTAAGAGGGGTCACACAGCCCCTTTAATTCTGCTGTTTGACAGGTGGGGAAACCAGGGCCCAGAAAAGAGAAGGGACGTAACTAAGGTCCTGCAGCAGGTCAGTGGCAGAACCTGGTCAGGGCTCCGGACAAGAACATCCCCTCTGCAGGACCACTCAGCCTCATGTTCCTTTGGGGCTGGGGGGGGCACGGGCAGATGGAGGCCTAAACAGCCTGCTGCCAGGCTCAGCTGGAGCCTCGGTGCCCTGCCTCACTCTCCAGTGCCTGGGTTTCCGGAATCCTACCTCACCTCATGACAAAACATGGAGCATGAAGAGTGGATATAAATGCTTCTGGAAGAATAAAAAAGAAAAACGGATTGAATACTTTGTATTGGGAGAGACTAGCTTGGATATCTCCTGCAACAAGGAACTCACTGCCTCAAAAAGCAGTACTCTGGGACCTGGGAGTTGATCCTCCCTCCTTGGAGCACAAGTCACAGGAGGCCCCGGCACCCCGGGGAGCAGAGGCTGTGAGATTGCCCCTTCTGACCACGTGTGGCCCTCAGGCTCTCTGCCCCTTGGCCCCGGCTGTCCTTCCTTCCTGGGCTTCTGTAAGTCAGAGTGACAATTCTCCACCTCAGAGGCTGCTGGGAAATTCGACGAGATCCTGTGTGTAAGCTTCTACCACAGAGCAGGGGCTCAGGAAATGCTTGTTATTGTCATGATGCTGAGTAACGTGGTTTCTTGCACCGGGCCTGATCAGAGAATAATACTTTCCTTTTCTTCTCTCTCCTCTCCGGGGCATTATCCCCTCATTCAAACGCTTCCAGAATTTTTCTCATTCCTGTACCACCCTCACGATTTCTCTAGGCCATCTGTCTCCACCACAATGATCTTAATGTTGTCTTTAACTTCACGCATTCTGTGAATTTTAACCTCTGAGCATTAATGTCTGTGAAATCACAGGTTTGAGGCACAGTCTCTATTTTTTATAATTACATAAAAATAAAAGGAAAAACAACAACTCTGTGTCCCTCTACAACCCCCCGGTCTGGGGTCTCCTAGATACAACACCGAAAGTATGATCCACTAGGGAAAAAGTGGGTAGACTGAAACTTGTTCAAGATCTTCTGTTCTTCGAAAGTTACTGTTAATAAAATAAAAGGCAAGCCACAGATGGAAAAAAAATATATTTGCAAATCACATATCTGACCCAGGACTTGGATCCAAATGATACTTTAAAATTCAATGAAAAAATAAACAACCCAGTAAAAATAATATATATACATTTACATATATGTATATGTATATATATTTATGCAAAAGATTGGAACAGACACTTCACCAAAGAAGGTGTCTGGCTGGCAAGTATACCCACGAAAAGATCTCAGTATCATTGTCATTCGGCAAATGCAAATTAAAACCAAATAATAGGCCACAACGTTATAAAAATGGCTAAAACTAAAAAGACTGACCATACCAAATACTGGAAAGGACATGGAAAAGTGGAACTCCTGTATGGCGGGAGGGAATGTAAAATGGTACGATCACTTTGGAAAACAATTTGGAAGTTTCTAGAAAGATAAACTCTTTCTTCCCTTCCAGTACGAAAGCAGCTATAGATGATGCACAGATAACGTAAAGGGATGGGGTGTGTCTGTTCTAATACAATTTCATTTATGGATATTGAAATGTGAATTTCATGTAATTTTCACACCACAGTGTATTATTATTATTTTGATTTTTTTCAAAAATTTAAAAATGGAAAAAACTACTCTTCACTTGCAGGCTACATCAAAAGAGGGCTGCAGCTTGCTGACCCTGCTTTTGGGTAAGTACCCCAGGCCATTTCCACAAGGAACAAGGAGAGGCTTTAGGCATAAGGCTTCTGCTGGAAGGCTAGAGGCAGCAAAGCCAGGCCCAGTTGGGAGAGGCGACTTCTCCCCGTTTCTGTGTGAAATACAGCATGTTTTGGGGCTCACTGGGGTTCAGTGAGCCAAGGGACATGAGGGACCCAGATGGCCGTGGAGCACCGGTGAGAGAAGGTGAGGAAGGTGGAGAGCCCTCGAGGGGCCGAAGGTGACACCCACAGGAGGCTGGAGCAGGGGAACCCCTGGAGTCAGCTCCCGAGGGCACATGACACCCCCAGGCGACTTCCTGGAACAATGGAGGGTTCATCCCATTTGGGCGATCCTCCATTGCGTAGCAGAGAAAGCCCACGAAGGAGGAGCATTCCCTCTCCTCACTTGAACCCCATGCTGGAGAAGCCTAGGGACTTTGGGGTCCCAGGGTGCGGAGTGAGCAGGCTCCTCCTCACCAGCGTGAGGGACTTGGGCTCTTCAGAAGCCCCCAGTGACCAGAGATCGGCCACTCGTGCTCCTGGCCCTTTACTGCTCAGAGCAGTGACTAGTGATTACCCCCAGCAGCCTCGAAGAGGGGCCACCCAACCTCACATATTGGGGATCTTTGGGGCCTTGGGACCACGGCAGGGTCACAAACAGGTGCTTTGAGGACCCAGGTAGAGCCTGCAGGTGTCTTCTGTCTGGGCCGTTCAGAGCGAATCATTGTTTTGAGTCTGAATGCCCTGGGGAGGTTTGAACGGCACTTCCGGTGTAAACAGACCCTGCTGCTTCCTACAGCTGGGTCAGGTCCACGTCATCAGGCTGGCCCCCAAACTCATTTTAATTTACAACCGCCAGGCCAGCACCTTGGGGGAGACTCAAAGCCTGGGAAATGTGCAGGCACCCCCACTGCATGGCACGCCCAGGATCCCCGGAACCCAGACCCTCGGAGTCAGTAAGTGGCTGGCAAGAATTTCTCGGCCATTCCCTGGGGGTGATGTCCTCCTCCGGCACTTTCTAACCCGTTCCACATTTATTCATAATTACTTTTCCAGCGCCGACTCTTCTCAGGGCCCCGACACAATGGTGAACAAGACAGATCGAGGTCCCGGCCCTTGGGGAGTGGCTAGTCCCATCATGGAGACGGACAAGGATGAACTGAAAAGATGACAGCTCATGAAGGGGGCATCAGGGGACACTCAAGCTAGAGCAGTGAGGGCCACCCTTCAGAGAATTGGTTGCTGAAGGCAAACCCAGATACATGTTGTCTCGTGTTATCTTGTGTCTTACAGTTAGGGACACTGAGACTGGGAGAGGCTGGGGCCTTTCCTTGGCTGTAAGATGTGGCCCACCCTTTCCCTCCCCTGCCCGTCCTTCCGAAGCATCGAGGCTCTCTCTCCCCTGCGCTCCACAGACCACCTGGGCAGCGTGAGGCGCCGGGAGGGGTGGGCCAATCTGTGCTATCTGCCTGCCCCTGGGCTGTCCTGTCCCCGATAAGGAGACAGTGGCTGCTTCCCCTCTGAGCACTGGCACCAAGCCCAGGCCTGCCGCGGGGGACAGGGACACAAGGTTGGGAAAGGGACCCAGAGCGGGTATCTCAGGTCTGGGTGAGGCAGCACCCTCTGGGTGGGGGGGACAAGCCTTCTCATAATGACTCCAAGGAAGGCTCTTTGCCCCAGCTCGGTTGCAGGAGAAGTTTGTGGGGAGAGGAGCGCCTGAACCGAAGCACCAACCAGCCCCCAGCCACACTCTCCCCTGGCCCCCGTTCCCCCTGCAGCCTCCACCCCAGCCCATCGCTCGGGAGCGAAATTTCCCCTTTCCTGGCCAACCCCCTGAGCATCCGGGAGGTCCTGAGATCAGAGATACTGTCCTGTGTATTTACGTCTGTCTGTACTGCCTGGAGGGGCTGGTCCTGTGCAGGCACTCCAGGAAGGCGTGATGAACGAATGAATGATGAAATGGAAGGAACTCTCAAAATTCTACAAGTATATTTTCCCAGTGTTTGGCCGGGCCCTAATACGCGGTCACTGCGGAGAGCAGCACCGTGGCTGGGAGGCTGGGGCTGAGCTCCGGCAGGGGTACCCCTGGATGTTCGGGCTGTGGACCCCGTGGCCTGGAGACCAGCAGACACTGGGCTTGGCACTAAAGTAGTGAGGACTGGAGGTGGGGGACAGAGGCACAAAGGGGAGCAAGAGACAAAGAGAAAGAGTGGGCAACATAACAGGAGCAGGTCGCCTCTTGGGACAGGACCCGGGCAATGGGCAGGACGCCTGGTAACCAGCTAAACACAACTGGGCCTTCCTGAGGATGGCAGTCTCACTGCGGCAGCCAAGAGGTGGGAACACCGGACCCTGGCTAAGACGTGGCTTCGAAGTAGGACAGACTGTGGCTAATGTCCCAGCTCTGCCCATGCTCCACTGAGGAACTCGAGGAACCTGACGTAACCTCTCGGAGCCTCGTTTCCCAAATCTGTGAAAGGTTCACAATCATACCCAATCCTTGTGAAAATGTCTAAGGTGCTATGCACGCCCACCCTTAGCCAGGTGCCCAGCGCAGTTCTCAGTGGCAAAGCTGGCCCTTTGGTCTCCTCTTGTCAACCAGCCTAGAGCCGTGGGCTGCCCTTCTCCTCCAAGGACATTCCAGCCTATTCTCCCGGCCTCCCATTGATTCGTTCATTGAACGCTGAACTCCCACAGTGTGTCCAGTGCTGGTTAAGACCCTGGAGATGGAGCCGTGCATGAAAAGCAAAGCCCCAGCATGCAAGGAGCTTGCATTCTACTCCAGGAGATGAGCAGCAGAAACATAAGGAAAACACCTGGTAAGGAAGGTGCCACTCCATGTAGAAACAGGTGGGAAAGGGGCAAGGGGGAGGGGAGGAGACATGTGACAGGACGCCCAGGGATGGCTGCCCCAGTGACCTCTGCCCCAGGAAGGTAAGAGCTGAAGCAAGCAAGACAGTGAGCCAGGTGGGTGTTGGGGGAGAACATTCCAGCACAGAGATGAGCCAGTGCAAGTCTCTGAACCAGGAGCATGCTGCTTCCAGAAACAATGGGGGCAGAGGAGGGGGGCGAATTTGATTTGGGGCAGAGTGATGACGAGAAGCAGGGACAGGGGCAGAGTAGAAATGAGGGGAGGGTTCCAGGGACCCCATCACCCAAAATGGCCAGAGGTCACTGTGCTGCAGACGTAAAGAAGGGAGGGCAGAGGGTTCCAGGGTTCCAGATCCTGACCATCCCACTTCGTGAGACGGTGCCTCCAGGGTTCACCTGAAGAGGGAGAGTGCTCACCCTCACCGCCACCAGCTCCCGTGGGCCACTCCTTCCCGTTCCTGTGGCCGCGGCATCTCACGTCTACAGGAGCCGTCTCTGGAGTCCGACCACAACGCCGTGGGCATTACCCAAAGTGGGAGGCCCATGTCAACCACCTCTCCCCACTTGGCTGAGGCCGGGCCCCTGGTCCCCTGCTCACGTCTGCTCCCGGAACAGCGTGTCCCAGGCCCAGCGGGAACCCAGCCACCGGGCTCCAGGCAGAGCCCAGGGCTTGTGCGTGGGGATCGCGATGAAAAATAACACAGATGGCGAGCCTCGCCATTTCCTGTACAACACATAATTAGGTTAGATAAGAAACTAGCTGTGTCTAAGTGCTATAAATGTCTATATTAAGCTATTTTGAAAGTGCCGAGCACTTTGACATTTCAGAGTTCAGAGTAATTGAGGTATTGAAATAAAATTGCTTCTGTTATTTAAAAGGTCATTATCGTCTTCAGCTAGATATATGAGGACTATTTTCCACTCTAGTGAGCCGTTCTCCCTGGCACAATTAGTGTCGCTTGAGCAGAGGCCTGCTGGGGACTCCCTGCCGCAGCCCCCGCCGGAGCCCAGGCAGCCGCTAGGACACACGGAGCAGGAGGGAGCGGAGGAGAGACCCCGTCGGTGGCTGTGGACCCCACCCTCCGTGCAGGGGCTTCCA
>CM052894.1:35655276-35688740 GCA_028534135.1 Potos flavus | reverse complement strand
GATGGTGAAGTTCAATAAATAGAATGTTCTTAACTAGAAATTAGACACCTAATTTAGTACTAAATTATATCCTTGCTTATCACTGATTTAATGTATCACAATCTCCAAATGTCCCTCGAAGGGAATCTTGACTTCCAAAGGCATCTTCATCTCAACAGTAGGGGACCCACTGCTCCGGGGAAGAGATAAGCGTCAATGAGTCAGCCCGGGAGCATCTGTTGGGCACTGCACCTGCGTGAGGCCCTGTGCCGCACAACGGTGAAAAGCTTCAGAGAAAGCACTCGTTCTCTGAAAGCAGGGACTCTAACCGATATTCACACACCCATGTTCACGGCAGCACTATTCACAGAAGCCGGAGCATAGAAACAAGTCACGTGCCCACCGACGGATGAACAAATAAACAAAACATGGGGGACAGATGTGATGGAATAGTATTGCGCCTTCTAAAGACAGGCAATTCCAACACGCGCCGCTCTATGGCTAAACCTGGAAGACATTATGGTAAGTAGAGCAAGCCGGTCACGAAAAGACAAATACTGAAGCGTACCACTGACGCGAGGTACCTGGAATGGTCGGATAGAGACAGAAAGAAGAATGGTGGGGGCCGGGACTCAGGAGAGGGGGGTGTCGGGAATTCTTGTTTATGGGGAACAGAGTTTCAGTTCGGGAAGACGAAGAAAGCTCCGGAGATGGATGGCAGAGATGACCGACTGCCTTGTGAGTGCCTTCATTCACGACAAACCGCTAAGACGGTCCATTTAATGCTAGGTATATTTTACTAAAACAAATAAAAGTAGAAAGTAAAGAAACCTGCATCCTAGTGGGGCCACTGACACGGCCAATGATGTGTGGCGGCATGGGGGAAAGTGCAAGTGACAGGAGGCAGAGCAATCCGTTTTACGTTGGTCTAACCTGGTCTCATCAGTGGTTACAAGTTCTAGTTCCCTCCGCGGCATGATGTCGTTGGAGGGCTGTAAGGTCACACCGGGTTCCTCAGAGGAGAAGCGAGCCTGGCTGAGCAGCTCAAGCAGCGGGGCACACAGGGCCTTGGCGTCCCTGGGGGCATGAAAGGCTACCCCACATGGACAAGGAACCCGAGAGGGTAGCCCGGGCTGGGGTGCAGGGAGGCAGCGGCTGACACCCCTGCTTTTGCCAAGGAGCAGGGAAGGGCTAGCATGGCTGGAAACTAGACCAACCCTGGCCCTTCCCCAGAGAGAGTACTAGAAAACTAGGTGTCGAATTTGGGGGAGAAAAACAACACACTCGAAGACCTTTTGGGAAGTGTAAGCAACTTACAACCTATGCTCCTCTCACTACCCAATTCCGGAGCTGGGATTTCATCTGGGGAAATAAAATATTGCCTAAGCCTCTACACATTAGCCTGACCCCGACTAGACACTGAACCCAGGTATCTTCCTAGGCAGCAGGGATTCTTCCTCCAGACCCAAGCCCTCAGCTCTGGTTTTCTGACTCGAGATGTTTCTGAGGCTGTGGGACCAGTCCTGAGCCAGCCTCCTGGCTGTCGTGCTCCAGTGCTTTCGGGGGAAGAAGTACCGCCTCCTTCTGTCCCACATAAGAGGGACCTCCGAGGGCCTCTGAAGCGGTCAACACCCTGGGATTCCCGCCAAGCCCCCCACCCTGCCGGGACTGACCACAGCCCGAGCGCAGCCAGCCATGACCGCCTCGTCACCACCCCCCCGCCCCCGACAAGCATGTGATTGCAGGCTGGTCTTTGATGGAAAGTGGCGGACGGGGCTGCCAACAGGACAAATATAACTGTCTTTTTGCTGAGTTGTGGAAGCTCTGGATAATGCGGTTTGGGGCACAGGACTTGGAGGCCTTTGGGAGGAATAAAATCTATAGGAAAAAAATTCCCTCCATGTGGGTTGGGTTTTTTAGTTTTCAAAACACCTTCACTGTCGTTTTCCACCCTGTGTCCCCTTTCTAGGTATCGCAAAGCAGTTGGGTACTGGGCTCTGTGACAGGCCTCAGGGACAGTGTGGTGACAAAGCAGATAGGGGCTGCCTTTAATGGGACTCACTGTGCCCTGGAGAGAAGAAAGCCATCATTTCCTTGTCCTGTTCCCCAACCATGAGCGGTCTGAGAAGGAGGACGTGCTAAGGAAGCAGAGCCAGGAGCTGGAAGCCAGTTGCTGGCACCTCATGGAAGGTTCTGGAAGCAGGGAAAGGAGGTGACTCTGTGCCCAGGCCTAGCACTCCATGTGTTCATGTGGGTCAAATAAATACCAGTAGATATTTTCATCCTCAGTCTAAGTGAGAACAAGCCGATGGGAGAGCCAGCCTGAGGGCTAGAATTCCCAGCACCAGCACTCCCGTCCTGGGCCTGGGGTGCAGCCCCTCTGGGAGCCCTCCACATGCCTGTCCCTCCCTGCTGTCTTCTGAGGCCCACAGCGAGGGGGTAGTGATGATGAGCCCAGCCTACTCTGTCCTCTAGAGGCGGACTCGTTCCATACAGGAAGGTAACTCTTTAAATGTTATCGGCCCTGGTCATTTTCACACGAGGGCACTGAAGACCAGAGAGCTCAAATAGCTTCTCAAAGACACACAGCACTTAAAAGGCAGACTCAGAATGTGGACCAGAGCTTCTGACTAAATTCTGTGCTCATGCTACTGAGTGAGAAAAGCCAGGACCCCAGCAAACGAAAACGCCAGACACGGAGTTCCAGACACGGAACTCCACTATAGGCTCTCATCCGGGCTCTGGCGCCCGGGCCAGAGAGAATGGCTGCGTGCACCAGCTCCGGTCAGAGCCTGCTTACGGCACGTGACCAAATAACCGCTTTCCCTGCAAATGGAGTGAAGGCATGAGGAGAGCGGGAAGGGGAGCGGGAAGGGGAGCGGGGAAGGGGATGGGATTTGGTGAAGGTTGGAGTAGAAGAGCATGGGCAGAAGAGGGAAGAAGCTGCCTATGAGGACAGAAGAAGTCCCGGCTCTCCCCAGAAGGGAGGTGGGCAAGTTCTCAGTGGTGGCCACCAGGGGGCGCTGCCAACCCCCGAGCAGTGGGGCTGTGATCCAGACTTGGCCAAAGAGGGACAGAGGTGGGTGAAGCGCCTGGCTGGAAGAGCTGGGGGAGGGGCGAGGAAACAGCGTGTCCCCACCACGTCCCGGTCTGTTAACTCAGGAAGTCCCAAACCCGGGATGGATCCCTCATGATCCCCTTCCTACCACTCATGGTCACGCGGGCCATAAACAGAAGGAGCTTGTTAATTAGCAAAGGTCTCCTTTTTACTCACGTATCTGGAACAAGCATGTGGCCAATTATGGGCATAAATTCCAAATCTATCAAAATAAGAGAACACACTAAAACTAAAAGGAGCCAGGCCACCAAGTTCCCTTCATTGGGGATGGGGAGAATTCCAGGATTTTAGGGAAAGACCTTTCCTCTGCAGTGTCATCTTTTTGTTCTTTCTGCCATCTGTCAGGTGTACCAGATTATCTTTTTGCTGCAGCTTTTCTCCTAACCTGAATGTCCTCAGTTCCTTTCCTTTCCTTTCTTTCTTTTCCTTTCTTTCTCTTTCTTTTTCTTTCTTTCCTTCTTTCTTTTTTCTTTCTTTCTTTTCTTTCCTTCTTTCTTTCCTTCTCTCTTTCTTTCTTTCCTTTTCTTTCTTTTCTTTCAGATTTAATTTGACACAGAGACAGCGAGAGAGACGCAGAGAGAGACAGATTTAATTTGACACAGAGAGAGACACAGAGGGAACACAAACAGGGGAGTGGGAGAGGGAGAAACAGGCTTCCTGCTGAGCAGGGAGCCCGACGCGGGGCTCGATCCCAGGACCCTGAGATCAAGACCTGAGCCGAAGGCAGACGCCTAATGACTGAGCCACCCAGGCACCCCTGGCCTCAGTTTCTGCATGATGATAAGGTGATCGCCACTGCTGATTGTGAAGGGAAGCAGAGTGCCCAGCGTCCCTCCCAGCCCGTGCACTGCTTGCAATCCCATTTGAAAGGCCTGTGGCCCGTCTCCCTTCCCAGGCAGCCCTGGCTCCTGTGCACCGCTGTCCCCCAAGTGAGGCAGATAAGGAGCCCCACGCCCCCTGCTCTCCCGCCACGCACCTTCCCACCAGGAGCTCTGCGTGCAGCGGGATAGTCACAGCCCAGGGAGCCCCCTGCCCTCTGCCTCCGGGCAGACTCTCGCCCCTCCACGGAGCTCTGCTCAAGTGGACACATCTTCCAAAAAGCGTGTCCTGACCCTTTCCTCCTTCTGGTTGCCAGGGTACTTGAGGATTATTCCCTTTGTGTTTCTATGCCAGCTCACCGTAGAAAGAGCACAGGATTGACACTGAGCAACGGTGACTGTTAAACCAGCTCTGCAACGTACGGTGCAGCCTTGGGCAAGCCACGTAGGTGCTCCGAACCTCATTTCTCCCGGTCATAATACTGCGCCCAGAGCCGCTGGAAGGCGGGAGCCCTGTGGCCGGAGGGCAGGGACAGGTGCCGGCCACGTGAGGGGGGCCCACACGAGATAACATGACTCTGACTCTGCCCTCTTGAGCAAGCTATCTGAGCTCTCTGACCCTCAGCTTCTTCGTCTGCAGAGGCGGGCGGGACAGTCCTGGTGTAATGAGATGATACAGAAAATGTGCTCAGTAGGGTGCCCGGCCCCTGGTATTTGTCTCTAAAAGTCAGCAACAAGCCTGCGGCCGCTGCTCCTACCTTACATCTCCACTGACGATTTCCTGGTTTAGTTTCGTGACTTAGGAAATGAACGGTGGTGTTCCGAAGCAGCACGGCTAGCTGGGGAGGGGCCTGGGTGTTCATGATGTGGTCAGCTGTGGACACTGGCTTCTGAGAGATGCGGGTGGTGCTGGCGGGGGATGGGGGAAGGGCTAGTGGGTAGACTTGGAGCTCAGGAGAAGGGTCCAGGGACCCCAGGTCCAGCGCTCCAACTGGTAGGCTGCCTGACGCCAGAGCTTGGGGGTGGAGTTGGGGGGTTAGGGTGGGGATATTGAGGGGGGACGGTCACCAGGCTTGGTAACAAAAAAGCTTGGTTCCAACCGGGCTCTGCCGCCAACTAGCGGCTCCCTTCCCACTCCTTACCTTCTCCAGCTGTAAAGTGGCAGACTTCATCATGATGCCCCTAGGGGATCTTGCCATTAGGACCCTGGCAAAGAGTCTCTAAAGGTCTTACATGGAGCATGGGCTCCTTTAGAAAACTGAAGAGGGCATCAGATCAGGACCGCACACAAGCAACACAAACTTCTGCATAAAAATTCCTGGGTGTCCGTGGATTCTCTCAGATGCCCCCATAGACCCGGGAGTCTGGGGTCCTAATCATCCTCATACATAGAGAGCGAGCATCCCCACCTACCTGCTAGCGAGCTGTGATAAAGGAAAACGGAATGCTGGTTCCGCCAGCCGTGGCCACAGCCCCAACCCACATCAGCTACTAATGAGTTTTTCTCCTGTTTGCTGATGGAGGACACTTGTAATAAAGTTTAATGTGGACGAACAAGGTGCGTTTAAGCAAAGCTGTAAACATCTCTAATTCTACTTAAAACTATAGGCTCCAGTACATTAACGTTTAACAACCAGACACGAAACTGGCGTGAGGCTAATCGAGCTGTATTTATTAGAAAGTGGACGCCGAGTCATCTTTTATCAATGACAACAGAAGGAGCAGAAAACTGCAGTGCCCCCCCCCCATGCATTAATTAAGAGTCTTCCCCAAATCGCCACCCTATGGAAAGACACTGATTGCTTCGGGGAAAATCCGTTGAACAGAGCACACGGGGCTCCGTGCCAACTGTCAGCCCTGTGCACTTGGGGAATTGTTTTCCCCAGCAGAACAAATCATTTTTAAAAATGAAAAATGTACAATTAATTCAGAAAGAGCAAAGGCTCAGCCTCTATTCTATTTGACCTCTGCAGAGTGCACACTGCTGAGGGCTTCCTCCTTCCAGAAACTCCCAGCGTGGCTTTCTCCAGCCCTCTCCTGCCCTTCTGATTGTTTGCTCTCCCCTGGCCTCCTTCAGGCTCCTCACTGGCTCCTGGAGCCGCCAGAGGGAGCTCCCCGTCACCCAGGCCGAGGCACCTTCTCTCTGCACTGCGCTGCGTCTCCCTGGGGATTTTGCTCACTCTCAGGCTTTGGCTGTGACCTATACTCTGAGGACATCCCCCAAACCTCCAAGGGTTCCACCACATTTCCCAACAGTTTGCATCGATGCCACTCAAAGCATGGTCCGGATTCAGAAGCACGGGCATTCCTGGGGCTTGTCAGAAACACAGACTCTTGGGCCCCACAGAGATTTCCTGAACCACGATCCACAGCTTAACAGGATCCGGTGACGTGCTCAAGTTTAGGGAGTCCGTCCTAACCAACCGGACACTTCACCGTAGCTCACATTCAACCTGTCCAGGCAGGATGCAGGCCCTTCCTCCAAACCATGAATGTCTTCTTTGTTTTCCATCCCAGTGATTAGCTTCTGTCCAGAGTATGGGGCGGGGGTGGGGGGTGGGACGTGATGGAGACTCAACATCTCCACCATCCCCCAACAGTCTCACCTCGAAATGGGCTAAGAATGACACAGACCTGGGTCCCACCTTCTCCCCCAGGAAATACAGGGATACTGAAAGCCGTCATGTTCTATACGGAAGCCCCCCTAAACCTCACAGCCGCACAAAAAGACTCCCTCCAGTATCCCTGTGACGTGGTTCATTGAATCTCCCCCCTTGCCCTTCCCCTACTGTCCCCAGTGCTGCTTAGTACTACTCCAGGCCTGCTGGTGTCCATACTCGAAGCCAGAGGGCCCCTCCATCCGGAGTATATCAGTCCTGAAGCCTGACAGTGTCTCTCCATCGAGAAGAGTGTCTTCAGGGCCCGGAGAAGGCCCACTCGGTGGGAAGGTACAGAGCACAGCAGGGACTTGTGGCTGCAAGTCCCTCATGGGACATACTGTAAGCGGACCCCTTGGCTAGTGAATCTCAGGGCAACTCTTTTGCTTCCTGAGCTGGAAAGCAACTCTGATGAATACTATAGTAGTCAGAATTCTGGCCATTGCAACTAGATGAGCTTGAAGAAAACTAGGACCAAGAAGGTAGGAAAATGGGATACTTAATTGAATCAAAAGAAGATCTAAAGGAAAGAGGGAAGTCTGGGGGATTCTAGGGTCTGGGGGTAGGATTCTGTGCTTTCCTCCCTGCTTCTCTCTCAAAGTCTCCTTCATTCTCGAAGGCTTCTCTACTCACCAGAGACATGGCTGGAGGCAGATCTGATATGTGGCACCCTAGTTTTGCTGCCCAAGGAAAGATGGTTTGTTTCTCCCAAGGATTCTGGTTAGCCCAGGCCACCAGACTTCTTGCAAGCTTTGGACCCTTTTTTTTTTTTTTTTTTTTTGTGGCCTGGAGCATGAGCCCCATTCTTGGCCCAGCCTAGGTTGTAGTCATGCATATCAGAGGCTGAGTGATGAACAAAGGCGTGAATAGTCCCTAAAAGCATCAACTGGTTTAGTGTTCTTATCCCAAGTGAGTGTTTGGGCTTATGGATGTGTGGGATGACCCAGATGACTATACACTAAAAAAAATACAAAGTGCCCCATGTCATTTTCACTCCAGCAAGTACTAGGAAGGGTGGGGGCGGGGGGTGCTGGCTTTTTCTGACTCACCCTGTGAGTTAACAAAATCATGATGCTTTAGTGAAGACATGATCCCAAAGAAATCCCAACCCTTTCTCCCCACCACACCCGCTTTAATTCAGAGCGTGGGGATGCTATTTTTCCATTGGAGAGGCCTTGCCTCCCGCCATGTTTCCATGTTTCCATGCTGTGCCTGGCCTAGGTCAAAGGTCACCACCAAATCTTTAAGTACTTCTGAGTGATGGGCTCATACTTGTTTTGACTTCATTTACATGTACAAGCAATTGTCCCTTCTGTAAAAACTGCTTTAATATAGTTGTTTCAATAGATGCCTGAGAGTAAAAGCAAGTTGAAGGGCTTGTCGAAATTTCTATTTGATATGTTTCCCCTTTCTTATCTTTAGAAATGTTGAGGCATGGTTAGTGATTTATTTGACAGATAATAAATGAGTAGACCTATTTTCTAAGTTTACTCTGATAATAACGTCGAGATTTATCTCCCCAAAGAAGCCCCAGGGACAGATCATCCATTGCTTCTAGTTGTGAGCTGAACTGGGATGGTTCGCTTCTAGAGATCGTGGTGGGATGACCTCTGCTTGGATGTGGACGGTAGCTTCCAAGATTGCCTCGGGAAGCATTTCCAAGAGGGGTGAGGGTCTGGCAGGCTCCTTTGATCCCCTCCGTGCAGCTGGCCCCCCAGTCCCACAGTACAGTGTGGATTCGTGCCGCTGTTCCCAGGATGTTGGAGGAAACTTCATCTGAGTTGACTCTATAACGACGACCTGTCTGACTACGTGTTGCTACCAGCTCTGGCTCGTGCCCTTCTTCGTGGCACGTGTTTATTTCCATCTATGATGGCCCTAAGCTCCCTCTGAATGTAAGGAGAAGGGTTGAGGGTGATCGAAGTTTAATTCGGTTCTGCGGAAGCCTGGGGGCTCCCTACCCTCTTGCCTATCCCCACAATCTTCTCTTCATGTGCCCCACTCTCCACCCCCACCTGGCACCCAGGGGTCCCACTAGCCCATATGGCTCCTCGCGCAAATGAAGAAGTCACCCTCCTTTCTCAAAACGCCACAGAACCACATTCCGTGGGAACGCCGCCATGATAAAATAGGATGTGCTGCCCATGATAATTATGATAGGAATTGCGTGCCAACCGTATATTCTGCTCCCCTAAAGGATGCTCTGGGAAGTTCCAGTGAATTCTTCCAAGTGGTGCTTCTTCTTCAAAAGCTGTGGGGTTTATTCACTCTCTTTGGAATTAGGCAGAGGGGAAGGGAATGAGATGCAGGGAGAGGCCGGAGAGAATGACTTCCTCTTTGTAAAGTCAGGTTCTCTCTGCTTCTAGAAAATCTACCTGCTCCCAATCTGGATCCTTTCCAATAAACCACAAGAGGTAGTCATAAGCTATCATGGGTCTTCGGGAGAATCACTGCAGAGCTAAGTTCACGGACAACATTTATTTTTTGAAGCTATGGTAATGAGAGCCTTACACTGTAAAGAAATTTTCATTCTGAACACGTACTGGGTTTCGCGTTAACCCAGTGTAGTGGGAAGCAGTGTATGCTCTCCAGAATCCCGCAGAATTCGTTATCCCATTACAAGAACTCCATGGCAGGTTAGGTCGCCTTACTATAAACATGAGTCTGAGATAATTAGGGAATAAGAAACTTGACCGAGTTCACCTGGCTGTACAGAGGGGCACAACTCACACTCAAGGCTCTGTTTGAAATATATAATTTACCATATATACATGGTCCATTACAAAGCCGAACAGTTTCTGCAGAGTGCGGTAAGTGACCGCCCAGAGCACACCCCCACAAAAAGTGTCTTTAACAACACAGTCGACAGGATGTCTCTCTTCTAGAAGGTCTCGTCTTCAGGGAGATCCTGGGTGTTGTACCAGTCCACACAGGGCAACTCCCGCACAGATCTCTGCCCCGATCCCTGCCCGAGCCCACCGCAGACACGTGAGAAAGCCCACGTGAAGTCGGCTTGGGAGAGGCGCTTTACAACAGTAGGGTCTTGAAAACACATTTTTCCAGCTCGGCTTGCACCTCCTACTCTCCTGCCCCCGGGGGACCAGGCCCATAACTCTGCTCCCACAGGAGAGGACATTCAGTCAGAGCAGTAACCCCGGCCCATTTCCAAGAGGCCCCCTTCCGCCAGTGTGTCCATGGATGGCTGGCTCCCTCCCTCACTCCTTTGGAAAACAGTGGGTAAGAACTTTCTGGAGAGTAGGAGTTTCTATAGCAATGCGGGTCCACCGTGCTGACGTCCCTTGGAATGGTGTGCTACTCGCCCTGTAACCGTGGGGGATCCCGGGCAGGGAAGTGGGCCCTGGCGTATTTAGAGACAGTGGGCGGTTAGCTTAGACAGCAAGGTTCCCCCACAGTCTGCCGCTGCCCTTAAATCACCGGGGTCAGTGCATCTATTTAGAACAAGAGATGCTATCTTGAGTGACCGTTTGCAATAAGCAGTTCGCTCTGCTCGAGGTGCCCTAGAAATGTTCTCTGACCTTCTGAAAAACCAATTAGTACATATCTACCATCTCACACTTCGGCCTATAATGGCATTTCCTCTAGCTATATACTATGAGTTTGATATCACAAATACAGGAAGAGTAGAAGGTTAAGATAAAATTTTAAAAAGGTTAAAACCCAAAGAAAGGAGAAGAAAACACGAAGGGATTTGGCTCAGCAGAAAATCTCCTTGGGTGCTCTCCGAATCAGAGTCCATACTGCTCAGGGCTCGGACCCAGACACATCCCGTCCTGGGAGATTCGTCCAAGGGCTGCGGCCCCTACTCCTTTACAGAGAGGAGCCTCGTACCTGGTGCATCATACCTCTCCTTGAGGGCACGTGGGATGCCATTGGAAAGGGGCTCCCCAGCACATAGGAGGCACAGGGGAAAATACAAAAATAAGGGTTTTGTTTCCAAGGTATCATAAATAACTGGGGTGGTAGGTATTAAATAGGACCACGGAAGAGGACCACAGAGGAGGACTGCAGAGGAGGACCACAGAGGAGGACCACAGAAGAGGACCACACAGGAGGACCACGGAAGAGGACCACGGAAGAGGACCACGGAGGAGGACCACGGAAGAGGACCACGGAGGAGGACCGTGGAGGAGGACCACAGAAGAGGACCACAGAGGAGGACCATGGAAGAGGACACCACGTTACAGCTTGTTCTCCTCAAAGAGGATCTGGGCGTAGACGGTGCTGGTGGGGAGGCCTTTGGCAGCCCGGTGGGGTTTGACCAGCTCCAGCTCAGCGTAGGTCAGGTTCTCCTCAGCAATCTTCGGCTAGAAGAAAGAATACAACACAACTCTAGCTGACCACAGCGAGTTCCACATCATACCTTCCTTCATTGGGTGTGCGTTTTCAGTGCATTTTGGGGATCCAAGGGGGAACAGATGTACATAAATCTTCCAAGGATAGATAAAACCTAAATAACGTTGTAACACAGATCTCATCGTCTTCTAAAGAACATCATGCCCCGCAAAGACACAGCATGATTTATTCTTAACTCGATATAGAACACTAACAAAAAATGATGAAACATTAGGCCACAAAGTAAACTTTAATTCTGAAAGTGTTAATATTTTCCCTTTTTTTAAAAAAATATTTTATTTATTCATTTATTTATTTGAGAGAGAGAGAGGGAGAGAGAGCACGAGAAGGAGGAGGGGCAGAGGGAGAGAATCAAGCAGACTCCCCCATTAAGTGCAGAGCCCAGCTTGGGGCTCGATCCCACAACCCTAAGACCATGATCTAATGGAAATCAAGAGTCAGATGCTTAACCAACTGGGCCACACAGGTGTCCCACTAACAGTGTCTAATCAAAAGGAAAAAAAAAAAGATAGAAACAGAAACAAAAAATTCTAGAAATTAATAACAAAATTAGAATGGTGCCATCTACACATTTTTTTGAATGACTTAACCTGTACAAAACTAAAGTTCTGGAATATCTTGATAATAATGAAAAAGAAAGTATTACTTGCTAGAACCCAAATAATGCAGTACTCACAGAAAAATCATAGTCTTAAATATTGATATTAATAATAGGAATTAAATGGATCAAGCACCCAATTAAAGAAGTTAAGAAAGAACAAAATAAATGAAAAAAAAATGTAGAAAGACCAATAAAATTAAAACCAGACTGTATGAATCAGAAAGCAGAACAACAATAGAATTATAAAAATATCCAAAAGTCTGTGCTTGGAAAACACTAATAAAATAAACTGAAAAATAAATTAATCAAGATAAAAAGGGGAAAAAGCCCAAATGAATAAAATAGGAAATGAAGAAGGGGATATAATGTAAGTAAATTTTTTTAATTAAAAAAAAAAAACTACTTTGCTCAACTCATTGCCCCACATTTCGAAATACAGGATAAAATGGGTAATGTTCCAAAAAAAATAAACTATAAACATTAACTCCAGAAAATATGAATGTACTAATTACCATCAAAAAAAAAAAAAAAAGGAAAGAAAAAGAAAAAAAAGAAGGGAAGGAGGTAAGGTGGGAGGGAGGAAGGGAGGAAATATTGTCAAAGAGCTCCTTCTTAAAAACACCAGGCCCAGGCAGCTTTACAGGAAAATTTCTCCAAGAAATTCCTTTAAGGAAAAGATAATTCCAGTGTAATTAAACTGGTCCAGAACATTAAAAAAATAAAAACTTCATGTATTTTAAAACAATCTCACTTATTGATGTATAATTTAAATCAGATTTACTCAGAATGAGGAAGCACATTAAAAGGCAGATGACTGTGTTCTAGGAATGCAAAGACGGTTCAATATTAGAAAAAAAATCTACCAATACAATCCACAATAGCCATAGAGGCAAACAATAATATGGTTATCTCTATAGATGCTGGAAAGGCATTTAGTAAAATTAAAAAGAAACTTTTTTGTTAAAAACAACTTCTGAATGACGGAGGCAGAGGTGTATATTTCCCTGTCATGATTAAGGAACATAATTAAAATAAAGAATAATTGGTGGATGACTATGGAGTGACATCAGCATCACAGCAGCTGGAGTCATTCCTTCTTTCTCTCTCCTTCCATGTACAACTAACTGGCCATCCATAACGCAGCATACCAGGACAGTCGAGAGATCCGCCCATCTGTGCACCTGAAGGGGGGTGGACCCGACGACAGAGGGAGGGGTGGGGGCGGAGTCAGCAGTGGCATGCGCTGTGGCGGCAGAGAAGGCGTGGGCCGCCCCGCCCCAGCAACCAGTCAGCACCACCTTTCTGGCAGAGGGGGTTGGAGGGTGAAGGCAGTGAGTGGTGGTCGTCCTGGCTATGTGCCTCCCAGCTAGAGGGACCAGTTGCTCTCTCTGAGGAGACCACAGGGATGGGGGAGGAAGAGAGACTGAAAGAAGACCATCCTCACTTCAGGATCCCCTTAGGGAGTGGTGGGCACACCCAAAGCCCCAAGCACTGAGTACACACCTTCCCTACTCACCCCGGCTCTGCCCTCACCTTTTGCTTTTTTTTTTAAATGCACGGTGCTCCCAACCTGAGCAGCCCGCAGGTCCCTTACCAGAAGCCAAAAACTTGTGCTATAGCGCCACCTTCTGGAAAACAAAATGAAGGCTCCTAACTACCGACCTGTTGGAACTGTTAAGAATCCAAGTAAACAAAACCTTGCCTACATGAAAATAGCGTGGCAGAATCACTTCTCTTCAAACACCGTGAAAAATCACAATAACATGAAAACAATCACAGTAACATGGTATCACAAAAATAAAATGACGATTTTTCCAACAACCAAACCCAAAGACATGGGGTATTGTAACCTAACTGATAATTTAAAACACTTGTAAAGAAGTTCAACAAGCCACAAGAAAACTCAGAAAGATGATACAGTGATCTCAGCAATAAAACTAATAAACAGAAGCAATGCTTTGCCCAAGAGACTGAAATTCCAGAAGAGGACCGAACAGAAATTCCAGAGCTGAAGAACTCAATAAATGAGATGAAGAATGCATTAGAATGTACTGGAAATACAGCAGATCATATGGAAGAGAGCTCAAGGACAGAAATATAGAAAATATTCCGGTAGAAGAGAAGAGAGAACTGAAATGTTTAAATAGTAAAGAAACCATGTGATTATCTGACTCTATTAGAAAAGCCAATATAATCCCCCTCTCTCTCTGCCTGCCTCTCTGCCTACTTGTGATCTCTCTCTCTCATCAAATAAATAAATAAAATCTTTAAAAAAAAAAAAAAGAAAAGCCAACATAAGAATAATGGGTATCCCAGAAGGAGGAGGGAGGGGAAGGGAAGAGAGCCTATTTAGAGAAATGAGCTGAGAACTTTCCACTCCTGGGGAAGGAACTGGATATACAAGTCCATGAAGCTAGCAGAACACCTTATTATTTCAATGCAAAAAGACCCTCTCCAAGACACATTATATTAAAACTCTCAAAAATCAACAATAAAGAAAGAATTGTAAAGACAATGAAGAGGGGAAAAGACAGTAACCTACAAAAGTACCCCTGTGAGGCTCTCCGCAGATTTCTCAGCAGAAACTCCACAGGCCAAGAGAGAGAGGAATGACACATTCAAAGTACTGAAAGATAAAAACCATCAGCCAAGAATATTTGGCAAAGTTATCCTTCAGAAATGAAGGAGAAATAAAGGTTTTCCCAGGCAAACAAAAGCTGAGAGAGTTCACCACCATTAGAGCTGCCCTGCGAGAAATGTTGAAAGGAGCTCCCCAGGCTGAAATGAAAAGGGGAAAGTACACAAAACTCTGATTAAGGCGGTACATAGAATTAGAATACAATAGCTCTTCTTTAGAATAGTATATTAACCTCTTAACTACAGCATAAAGGTTAGAGGAGAAGAGGATTAAAGACAACTACAGTTACTACAACTTGGTAACAAAATCACAGTATAAAAAGAGATTATTTGTGACGTCAAAAATATAAAAGGGAAAGAGTGAAAGAATGGCGCCTTTATAGGCAAATGAAGATAAATCGCTGTCAGCAGAAAAAGGACTATGTTATCTACGAAATGTTTTGTGTAAACCTCATGGCAACCACAAAGCAAATATCTAAATCATAGACATAAAACATTTAAAAAAGGAGGAAGGGAGGAGGCTGTGCCAACAACATGAAAAACCATCAACTTACGAAAGCAGACAGAAACGGAAGGAAAAAGAAAAAATGGAGAGACAAAATAACCAGAAGGCAAAAGATAAAATGGCAGAAGTAAATACTTACATATCAGTAATCACACTAAATGTAAATGGATTGAACTCGCCAATCAAAAGGCACAAGTGGCTGGATGGATAAAAACTAAGACCCAACTAAATGCTGCCTAGAGGAGACTCATTTCAGCTCTGAAGACACACAAAGGCTTAAAGTGAAAAAGTGGAAGATGATATTCCAAGCAAGAGAAATGAAAAATTAGGTATAACCATACTTATATCAGACAAAATAGACTTCAAGCCAAAAAGAGTAATCAGAGACAAAGGTCATTATATAATAATAAAGGAGTCAATACATCAAGCAGATATAACAATTGTAAATATATGCGCTTCTAACAACTAAGCAATGAAATTAAGTATATATTAATTATATTAAGTAATTAATATTATTTAAGCTTATATGTATGTTATATATTAAGACATTAATAAAAGTAAGTGATTAATAAAAGATTGTAAGGGAGAAATAGACAACATTATATTAATTGTAGGGGACTTCAATACCCCACTATCAGCAATGGATAGATCATTCAGACAGAAAATCAACAAGGAAATGTTGAAATTGAAACACACTTTAGAACAAATGGACTTAGCAGACATATACAGAACATTCCACTCAATAGCAGCAGAATACACACTTTCTCAAGTGCACCTGGAACATTCTCCAGGACAGATCATGTTAGTCCACAAAACTAATCTTAGGAAATTTAAGAAGACTGAAATCATAACAACTATCTTCTCTGACCACATGGTATAAAACCAGGAATCCACAAGTGAGAAGTGAGAAGATCTAAAAATATGTGGAAACTAAACAACACATTTCTAAACAACCACTGGATCAAAGAAGAAATCAAAAGGGAAATAAAAAATTATCTCAAAACAAATGAAGATGAAAACATAACATCAAATACTACGGGATATATCAAAAGCAATTCTGGGAGGAATGTTTATACCAATTATTGCAGCATGATTAACAAAGCCAAGATACGGAAACAACCCAAATGCCCATCAATGGATGAATGGATAAAAAAGATACGCTACATATATATAATGGAATATTATTCAGCCATGAGAAAGGAAGACATTCTCCCCTTTGTGACAACATGGATGGACCTTGAGCACGTTGAGCTCAAGTAAGATAAGTGAGACAGAGAAAGACAAGTACTGTATGATATTACTTATATGTGGAATCTCCAAAAGTTAAACCTATAAAAAGCAGAGAGTAAAATGGTGGTTATATGGGGACTGAGAGGAGTCAAATCAGAGTGATGGTGCATAAGGGTACAAACTTGTAATGAGCAGTAATAAGGCACTGAGATGTAATGCACAGGACAATGCATGTAGACAATAATATTGTACTATAATTATGTACATGTATATGTATATGTATAATTATGTAATGTGATAAACATCGCTACACTGGTAATCATATTACAATATACAAATGTATCAAAATAGCACATGTATACCTTAAACTTATACGATGTTACACATCAAACTTAATAATAAGCATTTATTTATTAAATAAATATAAATATATTTACATAAACATATAAATATATTTATTAAATTATTATAAATTATAAATATATTTCTTAAATAAATACATAAAAAAATAACTGGTAATCCAATTCTAGTGATATCAAAATCTAAGGCTGTAATAATTAAAATACTGTGGTACTGACAAAGGAATATACCTATATGTCAATGAAACTGGTGAGAAAGTCTAGAAATGAACCCAAATAATAAAATAAATTATTATTTTTCAATAAATACTGTTAAGACAGTTGGGTAGCCGTTTGAAAAAAAAAATCCCTACATCGTTCTTTACACAAGACAAATTCCAGATGAATTTAAAATTTTAATGTAGAAAATAAATTCATAAGAAGTGCTGGAAGAATGTGTGGGGACATTTTTTAAAATAACTTCAGTGTATAGAAGGTATTTTACAGAATAATCCAGGACCAGTACAAAAAAATACGTACATCTTCATGCCGCAGACGGCAAAATATTTCCTAAATAAAGTCAAAGGACAATTAAAAAATGAAGAAGAAAATATTTGCAACTCATATCAAAAGGCCTTATAATTCAACAAAGATTAGGGCACGTATTGCATGGAGCACTGGGTGTGGTACATAAACAATGAATCTTGTAACACTGAAAAAATAAAATAAAAGTATTTGGGAAAAAAAAAGATTATGGCCCATAATCCATCAGAAAATTAAACAAAGTACAGCAGACAGGACCAGAGAGCTCACGGGAAAGGAAATTACAAAGGCTCTTACCATACAAACGAGACTCAACCTCTCATCATAAGAGAATCACGATTTAAAATCAGACATCACTTTTTGTCTTGCACGTGAACAAACATTAAAGAACTAAGATTGCCAAAAGAAACAGAAGAAATGGGTCCTCTTGTATATTGTTAGTGGAGGTGTTTGTTGGTACAAGCAAAAATCTGGAAACACTTCCGTGGACATCAGTGGGAGACTGTTGTATTCATACAATGGGTATATAATGCAGTCTTTAAAAAGAATGATGGAACCATACATGTACTATGTTTTACTATCATTTGGGTAAATATGTGTACATGTATTTTACAGGCTTAGAAAGCCCTTGGAACCTGCTTGGGAAATGAAGCACCTGGTACGAATCTAAGGTGCCTTCCGGTGACATAACCTAGATGGCCGAAAGGAGATCCACAATTTAGTGTGTACATTTGTTGATACCTTTTACATTTTCTGGTAGGCACACGTATTTAAACAACACACTAATTAATTTTAAGTCATAATCAGAAAAATAAAAGTCACTCATTAATTTACAGTCACAAAAGACACATGACTTGCTTTTAAGCAACCTGTTTTTTATTTTGGTTTCTTGGCTTTGGTTGTGTTGTTTTGTTTCGATTTTTTATTTTTCGTGCTTCCACCTTGGTTATCTTGCCAAGATTCAGGACAAAGAAATCATCCGCATTCAATTTAAGTTTCTTAAAAAGAACGCCTAAAGCAAAAAGCTGTTTTCTTTTGAAATGGAACGTTGTAACAGAGACAGGAAGCAAGAGACAAGGGGAGTTCCTAAACTCCTACAGCCATACAATTGCCAAGCGACCTTCACAGATTGGCCATTTTTAAATTTCCAAGGACATTTACAGGGATGAGAGCCTCCTGCTTGTCTTTTGACATCAAAAGTCTTTACATGGCTTCCTAGTTGCCCATATATTCCAAGCCAACAAAAATCCCGTTTACATCTTGCTTTTCCATTTAATTACATTTCACATTATAATGATTCCATTTAGAAATGCCATGTGTCCTCAAAGAAGCACGCAAAACCCAACTCATGTAAATTTTAGAACCCGGATTTAGGAAATCATATTGTCCAGGTGTTTTATCACATTACCTTGAAATTGCATTGTTTTCTAGTGTAGATTATCTGTTTATTCTTAAGTTATTCCATTACGTTTGGATATGAAAAATAACACTAGCTTTCTCAATACAGGTCACCAGGCTGGCTGGGCTGATGTGTTGTTTTCATACATTTTTATGATGTTCCTATAGTAAACATAATTCAATAAAGCCAAAGCACACTAAATAAATAATTGCATCTAGAAAAGCAATAAAAACAAATAAAATTAGTACTTTCATAAGTGGAAAGGTACTTCAATTACTGCTACAAGCAACAACCCACCATAAAATGTGTAGAATCATTTCCCTTATGCATATTTCTGGGACATAATAATTTGATTGAAGCTATGAGGCAGCACACAGGAGGCCCCGCATTGTGGAGTGTATACAGTTTCCAACAGAAGATGCATAATATCGGTCCTTGGCACCTTTAAAGAACCTATTGTTTTTCTGGCATGCACACTTGGCTGTCACCATCAACCATGAGCTTAATTACATTTCCCGCCTTGTTTAACTGGAAATAAATTCCTGATGGCCAACGGAAGGCGGTAAATGCAGACTCCTCCCGGTTCTCACCAAGCCACCTTGTTTTGGCCCGGATGCTTCAGCAGAAGGTTCAGGGGAGAAGCAGCTTAGAGCAAATGATGGGAGTCATTAATTACTGGTCAAACTGTAGAACTGGTAGTTAAGCCAGGAGCCAGGAGCAGCCTGTCAAGGTTAAGGTGGGTGATGCGATAGGGCCCAGCTGGGGTGAGGACCCTGCAGCCGGTTTCCAAGACCCCATTCCTACTCACACAGAAATGTACGCGCACTCCAGGGTACAACCTTCAGGGATCTCGAATGGGCTGTCCACACCCTCCCAGGGGCTTCAGACTGCTCTCAGACACAAAAGAAACTCCTAGAAGCAGGATTTCCAGGCCTTGGACACTTAGGTCTGATGTTGCCGTATTCACTGGAGAGCAGGAGCAGGAAGAAATGGGAAGGAGGGGACGTGGACCAACTGCTGAGAAGGCCTGACAAGATCCTTTAGAAAAGGCCCTAGAACTTTCCAAATATGCGAGAAGCATCTGCTCCATTTCCTCTTTGCCAGGACTGTTTGGTTTTATTTTCTTTTCCCTCTCAGCCTGCAGAGACCGGCGGTCAGTTTCTCTATTCCTCCGATAAGAAGGGCCTGAGATTTGCTCCACTGCTTGGAATCTTGTTTGTTCTAAATCTCTTGGCTTTATGTACCTCACTAATCTCACTTTGGATACATTTGGATACATTTCCTCCCAGCCAAGGGAGAATCCATTCCTTTGTCTGAAAGGCGATTGGATAAGCAAGAGGGGATGGAGGTTCACATATAGACATGTGTTGATGCATCAAAGAAAGGCCAGAATGGAATTCTGAAAAATTCTTCTCTCGGTTGGTGGAAATGTTCATGGAGAGGAGGCAAGGAGACCAGCCCTGAGGCCATCATCCTGGGGCTGCCCGCGGAGAATGGCTACAGGAGCACTGTGAACCTGGGTTCAGCTATTGGCTGTGTGACCTTTCCGCTGTCCTTAAGGACTCACAGACCCTAGACTTGAACTCAAAGGCTCACTGACCACCACTGAGCCAGATTAAATTCCCACACAGCAAACTTTCCCTCGGAAGGGTTCAGAAAGCATTATCACACAGACCAGTTTTCTCATGTAGTGATGGAACCTTCTGGACTCTAGGTGTAACAAGGTCAGCGTGCAGTGAAATGCCAAGTCTTCCATGGCCCATCCTTCTATTCTGCCAGTGGTGAGACGGTCAAGAGCAGATGATAGCCCCCAGGCTGGACCTCCCACTTCTCATGTAAGCTCTTCTTTCCCCCCGTTTTAGAGTATTGATTATGGAAAGTGGGTCTATGGGGAAGGATTTACTGGACACGGCTCACACTAGAGAAGCTGCCCCCCAAGAATTCAGAAGTCGTGCAGGTCTTGGGGACAGAGCATGGTTCAAGCTCCTAATTGGTAGTTTCTGAGTATTTCCGTCCAGGATTCAAGCCAAAACTTAACATTCCTACCAGGAGAGAGAGAGAGAGAGCAAAAGAGAGAGGGAGAGAGAGGCTGATTGAACATTCTATGCAGACTCCTGCAAAACAACATTTTTTTCATAGAGATCACAGCTGGATGTGCACATTGAATTAAGTTGCAGGAATAAAAGAAAAATGGAATTGCAGCCACTGCAAGTTCTCCGATGTCAGAGGTTCAATTGGGTAATAGCATTATCCGAGCAAAAGATCAATAACTAGGACATGGGGATGTTTATGCTAACGTCACTTTAGAGTTAAAAAATGTGATTGCAGTTCTACCGACTTGCACTATCAGGAATCTATTTGCCCAAGAGAGAATTACATATTATCGAGGGCAGACTTCCTCTTCCCCCTTCGAGATAAGTGCTCATTTTTTATTCAACAGAGGAGTACCTAGTAAAACGAATTCTCCCCTGACGACGCCCACACACACAACTACGGCCACCCAGGACATGGAGGCTGTGCCGTCGGCGAGGCTCTATTTGATGGAGGGCCTTTGACAGGTAGCCGTAGGTTCAACCTCAGGAAAGAAAACTATGTCATGGTTCTTACTGGTCTGGTTAGAACTGACATGCCTTGGATATGAACTTGACTTAATTTTGAGTTCCACAGGTCAGCCGACTGGTGTATTCTGCTTTGGCCATGCTCTGTGTCAGGTGGCAACGGACTTTTCTTTTTTTTTTTTAAGATTTTATGTATCTATTTATTTTAGGGATAGAGAGAGAGGAGGGGGAGGGGCCGAGGGAGAGAGAGAAGCAAATTCTGCACTGAGGGCAGAGCCCGATGCAGGGCTCGATCTCAAGACCCTGAGATGATGACCTGAGCTGAAATCAAGAGTCAGAGGTTTAACCGACTGAGCCACCCAGGGGCCCCTGGCAACAGAGTCCTGATTAGAGATGTCCACTGGACAGGTGGGACTAGGAAGCTAAGCGGTGAAAGGGTAGCACTGGAGAAGGCCACGGGAATTTTCTGAGGAAACTGCTGGAGCCACATGCCAGGTCTACTCACCATCTCTTTGGAGGTGAGATCACTGGTCCACTAGGACCTCTGGCTTCAGCAGCATAACCGATACCAGAAACCTCACTCCGAGAGGAGGGCTGGAACTCAGCCACACTCCCCAAATCCAGCTTGCAGCTGACCGCTGACATGGATGGGTGCCTCTTGACACTCTGAGCCCGGTCTAGACACCAGGACCCTTGGTCAACCTCGGCATTATATAGGCCCAAATTCCTACCCCATGCCTGGCTTTCACATGATTATTCAGTAACTGATGGCCAATGAACCAGCGTTCTCTATGACTTTGGAAGGATTAGAAAGGATCTGGAACTCAGGAAAGAAGTTTTGGAAGGAGATTAAGATTTCAAAGTTGTATCCAGGTTTTTGGCACCGAGGGTTGGATGAAGTCACTTGGAACTCTTGAGCAGAGCAAATTTGCATCATGCTCTTGACTCTGGAGAATTCAAAGGATGTTTAGCAAAGCGCATTCCCAGAATGACTAGGACATGATGGAAAGTCACATGCCCCTGGCTAATTGCTCTGAGGACGCACAGAGGTGACCAGCTATAGAATGCTAAAGCCACGCACAGAAAAGGCCCAAGGCTTTACAAGTCATCAGACAGATGGAGGTCTCTAGATTTCACCAATGTATGTTTGGAAGCTAAAATGTGATTATAGATAAAGCTCTTGGGGAGGGTCCTGACACATGAAACTTTTCATAGTGGCACAGTGATAGCAGTGATTAGTTCCATGATCTAATAGAGACACTCATTTTCTCTTCCCCATGGACCATAGATTTATGTTTTCCCAGCTTCCTTCCAAAAGTACTTTTACTGGCAATATTGTTCAAAAGAATATTTATGTTTAGAAAAAGAGAGTGTTTGGTTATCTCCTATGTAGGAGCCCACTCTGAGAATCGTCAATTTTGAACCTCCGTCTTCCAATCAACTGCAATGCTTAACACTCTGACTCATCGAGTGTCTGGGGTTCAAGAGTCTATCTAGTGGTACTTAAGAGCATAGATTCTCAGAGACAGAAAGGCTGCTGTTTTCCAGCTCTGTGACCTTGGGTACGTTTCTTGGCTTCTCTGTGCCTCCATTTCCTCATCTATAAAGTGAGACTCATAATAGTACTTATCCCACAGGGTTATTTTGAAGATTAAATGCATTAATACGTGTAATGTATTTAGAAAATGGCCTTGTGGGTAAATAGTAAATACTACACAAGGGCTCAGTTATTATTATTACTATCATTTTTATTATAGAGTACAGACAAGTGTTGTTTTGACAACTGGTCCCTTTGAAATACTTAGAGGCAGAGAGAAGACACTCAGAGATCATTGGGAAAACACCACCTGCCCGATTCTGATGGATGCCATTGGACCTCAGGCCAGTGCCAAACAATATATATATATATATATATATATATATATATATATATATATATATATATATTTTATGCATACTTCTAAAATTAATCCTTCTAAAAAGATAAGTCAAACCACGTACTTCTCTGCACAAAATTCTCCAGTGGTTTCTTATTACACATGGAATAAACTCTAGAGTCCCTATCAGGATACTGATCCGTCATGATTTTGTCCCAGGAATCCTCTGACCTCCGTTCACACCACACACCCCCCTTGCTGACCAGTGCTCCAGCCAGACCAGCCTCCTCGTGTGTCAGACACACCTGCACAGCACTCCTTGTCCAGAGCTCACCTCAGGGCTTTTGCCGCGGGCTGTGCTCTCTGCCTGGAATGTTCTTCCCCCAAATAGCAGTGTGGCTTGCTCCCTTACTTTACTGGGCCTTTGCTCCAAGGAGGCGCTTTCCCCATCAAATGCCGTCCCTCCCTGGCTCATTTGCTCTGCCATACGGCTCTGCAGACCACACATCACTCCTTGGAATTATCAAGTCCTGTTCATCTGCCTTCCCCCACCAGAATGTAATCACAGCACCTAACACTCGATCTATTAGCGTACCGACAACTCTATGCAGGAAGCACTCTTATCATCATCCTCATTTTAAACAGGTAGAAACTGAGGCACAGAAATGGCAGGCTTGAGGTCAACAGCCAGGAAGTGGGGGCGCTGGTGCTAAGAGCAGGCCTCCAGTCACACCACTCAGCTCTGCAAAAGCACGGACTTTGTCCAGCCTTCACTGCTGCAGCCGAGAGTGTGCTGGGAAACTGTGAGCAACCAGTTCTCCAAGAAAAACCTTCTGCTTTATGGCATTGGCTGACTTACATGTGTAAATTTCATGATGCCAAAGAGATTTGTTCTCTCTTGTGGGCAGAAGTGGGCTGGAGCACGCCACTGGCTGAAACTTAGCTTCCCGGAAGGTGACTGATTCAGGTGCTCCCTTGGTATATAGGGGATAGTCAGCGCACATTTTTACAGGATTGACTGAATGAGTTTAAGACAAAATGAAAGAAAACCAGTCTGACGCTGCATGAAACACCTTCCTTTGAATATCCTGGGCCTCACGAATACAGCGAGGGGATGCTTTTGGAAATCATGAGCAGAACCATGAGATTTTTTTTCTCTTTTGGTGTATCTAGGGTTTCCATGAGGACATTCTACCAAGAAGAAGGATACCTAGGTTCTACTGCTTGGAATCACATAAATCTGCATATGGCTTTCAACTTCATAGGTTAAAATATAGACATATGATGATATCAGATAGACAGATGAAAGAAGTGATGATACTATGACACTTTGCAGTTCTTAAAAGAATGGGATGGATCTATATATATACTGACATAGAAATAGGAGCCTGATATATTATTAGTGAGAAAACACTTCAATGTGTAATCATTGGTTTCAGATCATTCTCATTTTTAGGGAAGTTGGCACACATTAATCCTTTGTTATAATCTGTGGCCATGACCTACACTGATTGTGGTTGACTGTGTATGCACTTTGGGAATATATATATAGAGAGAGATGGATATAAGTTCGTATATACACAGAAAACTGCTTAAAGACTATAAGCCAAATAAGAATTTGGCCACTGCAGAGAAATGAGAGCCTATGGAAGGAACTTCACTTTCTATCCTAACAAACGGATATCCTGAATTACCAGCCCTACTCCCGCACCCCACTTAGGATCACCATTTCAACTTTCATCATATAAAAACCCATCCAGTGAGGTCAAGACGGAAAACACTCCAAGACTTGGTGGACTAGAACTTTCCTGAGTGCTCTCGATGAGAGGCAGCAGAGCCCAGAGCCCAGGGGGAGGAACTAGGAGCAAGGCCAAGTGCCCGACCAGATCCTGCACTGCCACTTCCCGGTGGGCGAGCTTGTGCTGGTCCTTACCTCCCTGAGGCTCCCTGCCTCCTCTGGGAGACGGAGCCAACAGCAGTCTTAGGTCAGGCTGTGCCAGCGTTCCCAGGGACAAGCGCCGGGATACCGGGGAGTGCCATGGAAGGGAAGGGTGTGAGTCATCACCGTCATCACTGGCTTCGTCACCATCATCATCTTCATCACATCACCACTGTCACTGTCACCATCACCACCCCTAGCATTATGTCACGGACACAATGTATGGGGCACAAGCCGAGCAATAAGACCAGACATAAAATACAGTAGGTACGCTGGCTCATTTGTTGAATTCATACTTAACACGAGCAATGGGCACACACGACTGAATTCGTAGTTTGCGATCTTCAACTTTCTATGCATGCCCTAATCACACATGCATGAGGCTTCTGGACATCAATGGGCTTGCTGGAATGTATAAATTCAGCTTTTGGAAGTTATAATAATAAATTAGAATTAAATCTGGCTATGGGGGCATAAAATCCCTTCAGTGTTCCATTAATTTGTCAGGAACTCAGAATTTCACATCAAGATTTCCTTCCAGATATTTTGAATACTTAGCTTGATGTCACAGATACAGCGATGACTTTTTTTCTTATCTTTTTTTTTTCCCAAAATGGCATTTTTTTCTAGTATTCTCTATTTGAGATTGAAAAAGTCTTTTAATAACAATTCTGAAGTGTTCTGCACTCAAAACTGAGGTTTTAAATGAAATCAGCTTTTGCTATTAAAAAAAATCAAATGTGAGTACAAATGATATTGTTCCATGAGATTACAAAAATAGAGTGAAAAAGTTAAAAAAAAAAAAATTTCCCAGCAGTGCAATGATCCCAACAACGAAGTGCCCAATAAAAGCGGCAAATCAGCTGAGCTGAGTTGGAAAACAAGCCACCGCTCTGAAGGGACGGTCCCTGCAGACAGACACGCAGGGCTGGGCCTTCCCAGAGTGGGCCTCTCCAGGACCCCCAGGAGCAGGATGGGCCTGTGTCACCCGGTGGGGTTACTCATGCGGCTGGACCTGCAGGACCTCCAGGCCTCCCCCTGGCCTCAGCCAACCTCTGGCCCAGCTTCCCTCCCCACCACCTGGTCCCCTCACTCAGGAGGTTCTAAGGCTCATGCTCCTGTCCCCACAGCTCCTTTCACACTGCCTGCTGGCACTGAGTAAATGCGTGAGGAACAAACAGGTACATGGAAGACTGCAGTGTGACAGGACCACCTCGGTGCCACGGTAAACAGGGGACCACAGTCCTGAGGCGGTCAGTCCCGAGTCACCTTCCTCCTCAGAGCACGAGGTCACATTTTTCTCCTCAGACACCTCCTTCCTCCTGCAGCACTCGTGGAGTAGGGTCCCCACCGTCTCCCAAAAGGGGGTTCCTCACGAGTGCCTAAGGTGCTACCAGTCTTCCTGGAGAGGAAGAGCGTCACTTGGCCCGTCGTGAATAAAATCGGAGCCTCCAGCGATCTCCACTGGCCTCTGACACTGCGGAGAAGCATCCAGCCGGTGGCTATCTCTGGCAGCAGAGGGCCTGAGAGGTGACATCCCTGTAACAGAGTTGACAGTCCCTAACAGAAGACTATTAATCAGATTCCACTTCCACTTGGGGCGGGGTAGGGGGCCTGCCTCACCTCCCTGATGACCGCCTCACTCTTACCACAGGCCCCGCGGCCTGCTCTCTCCGGACTGGAGCAAATCCATGAAACCAAATGACTTCTGCTTCCCCTCCTCTCATCCCTCCCGAAACTCAGCATCTATTCTTCCCTCCAGTCAACATACATAACTCCCCGTGACAATAATGGGATATGCATGTGTACCGAGGGGAGCATAGAATTTTTATCTCTGTAAAAATGGTACTAGTGTGGTACCAGCAAAGTTTTTGTTTTTTTCCCAAGGCTTTTACTTGGGGCAATATATTGTACATGTGGTTGTGGGTTTTTTTCTTCTTTTTAATTTTAAATCGAGATTATGAACATATTTTATGCAGGTTAATATATCCTTTTCATGTAAAATTTAACTGAAACCAGTTCTAGCCCATTAACGACAACAAGAGAAATTCTCCGGCTTATTATAAACATCCTTCAAGAAACCTGAAATGCGTGTCCTCTGGAAATAATTTTACTGGGATTTGGGTTATTATTAAAATCCTCTCAGAATTCTATCACTGGTGCCTAATGTGCCTCCAAGCTCTGTTCTGCTACGGATCAGAAAGAAACTCTTTCTGGTCTTGGCAGGATAATCTCGACAGTGAAACGGGGCCGGGAAAGGGGGCTTTTTTCCTGAGACCAGGAAAATGGCGGACAAGGTGAGGCCTCTGGGTCCTGGGCTGACCACTCAGTGGAAGGCCGTTCCTAAGACAGGTTCCTCTCAGCTCTGAAGGAATGAACCGCCTCCTCTGTGCCCACTGGGAGCGCTCTGATCTTTCAGAATCCATGAGAGGAGGCAGGTGTGCTGCAGATGGTAAGCTCGAGGGAACCCCAGGCGGGCAGGTCTCGGTCACACTCTCTCTACCCGTGAGAGGCCCTAGGAGATCACAGGGCAGAGCTACCCCCAGCTGACACGGGGATAAGCTGTCCAGGAAAGGTCCACAGGAATGAAGGAAACTCACTGTACCCTTTAGAAGCGGATTCTCATGTTTAATTTTCTCTTTGGTGATAAATAAGAAAACCCACCCAGCGGGCTGAACTCTTTACTAAAATGTAAAATCAGTCTTCTCCAAGTGACAGACTCTGTCTTGTCAGCAGTGACCCAACCAGAGCTGGCTACTGAGTTTGATAGTTATTCAGAGCCACACTCTCAAACTTTCAGGTTTGTCAGATTCATCTGGGATCTTGTAGAACTGCAGATTCTCATTCAGTAAGTCTACAGTGGGGTGTGAGTTCTACTTTTCCAATAAGCTCCCAGGCGATGCCCGGGCTGCTAGGCCATGGATGGCACTTAGAGCAGTGAGGACTCATAGGTCCAATCACAGATCTCTGTCCCCAATCGTTCATTCACTCCACAAACACTCTATAAGCTCCAGCTCCTCTACTGGGGACACAGTGATGAGGAGGACAAGTCCTTGATGATTTTAAAACTAGTGCTAATTTAAAACTTCTGTGAATCAAAGGACACAATCAAGAGAAGGAAAAGGCAACCTACGGAATGGGTGAAAATATTTGCAAATTATATGCAAATTATATGTCTGATAAGATCTTAATATCTAGAATATATAAAGAGCTTCTATGACTCAACAACAACAACGAAACAAACGACCTGATTTAAAAAAAAAAAAAACCGGGGGAAAAGACTCGAACGGACATTTCTCCAAAGAAGATATACAAATGGCCAACAAGAACATAAAAAGATCTTCAACATCACTAATCGTTAGGGAAGTGCAAATGAAAACCACCATGAGATACCATCTCACACCCATTAAGATGGCTACTATCAAAAAAAAAAAAAAACAAAAAAACAGAAGATAGCAGTGTTGGCAAGGATATAGAGAAATTGAATCCTTGTGCACTGTTGGTGGGAATGTATTAAAAATAGAACTACAATATGACTCGGCGATTCTGCTTCTAGGTATATATCCAAAAGAACTGAAATCAAGAACTCCAAAACATATTTGTACAGCCACGTTCACAGCAGCATTACTCATAATAGCTAACATGTAGAAGCCACTCAAGTGTCTATGGACAGATGAATGGATAGGCAACCTGTAGCATACACATTCAAGAAAATATTATTCAGCCTTACAAAAAAAAAAAAAAGAAGAAGAAGAAGAAATTCTGACACATGTTGCAACATGGATGGTCCCTGAGAGTGTTATGCTAAGTGAAATCAGCCAGTCACAAAAAGAGAAATACTATGTGATTTCACGTGCACGAGGTATGTAGAGTCGTCAAATTTATAAAGACAGAGAGTAGAAGGATGGATTTCAGGGACAAGGAGGGGGAGTTATTTAATGAGTACAGAGCTTTGCAAGATGAAAAGAGTTCTGCAGATGCTCCGCACAGCAATGCGAAGGTACTCACACTGAACTATACACTTAAAAATGGTTAAGATGAATTTTATGTCATGTGCATTTGAGCACGATTTTAAAAAAGCAGCCCCTCCTGTCTCCACCATCTAAGGTGTCTACAATGCGGAGCGTTTGTAGTCTAAAAAATGTAAAAGTCGCTTCATAAAAAGGAACCACATGGTGATAGTGGAGGAGAAAGTGAAATCGGGCAGCTAAACATGACTTCCGTGTGGTGTGGCAAGTGCTAAAATACAGGTCAGGTGCTGTGGGGGCCCCACGGAGAGGCCCTGAGGTCAGACAGATGGGGAGATGGTGGGCATGTGAGCCAGTTATGGCAATGAGTAGGGGGACAGGGACAAGCCTGGGCATACTGAGAAGTAGCACTCACCACTGCACATGGTGGGGGCAGGGGGTGGGCAAAGGCACCTAGATTCTGGACGGGACAGCCATTCCTAGGGGCAGGCGTATCGCAGGTGGAGAAAGGCTGGGGGCGGGTAATGAGTCCCGTGTGTGCTGCAGTGAATTTGGGGGGGCAGGTGGAGCCTCCAAGGGAATGTACCATAAACAGTCAGAAGGACCAGTCTGGCACTGCCTTGAAGACCCAAGTGAGGGAATGGACGGGCTGCCCCGTGGCAGCTGCACGTGTGCCAGTGTTGACCCGCCCAGGCCATCTGTGCAAGAATAAGAGGCCCCCAGAGACAGCCAACATCCCGGAGAGGTGGTGGAGGAGGAGAAGCAGCCGAGCCACCTGGGGCAGCGCCACTGCCAGGAGGCAAAGAGGTCAGCTGGGGCGGTGGCAGATGGCCCACGTTTACCTCTAGTTCAAGGACGCTGATGCCTCCGAAGGGTCAGAAATAACAGTTTCACTGAAAAGTGCCACGAGGGTGGGTGATGGGGAGCTCCCCGACATGCAGGGCCGTCACTGGTGCCCGGAGAACCAGACCGGGGCGGGGGGTAAGTGGGACTCCAGGGGTAGAAGGGCTCCTCAAGAAGGCGGTGTGCGAGCCACGAGGTGAGTGGTGCAGGACAGAGCCGGTGGGCTCCCCGGGGTCCCGGGGCCAGCGGGAGACAGCCCGCACTCGTGCTGCGCGTGCAGGAAGCCGCGCTTCATCTTGGAAGCAAGGGGGAGCCCCGAGAGTATTTTAAACAGGGAGATAACACGGTTGGAGCTGTGGTTGAGAACAATCTCCCTGCAGCAGCGTGGAGGATGGATCCGAGCGGGACAGACAGGATACAAGAGACCGGCAGGGGGACTTGTGATAAGGAAGCCGTGATGTGCCTGATTTCTCTGTGTCTTCAGTCTTTTGCTCACAAGGGATCATTTCTTCCTCAGAGAAGAGAGGTGGCCTGAGCCTTCCAGCTCCTGAGTGCTACATCCGAGTGCCTTCGTTACAGAGGCGCAGGGGTGAGGCACGGAGCCGACCTCAGCGAGGGGGGCGCGGACTCAGAGGCAGGAGCGTGTAAAAGTCCGCTGAGCCCGAATGACCACCTTCTCTTCTCTTGTGGTTCATTCTGGGGTGCTGACTACCCTCCTCTCAAATCCGTACTTCTGTGCTATCCGCAAAGCCCTGAGCTCTTGCCTCCACATCCCAGAAACGGTTTCCTCTTCCTCCTCTTGGCCTCCACGTCAATAACTGACCCGGGGCAATAAAATCCAATCGAGAGCACTTCTGGCTTTCTCTGTTTCTTCGGAAACCAGGAAGCCAGGACGGCTTTTTCTGGAAGTATCTGCATTCGCTCAGCGAGTACCGGGGGGCTCTGGAGACAGGGGTCCCCAGAAGGCTTCAGGGTGTCTTGAGCCAGTGCCAATCCCTCTCCCCCAACTGAAAGGTTAACTACACATTTTGAGGGTACTTTTGAAAGTACTCCCTTGTCCCCAGAAGGACAAAGAACCTGTGATGTAGGAACAACACCTCACGGCCAGTGTTTAGGGTTGGGAGACAAGACAAAAGATCACATGGTCCGTCAGAGAGACCCTCCGTGATGGCACACGGCCTCCCTCTCAGACGAGGTCCCCTCGAGAGCAGGCTGCTGCGTTTGTTTCGTTAAAAAAAGAGGAGGGTCAGTTTTGGTATCTTGATTATCAAATGCCTAAAATACCTTTCTCATCTCTTTTTTTCCTTCTTGAATGCTATCTTTTAGACTTTCCAACCACTATCAGGCTCTGGCATCCGTACATCCCGCAAATTGTCATGTTGTCTTGGAAACATACAAAAAGATTCCCACTTGCATGTTTTGAGGGTGAAAACACAAGGAAAGGCGTCGGTCATTTTTGCCCGTCAGAGTCCAGAGGGCTCGCCAGGAGCTCGCATGTGCACTTAGGATGAGTGAGATGGAGACTGTGAGCTCCTCGCAGAGGGGCCAGCACACAGTAGGTGCTCAATAAATACTGATTCTCCCTTCTTGTCCAGGAGTCACTGGAGGCAGCGGGCAGCGTGGCTTCTCGGGGTGAGCGTGTGCTAACGTCCTTCTGGAAAGAGGGCTGGGGGGCTCTACGGCCCACGACCACTCCAGGAGGCACCGTTTTACACAAATGGTGGCAAAATGGAACTGCGTCAGAAATAAACACCCCAACTGGTACCAGGCCCCGAAAAAGAGATGTCTCCAAGTTGTTTCCTAAAACATCCACCAAGGCCTCTGTGAGTCAACAAGTTTATCTATCGACTTTCGTTTCAGCTCCCATCAAGACTTATTGATCTGAGAGCTAAATATCGACCTCATTGAGACTAAGGTCAATGTTGCCCTCCCAGGAAAATAAATCTTACTATTAACTAAAACCTGCAGACGCTAGGCCTGGTATTTTTGACTCTAAACTGCTGGTCAGACGGAGTCCCATTCAGCTCTTTTCTTCATTGTCTATTGTTAGGGGGTTAGAAACTGGTTTCCAAGTGGTCTCATTTCTGGAAAATTTTGGTATGGGAAATTTTAGGTCTTTTCATCTCATAAACGATCCACAGATAATTTGGCACTTAGCAGCTTATTGGAAATACTTCCATAAAACAAACGCATATAACTGAAACGCATGTAACTACCCCAGCTTACCTTCCATGAAGATGAGGAATGTCCTGGGTTGCATCAGCATTGAGAGGAGCGCACAAGGTCGAACACACACACAAACAAAACTCAGCAGCTAAGACTTGTGATTCAGACCAGAGTCCTTTTTGAAAACGCTGTTGACTCCAATCTGTTTTAGGTGGCCCCGAAGTGCTTAATGAAGCCTTCTGTCCCCGAAAAGTGTACAACTGATTTTTGTTTAATGGATAAATGAGAGAGGCCCCTTGCCCAGGTTGTGGACTAGAGAAATTGTCCATTTAGGACTGGCGACACTGCCAAGGGGCTGTCCCCCGGGGGCAGCAACACCGTCTTCACGGCAAGTGGATCGCTACTCCTGTGAGTTGTAGGAACTGGCTTTTCTTAAACAGAGTGTGTGTCTTCACATGCAAAACTGGAGATCGGGAGGGGGGACCTTATCGTGAGGATTAACTACGACGACATTCAAAAAGCACTTTTTTGGCTCGCTCTCTCAGATAGATGCACAGAGCATCAGTAAATAGTTGCTATTATTACCAGGGCTAAAATTTTGGATTAGAAGCAACATTTCCTAAGCAAATCAGAGACAAAGTAAGGTGGGAAAATTTACAAGGCAGATCCTTTCTTGAGGTTGTTGATAAATATCAGAACAAGGACAAAAGTTCTGAAAAAGACAGACACATACTCACACAGATGTGCAGGGATACGCACAGTTGGGGAAGTGAGAAAAGTTGCTAGGTTTAGCCTTAGTGCCCCACTGAGTTTCCAAAAGCCCACTGAATGACCAGAGGTCTGTTAAAATCAGCAAAGACTTTCCAGCTGTATTAGAGGGCAAGACAGGGGTGGTCAATAGAGCAGAACTGGCGAGGAATTTTTGATGATTTGAACCAGATGGAATCAAAGGGAATGAAAAGTCCACTGAAACCCACAATTCACTGCAGGCAAAAGAAGGCTCTCTTTGGCAAACAGGTGAATCAGCCTCCCTGGTAAAACAGCAGGAAACACGGGTGCAAAGCAGCAAGGGCGGGGGCGAGGCTGGGCCCGGACAGTACGTCGGAACCACACCTGGAGAGCCACCAGACCCAGGCTCCACTCTGAGGCAAGAATCTGAAATCTATTCCTTTGATCTATTTATCTATTTTTGTGCTAATACCATAGTTTATTAATTATTGTGGCTTTAAGGTGAATCTTAAGGACTGGTATATAAATTGTCCACTTTGTTCTTTTCCTTCAAGATTATCTTGGCCCTTCCCAGTACAACCACATTTTAGAAGAGGGCTACAAATATCTCTTCCTCTCAGTCTCTCTCTCTCTCCCTCCCTGCCCGTCTGTCTGTCTCTGTCTCTCTTTCTCTCACACACAAATATACAACTGCCAAGCAATGTTAGCAACAAAGTAAATAACAATTAGAAACTTAAAATTTTTCACATCCATGCACCCATACCAATACAAATTAGCGAATAAATAAATGAGGGAAAGTGTCCCGCTCTTCCTTACAGAAGAATTTCAAGTAGTAAATATAGATGGATTAAGGAAAATACAAAATCCCATTAGTACACCATAGTAATAACTGCTACAAGCAAAATCCATTCATGAATGCTAAAAAGTTTAAGGAAAAACAAGATATTTGCTTAGACTTGACATATGTCCCCCAAAATATTTATTAATTATTGTGGTGGCAACAGATGCCCACAAATTCTTTAATATTCCTCCTCAGGACAGGGAGCTTCTCCCCTCCTCCAGACTGTGAATTGGACTTAGTGACTGCCTTCTTTTTCTTTTCTTTTTTTTTTTAGACTTTATTTGTTTGTCAGAGAGAAAGAGAGAGAGAGAGAGAGCACAAGCAGAGGGAGCAGCAGGCAAAAG
>CM052894.1:35584733-35654776 GCA_028534135.1 Potos flavus | reverse complement strand
AGCTTCCCTGGAGCTTCAACATAATCACACACTAACAGTTAAAGCCGTGACCTTGACTCTCATAGCAGCCCTCAGAGGTCATCAGGGAGGTGGGTCTTACTGTCCCCATTTAACAGAGGAGAAAACTAAGGTTCTTCCCCCTAATATCATGTAATGAGTACTTCAATGTTTTGGAACTTGAACTTGACCTTGAAAGTCAGGCAGACCTCACCTCCAAGCCAGGCTCTACCACTTAGCTCTCTGAGGCTCACTTTCATCTTTTGTAAGGTAGGGTACTATCCACTCTGATTGAATGAGACGTTATGGCAGGGTTCTGTGCCCCCTTCCCTCCCCAGATCTACCCTCATCATGCCTCCCAGAATGCCCAGGCCTTCCAGCCCCTCTGTCTACCCAACGTGTTCAGCCTCAGTACCAGTGGCTATCAGCACAGGACCCTAAGGACCCCTAGGGGACAGTCCCAGTACTTCCAGCTACATTGGAAGCTCACCTATGTTGCTCTACATTACAACTGGAATCAAAGACCAACCCTTATTTGATCCCTAGAACAAATCCAAAATAAACTACATACCTGGTTTATATCCTTAGAAAAATCAGAGGCTCCATTCCCTTGAATGAACCAAGAAGATGTTGATACCCCTTTGTCCCACCCCACTATGTGTGAGCATGTTAACAGTTCAAGGTGAAATACATTGTGGAATCAATCTGTTCACATTGACCTCCCTCCTCCCAGCTCCCCACTAACGTCGTGCGGGGCCAGTGCATTACCCCCAGCCCCATTCCAGTGATGGGGTTCAGTTATGATCAGAATCTAGATGGGGCTCTGCAGCCCATATCGTCACCGATGTCACATCCTCCATCCGTCTACTCACCCTGTCCCGATCCCACTGCAAACCCCAGACCCACTTCTAGATCAGTCGTGCTCGTTCCCACGTGGGTAACCAGAAGCTAGCCTCCTACCTTTGGCAGGGACTGCCGGAGGAACGTCGGCCTTCTCCTTCCGCCTCTTGCCCTTCTTGGGTTGCAGTGGGGCCAAGCTGGTCACACTGGTCACGGTCTCCCCTGAGCTATACAAGAAAAGAGTCCTGGTGAAGGCAAAAGCAGGTTTGTTTCAGGGAAAGGGAAAGGAAGCAGTAGTTTCTGTGTGCTTCCCAAGTACCTATGTAAGGTGAAGTTCTCTTACAGCTGGACTGGGATCACTCTAGTTGATCCCCAGGGATGTCAGGAGGTCTAGTCCTGACCTGTGGCTAAGATCAGGATGGTGAGATGAGCTAGTTAGTGATTTATAATGTGCTGCTTAACGTTCAAAGATCTCTGGAGAGATCCAGGGCCAACTTGTCTACAGTTAACAGATGTGGAGATTGACGGTTCTTACTGGTTGCATCAGTTACGCAGTCTGGCTTGGCCACATCACCAAAAGGGTATTAAGATATGGTTAGAAACTTCCGCTTGAGCTACCCTAAAACCAAGATTCTCTGCATGTATTTTTGTGGTGCACAATCCACAGAGCCCCTCCTCTGCAAGGGAGAAAGGACCCGGGGAGCTGCACTCGGAAGTCTCTAGGGTCCCCTGTGATTGGCCATGCTTTCTTCTCCCGCTGTACCTCTACCTTTAGGAGAGGGTAAGTGGCTTCACCCTGAGGAGGGCTGTGGGTATTTTCAGTTATCTGGCCCTGCGTAATCACTGTGCTATCAGGTTCTTTCTATGTGTTACCCAGAATGATGGTACTGATAAGCCTTATACTGGGGGTAAGAAAACAAGGATGCGAAGGTGCTAATGTGACAAAAGTTACCAACACAGACTGGCTTGATGGCAAACCTTGATGCCACATGTGGGATGGAGTCCACACACTTCCTTGAATGGCTAACACTATTATCTAAAATGCATCGGATTGACTCCTGCAAAGGCCCCTTGCAGAACCTCCTGTCCTGAGACACACATTCCAGCCAGATAGGTGCAGTTACCAAGAGAGGCTCTCTCCCTAATACATAAAGAGTTTCTAGAAATCCATAAGACTATGATGAACTGCCTAATAATCAAAATGAAGGAAGGCAGTAAACAGTTATCACACGAGAGGAAAGGCTCTTACCAGTGAAAACACGCTAGGGCTCCCTCACAAAAGGAAGCCAAATTAAAACATACTGCAAATTAAAACATACTGCACTGCCTTTCTCCACTTATCAGAATGACAATAGTCACATTGGAAGCAAAGCACTCTTTTGCCAAGGATGTAGAGAATCGGGCACGCAGAAGTACGGTTGGTACGAGTGTAAACCCTTCCCGAAGGAGAGCAACTTGGCAATCAGAATAACCTGGCAATCAGAACTATAGAGGCTTATGCTCTGACCTGGCAATTTCACTTCCGGGAATTTATTCTGTGGATATCCTTGCGTGTGTATGAAATGTACGTGTAAGATTCGTCCTTACGGTGGTGCTATTGATAGCAATGGATCAGAAAGAACCCAACTGTCCCTCAGCAGAAGACTGGCTAAGGAAATGATGATGAGTCCACAAATACACATGTGGGGTTCTCTGTAGCTGCAAAGAGGAGTAAGAAGCTATTTACATGCTGATGAGGAAAGATACATTGCTAAGTAGAAAAGCTGGGTGTGGGACAATCTATAAAATGTGCCCCTTTTTGTATAAAAATGGGGAAAAATAAAAATATATATTAGTGTTTGCCTATACATGCATAAAGAAATTCTGGAAGCAGTCACAAGAATTTTAAAATAGTGGTTCCCGGGGTGCCTGGATGGCTCAGTCAGTTAAGCGTCCGACTCTTGGTTTCAGCTCAGGTCATGATCTCAGGGTCATGAGACGGAGTCCCACATGCAGCTCTGTGCTCTGCAAGAGTCTGCTTGGGATTCTCTGCCTCTCCCTCTCCCTCTTCCCCTCCCCCATTCGTCTGCACGCTCTCTCGCTCTCTCTCGCTCTCTCTCTCAAATAATAAATAAAAAAATAAAATTTAAAAAACAAAATAAAATAGTGGTTCCTTAGAATGGAGGTGCTGAGGAACTAAGCAGATGGGAGACCAGGCAGGAAGAATTATCACTATATATATTTTTAGTCAATTATTTAACCTTTTTTTTAAAAGATTTTATTTATTTGACAGAGAGAGAGAGAGAGCACAAGCAGGGGGAGCAGGAAAGGGTAAAGCAGGCTGTCTGCTGAGCAGGGAGCCCAACGTGGGACTCGATCCCAGGACCTCAGGATCACGACCTGAGCCAAAAGCAGATGCTCAATCCACTGAGCCACCCAGGCACCCCAATTATTTACCTTTTTAATTTTAACTATTAAACCATGTGTTTGTATAATCATTGAAAAACATAATCATTGCAAAACAGTAAATTAAACACAAATAAATATCTGCATACATTTAAGAGAAGATAGGCTATTCTAACAGAGTCCTAGGGTTTTTTAAATGAACAAAGACTGACTCACACATTGTGGGAAAAACTCCAAGAACACAGATCATGCTGAGATTCCCCAAAGACGGCTTATTTTTACTGGGAACTGAAACTCCAACTGGCCATAGGTTTAGAGTACAGGGTCAGTTGTGTAAACTCACAAATAGGCCAAAGGAATGTGCGTTTACAAAACGCTGACCACTAAGAAGAAACAAGGGATCCAAGACTCTCAGAATTACTTAAATACACAACAACTGCATGTACAGCTTCATCTCATAGCTTTAAACTCTTGAAGTGTTTATTTTTTTCTTTCCATTATAAATTAATGCACATTCATGTTTTCAAATGGTAATTACAGGCATGGAGAAAAAGGAAAATAAATAAGTCTATCCTAACCAAAACACAGCCTTTTTAAATATTTCCAGTCTTTTTCCTCTTTCTTATTTTTTTTAATGGACTTCATTTTTTTTTAAGAGAAGTTTTAGGTTCACAGCAAAATGGAGCAAAAGGTAGAGATTTTTCACATGCCCACCCACTCTCCCCCCCATGTGTGCAACCTCCCCCATCATCAACGTCCCCTGCCATGGTGGGACATTTGTTATAACTGATGAATCTACATCAAGACATCATTAACACCCAAAGTCCATAATTTACCTTAGGGTTCCCCTTGGGTGAGTTCCATTGGTTTGGACAAATACATAATGTATCTACCATTATAGTATCGGACTGAATAGCTGAACGGCCCCCAAAACCTTCTGTGCTCACCCCATTCATCCCTCCTGCCCCCTCAAACCCTGGCAACCACTGATCTATTTACTGTCTCCATCGTTCTGCCTTCTCGGGAATCTTATATAGGTGCAATCATACAATAGGTAGCCTTTTCAGAATGGCTTCTTTCACTTGGTAATATGCATTTGAGTTTCCTCCAAGTCTTCTATGGCTTGAGAGCTCATTTCTTTTTAGCCCTGAATGCTATTCCACTGTCTGGATGCACCACAGCTTATTTACGCATTCCCCTACTGTAGAAGATGTTCGTTGCTTCCAAGCTTGGGCCATTATGAATAACACTGCCATAGCCATGTCCAAGTTTTTGTGTGCACATTAAGTTTCAACTCTTCCTTGATTTTTATACATTGTATTGTTTTGGTCATAATGTATTTATAATTTCATGCCCTTCCTTTCACCTAATCTCTATTTTCCATATTGTTACATCCTCATACTATTCCGGTGATCCGGTGAGAAGCTATGCCATGGCTTTCTCAGCCATTCCTTGACGTCTGAGTAATACTTGATGCATGAGTGATATTGCCCTAAATGTATTTGTGCATTATGGTTTTCCACTCTTAGACTTTTGTTTTGGGTTAGAGTCTTAGAGCTGGGATTACAAGTGCATGGAGGAGGACCATTTGAAAGGGTACCTAATTCCCCACTGTCAAAAGGATCTCCAGCAAGTTAGTACTACCTCACAGCCACTCAGTTAATGGATGAGGGTATTTCTGTTTTCAGCCTTTTTAGCATCAGGTTTATCAGCTTAAAAAAACTACTCGCTTAATGAATAAAACTGTGATCTCCCTTTTCCTTGCATTTCTCTGACCGTCAGTGAGAATGAGCATTTCCAGCATGTGTCTAACCATGTTTCTCCCTTTACAAACGCTGTATGAACATCTGCTATCATTTATTAGGGTTCTGAGTTTTTCTTATAGGTTTGCATGCACCTTTCTCATCGGTCTGACATATTTATTGTGAACATTTCTCCCAATTCCCTTTGAATTGTGGCTTTTTGTTACATACACAGTGATTTGTTTCTTTTGCTAAAATCATTCAGTGTTTTCTTTTTGTCTGTTGCCTCTGAGCTTGGATCGTCCTCCCCCGCTGCACCTCACACCCCGCAGAATCAAAGATTTCCCCTTCCTCTTCTCTTTTCTTAGACTTAGTTCTTTAGTTCTTCAATACAAAATGAAAGTTTTGGGACATGGTTTGTATAAATGTGTGCTCTCAGGCCCAGGGCGTACAGCAAGCTAAAAAAGATCTGCTTTGTCATCACCGTTTTCCTTCGAAACAGCAAAACTGCACTAAACTAAATTTAGCTCTAACTCATACTTCAACAATGAGAATTCATATAAATTCATATACAATGAGTCAGCTCCAGGACATGATAGATGATTTTGCTCGCTGAGTATCATGTCTCCCATTGAGCCAGCAAGACTGGCAGACATTTTTGACAAAGAAACTCCACGTTATGATTCACTGGCCAGGAAGTTACTCTATATCTTAGATTGGAACAGGACTGTGTTTTGTCTGGGACACAAGGGAGTGAGTGTCGCTGGAGCCAGTGAAACCCAGAAAGATAGAGAACAGGCTGGAAACTCCGTCTAAATGAGAGAGTTGTATGATTGGAAAGCAGGGCTATTTGTGGAAAGCAGGACTGTCTTTCTGGCTCCCCCCCGGGGCCACGTGGCTGGCACGCGTGTGTGACAGGTATAAGGTCCCGGCCGGGCCACCGCTCGTGGGCGTGTCCCTCCCACACGCGCGGGGCACATATGCTTTGTGACACATGGTGGTCGGGTCTAATGAATGGGCAGTGGACAAGGGGGTTGGGTTGGCACCGAAGCAGATCCCACTCTGATTAGAGGGGTGACCCTGGTCAAGTCGCTTGCTTCCCAATCTGTAAAATGGAGAGACGTACACTTGCTATCTATCGCACAGGGTTATCATGAGGGTCAGAGAGGCTAGCAGTGCTGACCCACATCCCTGGTGCGTGGACACAGGGGGGATGTTTCACGGTGTGCCTCGGGGAGAACAATGTTGCCCCCTGGGTATCTCCTGGCACCACGTCTTGGCCGGGAGGGGAGGGCTACGAGCTAGAACTTAAACTTAGATCAGAAAATCTTTCTGCCCAAGATGGTACGGCACGCCCTCCTATTGCCACAGAGAGAGCTGTGTCGGCTAAGAACTAGCACAGCACACAGCCAGCGTGTAAGAAGGAGGAGGAGGAGGCTGCAGCCTGAGCAATGGGGAGCTAACCCAGCACGCCGGAGGAAGCAGGCCACCTGGATTTTGCTAGGTACTGAGCACATTGTGAGCAACTCTGTTCTGCCGAACTTAAATGAGTAAGAGTGATATTTGCTTCTATCCTGTGCAAAGCACTGTGAGAAGTGCATGATATCCACAGTCCCGGACCCTCCCCGATGGGGAAAATGAAGCCTCAGAGAGGTCCAGGCAGGAGACACGGGATCTGATCCAGCTTGGCCTGGCTCCCTGGCCCTGAAGCAAGGAATCTGGGTCCAGCCCCAGACAACAGAGAATAAGAAAACTAGGACAGGAAGAGGGTAAATCAAGCCAGATCCACAATGGCTGTTCTGGGCTTAAACCAGCTCCCTAAAGAGAAGGTACTGAAAGGCGAGATCAGCATTCCACTGCCTACAAGTCTGTACTAAATCTGGGCCTATTATAGCTGCTAAAGCCTTGTCTGGGTGGGGGACGTAGGGGCCGACCTGAGTGCTGGACACGTGGAGGCAGGAGCTGGGGCTGGTGTCCAAGACGAGGGCCATCCTGGCCCAAGATTGGGCAGAGGAGGAGGGGAGTGTGTTCTTGTACCTGGAATTATCTGGAATAAGTGATGTCAGCTGTCAAAATGGAGGTGGGAGGGGGTAGGCTGGCCATGTGGAAATCTGGTGCCTCTAAAGTGTTCAGGAGTAGAAAAAAGCAATAAAACAGAGCAAACAGAACTGATCCCCCCTCCCAAGAACATAGTTATAACTAAGACTCCCAGACCCAGCCGCATCTTGCCTCCATAACTAAATGTGAGATCAAAGCGCCCTCCTATTGCAGCACAGTGCCTGTGGCACAGGCGTCCTCACCCAACCATCACTTCCTGTCCTAATGCCCGCCTCTCCCTGGGATCACACCAGAGGTGAGGCTAACCATTCATGCCGAGGGGCTTTAATACATCCGACCCTTGCCCCCCAGAAGCCAAGCATTTCCTTTGGCCCAGGGCAATCTTTGGGTCTCAGCACAGCCACTATGAATCAGAATGCTTCCTTGAGGTCTGTCTAATCTTGTTTCCCGTCCAAGGAGCAGGCGCCCTCGTCCCTGGGCACACAGCAGTCTGTCACATGCTGCAAAGGGATTTGTTGTGGTTTGAACTGGGATGGCCAGAGATGCCAGTGTTGTCTGTCAGTGAAACGAACCCAGCCCGGAAAGCCCTTTGGGAATGGGGCTGAGGAAGACACACTGGTTCTGGTCCTGCCGACATCCCCCCAGGCCTGCTTCCTGCAGCCGTCTCCTCCCGAGCCCTTCTTGCTCCATGCTATCTTTGCAAAATCATTGCATCTGCAGAAATGTCCATGTGCTTCCTTTCCTCCTGCCCACAGAGCTCAGTTTTGACAATGACGATGCCCGAGAAGGGTCCCCAGAGGACCATGAGCTCCTTGCCGAACAGCTCTGAGCTCCCTTGGCCAAGATTCCCTGCAGCACACTCACGGCCCCGTAACCCTGTACCCTACAAGGTCAAGTGCGCCATCTTGAAGGGGAACGCTGGTCTCAACAACTACAGTGGCAACTCACTGTCATTACCAGTTATGGTCCATTGTATCTCAATAAGCTGCAGGGAGAAGTGAGATTACAGTCCTCCACCCCCAGGTTGGCTGCCACTGAGAAAGGCCAAGGACAAATTGAGGCTTCGGGACGTGCTCCGTGGACCTCCCCTGCCACTGCACTACTCATGCCAGGAGCTGCTTAGAAGTTGTAGAACCCCCCTGTCAAGATGGATGAAGGGGGCCACCCGCTCCCATGACTCCCTTGAAATGACCCCTTTTCATAAATGAGTAACACATGCCGAGAACCTAGAACCGTGCCTGGTATGCAATGAGCGCGTAACGGGTCTCACCTGCTGTTATCTTACCGGTATTATTATCATCGTTACTATGGAATCTCCTCTCAGGGTCCTTGAATAGGGAGCCAGACCTGACAGAGCTCTCTGTGCCTCCAGCCAGAACCGGTGCCCTTCGCAGGGCCCGGCAGACCCTTGGCGGTCACGGTGCGTTACTTTCTGCTGCTTCCCTCCTATGACGTCTTTGCGTGCACATTCCAAGCAGCAGCAGAGGAAAGCCATTCCTTTGTGAGGCAGTTGCCGAGTGTCTCCCTGTCCACAGCCTCCACGGCCTTTATCGTAAATGCGTCACACAACCCGAGAGGGTCTGCTGGGGCCTCTTTGTTCAAGCTCTTCCTCCGCAGTCCCTGCCGGCTTTGCGAACATGAGCAGATGCTCCACCGGGCCACGGCTTCTGTCTCTGACTGTAAACTCTCGGAGATTAGGAGGGGCTTCGTTAATATTCAGCGGTTCCATGCAGTGTTCTCGTCTTGGGTCGTGAGAATAACGGCAGACAGAGGTCACTGGGGAGATATGCCCCGCATCTAGCGCCTGTACCCCTGGGGCTGAGGGTATGTGTTTGGGTGGGATCGACCCCAGCCCCCGTCTGGCCACCGTGCTCGGTTCAGGCTGGTCCCGTAGCCCTAAGGGGTGACCGTGTTTGCTGTCAGGAAGGGAGACGACTCCTTCATTAGGCCAGAAGGGAATGCACCTGCTACTCCCTTTCTCTTCCCAAGGGGAGCCCGCCTGGCCTGAGGACTGGCCAAGCCTTGGGGCAGCACTGCCCGGAGACAGGCTGGCAATGGAAGCCACCACCGTGATGACAGCGCGTCTCCCAGACTGAGCTTCCCTGAGGCCCACCCACCGTGGCACCCCCGTTAGATGACCCAGCCAAGTCCCTTCCGGGCCAATAGCATCCGTGTTGGCTTTCCTGTCACCTGGAATCAAAAGGTCCGTAAATAGTACAGAGGGCTAGCTATTTATCTAATAGTTGGCAGTTTTATTCCAGTTCTTAGTCTGGGGAGACTAATTTGTGCCTTGCAGGGTTTTATGAGGACTAGAAATAAATCCCATAAAGTGTTCGGAAGTGGCGGTGCAGGGACACACGGTGAGCCATTATGAGGGATTAGCCCACAGCCGCTGAGAGCTCCGTGAATCCCCCGAGCGACCCTGAGCGATAGGGACAGAGGCAAATTTGCTCCCATTTTGTGGAGGGTGAAAATTCCCAGAGAAGCCAAGTGCCCCAAGGTCACCAAGCTGCCGGGCGGCATGGCTCCAGCGGACACCAAATCCAGGTGAAATGTTCTTTACGTGACGCAAGGAGTAACAACCAGGCTCCATTTCACAGGCCGGCCCGCCTCATGCCGGCCTCGACCTGGGGGCTACGGAAGGGCGCTGAGCCTGAGAGCCGAGGCAGGAGAGGGCGTGAGGATGAGAGGCGCAGCAAGGATGTCAGGGATGCAGGACCGGGGCCGGGAGACACAACGCCCACGTCTGCCATCCCTGCACTCGCCGCCTTCCCTGCTAGGGTGAACGTGGCCAGCGGGGAAGGTGTTTAGCACGTGTGTGAGCGAAAGCCAACCAATCGACACAGCAATGGTTGGAGCTTTTGTGAATTGATGCTTATGACCACAGCACGTTGACCCTTCAAAGTCAGGGGGATGGAGGGCAGCTGCAGCCGTGGCCAGCACCTGTGGCTGTACCCTTCCCACTTCTCCTTCCACCGCCCTGACTTTCTGTAGGGTCTCCTCCTGGTTCGTCTGAGTGAATGCCAGCACGGAAACACTCGCAGGCAAGTCCGAGCTTCCTGGGCCGGCCTCCCTCACCGCGCCATCCCGGCCCAGTGATGACCTCACCACCATCCCCACTCCTTGTGCATCACTTTTCATCTGTAGAGTGGGACAATCACGGCACCCGCTCACGCGGTGTGCTGAGGAATGAAGATGGTGGGTGGCAACGCTCAGCCCTGTGCCCATCCCTGGCCTCCCCCTCCAGCCTCTACTCCCTGGTGCTCAGCCCGGAATCTCCAGGGCACCTCACTCCTGTAGACCAAGCGCCACCAGCCCCCCAGCCTCCTGCCCGCTGAACCCCTCTCCCCCCACTTCCGTGCACTGCGCTTTCCCAACCCTCTTCTGGAACACTCTTACCCCTCTTTCAATGCGTGGCCCAAATTTCATCTCCAGGAAGCTTTCCCTACTACCCACCAACCAGGAAGAGGGGGTTAGCAGTGCCTCCTCACTGTGCCCGCATCAGCTTTGGGGGTTTTGCTTCTCTAGTTCTCTAGTTCTCCCATTTGACGTGGACCTCAAGGGCACGGGCTGTGTGTTATTTCATCCTTGCCCTCCAGGCCTTACAAGAAGTCCTTATAGAAGAATCACCCATAAGTATGACTGAATAATACCAGAACCACTTGCACAGAGCTCACCATATACCAGGACCATTGGAAGCATTTTATACAGACTAACTCATTCAATCCTCCCAACACCACTACGCGCTAGGATTGCCTCTGCCCCCATTTCATCAGAGAGGTTGAAGAACTAGCCAAAGGCACACAGCAATCAGTGCCCAAGTCCAGATTTGAACCGAGGCAGCCTGGCCCCAGAATCTTTAAATATCACAGCAGATTACCTTTCACAGAAGAAACAAATTCTGTAATACTACCACTCTGCAATATTATGAAAATGAAGCAAGTAGGTACCTATCTAAATTTAGAGCTGATATGTTCACAGTCTCTCTGAAATCATCTCTGCCTTCATGCTAAGATCCTGAACAAATCAATTATTAATTAAATCCCATACTTCAGCTATAGGGGTATGTTTAAAAAAAAAAATCTGATGTTTCAGAAAAAAGCTGGCAAATGCTTTAACCTAAGCTCACAAACCACAGAAACCCTGTGCCTGTAATTTATCCAACATATAAATAGTCTGTGCCCCTGCTTGTCCACGAGAAGGCGTTTGCGCCAGAAAACATGAAGAAGGCTTGGATTACTTCGGTCTCGTAACTGCTGTTGGCACAGGGAACATACTGTCCACTTCAATTTCTCCCATTTGCAAATACTTTATTATCCCAAACCCATAAGGAGAGGCCAAGCAACAGGTCAGGAAATCTACTGAGTAGGAATTGCCTTTTTGGTGCTCATGTCCATCTTCTTGGCGAACTTCTTTAACTTGACCTACAGGAAAGGCATCTGGATCCATGGAAGAGTGTCATAGTGTGGGGACACACCGCATCTCTATGCAACTGGTGGCATTTCATTTCAAATGTGACTTTCCGGGACCTTTAGGGGCAGTCCCATGCTTACCCATTGAGCTGCGGTCAGGGAGCCGCCTTCTCTGGGGAAGGCCCATTTACAATCCTGCAAAACCTTGACAGGCTCCCTCTGGCCCAGCCTTCGGCTCCGGAAGAGCACTTAGCCATGGGAAAGGGACAGCCTCCCAGCCCCAAAGTCAGCGCCGCCCCTCCCAGAAGGCGGCAACTTCCGACTTCGGGAACGACACACATTCAAGATGAGACTAGTTTTCCTTCTGTGTGAACTTCTCTCAACAAGTCATTGAAACCCCTAGGGTCTCCAGGTTCTGCCCCAGTCACTCGGCAGGCCTTCTCTTGGTGACCACAGCCTCGGCGCCAGCGTGGCCTCATCCTGAGGGTCCCTCCCCTGCCTGAGGGTTTCCGTTCCTGGCATCATGCCCTGGCCCTGAGCTCTCTGCCCATTCTCCCTAAGGAGGAAGTGGTCAGAGGACAGAGAAGAACATTGATGCTTGATAACAGCTTGAGACTCTAGGGGCCCAGCCGCCCACTGCCACAGCACAGACGGGGCTGGGATCTGGGAGCCCCCAGCATGACAGGGACACGAGGGACTACCTGGGCCACAGAGGCAGAGCACAGGGCCGGCCAGAACCTGCTGGAAGGCAAGGACCGGCCAGTTCACTAGCAAGGCATTGCGGCAGGGAATCTGGGCTGCATGAAGTCAAATCGGCCTGAGACTGATTAGGAAGATGAACATGGGTCAGCAGGACTCTTCTTCATGGTGCTGGGGTGCAGGAGTGTAAAGGCAAGCTTTCTAGAGGTTGATCTGTGGGCTGGCCCACCAAGAGACATACATGCCTATGGAGAGAGGTTGACTCAGGCACTGAAACAGACTCGCTAAGAGCACCAGCTGGCAGAGGAGCAGCCCGGTAGGTATCCCGGGCCTGGTGCAGACCAGACTCCCCTGCCCACCAGGCCTGGGTAGCGCCCTCAACCGGACTCCAGCCTTAGCACCAGCTCAGAAGAGGGGCCTCCCAAGGGTCAGACCGAGGAGGGACAGGCAGCAGCCCAAATGCCCAGCCCTGATTGCTAACCTCGAAAAGCCAGACAGGAGGCCACAGCAAGCAAACCTGAGAAGCATTGGCAGGCTGGCCCCTCACAGCCTCTGAGCTCCCCAGCCATAACCTCCCCCTGCCCCCCAACATCAGAAATGCCAGGCCTGAGGGCCCTGCGGAGCATATGCTTTTAAAAAGAAACAAGTACCTTTATGGAGAGATAATTTAGTCACCGTAATACTCATTGATCTTAAGTATACAATTCAATAATTTAGGGTAGATTTATAAAGGGGTGCAACCATCACTACAATATACTTCTGGAACATTTCTATTACCCCACAAAGTTCCCTCTTGCCCATTTATAGTTAATTCCTACTCCCACCCTCAACCCTAAGCAACTATTTTCTGTTTCTATAAATTTACCTTTTCTGGACATTCCAAATAGATGATATCATACCATATGCAATTTTTTTTAAAAATATTTTATTTATTTATTTGACAGAGAGAGCACAAGCAGAGGGGGCAGCAGGCAGAAGGAGCAGGCTCCCTGCTGAGCAAGGGAGCCCGATGTGGGGCTCAATCCCAGGACCCTGGGACCACGACCTGAGCTGAAGGCAGACGCTTAACCACTGAGCCACCCAGGCGCCCCCATATGTAATTGTTTGCATCTGGTCTAGTTCGCTTGGCATAACGTTTCTGAGGTTCATCCATGTGCAGCATGTATCAGCACTTTGTTCCTTTTTATTAGCAAACTGTATTTTAGTGAGTAGATTACTAAATGGTGTTTATCCATTCACCAGTTGTTGGCTGTATTGAGATCGTTTCCAGCTTCTGGTTACTATGGACAAAGCGGCTGTGAACACAGTATATATGTCTTGGCATGGACAGATGCTTTCATTTCTCTGGGGCAGATTTTCTGGGTCCTACGGTGAGTGTATGTTTAATGTTTTAAGAAACTACCAAATTGATTTCCAAAGCGGCTACACTCTTTGACCTTCCCACCTGCAACAAACAGGGTTCCAGTTTCTCCACATCCTCACCAACACTTGACGTTGTCTTTTTATCACTATTGTAGCGGGTATAAATAATGAACATATTTTCATGAACCTGTTTGCCATTTGTGTGTCTTCTTTAGGGACATATCTATTCAAATCTTTTTTGTCCACTTTAAATTGTGTTGTGTGGCATCTTGTTATTGAATTATAAGAGTTCTTTCTGTATTTTATCCCAGCATTATTTGTTGAAAAGATTATGCTTTCTCAAATTTTTTGAAATACTTTGTGAAGGCCTGGTATTATTTTTTCCTTTAATTCTTGATATATCTCACCAGTGAAGTAATGTGGGCCTGGGCTTTTCCTGGTTGGAAAGATTTTAGCTAACAATTCAATTTCTTGACTTATTTGCAGGTTTATTCACTTTATAGATTCCTTTTTAAATCAATTTTGGTGACTTGTGTCTTTCTAGGAATTTTTCCATTTTATCTATTTGTCTAATTTGTTAGAATCAATGTGTTCATAATATTTTCCTATGATCCTTTTAACTTTGGTTGAGTCTGCAGTGATTCCCTTTTTTTTTTTTTTTTACTTTTAAATAGGCTTCATGCCCAGCATGGAGCCCAACACAGGGCTTGAACTCACAACCCTGAAATCAAGACCTGAGCTGAGATTAAGAGCCAAATGTTTAATCAACTGAGCCACCCCAGTACCCCAGTGATTTCTTTTTTGCTCCCTGATTTGGTATTTGGTTTTTCCTCTTTTTTATTTTCATGTATAGTCTACTTAAGATCTGTCAATTCTATTGATCTTTTCAAAGAACCAACTTTGGCTTTATTGATTTTTCTCTGTGCACGCATGTGTGTGTTTTCCATGTCATAGACTTCTGTTCTAATCTTTATTATATCCTTTCTTCTGCTTACTGTGGATTTCACTTGGTCGTCTTTTTCTAGTTAACTATGGTGAAAGCTTAGGTTATTGATCTGAAGTCTTTTTTCTTGTCTAATACAGGCATTTAAAGCCATAATTTTTTCTTTAAGCACTGCTTTAGCAGCATCTTATAAGTTTTGATGTGTTTTGTTTTCACTTGTATTTAATTCAAAATATTCTCTAATTTTTCTTGTAATTTGTTCTTTGTATTATTTAGAAATGTGTTGTTCTAAATTTCAAAATGTTTGAGAATCTCCCAGATTTCTTTCTGTCATTAATTTCTATTTAATTCTGTTGCTCAGAGAACAACCTTTGTATGATTTCTTACATACATAAAATTTGTAAATTTATGCAGATTTGTTTCGTGGCCTAGCTATGTGGTCTGTCCTGGTGGATAGTCGCAGTGCACTTGACAAGTATGGTATGTGGTCATTGGGTAGAGTATTCTATGTCAAGTCAAATTGCTCGATCTTCTGTGCCCTTGTTGATTTTCCGTCTAGGTGTTCTATCAGTTACTGAGAGTGGACCAGTGCAATCTCTAGCTATTATTCTAGAATCACCAACTTTATCTTTCCATTTTCTGTTTTTCTTCATGGATGCTGAGGCTCTGTGGTTAGGCCCATGTACATTTACAATTGTTGTATCTTCCTGGTGTGTTGATCCTTCACAATTTGTAATTTCCTTCTTGGTCTCTAGTCCTATTTCTTGCCTTAAATTATACCTTATCTGATATTAATTCAGCTACCATCTCTCTTGTTACTATTTGCACGGTATCATTCTCTTCCTTTGGGTGCTCTCCATACCCCACTGCCCACGTGTGTTGTCTCAGCTAGAAATACCCCTGCCCCGACTGTGACCAAAAGCTCAGGCTAGCAGTGCTGTTGGGCCTCCCGGCTCAATCCCCCTAAGAAGGTCACCTCCCGTGACCCTGCTGCTGAACGTGAGCACTGCACACTGCTCCAAGTCGCACGAGCCCCCTTCTAACAACAGAGCATCTGGTGGTCCTCACAGCACTCCCTGCCCTGAACGAAGCTCGCCAACCAAGCGGGAAGAGTATCAGAGCAACCGGAGGCCAAAACCCACCGAATCCCACTATTGTGGGAGCAGCTCAGCGGTTTTTCAAGTATAAGAGCCTCTCAGTTTAGTATACACCTTTGGTCTTTCCGGAGAGCTAGAATAGTTATTTTTGTTGATTTCGTTCAATTTTCTAGCTGCTCTTGGGGCGAGAGGACTTGCTGCTCTCCTCACTTGGCCATAGTCAGACATCTCTCCCAGGAACACAAGCATTTGCATTCAGTGCCTGGTAAGTTCCAGGGATTTCTGCCTCTTTTCTTCACTGCTGGACGACTCTAGACAACTACCTGGTAGACAGTGAACTCTCAATAAAAGAAGTTTGCGTTTTGATTTTAGTAACAGGTTTCTCTGGATCCCAAACTCAGCAGTAGTAATGCACAGCAGTCAGGTATAGGGACTGCTGGGGCTGTAAAGAGGATCCCCCAAAGACATCCAAATTCACACTTAACTGAAGTTTTTATGAAGATAATTGTAGATTCACATACAATCATAAGAAATAAAGCAGAGAGATCCTGGATACACTTTACCCATTTTCTCTCAGCAGTCTCCTAAGAACCAGATTTTTGATTCACTGATTTTTCCTCTATTGTTTTTGCTATTTTCAATTTCATCAGTTTTTGCTTTGGCCTTTATCATTTTATTCCTTCTGTCTGCTTTGGGTTTACTTTGCTCTTTTCCTAATTTCCTAAGGTGAGACTTCAGATTGTTGATTTGAGGGCTTTCCTAATTTCTAATGTAAGCAGTTAATGCCATAGATCTCCCCATCAGCACTGCTTTAAATACATCGCACATGTTTTGTTGTGTTTATTATACTCATTTTTGGTCAATTCTCTGTATTTTTGTATTTCCTTTGAGACTTCCTCTTTGATCTGTGTATTATTTTTAAAGCATATTGTTTCGTTTCCACATGTTTGTCTGATTTCCATTGCTTTAAATTTGTTGAGGTTTGCTTTAAAGCCCAACATTTGGTTTAAGATAGACTAGATCTTATGGTGAATGTTCTACAGAGGCTGGAAATACACGTGTTCTGCTGGTGATGGTCCGAGCGTTTGGGATGTATCAATTTGGGCCTGTCGGTTGATTGTGGTGTTTAGATCTTCAATACCCTTGCTAATTTCTGCCTAGAAGGTCTACTGGTTGCTGAGAGGGGGTACCGGAGCTGCCAGCTGTAATTGTGGATTCATTCGTTTCTTCTTTCAGTTTTTTTTTGTTTTTTTTTTTTTTGCTTTATGTACTTTGTAGTTCTCCTGTTTGGTGTGTATACATTTAGGCTCTTTGTCCTCCTGGTGGATTGATCCTGTCATCATTATCGAATGTCCCTCTTTGTTTCTAATAAGTTTCTCTGCTCTAAAGTCTATTTTATCATATTGTTAGTATACCCACTCCGGATTTGTTTTGGTTTTGTGTATGTGGTATAACTTTTCCCATTCTTTTATTGCAACCTATCTAAGTCATTGTGTTTGTACTGAGTCTCTTGTAAAGAGCATATAGGTGGGTTGTGTTTTTTTTTTTTTAAATCCACTGTCAATCTCTATTATTTGACTGATATAGTTAAACTGTTTAACTTTTAAACTATGTAAGATAAACAGTATGTTAGCAACTAACTCTGCCATTTTATGATCTGTTTTCTGTTTATTTCCTGTGGTTTTCATTCTTCTGTTCCTTTATGTTACTGGAACATATTTTAGGATTCTATCTTTATTTTTCTAAACTGTTTTTGAGTGCATTTTTTTCATAGTCACTTTAATGGTTGCTTTGAGCATGGTAAATAAATGTGTGACTTACCAATTTTCTCTCACTTTGAGTGAAGTGTATAAACCTCACTTCTATTTATGTTACTTTTCCCTCCCCACTTCTAAATAACTTAATGCTTTTCCTGAGTATTAGATGGTTTTATAATTTTTGTTTCGATTATAAAATATTATGTTTAAAATTCATGAGGAAAATAATAGCTTACTTATGTACCCATATTTCTGCTCTACTGTTCCTTCTTCCTCCCTGATGTATCAAGTCTTTTTCTGCTATTTCAAGAATTTATTTTAGCCTTTCTTTTAATGTAGGACTGATAGTGACAAATTCTTTCCATTTTCCTTCATCTGAGAATGTCCTTATTTCCCCTTCACTCCTAAAGGACAATGTGGCTAGATATAGACTTTGTAGTTGACGGTTCTTCTCTTTCAGTATTTGAAAATGGGCCACTTCTTGGGCTGCCTGGGTGGCTCAGTCAGTTAAGTGCCCAACTCTTAATTTCGGCTCAGTTCATGATCTCAGGGTCGTGAGATTAAGCCCCACATCAGGCTCCGCACTTAGCAAGGACTCTGCTTGCAACTCTCTCTCTCCCTCTCCCCCTCCACCCTGCTCACACACTCTCTCTCTCCTTCGCTCTCTCTCTAAAATAAATAAATAAATAAATAAAATCTTTTAAAAAGAAAATGTGCCACTTCTTTCTGCCTTCCATCAATTCAAACGAAAACTGCACTGTCATTCAAATTTGTGCTCCCCGTAGGCAATGCATTGGTTCTCCCTCGTTGCTTTTAAGATCTTTTTTCTTTGTCTTTCATCATTTTCTTCTTACCACCTTTCAGAGTCCTCCTTTGGTTGTCTCTGACATCATCTTTAGGGTTTATGGTTGTGCTTAGCAGGGAAGAGCAGGGAGAAACTGACCTATGCCATTGTGCCTGAACCAGAAGTCTCAAATTTCTAAACACTTTGAGTTTGCAATGTCTATTCTGTTATGTTACTCGTGAGGTGTGTTCCAACAGCTAGAAGGCTAGCATCTCAGCACATATATTTCTAATGGCCACATTCTGCAAAGCAGGACATAGCGCAAGCAGGCACTGGTGGAAGGGAATGAGGAGGATTTGTGGTCAGAAGGCATCAAAGTGATTCAGTCTAGCTGCTAGCTTCTTCCTAAACAGGGGAAACAGTCTTCCAGGAGCTGGGGCCTAGCCTCCTCCCGCATGTACGTTGAACCAGCACGAGCTATATTTTCTCTGGACCGTCTGGAGGTGAGAACCAGAGCATGGAATCTAGAAACATGCAAGTGCATGAAGAACACACATTTCTAGGCCACTCTGCAGACTAACATGCAGACCCTTAAGTAAAGATACGAATTAAGCCGATTTCTTGGTAATATCAACAGAAAGTAAAATATCAAAGAGTTTCATTTGAAAAAAGAAAGAAAGTATTCCTACCTGTTCTGAGGACATTTCACCAAATAATGTCTTGCTGTAAAATGAAAAGAAATAGAAGATGGTAAATAAATGTTACTTTAGATACATATGCTCCAGGAATCACCGGGAAATGCAGGTGCCCAGGCATTGCCCAGATGTTGGGACAAGCCACTTCTTGGGGCTTTCCTACTTCTCTTTGGATGAGTAAGCAGAGCTACAGCACGGATACCACATGGACTCGATACTATTCCACACCTTGACTGAGCCAGGCATGAAACCAGATACCCCAGACCTCCTAGTCTGATAACCTAAAACAGTCTTTTTTTTTTTTTTCCAAGCCAGGTTGAGGTGGGTTCTAACCTGGAAGGTCCTGGAGTAACAGTCACCCAACTTGGAAGCTCTGCCTTAGTCATGAGAAAGTCTTTGGGGACAATCTGTCTCCACTTAGATGCCCCTCTCTGTGAACTGGCTTTCTTCCTCTGATCAACGCTCTTCCAGGGGGAGCCCTGGAAAAACAGTCTTAGAGCAAGACATCCTCCACAGTAGGTCTCACTGAGGGAAAAAAAAAAACAAACAGATTCTAAGAGCAGAGGAAAAATAAGAAAACCTAGGCAGTTACCCTAATAAGTGTCCAATCTTAGCTCACAATTGAGTTCACTTCAAATAGAAGTAAGCCATGGCCCCGGAACTGGGTGGCGGATCATTACGTCGATGGCCCCAATGAATCACAACTCCCTGTGTCTGTCTACACCCCCGTGAAAAGGCTTGACCACCAGATGTGCTTTGGCCAGTGAAACAATAACCAATGTGTCACAAGCAAAGGCCTAACCGGCCCCTGTGCTCTGAGGTTTGCTCGTTTGCTCTTTCTCTCATTGCAGGGACTCTTCTGCTACCGCATAAAGAAGCCTGGCTAGCCCACTGAGAGATGAGACCACAGCGAACAGACACGAGTCCTCCCAGCTGAGGTCCTGGGGCAGCCAGGCCGCGGCTCATCCACCAGCGGGCTGCCGCGGCAGGAGGGACTCCAGCGACGACCAGAAGAAACGCTCAGCTAAGCCCGGCTAAAACCGCTGACCTACAGAATTGTGTACAAATAAAATCGTTGTTGCTTTAAGCCACTACACGTGGCGTGATCTGTCCTGCAGGTGACCCGGGCAGGTCCCAGACCAGCATGACAGGGTCTCCACTTCAGAGAGGGCTTTTTAGGTTTACCTGTTATAACCCCTTTTCAGTGCATAAACTCCTTCTACGTCCTGTTTACTGAGCACCTACTCTGCGCTGGATAATTTACAGATGTAGCAATAATAAAACCGTACTTAGTATTTACGGAACACTTTATATGTTCCTGGCCTGACTCCAGGCTTATTAAATAAATCAGCGATCATGTGTCTGGGGTCTGCAAACCGGTGAGCCCTCCTGGGAAGGGTAGTTTTAAGGAAATCACTCTCTAGATCCTCACCTAGCATGGTGTTCTTGCTTTCAGAATTCATTCTCCCAGAACATGCCTGAGCTCTGGCTGCTGCCTTTCCTCCCTCCCCACCACATCACTGTTTCTCTTCACAAAATCGAGGCACACCTCTCACCCATCCTGACTTGCACTATGGAGGTAAAAAACAGGAGGCACCAAACGGGGAACGATTTGAAAGGTTGGTGTCACTGTTGAGAAAGCACATGATGAATGACTGGGCAACTAAATCTTTCACCAGCAGGGAGGTTTCCGATATTTTGCTTTTGACAAGGATTAAATAATGACCTACTCCAGCTGTCAGCTGGTCTAGTATTAAAAATCATTTTCAATGACATCACATACGCTTGCGTGACTCTGCTTAATAAAAGAATTCAGCATCATTCCTATTCTTAGTAATAGAATTCAGCATCAATTCTATACTTTAACAAGTAGGAATAGAAGTGATGCCGAATTCCATTATTAAGCAGATTCATGCGAGGGCATATGAAGTAAAATAAAAATTTATTTTAATAAAAATACAGTTCCAATAAAATGTTCTTCTTAGGACTGATTATCTAAATTGATAATATCTATGGGGTTTTGATTAATTTCATATTCATTTTTCAAATCTTATTAATTGTGCAATATTAGTAACTCAACACAGAAAAAAATTTAATGCCTAGAAACTTATGGAATAAGGAAATTTAAAAATTCTTAATTTAAATTTTTACACACATTATTTTTACAGAGAAGTGTAAACAAAAAAACTGTATTAAAGTGGGATAAAATTTTGTGGGGAAAGTAGAGTGAAGATAAAAATTCAAGAAGAAAAAGGAACAATATACAATTTCTAATAGCTAAAGCATGTTCACAGAGTCTTTTTAAATAAAGAGAGGTAGTTATTAAATTCACGACAGTTAGATGGATAAGAGATTTAAACATTTCATTTTAAGATGTCAATATTTGTGATGCCCTGGAAATCACCTCCTTTGCAACCATTTACACTTATGATCAAAAAGTTTAGATGTCAACAAAAAACTTTCAAGAGTGCATAGTTTTTGAAATGCTTTTAGGTGCTATGCAAGCAAAAATGTTTGAAGACCATGACTTTGCACTTGAATTTCATCTTCACAAAAACATTGTCATTTCACCTAATTCTATGGTGGAGGGCACTGAGGCACAGAGAGGTTAATGACCTTGCCCAAGGCCACAGAGCTAATGTTAGGGGCTGAGCTGTGTCCCTCCTATGTTGAAGCCCTAAAACCCAACACGTCAGAATGTGACTGTAGTTGGAGATGAGGCCTTTAAACAGGTGATTCAGTTAAGATGAAGTCACTGGGGTGGGCCCTAATCCAACATGACTGATGTCCTTCTAAGAAGAGATTAGGAAACAGGTGCAGAGGAAAGACCGTGTGAAGACACCGAGAGAAGACAGCCACCTATAAGCTTTACTATGGCAGCCCGAGCAAACTAACACACGTAGGAAGGAGCAAACTGGGCAGCCTGACTCCAGAGCCCTCTTGTAACTACTCCTCACCATTCTCAGAGATGCTGGGCAGCTAGTAGTAGAGTTCCTATAGATGAAGAAAGTCAGTCTCAGGAGAGATGGCTGGCCCACGGTGCCACAGTTTATTAGGTCTCAGACCAGTAAACACAGGGCCAATGTCCCTTTAATGCCAAGGGACTGCCCAGGGAACCAAAAGTAATCCATACCAAACATAAGACTTATACACATCGGAGACATATAGCCCTTGCCCAGAGTCACCTTTAAATATACGTAACTTCATCAGCACTGACTCCTGAGAAGCAGAGCCTGTAAGATCCGCATTTCAGTACAAGGAGTCTCTGTGGGACAGGATCCCAGCGAAGCCACTGGAGAGTGGGGAAGTGAGATCAGGAAGAGAAGGAAGCCAAGAAAGGGGGGTCCTGGAGCCAGTCTCCAACGTGGGCCATGACCTTGCACCCAGCGTACTTGACCCGGGGACTCCTGGCCCCACACAAGGCAACCAGACCGCACAGAAATGAAAACTCTAGACAGGGCTCTTTTTCAGCAGTGATCTTATGATCTTTGGGACTCTGAAGTCTGAAAGGAAGGACTGTTTTTCTCACCTCCTGGCAGAAAGGTGTCTGTGAGTGCCAGGCCCTGGGGCTACCCTTTCTCTGCCGCCTCAGCCGGAGCCACACTACTCCCAGCCCCCATGTCATGGTCAAACCTCCCAGACGACCTGTCCAGGCTGAAGACTGTGTCATCCTCATCTGGGCCCAGGCTCCCCCACCCTGTCAGGCCCTGTAGCAGTCTTGGGGCCTCAAGGTATGCCTGACCCTCCCCCAACTTTCCCCTAATTTGCCTGCACCCTCCCCCAACCCCAGGCCTTGCAGAGACTCTGAGATAGGACCCATAGATAATTCTGCTCTGCTCCCCAAACATCTCCCGCACTGTGCAAGGACTGTAACAGCCCCCGCCAGAGGTCCCATGCATTTGCAGAAGGAGCCAGAAGGACTGAGCACAGTGCTCTCCTAGCCTCCCCCAGCCCCAGCCGCGGCAGGGCACCCAGCAGCCTGGAAAAGGGCTTTCTGCGCTTCCCTAGGGGGAGAGATAAGCCCAGGGGTGTGCCTCGCTTCCTGCCAGCCCTTCCCTTTACACAGAACTGTGCTCCCATCACGTCACGTCCAAAACCCCAGCCCCTTCCAGGAAGTGGGCCTGCCTTGACAGTGTTTCCAGGCTGGCGCAGTCACAAGGACAGGTGAAGCCATTTCTCTAGGTCACCAAGTGGTAAACTGAGAAGGAGAATGGGGTTTCCGAACTCCTGTTGTCTTGCTACAGAGAGCCATTTCATGGCCACACAAAAAGCATTGATGGAAAGCACCAGCACATAAAGTTGTGGGTCTAGAAACTGGTCCTATATGGAGTGGTGGGCCCCAGGGGGCTATCTAGCACTCGAAATATGCCTAGTCCCAAATGAGATGTCCTGGAAGTATGAAATCGTGCTGGAAGTATGAAATCATGCTGGATTTCAGTCTTAGCACGAACAAGGGAATGTAAAATATCTCATTCTGAATCTCTATATTGATACTTGTTGAAATGCTATTTTAGATATATTGAGTTAAATAAGAGAGGGCTTTTTTTCCTTAATCTTTTTACCTTGTTAATGTGACTACTAAAAAAAAATGTCCAATGACATGTGTGACTTGCATTGTATTTCTACTGGAGACAACATTCGGGGGGCTCTGCTTGCCCTCGCTGCCGGGATCGCTGATCCCGCAGTCACCGTGACCGTGATGGAAGGATGTGGTTTGGAAAGTGAGCTGCCCCCAGAAGAAGGTGCCCCCCGGAACTGCCCACACCAAGGACTGGTGGCCACAGCACATGGGGAAAAGCATCCCGAGCAGCCGTATTTAAGAGAAACTCTCATCCCCATTTTATAGTGAGGACACTTGGGGACACAGGATGTTTACTCGGGGCCTGAGAAGACCCACTCTGTAAGTAAAGGAGCTTGAATCCGGGCTCTGGGTCCCGTGCTCTCGGCACTAGGCTCCTGGGGAGGCTGACGAGCACCTGCACAGGGAGGATGGGCCCCCTTCCCAAGGCGGCGGTGGGCTTACGAGAGCCAGCCAACCCTCCCACACACTCCGAAGACCAAGTCTGCATCTCAGAAGTCTGTGGCGAGGAGAGCTCACACTAGGGATTGTCCAAGTGTCTGTGACAGCAGGCAGGGGAGCCCATCAACTTCCCCAAGGCCCCAGGGTTGCCCCTCTGCTCCTCACCCACAGCCACCCCCACTCCATGCTTTGAGCCTCCTCCCTGCTCTGAGCGTGGCTGTGACAGGGACGACACCCCCCCTTCCTCCTGGGAGTAAAGCTCATGGACTCTCCGGCCCCATTGCCCTGGGGAAGCACGGAGAACAAGCCTGCAGCAGCGGAGCGTGGGGGTCTAGCAAGCTCTAGGAAGCCGTGGCTCCCGAGCTAGGGCTCCAGCACAGCGAGCGCCAGCTAGACCGAGATGTCACAGACACAGAGAGTAGCGACAAAGGTGTTAAGGCCGTCACTTTCCGTCTGGTCCTACTGTGCCTTCAAACTGCCCTTGTGAGAGCTCAGACAGGGAAGGTTGGGGGATTGCTGGGGCTCCCCTCAAAGCAGCGGGTCTGGACTCATTCCCGAACAAGTAAAGGCCACGGGAAAGCCGTGTGCTTGAGGAGTAACTCGGGGCCTGGTGTTTTCCAGGGTGACTCAGATTCGCAGAGGCCCGGGGACAAAGCTGCAGGCACCCTGGCACTAAGAGCCAGGACGAAGAGTCACAGCTCGGGAGGAAAGTGCACAGCAAGGAACACATGGGTGTGATTAACGCCAGCTCAGGGGAATAGCGAGCACCCCGGCAAAACAAGGCAGCGCAAGGCCGGGGTGGGGGCCGAGCAGCAGGAATGGAGAGAGAGAAGGACACTGGCCGCTGGCCCCCCAGCTTCTGGGCTGGGCTTTGTTTAGCTCAGGCACCCCCCGGGGGATGGCGCGGGGAGTGGGACAGCTACTCCGATAAAGTCTTTGAGGACAGATCCGGCTGAAGGGGAGGGAGAGCCGGCGCTGGGCTCACCTCTGCTCTCCCGGTGTCTGCGAGCAGCCAGGATGCTCTGAGGTTCTCAGCCGGGCAGGAGAGCTTGGCTTTCGTCCATGTGGCCAGGACGCAGAAGGCCCCACCCACACAGTGACACAGAAAACCCAGAAACTGTCCACACGACAAGGGGGTCTGGGCCTGATTATATTTTTGTGGGTACAGCCAGCACATCTCATCTCTGAGTTTCGCTTCAAGATAGTAATGGGATCCTTTCAAAATATTTGGTATAAAAGATGGGGACAGAGTAGGACAGAGTTCAGAAGAAGCGGCTCTAAGGCCTTGCCACTCGAAGCGTGGCCTCACACCAGCGGCCGTGGCCCCGCCATGATCTCATGAGAAGTACCGAATCAGAATCTTCATTTGAGCGGGTTTCCCGGGGAACAGTCTGCTCCTTAAGGTTCAGGCAGCGCCGTGCTAAGGTTCCCGGGTCCAGGTGGGTCCCTGGCCCCACCATGCAGTCCCCTGTCCCCGGCCCTGTCCCCGGCCCTGTGGTGGCTGGGAGGCGCCTGGCCGCTCGCGCCCCATGAGGCAGGACCTGCCCGGCCGGGGCCACAGAAGGCCAGCCGGCGGGAATAAAGCCGAGCTCCCCGGGGGCTGCAGCAGCCATGCTTGCTGTTTGGGAAGGACCTTGGCAGCAACCGCCGTGGAAAGCGGAAGGAAAATTCCTTGGCAAGCCTGGCTCCCAGATGGCAAAGCTCTCCTTGAACAGAAGTTTCGTTGGAATCAGGCTGGGCTTGGGCTCTGCCACACCCGTTTCAGGACTTTCTCAAGCTTCTCAGCTGAGTCCCCTCTCGCAAACGGAAGCAATAGGGACTGTCATTCCAGACTGGCGGTGAGGATTACACGAGAACGTGGAGGAGCCAGTGAGCAACGTGGCCTGCCACAGGTGCCCCGGCGAAGCTCCGAAGCTCGGGCGGGCTTTGTGACACTGCGCGCAGGTGCACACGAGGCTTTCTGGGCTCGCTCCGGGGGGGACAAGGGTGACGGGGATCTGGGTTCTCGGCGGCTCTGCGTGAGGCCCAGAGTATGTGCCTCAGTCAGCCTCGTTGGCTCTGGAGGAGATGGATGTCTCCTGAACCAACTACTTTTCTTTGTTTCCCCGATCCTGCCTAGGAACTACCAGAGCCTGCAGCTGATAAGCCGGTCAGCCAAGGCGCGCTGCTCGGCCTGCTCCCGAACCTGGGCAGAGGCGCCTTTGGAGCAAAACAGGCTTGGAGACTGCTTATGGGGCTTCCAAACTCCAACAGCTCAGAGCCAAGCGGCTGGGAAACAAACACATTTGTCCCCCATTTGCTGAGCAGCTGTCATAAGCCAAATTCCAAAGAGAATGGATCAGATGACGGGCCTGTGCCTTCCTCACTATTCTCTTGAAGGGCGGCGAAGGCATCTGTACGTGTGCAACGCGTCCCACAAGCTCGCGGGCATAGGCAAGGGTTTGCAATGGGAGGAAAAGCTTGGGCACTCTTGACGCGGTAGGTGGAGGCTGGGGAGGAAGGCGCTCTGGCTCAGCTCAGAGGCTGCACAGGGCACTGCGGAAAGGGCACCGGCCATGAAAGATCTGCCACAGGCCTGGGTGTGCGGGCTGTCTCCGGGCCCCCCTCCACCCTGACTGGCCCAGAGGCTGACCTCCACGCCCTGCCTTGTGGCTCCTGGTTGGTAAGAGCAAAGCAAAGCAGCAGCAGGACATCGAGAGGACAGGGGAGAAGGGAGGGCTGAGGAATGAGTGCTCCCAGTCCCCTCCCTGCTGCCTCCTGGTATGGCATTGCCTGGGTCCCTCTACTAAGGCTCCTGCTGGTGACACTTCTCCCACAGCGGCAGCTCTCACAAGTCCCAGGAGCCTCTCCCGCCCTTGTCCCCTAACTCTGCGAAGGCAACAGCTTCCTGCAGGCTGGCCCCTGGATGCACCCCCTCCCTCCCTCCGAGGTTCCCTGAGCCCTGCCCGCACCTTGGTGGAGAGGCCCTCTGGAAGCACGGCTCCATATCCCTATTCCAGCATTCCCTTACCCTGTGACTGCCAAATCCAACACTTCCCAGCTTTGTGACCTCGGGCTGACGCATAACCCTAACCTCGTGTCATCGACACTTAGGAGAGTCCGAATGTGTTAAAGGTTTTTGTTGCTGCTGTTGTCGAGCTTTAGCCTCTCCATATTCCCATGAGACGGGGCACACTACCGCTTTCCCATTACTTCGGTGGGAAAGGTGAGGCTCACAGGGTAGGTCATCACCAGCTGGTAAGTGAAGAGCAGCCATCCGAACCAGAGCCGCTCTAATTCCAGAGCCCAGCTGTCACCCACGTCATGTCTGGGAGCTACAGAGTCCACACCTGCCCTGGGAATGCAGAAGCGGGGGCAGGGATGGCATTTCGGAGGAACTGGACAGGCTCCGGTGGAAACGAGACATTGAGGCTTGCCGAGCAGTGGGGGCTGGAGAGGGAAAGCAGCCCCGGGCAGCCCGCATAGGAGGGGAAGAGTCCGAGTGTCCAGAACTGTAATCATTAAGAGAGAAAGAGCAGAACAAGACGGGGCTGAGGACAGATCCAGGGCCACAGGGATGCTGACAGGAAAGGAGATGGACGTGACCCCCCCCAGGCTGGGCGGATCCCTCCTGACCCCACCTGCCCACCGGGCGCACAGGTACTGTAATTAATGAACACTCACAACCACACGCAGTCTGCGGAAGGCAGTGTCCACCCCAGTTCGTTTCACAGATGAGGACACTGAAGCTCAGGGTGGTTAAGGCACACGTCTAAAATCAGTCAAATCCAGGTTCATCTGACTCCACAGCCCCGTCTGGGCGAACGAGAGAGGGAAGGACCACCCCCTCGGAGACCATGGAAGGAAGGGATTTGAGAAAAAGAGAAATGTCAACGCGGGCACAGCTGATTTCAGCAGAGTCCAAGGGATGCACATCTCCTCACTTGCTGTACTCTCCAGTAACAGGGACATAATCCCTGACTCACAATGCAGTTTTCAAACAAGGTTATACTTTGCCCAGCATCTTCCCCCGTCTGTGGTTTGGTTGTGCTCCCGTTCCAGACATGACCTTATCGGTTCTCTTACCTCTGGCTTTCCTCTTGCTAAACACAGACTGCCAGATGATGGTCAGGGTGAAGAGGAGGACACTGAGGATGCCCACACAGCACACGAGTACAGCGTAGATGTAGAGATCTGAAGGCAAGGACACAGTGGGCATGTCAGAGAAGAGGTACCAAATCAGATAAACGTCATAAATTACCAAAAATCAATTCAAAATAAACCACAAGCCTAAACAGAAAATATAAACTAGAAAATCTAGGGGGAAAAAAATAAGAGAAAAATCTTTGGGATCTAAGACGAAGCAGAGAATTTTTTTTATAAATATATTTTTTAAGGACTTTATTTATTTGTCAGAGAGAGAGAGAGCACAAGCAGGGGAAGTGGGAGGCCGAGGGAGAAACAGGCTCCTTGCTGAGCAAGGAACCCAATGTGGGACTCGATCCCAGGACCCTGGGATCATGAGCTGAGCTGAAGGCAGATGCTTAACTGACTGAGCCTCCCGGGTGTCCATAAGCAGAGAATTTTTATACTTGACACTGAAAGCATCATCTATATAAAGAAAACTTGATCAATTCGATTTCATCAAAATTAAAAACTTTCATTTTGTAAACACCGATATGAAGAGGATGAAAACACAAGCTACAGACTGGGAGGAAATATTTGTAACTGTGCATCCAACAAAGGACTAGTATGTAAAATATAAAGAACTCTCAAAACTCAACAGTAAAAAATAAACAACCAATCCTACCAGAAAATGAGCAGAAACAGAGATATTTCACTAAAGAGAACATACAGGGTGCAAATAAGTTCATGAGAAGATGTTCAACTTCCTTAGCCGTTCGAGAAATGCAAATTTAAACCACACTGAAATATCTCACACACCCATCAAAACAAATAAAATAAAAAATAGTGACAATACCAAATGCCAGGAAGGCTATGAATAAACTGGGTCACCCGGCATTGCTGGTGAGAATATAAAATGGTACGGCCACTCCAATAAACAGTTTCTTAAAAGATACATCTACAAATACCCTTCAACTCAGCAACTGCTCTGGGCCAAATGCCCCAGAGAAATGAAAACTTCAGTTCGCACAAAATCGCAGCTTTATTTACAGTAGCCCAAAACTGGAACCTGCCCAGATGTCCACGGAGAGGTGAATGGCTCAGCAAACTGTGCTCCATACGCACCACGGAACACCACTCAGTGATGCAGCAATCTGGAACTTCCAAAGAATGATGCTAAGTGATGGGGGAAATCCCAAAAGGCTACATACTGTATGATTTTATTTACATAACGTTCTTGAAATGACACAATTACAGAAATGGAGAACAGACTAATGATTGCCAGAGGTTATGGAGGAAGTAGCTGATGGGAGGAACACAGGTTTGGCTCTAAAACACCCTTGCAGGGATGGCAATGTTCTATATCTTGGCTGTATCAATGTCAACATCCTGGTTGCCACGTTGTACTTGAGTTTTGCAAGATGTTACCATTGGGAGAAATTGGGTTAAGGGCACAAATGGGTACAAGGGATCCCTGTATCGTTTCTTAGCAATACATGTTAAGCTACAATTATCTCCAAACAATTTTTTTTTTAAGTTAAACCGTGATTGTATATGTCTCAACCAATTTGGGCCACTATAACAAAATATCACCGACTGAGCAGTTTAAACAATAAACATATACTTCTCACAGGAGCAAGGGGCTGGGAGAACCAGTATCTGGTAAGAGTTCCCTTCCTGGTTTGTGGACATTTCCTCTTGGTATCCTCGCATGATAGAGAACAGAGAGAGATCGAGCAAGCTCTTACAGGGCCTCGTCTTAGAAGGGCAAATAAGCCTATTTACGAGGGCTCCATTATCATGACATCATCACTTCCCAAAGGCCCCGCCTCCTAACACAGGCATATTAGGGGCTAGGATTTCAACGTGTGAATTTGGGGGGAACACCACCCTTGAGCCCATAACAACCTACATCCATTTCTTAAACTCCAATGATCAACTTCATCACCAATCTGATTGATCAAATGCCGACTCCTCAGAAAGGGAAAGGGAAGCCAAAGGCATTTTTTTATCCTTCTCTGCAGCAGAAAGCTACAGACATTTGAACTTGGCAAAAATGTTTCTCTACCGACTTAAATGTCTTGAGCCAACGGACATTTATTATCAGCCGTGTTCAGCACTCTCCTAAGTCCAAGAAATAGAACAAAGGACATTTAAAAGTCTCATCAAGAAATCAGAGAGCGGCATGGCATCCGTGACTACAGAGGGTGTGCCCAGTACTAGAAACACACAGAGAAGGAACTCGACCGGCCTGAGGAGGTCACAAGGAGCTTCCAAGAGGACTGGAGCTCTATGCTGAGTCATATTTAAAAAAACACAGAAAATGCAAAAATATATAGAAAGAATAAAAATACAGAGAGAAACAGAGTGAAAACAAAATGTAGATTAATAGAAATGGCTTCATGGGACCTTATTACTGAACACTCCAAGTGTTTCTAACTGTTCCGTGTAATAAATGAGGAAGATGAACATTTCCAGACTCAAACCTTAACGCTCCTCTCATATTAGGTTTTTAAGAGGAAGTTCCTAGAAGTGGAATTGCTGAGTCAACACAAATGCACCTTTGTAAAGCCCCTGGGACGTGGAGAAGCAGGTAGTTAAGTGTCCAAACGGAAAAAGCAAGCATGCTGGGAGCGGCAGGGGGGGCTGGCTTTCCCAGTGAGCTGGGGACACAGGAAAGCCGTGGTCAGTGAGAGAGGAAGAGGGAGGATGGGATAGAATGAGACATCTCAGGTTCCTTTTGACTCTCTCTTCCCCGGCCCACATCCCAGGAGGCTCAGTGTAGTCTCTGACTCGGAGTCCACGAGGTCCTCCCATGGTCTTAGGCTCAGTCAGCCTTCTTGCCTAAGCTCCTCTGAGAAGGTTTCTGTTCACAGAACTTAGGAGCCTGAACTAGAAGCAAAAGAAGTAGAAAGCACAGACGGATAAGGCTGCAGAGGAAGGGAACATCTGCCCTAATATTTAAGGGAGCAGGAAGGTGGGTAGGAAGAAACTGCTACAGAGGGAGCTGGGAGCCAGTCACAGAAGCAGAGGAAGGCTGAAGTTGAGAGTTCTAGAAGCTAAGAGAGTAGATGTTGTAAGAAAGATTCTTTAATAGCAGCAAGTGCTGCTGGAAAACATCCACTGGGTTTTCCTGCTCGGAAGCTACTGGAAAAGTCCTGAGGGAAAGCCAATCCAGTGGAATGGTGCGGGCCGAGCCAGATGACAGGGGTCGAGGAGTTCAGTGGCATGTGAGGAGTTTGAGATGGAGATAGCAGAAACCCTCTCCTACAAAAAAAATCAAAACTGCCTTTCTGTATAGACACCTGTGTCTCAGATGCATGGGCTTTGCAGATTCACTCGGTGAGAGCTCTGAGTGGTCAAAGTTTGGGGCTCGGGTCTCCATTTAAACAATGAAACTCTGAGAGCCAGAGCAGAGGTCACAGACCGGGATTCATGACAGGCCACAGGATGGGCCAGGACACGGAGAGCATATAGCCAGTCCCGGATTTACAGGCATTGAGAAAACTGCTCCGGGACCAGGACTGAGTAGTCATTTCTGGCACGAGAGGATGGCAAATAATTCAGTCTCGTTGCCAGGCATGCAGACTTGGGGCAAGAGGACACAACATCTGCCTCGACGGGACTCCAAAGATGCAGGCCCCAGGACCAAAAAGGCAAGGGCAATTCGGCTTCAGTCTCATTCTTCATTGGAGAGACAAACCATCTCACCAAATGAAGTTTCTGGACCACTGGGGCAGAGGAGCGTCCTCATGAGCTCCCTCTTCGTTGGAGCCCTTTCCTTGGTTTGGAAACTGTAGCAATCAAGCAGGGACAAGGTCGTGGTGAGAATCTCCCACAAGCGTCCCCAGAAGCAGGCTGTTGACATCGGTGGCCCACTCCACCCCGGCAGGAGGCGAGGGGCTCCGAGAGGTCCGTGTTCTGGTTTCAGATCACAGCCTCTACACGTGGCACGGAGGGGGTCGCCGCAGGCAGCCCTAGCTGCAGACCATAAAACATCTGGCCAGTCCGGAAAGCTCAGCTACACCGCCAAGCACGCAGACCCACGGGCGGGGGACACCGGCCGGTGGGCACCAGCCGCCTGTGCGTGCGTCCCCACAGGCCCAGGAGCAATCTCGCCTGCTCTCTGCTGTGTTCCCTTAGCTCTAGGAAGCTGAGCAAGCGCCACCTTGCAGGAGGAGAAAAGCTCAGACAGAACATCTGAGTTTCTCCGGATGGGGCAGCACCCAGGACCCCAACGTTCCGATTTTTCCCTCTGCTCCGATGGTTCCTTTTGCTGCATAAAGACAATTGCCCCGTTTTTATCTACTCAAAACACTGAAACCACGGGCCCCGATTTTCTCTGCAAACAGAGGTAAAACGCTGAGCCGTTTCAGCCAGGGTCACCAACACCTAGACGGAGCACCGCCTTGCCACCGGGCCAGCGAGAGCAAAGCTGGGCTCTGCCCCGCACAGCCGTCCTCGGCCTGGAAGCCCGGCCCGCGCTACCTTATCTCCGACTTCCCCTTAACTTCCTCGTACACACCTCTCTAATTATAAATGTGGGCTCAAAGGTTTTAAAACTCAGACCAGACCGGGCCAAACAACGCTTGTCTGGAGGCTGAATCCAAGCCTTCAGATCCAAATCGAACAAAACATCTGCACTTAACCGAACCTGGGGTTAGCTTTTCAAACACCGCGTATACCTGCGCCCTCAAAACCATTCTAGAAATCTTGTTACGTCCCTCAAGCTCATCTGCAGCTTTGTCTTCTGCCATCGGACTTCCAAAGGCACCGATGTCATTTTTAGGCTCAGTTGCAAGCCGCCATGCAGAAAATGTCACCCCCTCCCTCGTCCCAGCCCAGGCCTCCCTAAAGCAGATGGCGGGGCCAGCAGGCTGCAGTGACACTCACGCGGCAGGGAAGCCAAGGGCGGGGGGGGGGTGGGGGGGGCACAGTGAGCTGGTGCCAGCTCCCCCCTCCCAGAACACCAAGCCACCACAGGGCAGGCCCAGCAGAGAGGCCCCGGCCACAGGCAGGCAGCACCTGTTGCCGGGCAACCCGGAGGCCAGCTGGGACACTGGGAGCCGCTCTGAAGCCCGGTGGCCCCAGCACGCCTCTGCTCAGTGAAGGGAGCCACTCTCCCAGACCACTGACTTGGTAGAGTGCGTGTCCGTCCTCTACTCTTCCAGGGAAAATGCAAACGCCAAGATCTCGGCTCTATGCAGCCAACCTGAGCAATAGCCCTGAGGGAATTCTAACTCACTCCAGCATTTCACCAAGAGGCCTGACATGCTGGGTTTTGTGCTGCGGGCATGTGGGCCGCTGACCGGAGCCCCAGGAGGATGGCCATCCCTCCACAGGCCCTGCGGCAGCTCTCCCATCCAGGAACAAAAGGGCAAAGGTCCGGCATCAGGCGCCGGGGAGTTTCATCTGTACCCCTGACCTCGCCGACACCGTGGCTGGGTTAAGAAAGCAAAACACACGGCCACTGCTGCCGGAATCACAGGGAAAGAATGCTCTGGAAACAGCTGCTCCGAGGCATTAGACAGAGTGAGGATTCCAATTCTTTTCTGAAGGGACCTAAACTCTCTGTGTTGAGAAGTAAGCCCACGTGGGGCTACGGATTTTGTGTAGAGAGCTAGGTTGAGAGTGACCCTGAGAGTCGAGAGCTACATGTGAATTACAAAGTGCTATTAATTATACACCTGCTTTAGACATGCTGATGATGCTGCAAGGCATGTTGGGACCACGTGCTGCAATCTTTCCAAATATATGGAGACTTGCTTTTTGTACCACGGGTATTTTTTTAAAGATTTTATTCATTTATTTGAGAGAGAGAAAAAGAAAGAGAGAGAGTGTGTGTGTGTGTGTGTGTGTGTGTGTGTGTGCACGAGAAGGGGTTGGGGGGCAGAGGGAGAAGCAGACTCCCTGCTTGCTGAGCAGGGAGCCCAATACGGGGCTCCATCCCAGAACCCCGAAATCATGACCTGAGCCAAAGGTCTAACTGACTGAGCCACCCAGGCGCCCCTGTACCATGGCTTATTTCTAAATACAGTCCTCAGACCATTTGCACTGGGGAAACACCCTGGGCCCCAATACAAATGTTTTGCTCCCTTCCTAAATGCAATAATCAGATTCTCGGTGGGGAGCCCAGAATCTGGGTTACTAACAACCCCCCAGGAGATCCTTATGCATCTGATGCTAAACAAGGCTCCGGCTGTCACAGCTGCCAGCAACCTACCTTAGGGATGCCCTGGATGTCTCCATACTTCTCCCCCACCATTGGGCCTGGTCATGGAGTGGCTCCCAGAAACATGGGGTAAATCAATTGTTTTTTCTACTGCTTCACTCCACGGAGTAAAGTCACTTTCATCTCCTTGCTAACAAATAGGCATTCCCTGAATGAAAGGCTGAGGGAGGGAGCTGGGGATTATTTTGCTGGGACAGGGTCATTAAATAAAAAGACAGCCACAGAGCCTGCATAAGAAAAGGCAGGGAATACAAGGAATCTCTACTGAATGAAAGTGCAATCTCACAAAGAAAATATTTTATGGCAAAACAATGAATCCCAATGTCCTATCTGGGTGACGCTTTCTGGTTGCAAATATTGTTCGCAACCGTGATTACATTTTTCCAAGAGAGAAAGTGCCTCCATCCACTGCTTTTAACTGGCTATCGGAAGAGGAAGAGCTGGGTTTGGATCCAAGTGCCCACCTCCCCCCCATGGGGCACGATCTCCTTCAACCACATCTGTGAGTTAACTAAAGGTGAGGGGAAGCCCCCAAGGCACACGCATCTCCCTAGATCCGTTCTCGGCAAAGGGATCCATCATCCGTAAATACCATGGCTTCCCTAAATGTAATCCTTCGCAATTTCCTGACCACCTTTGGACATTCATCAGTTTTTCACTGACCAAAGGCTCTGCCTAAGAACTCACAAAAGACATTCTCTCATTGCTTCTGGTCATAATCCTCCCCCACTTTGTGATAATAATTCCTGTGAACTCTCCTCACTCTCAATAAGGCAAGGTTTCTCAACCTCGGCACTCTTGACATTTGGGGCCAGATACGTCCTTGTTGTGGGGAGCTGACCCACACGGGCAATGCTAGGATGTTTAGCAGCACCCCTGGCCTCCACCCTGCGGCTGCCAAGAGCATCAAAATTTTGCTAGTCGTGGCAACCAAAATGTAACCACACACTGGCAAATGTGCCCTGGAGGGGCCAACCCCCTCCAACCCCAATCTGAGTGCAGCAGAATCCTCCCCCTCCCCAGGTCTTGAGAAAACCCAGACTTCTGGGCACCACCCCTAGTGTTTCTGATCCTGTGCGTGAGGGGAGGGCCCAACACTGTGCCTTTGAATCAGGCTCCCAGGTAATGCTGCTGCTGGTGGTAGTCTGCGACCAGCCCGGGCTCCTGCCGGGATCACCTAGAGAGCTTTTAACAAGTTCCAGTTCAATCAGAATGTCCAGAGATGTGGTCCAGGCACCAGTGTTTTCAAAGCTCCCCAGGGGACACTAACATGGGTTGAAAATCACCTGCTGAAGGTTCTCAAACTATTCCTAGAGTCCCAAATTCTGTAAGAAACCGGAAATGAAATTTGTCACAGTAGGTGTACATTTCATTTTTACAGTACTTGAAGATCCCTCCCTAAAATCACTTGGGAGTAGGAATTCTGGAGCAAAACAAAACAAACAACCCCAAATTATACAGATGGGGGCTTTGGCCTTTCAAAACCCATGGGCTGATACCACCAGGGATTCCCGCCCTACTTTTTTTGGGGGGGAGGGGGTTTCAAAAGATTTTACTTACTTATTTGAGAGAGATGGAGCACACAAAGTGGGTAAGGGGCAGAGCAGAAGGGAGAGGGACAAGCAGACTCTGAGCTGAGCCCAATGTGGGACTCGATCTCACAGCCCTGAGATCATGACCTGAGCAGAAATCAAGAGTCAAGAATCAAAGTTTAACCGACTGAGCCACCTAGGGGTCCCCTCTCACCCTACTCTTGAGTAAATTTAGGACAAGAAAACAATGTGAAGGGTGCCTGAGTGGCTCAGTCAGTTAAGCGGCTGCCTTCAGCTCAGGTCATGGTCCTGGAGTCCCAGGATCGAGTCCTACATTGGGGTCCCTGCTCATGTTTTCTCTCTCACTCTCTCAAATAAATGAAAAACAAAACAAAACAAAAAAAAAACTTGATGTCATAGCACAACTAAGAAGTCAGGGTCCTTTTTGTTGGTTCGATGCAATAGGAAGTTACTCAAATAAGAGGGATGGAAGCTATCAGCAGAAGGTGGGAGGGGAAGGGACCAAAGCAGGGAAGGAATGTGTTTTGTTTCACAGAACCAACAGTTCTAGCCAAGGAGATGCCCAACTCGGTGTTTCATCTGAGACCCCTTGCTGCATGTGTCTCTGCTAACGGCCCCCATGGGAGCCAGTGTGAGCCAGGCTGGAGCTGAGGACCTCCGCAGAAGCCCCCGTGAGCTGGCCTCAAGTTACCTTTAGCTCATCATACTAACATCACTCCCTATGGACAGATTGCTCTGCCATTTTTAGAACGTACGAGGTACGCACTAGCGTGCGGACGTGCTAGACAGATGGTGCTTTGAGAACTATCTCCCTGTCCCCTAACTCATAACAAGTAATAAAAAGTCCTTCGCTTTCAATATTTCCTGGGGTTGCATTCAATTTGGTGTGCCCCAAGTGGTGACCCCCTTGGGTTCGGTTATGCTTTCTTCCCATTCTATTCTTTTCTTATTCTCTAAAAGCGAGGGGCATCTTATAATAAAGAAACATGCAAGGTCTACCTTCGAAAAACGTCCAAGTGTCTTTCTTTTTCTCAGAGGATGAATCTTCAGAAGCTTTGAGGGAAATCACTGTAAGACAAAAAAGAAATGGCATAGCATGAAGTGTAGTAGTTTATGGACCCGGCCCACACTGTGATCCAAAATAATGACATATGGTGTGGACGGCCCTGACATTTATATAGCCATTTTCCCAGCCACATTTAATTATCACAACTCACACATGAGGGAGAGGTACAATGCCTGACACACCACACTTGAGGCTCCGGGGAGGGGGGGGGTGGTAGGTTGTCTTTGTTTAAAAGGCAATAAATGGCAAAGCTGGGACTGAGCACAGTAGAAGTCCCACTTGCCCCACATACTTGCCAACTACAGAGTTCCCCAGTGGGAATTTCAAGAACCAAAACATTTATATGACCATGTTAGTGGATATCTTTCTAAGCATGGTGCACTTGCCGGCTACCCCTAGATAGAGGAGCCTGAAGTCATCTGACGGCCCAGGGTCTGCGCTCTGAGCCCCACTCTGTGCTAGACAGTCACACACAGCAGGAAGCATCTTATTTTGAGATTATTTTGTCCACTTTTAGTCGGTAGTTGATCCCTGAACTTATTGTGCCTGCTTTCAACAGTCAGGGAAACAGAACTAAGCTATATAGCGTAATACCTTGAACATTACACAAAAGAGGTTGGAACCATGGAAAAGTTCTGTGCATAAGGGTAATTTAATCATGGGTAAAAATATAAAAATTAAGCTGACCAAAAAATGCAAAATGTCAAAGAATGAGATTACTGTCCGATAGAACTTTCCAGGACGATGGAAATGGCCACCTGTGGCTAATTGAGAATGTGAAATGTGGCTGATCCCCATGGGCCTGAGGGATTGAATTTTTAATTTTATTTTAATTTAAATTTATATAGCCACCTGTGGTCTGTGGTTACCACACCGCAGAGTTCTAGAGAAGAGAATCTAGCACCTGAATAGAAAGACAAAGGAGGCTGGAATGGGGATTGAATCAGAGAGGTAAGGCCTACGGCAGAGATCGTCTGAAACTCTATTTACTGTTCTTCCCAAAAACTTTTGTATTATATTGTCATGAATTTCAATCTGAATTTTCCATCTTTTTACTTCTCTAGGCCTTATACTGGGTATTTCCTATTGACCCATCTTGCAGATCACCAGTCTTCCCATCTGATAAACCCATCTATTAATTCTTTTTTATATTTAGTTAATTTATTCATGTTTATATATCCCAGCTCCCAGATGAATTTCTCCAGCTTGTCACCTGATTTTGCAACCATATTAATCACATTATTTTAACGCATGTGCCTGATAACTTTCATATCTGCATCACCCGTAGACCTGTTTCTGTTATCTGTCTTTGTTTTTGATCCTGTCCCTTGCTATGTCTTATCACTTTTTTTTTTAATTGAATGCCAGACATTGTATATAGAAAACCATGGAGATGCTAAGCAAAATTTTATTTTCCAGGGTGACTAGCAGGCTCAGTGGGTAATGAGTACAACTCTTGATCTCAGGGTTGTGAGTTCAAGCCCTACATTGGGTGTAGAGATTATTTAAAAATAAGATCTTAGACATTTTTCACTTAAAAATAAAATCTTAAACATTTTTTTTTATTTTCCTGGTAACTGGTTAAAGTAGAGAGATGAACATCTAATCCAATCAGGATTTTAACTGCCTAGAGTCTGAGTTTGAGTTTTATATAGTCTAGACTATCTCTGGTTTGCCCTTACTTAAGGGATCCTAGTGAGAAGCCTAGAGTATTAACCAGGGCCCTTCCAATTGTTAAAATTGCCAAAAGTTCTGCTTGCCTCTCAAGCATCCTGATTGATTCTTTCTGCATAGCTTCTCTTAACTGCTTAAGTATGATTGAATTTCTTAAAGAGTTAAGTGCCTCCAACAATTGGGGTCACTCACTACTCTCCTCTATGCTCTATCTATCTAGATAGTCCTTCAGAGACTAATTAGGATAGCTGAAATATATATAATTACGCAATACAAATGTATATATGATATATAAGTATGTAATTAGTACAACTGAAATACAGATTTTTTTTTTTCCACTTTCTAATTGTTCTCAGAAGGCAGGCTTTGGTCTGCTATAAGCCAGTCTGCCACTACTGAAGAACTCTCCCATTAGAACCTAAATTCCTTAAAATGTATCTTCTATCTCTATATCCCTATCACTTGGTAGACTGCCTGGCAGCTAGGTAGTGCCTAGTAAATAAATGGATAATCCATTTCTTTCTGAGTGCCCCACAAAGTAAGCAGTCTGGCCCTCCAGGAATGAATTCTTGGTCTTGCATATAATATTCAATAAGTCACATAATTTGCCCATCATCATTCCTGCTTAATTTCCCCACCCATAGCTGACTGCCAGAGCAATCAATCAGATTCTTCCTTCAAGAATTTAAACTAAGAAACATAGCATATATGGTTGTTGTGGGCCCTGGGGCTGAAAGAGCCTGTGGACTTCTGGGCGGCAGTCATGTTGGAAAAACAGGCAAGTGGGATGGAGCCGGGGCAGAACCCTCAAGGGGAAACTGGAAGTGAGAGGACTCGTGGGGCTGAGGACTTGATCTTGCTGGACCTCTAGGCCCCAAGAGGGCTGATGTAATGTGGCTGCTATCCTTGCATTCTATAAGCTCCATATCCTTAAACTACCTCTACCTTTCTTCTGAATTAGCTTGAAAGGGCTTTCATAACTTCAACGAATTGAGCCTAGGCTAGGATAACCATAAAGAGACCCAGCGAAGGCAATACAGAAAGGGAAGAGAGATTATCTCAGGAGATCGAGCACGCCCATGATCATCCAGAGCCTTACCACTCCACATGTGGCCCACAGCCCAGCAGTGCAGTGTCACCTGGGGTCTTGTCAGAAGTGCAGAATCCCAGGATCCCCAAACCAGACCTACTGGATCAGAATCTTTTAAACCAAGATACCCTGGATCAATCATATGAACTTTAAAGTTTGAGATGCACTAATACACACCGGGTTAAAAAAAAAAAAAGTTGCCATTTACTGGTTGTGTAAACTTGGGCAAGTTGCTTGATTTCCCAGTGCCTTAGTTTCACGAATAGGGATGACAAGTGTCTACTCTTAAGGGACGTGTGAGTCAAATGGGTTAATATATGTGAAGTGCTTAGAACAACAGTGCCTGAGACAGAGTGAACCATTTTTATCCACAAAAATGTTAGCTCCATAAGAAAAGGGATTTTTGTCTATTTTCTTCCTGGCTCTAATTTCTGCACCTAATTCCAGCACCGTCCTTTGTTGTCAGCCCTTTGTTTCACTGTGTGAATCTTCAATCGTCCAAATGGTCCCCAAGAAAGGGTTCCTTGTCCTTGTCGCTAAATGTCTACAGCTCAAAAGGGCTGCTACGATCCTAGCAAAGGCAGGTGCCTTCGGACAACGTTTTCATTTTTCATTTTTTCTTTTCAGATTGTGGGCCCTTGCTGTAGTCAATAACAATGACTTTGCCTTATTTAGGATACAAGATAACAAGGTCTCCCTAACCAGCTTACAGAGACCTGCACTGAAAAAGCCAGCAAACTGGAATTCTAAGCTAACTGGGCTCTAAGCAACGAATTAATGGCTGTTCCTCATTTCCCCGCAGCGCAACTGTTTTATGGGGAAAATGCAGCAAATCTGTTTGCATACGATTAGCAATACCGGTCATAACTTTATCTGTTCCATGGACTCTTTTAGAGCTTCAGAAATTTGTCCAAGGTTTTGCCATAACGATCTAGTTTCAGCTGCTAATCCCCTGCTATCTCAAAGTGAATTTGATACATTGTCGAACCCTGTGTCTGAGCGCACACACTGTAAGGAAACACAGCGTGGGACACGGCCGGGTGGGTGAAGGGCTTTGCAGTGGATATACAGTGGGTCCGCCGACTTGAGTAGCGCACCTCCTTCACGGCACAGCTGCCCAGGGCAGGCACCGATTTAGAGAAGCGAGCCTGGAGACACTGAGTGGAAGAGGCCACTGCAGGGTAGATACGGAGGAGGATAAAATGCTTCAAGGAAACATTCTGCTTCACCAAGGAAAGAGTGGCATATTTTCCAACCACAGGTTATTCACGCTGATCACAGACTTTGAGAATAAAATGCCAGTTTCTTGATCATCGAGCGATTGTAATGGTTTCCGATGAATTTAGCCCTCAGAAGGCTGCAGCCTTTCAAACCAGAGTCCATAAATCTATCACTTTCAACTGCATTTGCCTCACCTGGTGGTCCAGCTGGACTCCCAGACAACTGGGAAGAAGGCAACAAGCACCCTTTCATACCCAAAGTGCTGGCTTTTTCTAAGCATCAGCTCAGGGGAGCTGAAAGTCCTCACACATCCTGACAGCTACCTATGATTGGGGGAGTTCCCAGCGCAATCCCTCAAAGATTGGGAATTCACATGCATTCAGTCAGCCTTTTAACCAATGGGTTGTCTTGTAGGGTCATGAAGGGGAAGGGGGGGGGCTCGTCCTCTGTGCTGGGTTTCCGAGGTCAGGAGGAGGAATAGCACTTCCGTCCCTTCCCAGAAGGGAGCGTGTTACTTGAGTACCCCTGCCTGACCCTCCCTCCTCTCCTACATCCACTCACCCCGCCTACTCCCGAAGGCAAAGGGGCTGGGGAAGAGTGTCTGATCCAGGGGAGCTTCTGACACCCTGCCCCTCTCTGGGTGAGAGGAATGTGGTCAAGCCCCTGCTCAAGGCAGTCTCGGTCCTGTACACAGCAAATAGCAGATGAGGGGATGGGCGGTGTGCATCCCCTCGGGAAGGTCTCATTACCCCAGCTGCTGCGAGTGATGCCAACCCTGCTTCCCGGGGAGCCCTGCCTGTGGCCACTCAGTTGCACGCTCCTCTTTCATCCTACCTGCAAGGACCACCTCCAACCACGAAGTGTGGGGCCCCAGACCACCATGCCGGGCCTGAGGGAGGCTCCCGAGGAGTAGTGCAACTGATTAGGAAAGCAAAAGGAAGTCCAATTAGGCCTTGGCACCAGACCACTTTTCTTAGTACAGCTTCACCGGAATAAAGTGGGCATTTTTATCTCCGTCCGACTCCCAGGCCCGTTTTTCGATCGTTTTGGGCTCACCGTAGAGAAAACGATAGTACTCAAAGATAGGTCATCAATGGACCTACTGACTGCTTTGAATTTCGAGGGACCCCCGTGCCCAGTGGGCAGAGCCTGTGTGACCTTCCGGTGAGGGAGCTGCAGGCTGTCTGGGGGCCTCTAGCCAAGATGGCAGAACCAGATGAATCTCAAAAGGGGCAAGTTGTGAGATCCACCCTATCTGGGCCCCTGCGGGAAGCACTGGTTGGAAGTGGCCGCGGGATCAAACGGTCTGGAAGAACGCAGCCCAGAGGCACCGAGACACACTGATCATATCAGCCTCCTGTCTGCAAAAAGCAGGTTGGAAAGAAAGAATCTTAGTCAAGCCTCCTGCGATGAGACCCGTGGGGAAACCATCACTCAAAGAGGTGTGAAAACTGGGAGGCTTGATTGCTAACTTGGACAGAATGTCCTGCCAACTCCCCTGGGGAGGACGGGTTTCACAGGCTGTGGCAGACTGTGTCCCCAAGCCCCTGAGACAATGCCTTCCAGGCTGAGGGGCCTCCCATTCCCCTCCTGGTCTCCTTCTCACAGATCATACCAACACCCTTCTCTGGACCTGCCCTGACCCCATCATTCATAGAACAGGTGGCTGACGATTTTTAGGGGCCTTGGAAAGGCTCCCTTTCTTCCAAAACCCTTTCCCATCTGCTCTCCCTGTGTCCCCAGTTCCTTTAACAAAAGATCCTACAATTAAAGGAGCTTAAATTGCAACCATGGGTTACATCCAAAGGAAGGTGCACAGCACATTTCTGATATGGAAAGCCTTCTGGAATGCAGATATTCATGGAGAGGAGTGTAGAAGGGGCCTCGGTGGAGCCGGAGGGCTGAGGAGGCTGCAGGGACACGGGAAAGACCCGCCTGAGTTCAGGAGACATACCTTCGCCTTTCTATTTCCACTGTTCTTCAGGCTGGGCTTACGTATTTTCTCGGATTACATACACAGATTTTAATCATAGAGGGTATTGCCTGTATTTAGTGCCCAAAGACCAAGATTTCTAAAGCTTTGGTGTTCAGTAAAACTCAATGGGACTCTTGCTAAAATGAACATTCCCAGGCATCACTCCTGAGCTTCTGATGAGAAATTTGGGGTGGGCTTAGGAATGTGCACGATTGGGGAACACATCGTTCAGGAAAGCCTGAGGCTTGGGGTCTCAGGATCCCACTTGGGGAAGCCCTGCCTCCCACACTCTGATAGAGAGGTGAGCACAGAGTCCAAGGAGATGTGGGAGAGGGGATTCAAGTCACCAGGAGCCAGACCCTAGGCCTCAATCGCTCGTCCAGTCCAGGGCAGGGTCTGGAGCTCGAAACTCAAATAATGCCTCTCTCCCTTTCATCCAGGGAAAAGAAAAGTAACAGCAAAACCCAAGAAGTAAGCCTATCACATGAGTGTTGTTTACAAAAAACTCCAAACAAGCTTTTTAAATAGCATATCTCAGGACAAAAGAACAGTTTTCAAGGAAGTTACTTTCTAAAGAACAGACCATCTATAACGATTGATGTGCCTCCCCAAACGGCTGACTCAAACTTGGAAACTGGAGAAAATCTGAGTGAGAGACACGGTGCTCCAACGGTGACCTGGTATTTCATGCCCTCCCTCCCTGCACAACGTGTTGCCTTAGGAAGCATCACTGTGCCTCACTCCTTCATCTTGTTTGTACCCACCACCCCCAGCTGATGGGAAGGTGACAGCTGGGACTGCACCTGTCTTCTTCACTTCCCAGAATCCTTCTGGGTCCATTGTAAGTCATGAATGAATGAACAAATGAATGGAATGAGCATGAGCACTGGTATTGGTGGGTCAAAACCTCCCCAAAGGAACTTGGTGCTGGGATGATGACACCGCTACATTCTGGAAGGCTGGGAAGAGAGGCCAGCGAGAGAGACCTGGCCTACCCAGCCACCTCCCTTCATCTGGAAGCTCTGCTCCCAAAGCAATGGGAACACACCAGTATACCGGGCCATTAAGCCTGACTTCTCTGCAAAGTTTGGGCCCAGGAGTTATGTACTCTGGGTCTGCTGTGATTAATCCTATGGCCTCCGAGTTCCTAGTTCGTTACAGAATGGAGGCCGGAAGTCCAAGATCTTAAGCCGAAGGCAATTCTTAAGCTCACTGGAGCTGAAAGGAGAGGGGCAGCCATTGAAAGCCCTGGTCCCTGCTGTGTAGATCTCGCTGATTGGCACCCAGGGCCTATAGGAACCCAGACAGCACACACTGCCCTGCCTCAGTTTCCTTAAGCAGCATCTTACACAGATCAAGAAGAAAGGAAAAAAAATCAAAGGAGACCAGAAGAGGTTGGTGATATGAAATACGCACAAGGAAAGATCCTTAAAGAAAATAAAGAGGAGGCAACACTTTTGCTGCAAATTAAAAAATGCATATACTCAGTTCACTGTCCCTTCTTATTCAATGATGGGACGGTTTCCCAAGGAAAAAAACTGTTAAAAATGTAGTTGTGTCACCACTATTTATAACTGGATCAGCGTTCTCAGGGAAGGCAGCAGCGGCCCCAGGGACACACAGAGACTTTCTCTGTCTCTGACCTTCGGAAGTTCCCCTATTGCTTCACTTCCCCCTTGTGTCTCCAAGATTCAGGCCAAAGGCAGTCTCTCTTGGGGCGCAGACAAAGCCATCCATGTGAGTAAGACCTCTGAGCGACCTACACGGAGCAGCTGATGAGAAACGGAAAAGTTCCAATTGCGTCTATTTCAAGCCACGCTTTTCTTTCGCATCCACTGTAAGACAAATTCTAAAACACAAGGGAAAGCAAAAGAGCAAACAAGCAAACAAAGACTCGGATTAAATAGACTCCCATTATGACAAGGCAGTTAGAAAAGAAGGTCGCCTTGGGAGATGGAATCTGCTACAGAATACAAAGGTCATGTGTAGGCCCCCAAAAGCCATTAGGAAACACTGAAATGTAGGGCTTGGGAACTGGCCCTCTCCCGATACAAAGCAAGGTCTATATATTTGCCTGCTACCACCTTCCACTGCTTGTTGCCATTAATTAAAATGGCATTTCACCAAAGAGTCTGGGTCACTCATTCATTCTTTCTTCCCCACCCTCCCCTCTCAAAAAAAAAAAAAAAATCATCGCTGAGCCCTTCTATGTACCATGCCCTGTGTCAGGTATGAGCATGCATTTCAGAAGAATCCGGCAGGGTCCCTGGAGTCGAGGTCCCCCGCCAGGTCCACCATGCCCACCTTGGCTCTTACCACGAACCCCCTCTGGCCCTCACCAACCACAAACATGCAGCCAGCTTCGTCAAGTCGTCTGCGAATTCCTCTTCCCCCTTGTCTAACATTTGCTTGGCCTGTTTTGTCTCTTGACACGGCATGGCCCACAGCTGTCCTAGCCCCCCTCACCCTGTGGCCCAGTAGAATCCCGCAACCTCCAGGTGACCTTCTCATTTCCCCCAAGAATGTGTCCTTGTCTCTCCTTTACTCCCACACCAATGTCACCCTCGTCTATGGCCCGTTCACACTTTTTATTAGCTATCTCCATAATATCTATCAGATCTATGCTCATATCTACATGTCCCCTCCTCCAGATGGCGAGGCTGGGGCCCGGAGAGGGGGATCAGACCACCCCACCCGTCCTTCTCTTTAAGGTAGGTGCAGTGATAACGGGCTCATAAACTGGGGCTTAATACATGTTTGTTCAGTTTGATTTCAGTCTCTTGAATTCTTCCAAGACCACGGCAGCTGGAGTGAGGGTAGGCACACTGAAGAATTGTTTCAAGTGTAGTTTAAATTACACTCCTGTTGTCAATTTGTCCCCTTTGAGGATCTGGACCTGTTGACACTTTCAACATCTTGATATGTGCTTGCTTAATTAAGCAGTAGCACTAACTGTTTAGTAAATCTCACTCCTAATTATTTGCTCCGTGTCTCCAGTGAAAAAGGAATTATTTAATTTCTTCCCCTGAAACTTGAAATATGGGTTCCCTGTGGTACTACTTTCAGATCCAATTATTAAATTCCCTCTAACATTTTGGGGTTAAGTAGTCAAATAAGAAATTATAATTTCATCTTTGCCCCCAAATACTTTTAGGGTAACAGAGTTTTCCATTTGCTTTGTTCACTCCCTGCATTTAAAGCTTATTTATATAATCTTAAGTCAAATAGCCATTTGGTTTATTAAAATATGATATTTGGGGTCAGACTGAGACATTGATTAAATTGCAGGAGACAGCCTTTGCAAATTGCTTCTATTATTAGCATTTTCACTGTTAATGAAGACGTCTCCATCTGAAAGTAGGCAGATTCATTTCGGCTCGGAGTATCGGTCTGCCTCAGAGTCTGTGGGTAGCAGGACTGGGCTGAAAAGCCATCAAGGGTAACTTTTTATGAGGTCTGGGGAATTAGAGCTGCTGTCTCTTAAGACCTCACCAAGCAGCTTCATCTCCCCATTGGGTAGAAACCTAAACCTCTGCTCATACTCTCATTTCCATTCTGATCTCCTTGTTCTGCCAAATGCAACCTTTCTAAATCGCAGTGCTGGGTACAGGCACTCAAGACTCCACCCGCTGCTATCCCTGGGGTCGGGCAGGACCTTACCCTGCTCTTCACTTCATCGTGTCTCACCTGCCATGAGGCCCACATCTGCATCTCACCTGCTCATGATGAATGAGCAAGAAGACGTTACCTAAACATGACGTCATTGGAGCAGAAGACACAAGGCTCGCGGGGCCCCTGGGGATCGAGGCGACTGCAGCTGGTCCTCACCTAGACACTGTGCTTCTCTGGATTCCCCACAGACTGACGTTCTGGGGCTCCGGGCAGAGACCTGCTGGACTTTCTCCCTCCAGTGCTGCCCTTCTGCTAAAAACATTCTGCTGCCCTTCTACTAAGAACATTCTGCTTTTTCCGGATGGCCAGTGGGCTGGTCTGGAGGTGCCTGAATCAACACCAGCCCAAACTGGCTACTTTTGTTGCCCCACAGGTTGGCTCCATCCCTACCCCTGCCTTTCGGCATTCTCACCCCGCCACCCCACCCCCTATGGTTTCAGCAGCGACTCAGAAATCAGTTCTCACAGCTGGATCGGATAAGAGCGTCAGCAGCTCATGCCCATGTTCTTACCAGACAGGGTGGCCTCCAGCCATTCTACTCTCAATCCTAAATGTCCCCTATGGACCGGCCGTGGGCACCACCCTGCTCATACCACTGAGTTGGACCTCTGGGTGCCATCCCCAAGCTCGCTCTCTTGCCCGCACTTGATCGATTACTAAAGACTTCCCATCTGACCTCTCCACATCCCTCCATTCCTCCTGCCAAATGTCGTCCTCCATCATTCCAAGCCTGGGCAGCTACAAAAGGCTTCCTCCTCATTCTCTAGTCTGATCCCCCACATCCATGCCCTCAACAGCAAACACAGGGATCTGTCAGAAGACTCTAATACTTCCCGGGGTTTTCCAAGGGTTAAAGCAGAGATTCCCCCAAACTGTGTGATGATCAAATCACCTAGACTTCATGTTAAATATTCAAATACCACCCCAGGCCTAATAGACTGGAATCCCCTGGGCAGATGCTTGGGAATCTTGGGATTGTTACCTGGGCACCCGGTGATTCTTATCATTTAGGCGAGATTGAGAAGAATCAGCCTACAAAATTCCTTAATATTCAGGACAAGCCCCTCCACCTTCAGCCCTGCCTGCCTCCCCCAGTTATCCACGCCTGCCCCGCCCCAGCTCAGGCTCCAGACGCATAGCCATAGGACACCCTTACGCTGAGACGCCACCTCCTCCCGTTTCCACCCCTGCAGAAATGGCCCTGCCTTCTCCTTCATCCTCCCGGCCGCTCCCGTGTGTTGAATGAATGCCCCGTGCTCACCGTGTACATTGCACATACCTTACCCTGTAACATCCTGTTTGTGTATCAGCCACACCTACAGATCTACCCATATGTGTCCCCAGATTTTCAGAAGAGCAGGGACTCAGTAAAATGCCCCCCAAGTGAAGGGATAAATGAGCCCACCCAGCGCTGCTGAACACTGTAGTCGACACGTTATTTCCCAAGGCAGTGTGTTCACTGAGCCCAGCAAAGCTTCCTCCGCTGAACTGATCGCATCTCTGGAGGCTGCCGCTCATTTCCTCATCATGCTCGCCCCTCTTCTCTAGTTTGAGTCGATCTTCCTGGAAATGAGGTTCCCCAAACGGACTGTTGTAGTCCCCATTAGTCTCACCAGCGCAGCGCACACGACACAACCGCCTTCCTTTGCGGGGACACCGGGCCCATCTGCACACGGACTGAAATCACGGGGCTGTCGACGTGGCCACATGGCACTGCAGACGCGCGGCTCATTCGCGGCCCCCGTCACCAAGGTCCCTTCGCAGAGACAGCCTCTCGGCCTCTCGTGGACGATCCAACCTTGCCTGGGCTGCGTCTTCCCCGCCTGCTTGCTCTGCCGTTTTCCAAATGGAATCTCATTCTGTTACTTCCTGCCTGTATTTCTTACCTCTCTGGATTCGTTTTTATTATGTTTTTACTCCTCACTGACATGAAAAACATTTCCCAATTTTGTATTTTCTGTAAAGTTCATTAAGGTACCGTGTGCTCCTTTTTCAATGTCATTGATTAAACAATTAAATGAAATCAAACCTAACATTGGCCCTCCCGGATTCCACGGAAAGCCTTTCCAGAGGGTTCCAGCGCCGTGTGTCACTTGGGACTTTTTGATCCATTTTCTCTGCAGGGAGAGCTTCCTGCATAACATTCTTTACCTTTCCTTCTACTTCTGTGTAATAAAAATAACACTGGCAGATTCACCTGATAGGACAACTTCTCTAAAATAAACTGAGCGTGACTCCGCTGTCCTCTAGAGGGTCACATATTTTCAGTTTTCATTATTTATTATTTCATCTTGTGCCACACGGCACCTGCAACCCTACAGTCAGGAGCCCTCCCTCCCATGATCTCACAAAGACATAATTTGCAGATAAACCTCAATTTATCAATTCCCTATTCTTTAAAATCCCCACTTCTCCACCAAGTTTTATCGACACGCACAGCTAAAACATAAAATGGCAAGTTGTGCTTTTGCCTCAAATTCATACAACTTACATTTCTTAGACAAACACTTCCAGGGATGTCCACAGGGGGAAATGCCATGACAAATTCGTATGATAGTGTCGATTTTTTTTTCCAATAACTTGCTATTTTTTTTTTCCACCACATATACATACTCAAGGGCTCACCCCAAATTGGGGGAAACTCAAAAATACAGAGCAAAATAAAGCAAATAATACTGCAGATATTGGGATGAGCTGGTTATTTCGTTTGGCCTTGGGCTTTTTGTTCTGTTTTTTTATTACTTCGTATGACATTTATAAAGCATTTTATAAGCACATGGATAACGAGCTGGGCTTTGCAAGGAGCCACCATCTCAGGGACGTGGCAGGGATGTGACAGGTTGCGGCTTATTTACAATTCCCTGGACACCCCTTGTAACTGCATCCCTTTCCCCCTTCAACAGATCAGATCAAAGCGTAAGTGATATGGACTGACATATGATCACGCCCTTGACTCCACTATCATATATATAAACAATTTAAGGACGTCAGACTTCAATCGGCATTCATGGAAATTTAGCTGTGGTGCCACAATGATATCCAGGAGTTGCATGTATTCAACAACCTGGCAAGTGAGCTTTCCCAGTAATGACCTTTGCAATCGGTAGGCCCACTAACCACATTTCCATCCCTTTCTTCCTCAGAGGAGAGCAATATGTGACCTTTCTTCAGTGGTGATCGCTCCCAGGTCAGAAAGAACTCCAGCTAAGGAAAAGTCAGATGTCCTGAAGAATGCTAGAGGCTTTGAGACAGGGATTCTGAGGCACCTGCCTAGAAAAGCATATGATGGGATGAAGTTGCCCTAGGCCGTGATCTCTTGACAATCGCAGTGTTCCAAAACGAAAGCTCTTTGAATATCCACCTGCTGGTTTGTACTTTTCTTCTCTGAGGCATGACTTGTACAGACCAGGAACTTGCAGAAAACCTCAGCCCCCTCCGATAATCTCTTTCTCTAGCCTGCCTCGAAGGTGCTGCATTGAGTCAGGAAGCCAGAAGCCACAAGGTTGAAACAAGCTCCAGGTTGCAACTTACAGTGAGTTTGCTCCTCCAAAGACCAGACCAGACCAGTCAGAGCCGCGATGGACCCCAGCCCTGACCTTTCGACTTTTCCCCTTATTATAATGCTAAAAGTCATGGCCAGGGATAAAGACTTAACATGCAAATAAAATGTTCTGTCAACTGCACCTGCACGCCCAAGTCCCCGTATTTCCCTACCTTTACCTGCGACATCCATACATAACGTCACTCCTTTCCTGACTCAGCCCCTTCAAACACTCGCCCCAGCCCTTTTCCGGGGAGCAGCCTGGTATCCCTCTCACTAAGGCTGCCTCGCTCATGCCCAGGCCTGAGCTTGCAGTAAACACTATCCACGCCGTCCTTGGCTTTGTGTCTATTTCTACCTGGGAGGGTCAGAGAACCCGAAGGTCAGTAACACCTTGGCTAAAAAAAAAGGGAGTCGGAAAGTTGGTTTTTAAAACTTGAGGCTATGTCTGACAAGTTTCTAGAATGGATTTTTTTTATTATTATTAAGACTTTAATTTTATTATTATTAAGACTTTAATTAATTGAGGGGAGGGTACAGAGATCTCCCATACCTCCAGCCCCTACATACGCACAGCCTCCCCCACTGTGAACAACCCCCACCAGAGGGGTGCATTTGTTACAATAGATGAAACTACATGGGCGCCTGGGTGGCTCAGTGGGTTAAAGCCTCTGCCTTCAGCTCGGATCATGATCTCAGGGTCCTGGGATCAAGCCCCACATCGGGCTCTCTGCTCGGCAGGGAGCCAGCTTCCCCCTCTCTCTCTGCCTGCCTCTCTGCCTACTTGTGATCGCTCTGTCAAATAAATAAATATAATCTTTAAAAAAGAAACTACAATGGCACGTCATAACGACCCAGAGTCCATCATTTACCTTAGGGTTCACTCTTCGGTATGGTACGTTCTATGGGTTTGGACAAATTAATAATGACATGTATCAATTAATAATGACATGTATCCGCCATTATAGTATCATACAGAATGTTTCCATTGCTGCAAAAATTGTCTGTGCTCCACCTATTCATCCCTCCCACCCCCAACCCCTGGCAACCACGGATCTTTGTACTGTCTCCATAGTTTTGCCTTTTCCAGAACGTCATATGGTTGGAATCATACAGTATGCAGCTTTTCAAACTGGTTTCATTCACTGCACAATAAGCATTTAAGGTTCCTCCATGTCTTCATGGCTTGATAGCTCATTTCTTTAGAATGGATTTTTTAAAGTGTTTTAAGAAATTTAAAAAAGAAAAGGTAAATTACTAAGACATTGGCAGATCAATCCCAATTGCTTTTCTGACAGGTTTACTAGTGGGGATCATGAAAAGGTCACAGATACCTCAAAGCTGGTTTTTCAGTGGAGAACTGACAGTCCCTAGCAGTGGTCCCGTGGGCTACATGGAAAAATATGGTCAAGATAAAAGCCCAAATGGTAAAATTAAACTTCCTAGCACTGTCAATAAAAAGAATACAGGTAGATGACTCACTGCCCCTAAAGTCCTGGCCAATGCAATAAGGTTAGCAAAAACAATGACATATCAATTTGCAGACTTTCTTGAGAAGCAACTGAAAAAGTCTATATTCAAAAAAAGTAAGTCACTAGGTTGCCAAATGCAAGTCAACAACCTTTGTATACATCAGCAATAACCAATTTCAAAGAGGTGTGTGTGTGTGCGTGTAGGGAGAAGGGATAGATCCTACTTATGAGTGTACAATACCTAGAAATAAACATACTAAAAAATATTCAAGATTCATATTACGGTATCTTTTACTGAAAGATTAAAAAAAAACCCACCCTGCACGTATGAAGGAATATACCAGTTCCATGGATAAGAACATTTAAAATCATGGACATTGGGCACCTGGGTGGCTAAGTAGGTTCAGCATCCAATTTCGGCTCAGGTCATGATCTCAGGGTCTTAAGATCGAGCCCCACACTAGGCTCCACACTGGGGGTTTTGCCTGATTAAGATTCTCTCTCTTTCTCCCTCTCTAAAAAAAAAAAAAAAATCATAAAGACATAAGATGTATATACCCACGCCAAAGTAATTTATAAAGTCAATTAAATTCCAATAAAATCAAACCCCAAAATAATTTCTACAAAACTATGTAAGATCAGCTGGAGGAAAAACTAAATGAGACTAGGCAAAACATTTATTTAAAAAATAATGAGACTTGCCCTATTCTCTAATAATTAAAATAGTGCTTTATCTGTGAGTGTGGAGTTTGCATTTAAATGTAGGAATTTTTCTCATGACATTGTAGCATTTCAAAACAGGGAATTTTATCTGTTCAAATTTTATCTGTAGGGACAATAAGAGAGCCATTTGGAAACAAAAAGTTAGTTAATTATTCTACAACTTATACAAAAATGGATTTGAGGGGCGCCTGGGTGGCTCAGTCATTGAGCATCTGCCTTCCATTCAGGTCATGATCCTGGGGTCCTGGGATGGAACCCCTGAATCGGACTCCCTGCTCAGCAGGAAGCCTGCTTCTCCCTCTCCCACTCCCCCTGCTTGTGTTCCCTCTCTCGCTGTCTCTCTCTCTGTCAAATAAATAAATAAAATCTTTTTAAAAAAATGGATTCCAAAGAGATAAAGGAGTAAAACTTTCTTTTAATCCTTTAAAAATATTAAAGAAAAATACAGAAAATACTTTTATAAGCTTGAGTGGGAAATACCCTCCTAGATAATATATGAAACCAAGGTACCATGTGCAATTTATTGAATAAATTACATCTCAATTAAAAAAATATGACTGAAAAAAGGAATACCATAAAGGAAAAAAAAAACAGCAAATTTGACAACATAAATATCCTGAAAATATAAAATATCTATGTGGTAAACAAACATAAACAAAGTATAAAGTGTAAAGTAATAAATAGGAAGAAAATTTTGTACCATATATAAGAGCTAAAGAATTAATGATCAGAAAAAAAAAAAAAATATATATATATATATATGAAAAAGACAGCAAGCAATTGAAAAATAGGCAAAGGTTAGGGACAGGCAATTAACAGAAGAAATTTTTTTTTAGGATTTATTTTATTTTTTTTTTTTAGAGAGAGAAACAAAGAGAGAGAGAGCATGAGTGGAAGGGGCACAGAAAGAGGGAGAAAGAGAATCACAAGCAGACTCCATGCTGAGCACAGAGCCCAACAGGGGCTCAACCCACAACCTGAGCCCGTGATCTGAGCCAAAACCAAGAGTCAGACACTTGACTGGCCGTGGCACCCAGGCGCCCCAACAGAACAAATTTTTTTAAACAGTCAATAAACATATGCTGAGATGTTCAACCTCACTAATAATTGAATACAATAACTGAAATTAAATTGTATTGAATACAATAGTCGAAATTAAAACAACAATGAAATATTCTTTTTCCCATCACTGGGATAAATAATGAAAAAGATTAATAATATCCATTGATAATGAGGCTTCAGGGAAATAGACCCTATCATGCAATGATGGTCAGAGTATAAATTTGTAAAATCTTTTTGGAGAGCATACGGGCATTGTCTGTTAAAAATTTAAATATGCATAGCCTTGGGCCCAGCAATTCTCTTTCCGGCAATCCAACAGACACACTTGAAAATGTGTAGAACGATGTTCACTGAAGCACTTGTTACGTTAACGAAAAATTGGAAGTTTCATGAGACTTCATCACTAGGGGGATGATGGCATACAGTTTGGTGTTGTCTAACTGTGTAACATCGCTTACAAAAAAAAAGTGTAAATAACATCATCGGCAATACTTGTAAAGCATGAAGTGTAGTGTTGTTGGAATATATGTGTGTGGGTAGGCACTAAATGCCCACAGAAGAGGGACCTGATGGACAAAGACACATTACTGATGATGATTACCTCTGGGGACAGCAGTGCCCCTGAGGACGTTAGGATATAAGATAGATCTCTGTGGGCTAGCACGCACAAAGAAGTCCCGAGGAAAGAGGAAGGATGGACGAGGTCCCTGAATGAGATGTACAACTGGAATAGGCCAAGGGAAAGAGAGGTGACTTCTCCCAGAGAAGGTGACATTATCTATCAAGTCTTGCCTACCTCAATTATTGGTAGCAAGAAGTGCTATCAAAGAGCATTTCATTCATTCATCAAGTACTTATTGAGGGTCAGCTGTATACCAGCTGTATACCATTCATAATCCTCCCCCACTTCCTCCTCCTCATCTCTAAAAAGTCTGTATTACATAGAACCAATTCATGGGAAAAAGCATTTTCAATGTTGGTGGGAATATAATTCATTAACTACTCTAGAGGTCAATTCACTTCCTTAAATTGTATCAGTCTAAATTATATCAATCATTAAATTGAATATACCTTTGGACCCAGCAATCTTATTTCCAGGACTTTATTTTAAAGTCTGGGACCTGTGTAGAGATTTATTGACAAGAATTTCGAATGACTTAACTGTCCAATAACAGTAACGAAAAAGATAAATTGTGATACATCCATATCACGGAATACTATTCTGCTGTTAAAATTATGCGATGGAAGCATATTTAACAACCTGGGGAAATGTGCACACTCTAGAAACACGAGAAAAGACAGAAAATAGTACTTAGGGCATGAGTGGAATTAGGTTTTTAATTTTTATTTGCATCCAGGTGACTGGAAGGAGCTACACTGAAATGTTAAGTGATGCCTGAGTGGAGATACTGCAAGCTATTTATATTTTCTTCTTTAAACCCTTTCAGTATGTCTTCACATATTCTCTACTGGAATTATATTATTTTTGCAATAGAAAACAGCCAATGTGTGGAGACCAGGCTACACTGCTTGACGCCTGCCCCGTGCACACAACCACCCCCTCGGCACACAGCACGAGTCGACCTCCTTTTGCAACAGTGAGATGAGAAGACACCGCGTGTCAACCATTCTTCCTGGGACTTTACAGTGGAAGTCCAGCAATTTTATCTCACGGTAAGAACAATGCAAGAAGGAGAGCGTGACAGTCCGTGGTCAAGGACAGGGGAAAGGAGTAGTGTTAAAAACATTCCCGCGAAAATTGCCCCTCTCCTGTGAATGGCTCTAGAAGCCTGCAGGAAGGAGAGCAAAGTGAGTTCCTTAGAACAGAGGGACTCTGGAGCCCAGAGGAGGAAAGGTGGTCACTCCAAAAACACTTCTGAGAATTAGCTATTCAGTGTTATAATCCAAAAGTACTTGCCCACAGGACTTTTCATTGAGTTTGTTTTTGTTCTGGTTTTCCATATAACAATCATTAATACGAGGTGAAGATTTAGGAAAACAAGGCTCCTCGAAATGAGCAAGGAAAAGGGCCTGGGGAAATGGCGCCCCGGGAGGTTGGAGCCACGGGCCTGTTCCCCGCCTTGCCCAGGAAGGACAGTGAGCCAAGCTTCTGCACGCTCTCCCCAGCCTGGGGCGGACATATTCCAACCTAAACAAGCCAGTCTGCTTTCGGGTCACTTATGTAGAGTCACCTTTTCTTAACCTTCCTGGTGTAGTCCCCTTGAAGCCTATGTGGAATGTTCTAGAAGGTATGGTCATCACTTCTTAAGGTTTCCAATCATCCCATCGAAAAACCACAGCCTTGCCCAGAGGCTCTGACAGTGTGAGGAGCAGGAGGCTCTGAGGTAGAGCAGACGCAGCCAGGGAGGCCCAGCTCTGCTGTGAGATTAGAACCACGTCCAGGGCCTGTGGGGGATGAGTTTGAGACAGACAGACAGACAAGGGAAAGAAGAGGAAGAAAAGAGTAAGTGAAGGGAGGGGGAAGGAGGAGGGGAAGGAAGAAATGGGAGGACCAGGAGATGGAAAGAAAAGGAGAGGAAGAAGAGAAAGGAGGTTCAGAGAAGAGAAAGGAGGTTCAGAGAAGAGAGTGGGAACAGGAAGAAAGGAGGGAGGAAGGGGATTAGGGGGAGAGGGAGAAGGAGGACAAAGGTCTATATTTCCAGGGAAACCTTACGAACCACCTCAGGTTCGGGGAGCAAGTACCTAAGTAAATGTTCTAGAAGGAGCCCACCTCACTCCATGAAAGTAGATTCACATTAAATAATGAACTAGATGACTGCACTTGAATGCAGGGAACTTTTCGTCTATTCTAATTGGCACAGAGTCCTTACTACCAAGAGATGTAGTGTACAGTTCCAGAATATACTGTGACATAAACGTAAAAAGGACACGTATAAGACCTTATCTTTCAGAGCCAAGTGATACTCAGTGGATTCCCTCCTCAGCCCTTGGTCATCTGATGCATTTTTCTGTTTTCTGTGCCAAAAGATATATTTATACTAATAGTCATTTGTTTTCTTGAACGAATTTGCTTAGGGAGAAAAAGCGCACATTTCAGATAATACATCATTCCGTGCTTAAGAACATTATAACGAGCAAACTCCAAAGGCAAAGTTGTACTAACCAGTATCTACATAAATTATCTACTTTAACATGTCCCTTATTCATGCAGGATATTAAAAATATCTCTTCTCCTTCCATCAAAAAAAAAAAAAAACAACCTCTTCACAACTGAGTTTTATCCCTTCAAAAAAAAGCCTATCAAAACCACATCACTAATGCCTTTAATATTATATTAATAATTATAAAATTATATAATTATAATTAATTATAATATTATATTACATGTATATAATAAAATTAGATTCTTTCTCACACTTGGGACCATCAGCTTTACTTTGTGGTCCTCTTTATCTTGTACCAGACCAAATCAAGTTCAAAGCAATCAAAAATGTAATATTTAGCACACCATAACAAGTCTTATTAAAACAGTAGAACATGTGTGATAAAAAACGATAATCTTCGAATGTGGCACTTGGTAGCTAAGATGTTCCAGAACACGGCCCATGCCTCCTATCTTTCTCCAGGAAGGGAGGGCTACCTCTGGTCCCTTGCCCACTTTGGGATAAATTCCTCAGTGAGATGTTGCCTGGGGCTTGGATCAGCTCCTCTGGGCAAAGGATCAGAGCCACCAGCCTGCCCTGCTGGGAGGCCTGGAAACTGACATCAGGACTTCCCCACGCATGCCTCCTCCCCTCCAGCCAAAGCAACCAAGGCACAGACCTGAGCTGGAGGCGAAGCACACACACAGACAGTCCAATCTTTTAGACGTAAAGGTTTTGCCCGGGGCTCTGTTGGGCAGGATGGCACCAGGCACTGGCTAGCCCCAGGGTCCGAGGAAAGATCTATCCTCATCCCCACAGCCTGGTTCACGTGGCTGTGGCCCACAGAGGCTGTGAAGATGCATTCTAGCCCAGCAGAGTCATTGAGGGGCCCCTATCCCGCCGATTAGAGGAAGGACCGCTGATCTGTGCCCCCTTCTCTCCCCAAAGAGCAGATAAGCCCTTACCTCTCATTTCCGTCGCTGAGGAGCCGTTGGACCAGGCGGTCCACTTATTCCTGTGCTTGCTGATTTCCTGGACTTTGCAGACGTAATGCCCTTGATCTGCTGGCCGGAGGGTCAAAACAGAGAGCGTGTAGAGTGCCCCACGCCTCTCCTCCAGGAGGCACAGCCTCTGCCGGAAGGCGCTGCGGCTGTAATTCCCGTAGTACTGCACCACCCGGAGCTTGGTCATCTTAACCATCAAGGCTTCCTGGGCGTTGGGGCGTGCAAAGAACCAGCGCACGGCCAGCAAGCTGTCCTTCCGTCTCTTCTGGGAGACATGGCAGAGAAGAGTGGCATTTTCCCCCTCCAGGTAGTCAACCACAGGCCCCGGGGACACGGTGACATTGAGGGCCCCACATACCTCTGCAGAGAAAAAAGGAAGACGATGAGCATGGCCACCGCCGTTCCCCGGAAGGACACACAGTGCGTCTTTTCTCCAAGAGCCATCTGCATGGCCAGAGGGGCAGGCCACCCTGATCCCCTCCACGCTCACTCTGTGCCTTTGTGGTGGACAGGAGGAGCCCTTCTGGAGCATGGCGGGGACGGGGGGTTTCTGTGGGCTCCCATGTCCTCATCCATGGGACAATCCCATCCGCATGAAATGCCACTGACCACTTGGCCCAGACATAGTTGAGTTTTCTTCAATTCGTTGCTGACATTCAACACTCGGGAAATTTCACATAAAGATTTGGGTTTTTGGAATCCCTTAAACATTTCCAGCGCACATTCCATCCACCAGCCTACCTCCCAGGGTCCACTTTCGATCAGTGTCGTCGCCCACCTGAGTTGGCAATGCTGTGGGTCCAGGGGCTGCCCTTCCAAGCTCCTTGCCCTGTCTCAGTGATTTCCACTGTAACCAAGGCAGAGCATCTGTGCTGGTCAGGCAGGCATTGAACTAGGACCGAGGAGCTGGAACAGCAGAGGTTTCTCCATGTCTTGCTCTAAGCCTTTTGTGGACTTAGGGTCCACGGTCTCAGAGCTAGAGTGCAGGAATAAAGAATGAACAAACCCAGGAACAGGGAGGACGGGGAGAACTCCCCCAACAACTCAGAAGATGCTCCAAAATTCCAGACCTGGTCTACTACTTCCTGTCCTTTGTTTTCTGCGTTAGATCCACTCCAAGGGCTGCCCCTCCCGAACTGACCTGCTGCCCCCCAAGCAGACCTTAGAGAGAGCCACCCCAACACCCACCCAGACCAGCCAGACCAGCAGACCTCACACAGAGTCCTCCACCCTGGGAGCCTCACTACATGGTGACGACAGGGACCGAGCCGTGTGGCCGTCCTGCCTCGGAGCTCCCCGCTGGAGCCGTCAGGGGCAGGCGGAGCTGCAGAAAGGCTGTTTCCGCACAGGATGCCCAGAACCTGACGGCAGGGCCGTCGTCACCTGGGGTCCCCCATCCTCCCCCTGCACTGCCGGCTGCCCAACCCCTGCCTGTCCCACCACACCAGCAGGGGTCCCTGGGGTCATCTCGAGCCACAGCTCTCAGCCCCAAATGTCACCTCTGGTCACATGAAGGGGCTTGAGTCCTGATGTGAGGGTCACCAAAAGCTTTGAACTCTGGCCAACACCGTAGGTAAGCAAGCAAGGAGGAAGGATGAAAAAGTGATCAGGAAAGACTGGGACCCTCCACTGGGAAGAGGCCGTGAGTCAACAAGGTGAGGCCCTGCGTCTGTCAGGAAAGGCTCGGGAAAGGCTCCCGAGAAAAATATTCTCCACGGTAGAAGCCCAGGCAATAATCTCAGCCTCCTATATGGCTTCGGCTACTGAGTTCATAAACTGCATACGTTCAGAGATAGGACGGAAGGGTCCATTTTCTCTCATTTTCTTTCCCAGCTCTCAGAAGCCAGGCCCACTAGGACACTCCCAAGATCCTTACTTAACCACATCCATCCAGTACCTTTTGTCACATAAGGTAACATTCACAGGTTCCAGGATTTAGGACACAGACCTCGTTGTGGGCCAACATTCAGTTTTACCATGTCCTGATAATCTCCCGTTACCTTGAAAATCAGACGGTTATTAATTCATAAGAAAAAGGTTGTTGCTGGGCTAGACTCTCCTTGGGGAAAAGAATGAGATCGTCTCTGTCCACAGCCACAAAGGACAAAGCCAGTCCAGTGAGATACTTGGGGAAAAAAGAGCATCAGCAACCAAGGAAGGTGCACATTCTCTAGTAACGATCTCCCTGTGACAGGAATTGCTCATGTAGGACAAAAGAGGAGGAAATGCTCCCCACTGTCTCCCCTGCATCTCACCCATCTGCCCTACACCTTGCCCAGATGCCATATTAAATTAGTCCAAGTCCCTCCTGACTGTTAAGGCCCTGTCTGAAGTCCCCACGGGCCACAGCCAGGACACCGGGCTGACCCGCTCCAGCAGCTGCCTGGGATCGGCAGGCAGAGAGCAGCAGAGAGCGAGAGGCAGCTGGCTTCCAGAACCGAAGCCTAGCTTTACCCGCCCCCAAGGGCCCCCCGCTGGAGTCAAGGGGAGAACTGGGGAAGGCAGGAAATTGAAACAAGATGGGTGGGATGAGAGAGCCCAGACCCCACACCCCAGCCTCCTCCCATTAACGCCGGGTGAAGGAGGGATTATTTATAGTGACTGAAACCAGGAGAACGTGCCAAGTGCTCGGTCCCCATGGGAGGCCAGATTCCATCCTGGAGGCAAACGAGTAACCCTTCCCCTTCTGCAGCTCAGACCAGGAGTCAGCAGCTCCTGGGAAAGCTAATGGATGAAACCATCTGCCTAAAAGGACCCCTCCTTTTCTCTTTAACAGGGCATCTCTCCGCCTTCATTTAGCCCTATATCCTCTTATAAATGGTCCACGCAGGCTTCTCCCACCAAAGTGCAAAGACCCTATTGTGCCCCCGAATTCATATGTTGGAAGCCCGAATCCCCACTCCTCAGAGTGTGACTGTCTTTGGAGATAGGACCTTTCTAGAGGTGATTAAGTTAAAATGAAGCTGTTAGAAAGGGCCTTAATCCAACATGCACGGTGTCCTTGTAAGAGGAACTCGGGGCACGGACACCGGCATGCACAGAAGGCTGCCCACGCGAGGACACAGGCAGAACACGGCCATCTGCAAGCCAAACAGGGGGCCTCGAGAGAAGCCAACCCTCCCGACACCTCGATTTCACACTTCAGGCCCCCAGGACTGTGGCGAGCAAATGTGTGTGGTTTAAGCGCCCCAGTCCATGGCACTTTGTTTCGACAACCCGAGCAAGCCATACAACCTTGTTCACAGGAAGGCTCGTTTTGGCCCTACATCCGCTACCAACCCAGATATTTACACCCACTTTCGACTTGAAAGCATGAGTGGAGGGTGACCGAAATTCAGGGCCAAGGGCCCCTCAGGGGCACAAAGCTTTGCTAGAGGACATAGGCTCTCAGGGTCCCCAGGCCTGCGATGAGCCTTCCTTGAAAGCCAGGGGTTCCCAGAAGCACCCTTTCTTTGGCGCTGGAGATGGCCAGTTGAAACCCAGCGAACGCAGCTCCTGTGCCGGCCGGGGTGGTGGGGGGGGGGGCAAGGGGAAAAGTGCCGCTAGAAGCCCCAGTGCCTAGCAGATGTCAGCTAAGCTGGATTTTTAGTTAAATGCTAGAAAAGACGGCATCATGCAGCATCTGCCCCGCTGCAGCCAGCAGGCCCCCCACGCTCAGCGGAGGACACAGCAGGTGGGAGTCAGGCGGCGGGAAGCAAGGGGAACACCAGCCAGCGTATGGAGTGAGGCTGGCCAGAAGGCGTGCCGGTAGGAGTCCAGGCCTTCCGGGTCTGTCTGAATGACAGAGCATACACCCACCCTGCAGGGCAGAGGGGCAAGGCAAGCAAACAAGGGCGTAGCCAGCTACGGGACGGGAGGATGGGTGTCACCCTCCGGGCAGGGCGATCTCCCCTCTCCTGGCCTAGGACGGAGAATTGTCAAAAATTCTCGCCTGAGAAGAACTGAATTTCTTGCTTTGTGACCCTGCATTGCAGGGAAGTGAGATGGGAGGTAGACTCCCCAACCTCCCCCCTGCCACCCCACCGTCCCCGCCCCAGGCTCCTCCGCACCCAGAGTTCCCACTTCCTCCAGCTTCTGTCCCAGCCTATGCTTTGTTCACTTAACCACTCAGCAGATACGTCCTGAGCCAGTCACGCACAAAGAAGACAGCATTCCTAACCTGGTGGAGCTGAGGGTCCAGCGGGCAAGGCAGCCGGTCCCAGGGGAAAACGACGCAGGAGGAATGACAAATAGTGTCGCATGCTACAGAGAAAAGGTGCAAGGCTTTAGAAAATCACAGCAAGATCCTGATCTAGTCTGTGGGGTCAGGGAAGAAGGAGACTCTGGGGAGGTGGCCGTGAGCTAAAGGCTGAGTTGGGGTTAATGACATAAAATTCAGGAGAGCCGGGGCGCCGGGGTGGCTCAGTCAGTTAAGCATCTGCCTTCGGCTCATGATCCCAGCTTCCTGGGATCGAGCCCCACATCCAGCTGCCTGCTTCTCCCTCTCCTTCTGCCTGCCACTCCCCCTGCTTGTGCACACACACACACTCTCTCTCTCTGTCAAATAAATACATAAAATATATATATATATATATTTTTTTTTAATTCAGGAGAATAGAAAAGAGTGACCTTCCTGGGGGAGAAGGGGGTGCCACCTGTGCAAAGACCCTGAGGCACGAGGAACCTGGTGCAGGCTGGAGGGAGAAAGCACAGCATCCTCTGGTGAAGGGCACCACGCAATGGCCCAGAAAGCCACCGGGCCTGCCGGTAGATCTCAGGAGGGGACTTCCCACCCCAATAAGGACCCCTCCAAGGCCAGTTCTTAAAGGAGGAATATGACAACATTGGCAGGGAAGAGGCTGAATGAAACAGAGCAAATGGGATTCTGGCCACAAGGAACCCTCCCTCGTGTGGGCTAGGCACTGGGATTCTCACGGCCCGGCCCTTCCCAGTGGCTTGGTGGGGCTGGGCAGAGAGCCAGTGGGTTGGTTTTCAGTAGAGCAGAGCTGGAAACTCGGTGCTTTAGGTGTGAGGCCCTGAGAGCCTCAGTTTCCTCATCTGAAAAATTGGAAAATGATGCCTGGCAAGGTGAGTGTCAGCTCCAATGAGGAAACACCTTGAAATACTAATACTCATTTGTAAGCTCTGAGGGCCGGGCAGAAGGCAATAGAGAGCAGGGCGGGCTTCCCGGGTGTATGATCCACAGTCATCCCGGGCCCTGCACTTGGAGAGGCCCACCGCTCGGCTTAATCTCTGCTGTCACTCTCTTGAAATTTTTTAATCAGGGACCCCACATTTTCATGTTGCGCTGAATCCCATAAATAAGGTCGCCGAGTCTGCCTAGAGGTGAATACAGGCGCCTCTATGAATTAAATTCCTGCGGAGAGGATTTCTGGGGTCTAACCCTCTTGCTCCCTCTCAGATACGTTGAGAAGGACTAATGAGGCTCTGAAAACAGCTTGAAAGAACATCCCTGTACCAAACAGTATACAACCTACTCATCCAGTATAAAGCCTCCGCCTCTCCCTCCAGCACTTTCCATGCAGTGAGGGAGAGCAATTTCCAGCTGCAGGGGAGTGTAGGACTTCTAACAGAAACCAGGCGCCCACCTGGCCTGGGACCCAGAGAGGTGGGTATGACCGCCAGCCATGGTCTGCATGTCCTGGTCCTGGTCTCTGTCCTGGTCTGCATTTGTAAAGAATGCAAACCGTGGGCACCAATCAACAGCAAAAATCTCATTCTTATCAAAAAGATAGCCTGAATTCATGGCAAATAAATCTCTGCAAGAAATACAATTGTATTACTTAAAAGCCGATGGCACTGGGAGCCTATATTTATTAAGCACCAAGCAGAGGCACTACCAGACCTAGCCTATGGGCTGTTGCATTCAGATTATCCCATCCCCCGAAAATAGCTGTCATCCGGGACAAACACAGGACCCTGACCAATGACAAAGGCTACCACTGGCTGGGTGTGAACTCTAGGCCAAGCGTTGTTCCAAGCGCTTTAGGTTTATCTTCCCGATTGATCCTCATACCATGTTTATCCTCATCTTACAGAGAAGCTAAGCCCACTGCTCAAGCGCACACAGAACACAGAGCTGGAGTTTGAACACAGGCCATCTGGCTTCAAAGGCAACTCTCCACCACCACTCCGGACCACAGTTTGGCCTTTAGGAAATATTTTCCCCCTCGGTTTAGTTTCCTGTAAAATGAGGGGTTGGACCAGGTAACTGCTAAGGTCCCCTTCTGCCCCCAAATCAAGAAGTAGGTAAGAGCAGCGGTTAAGAGTCTGGATCTATGTGTAAGGCAGCTCTCTGCCAGGCCGGCCATGGGGGATCGCGGCCAGGAGTCGTGGGTGCACACTCAGCAGGGGGTGGCATTCAGCGTGCGCCACTCGAGGAGAGCCATCGTGAGTATCCACCCCATGGCCTTGGGCACAGCCAAGGCAGACTCTAAAGGACCCCGAATTGCAGCTCTCAAGCCTCCTGAAGTCTCCCGAAAACATGAAAATGTCCTTGACCCCCGCAAAAGTCACTCTCTGGGGGTGCCCTCCTTGATAGCACCTGTGATCAGGAAGGAGGTCAGGGAGCCTGGGGAGGGGGACCCCTGTCCCCCCTTGCATCCTGTTTGCTGCTGGCTACTCCACCAGAGCTGTCCTGGTCCAACCACCCCAGTCAACCTCCCAGTCAAACCTCCAGTCACAGTCGGCCAAGACAACGACAAGGATGACAAAAGCATTTCCCACAGTACTGATTTCAGATTCTCCAGAAACCCCCCTGCACTGGCAGCCAGGGGACAATGGGTGACTTTCTGTCCACTGTGATCCAAGTCCCTCCTCCTCAGACTCTAATCTATGTGGCTCAAATGCCAGCTCCTCCGCTTGGTAGCTGGGTCACCCTTGGAAAATCACTTAACTCTGAGCGTCAGCTTCCTTATTGACAAAACACAGCTGAGACGGAATGAGCACAGCCTAGCGGCAGGCTCCCCAGGTTCAAATCCCTGCTCCACAACTCACAAGACCTGTGACTTAAGCCAAGCTGATTCCTGGGCCTGGGCCTCAGTTTTCTCATTTATAAAATGGGGATACTAACAGCACCTCCTCCAGAGGTTACTGGCAAATTGAATTAATGTTTGCAAGGCACCTGCATGTATACATTTTGCTCTTGTCATGATTAATTTAAAGTGCTGTTGTGATTAAATGAGATAATGCGGGGCACCTAGGTGGCTCAGTGGGTTAAAGCCTCTGCCTTCAGCTCAGGTCATGATCTCAGGGTCCTGGGATCCAGCCCCGCTTCTGGCCCTCTACTCAGCAGGGAGCCTGCTTCCCCCTCTCTCTCTGCCTGCCTCTCTGCCTGCTTGTGATCTCTCTCTCTCTGTCAAATAAATAAATAAAATCTTTTTAAAAATAAAATAAAATAAAAATAAATGAGATAATATGTAGCAGGACACCTGGCACCCAACAGGCACCCAGGAAATGTAAAAGCTATCGAAATATTCATTATTAACTGTTATTCTAGCCAGCGTGGACCTTCCACGCTGAGGCAGGCGGGCAGGCTCGGGGAATCAACTTAGAAGTGAGAGCAGCAACCCCAACAGAGAGCCAGCAGTGCGGGTAGAGGCTTTCCTAAAGCAGGGTGCTCCGGGAAAGGGTCCCACTTCTCCCGGGCGCGGACGCCGTGTCCCACCGGGCCTGCTCTCGCCAGCCGCCCGGGAACAAGCCCCGGGTTGCCGGGGCACATCCAGCCCCTCCGACTGGGTCGGAGAAACTCTCCGCAGAGGTAGAGGAAAGTTGCTGCCCGTCCAACCTGCCAACAGTTGTTGGTCCTGGCTGTCGTGGAGAAAGCAAGCAAGCAAACTAACTGCTAGGGCCGCCGCGTCCCTGCTTCAATCCAGCCTCCTAAGTCCCGGCCCCGGGAGGGCGCGGGGGCTGTCGCGAGTGTCCGTAGAGCCCCGGGGCCCGGCAGAGGCAGGAAGGGGGCCGCGGGGAGCCGGGGAGGCGCCGCCACAGGGACCCGCGGAGCCCCGGCGCGCAGACAGGGAGGGGGCGGCCCGGGAGGCGGCAGGGCCTCCCCGCCGGGCCCCGGCCCCGAGCCCCGGCCTCCCCCGGCGCGGGCTGCCCTCGCCCCACCCGCGCGCCCCGGCCCCGCCGCGCTTACCCGGGGCGGGAGCCCGCGCCAGCAGCACGGCCGCCGCCAGCGCCAGCAGCCGCATCTCCCCGCCGCCGCCCGGCGCTGTGACGCCCGAGCAGCGCCGCCGCCCGCCCGGCCCCGCCGCCAGCCCGCCCCGTGCCGCGCCCGCCCCCAGCCCCGGCCCCGGCCCCGGCCCCAGCCTGGCTCGGCCCGGCCCGCCCCTCCCGCTGGCCCCGGACTGCTGGGTGCCGCGTGACGCACGGGGCCAGACGGGACTCCCCCTGCCATCGGCTGGCCCAGCGACCTGTGACCGGCGCCTTGTCGCCACCCCCACTTCACAGATGAGAAAACTGAGGTTCTGAGAGGGGATTGCTGGACGCCGGGAAGGCACAGCTGCAGTGGGCTTCGCGGTCCCCTCGCGGTCCCGGTTATTGCTACCGGGAAGGGCGCTTGGAGTTTGGGGCTGTAGGGGCAGGGGGGCGGCCACCAAATGCGGTGGCTGCTGGGACCTCAGACTAACCTGATTCCCAGCATATCTCTGCTGTCTCTCCACAGCGAGTCAAGGAGCAGCTGAGGGAGAAAAAGCCCTCTTCTGCTGCCCTGAACTGGGTGTGGGGGATGTCAGGGATGAGCTGGAAAAATCTTTGAAAACTGGGAGGGTCCACACAGACAAGTTGCGAGACACTGTTAAAACAAATGGCCACTCAGAGTCCACTCAGCCACAGCCTGGGCTAAGTACTTTGCACCATGTTACTGAATCCTGGCACTGTAAGACCCTGGGACGGTTCCTTAATCTCCATGTGCCTCAATTTGTTCCATGTGTACAATGAGGAAATAGGCACGTCCACCATGGGGTGTTTAAGATCAAGTGAGACAGCTCTTGATCTTAAAGTTAAGTCACGACCCCTGGCCCCTGGCCCATGAATGTCAGCTATCATTGCAATTATCATTATAGATAAGGAAGCCGAGGCAGGAAGATGAAGGAGTTGATTGGGTCACACAGCAAGGGAGTGGGGACAAGGCCACTCAGCCCAGGTCACTCTGAGCCAACAGTGGTCTCCTCGCTGTGGTTCTAAACTTGGGGTCTGAGCCCAACTGATGCGTTAGCCCAGCATCTCTAGAGCAAGAACAGTATGTATTAGCTATGTTCTGTGTGTCTGTCAGGGGCGCTCTTTGTGGGGAAAAGGTGGGTCCTGCTTAGGAGTGGGTCCCTGCAGAAGAAGAACGGGGTCCCCATTCCTTCCTTCTAAGGGCAGAAGAGGGATGGGGAAGGTATGGAGAGAGTGGTGGCGGTGGCCCCCTGGTGCTGAGCCACAGGGCCTGTCCCAGAGGGACCATCCACCGCCCCCGATAGCCTGGACCAGTGGGTACAAGCCTTTGTGATCTCTCCAAATCCCAGACACTTCATGGGGTCCCTGGGCCCCCAGGGCTTTTCTAGCTGGGAGACCATTCCGTAGAGCAGGCCCCTGCAGTGGCTGGGCCCACCTTCAAGGTAGCCAGACTGGAGGGAGCAGCCCCACACTTCAGCCAGGCTGCTGAAAGGACCCGAGCAGTGGGCGGTAAGCAGGCTGCAAGGTCTCTGGGTCTGAAGCCAAGGACAAGAAATAAGGACAAGAACTCGGGTCAAACTGGATCCTACACCCCAGGCAAACATTCCTAGGAGACTTCCAGACCAGAGCGTGGAAAGTGTACGCAAATAAGCCTCATTCCCCATCCCTGTGAAGTCACAGGCTCCATTTTTCAGATTAGTAAACTCAGGCCCAAAGAGAACCGCGGACCTGTCCAGGGCTCTGTGGGTCCTCTGAATGTCTGACATGGGACCTCGCCTTCCTGTCAGAAGGAGAGTGTTGGTTCTGAAAGCCAGCCAGCACCTGACCCTGGGTAACAGTGTGGGTCCTTGGGCGATGTAAGGTCTCTGCACCTACCAGATGAAGGTGACGTATGTAAAATGGCACGTCCACCTGACCGTCTAGCACGTGCACAGCGAGCTCAGGGGGTGGCAGGACTGCTCGGTGTCTGCCGTGACCTGCCCTCACACTCCGTGCTTGCGATTCACTCTTCTAGTGGGTGGAAAGCAGAAGGAGCCCCTTACACCTGTTGGCCACACTCGAAGGAGCCTATTCCTGCTTTGATCATTGTATCTTTTGTAAATATCAGTCTCTCCCCAAAGGATGGAGTGGACATTCAACCCAGCATTAGACCGTAAGTGCCCACCCTTGGCTCTGCTTTCTCTGGTGCTATACTGGAGATTTGAGGCTGGAAAGTGCTTTTTGTGTGCTTCTGTGATATGTGACATTGTTCTGTTTTCAACTGTATACTCTCTCAGTACTTTTCAGTTTCCCAAATAATCTACCAGACCGTCTTGGTAAGACCTGTGCTGCATGGCACAGGAATGGGAAAATATGCCCACTCCCCACGGGAGAGGCAGCCAGTGACCCAGAGGAGATTCGATATTTCAGTTCGCTCTGGACTGCAGCAGCAAAGACCTTCACCCTGCCACCTGCCCACTCCTTCACCAGCTTAAGATGATTTGAAAATCCTCCACTGACGTATTCGTCCATCCCCTGGCTCTATCAGGTCTGACTGTGTTCTGAATTAGAAGAATACTGCAAGCCAATTCTTTTTTTAATTACCTCTTTTGAAAATCCCTGTCTGGAGTTTCCCAGATGAGGGTCCAGACTATTCTAAAGTTGATACAGGTCCCTGTGGACACTGAGCGACATGGAAACCCTCCTCAACCAATCTGGACTCTATCAGTCACTACCAAAAGAATCTTAGAAATCCGAATTCCCTCAAAATAACTGGTCTCCTCTCCTCTTTCTTTACGCAGTTGTCTGCGAAAACCTGGGTCTGAGATGAGAGTATGGCATGGTTCAGGAATCAGCTTGATTTCGTGTACAGCAACTATATCCCTAAACTAAAGCACCAAGGAAAAGTAAACACCCCCTTCTAAGGTGCTGGGCAGATTTCCGGGTTGCTTTTTCAGTCTGGATTTAAACGAGTAGTTTTTGAGATTTCCTCCATACTGCTCATCAGCATTTCACCACCAAAAGCAGTCAGTTGCACATTTGAATTATCACCGGGAGGGAATGAACGAAGAGTGGATTTTGGATAAAAAGGGTTTGAGCTCTGACTGATGGGGTTGGGGGAAGGGTATGAAAGAAGAGATCGTGGTTACAGGGGGTGCGTCCATCCAAGCAGGAGGAAAAGCCAGGAGCTAGCGATGGCGGAACTACCACGAACCCAGCAGCATGTGTCCCCTGCATGACTGGGGAACGGCTGCGAGGCGCACTGGGTATTCCCTAAAGGGAAGGAAAGTGAGGCTGTAAGCCTGACAGTAGATCTAGATAGAAAGAGCTTCTCCAAACCAACCTCACTGGTGACCCTGATAAACCAGGATCATTCCATGACTTTAGCAGTCACCATGAGCTTTGTACTAGGGACTCTGCAGGCTGGCTGAATGCAGAGAGAAGTGGCCCCAGATTCTAGAAGGCTCCAGAAGGAAAGGGAAGGATAAAGAACTAGATGTGTTATCTATATCACTGACCACAATGGAGGCCGTGCCCACTTCCTCTTCTAATCTGGCTGGAAACATTCACATGAAGGTAGCCCTTGAACTGAACTTGGAAGGACACCAGGAGAGTCCTGAAAGAAATGGGCTAGGGGCTTGTTCCAGGCGAGGGAGCGATGTGTGTCAAAGCACAGAGGCTAAAGGACACAGGACTTTCAAGGTTCATAGGTGGCTTCTTGGGACCTAGAAAACCAGTTATGCCTGGGTAGTGAGATGTGGACCCAGGAGTTTGTACTTCAAATCAATACTGGTGGGTACCACTGAAGGAGGGGAGATGTCACGAGGGTCCCCTTGGAACCACAGAGCAAGGGACCACTAGGGGAAGAGCAGGTTTGGAGGAAGGGACTATGTGGAGCCTAATATGTCCAATACTGTTGACAGGAGGTCCATGAGAAATGTTGAATTTCAGGATCTATAACTCACAGAGCCAGGGAAAGACAACTGATTTATCCTCGAGCCTACGTGGGATGCCTTGGGAATAAATGCCGCTGCCCAGGGTCAGTTCTCTGAGATGAGGGGAGGGCTGAGTACTGAGCTCCTAGAAACCCCGTCCTATGCAGTGCACAACACGTGGTAAGTCATCTATCAGTATTTCGGGGGTGCCCCAGGCCTCTCTTCCTGGCTTGCAGATGGCTGTCTTCTCCCTGTGTCTTCCCATGGTCTCTTCTCTGTGTGGGTGTCTCTTCTTACACAGTCATGTTGGATTAGGACCCGCTCTAATGACCTCATTTTAACTTAATTACCTCCTTAAAGACCCTATCTCCAAATACAGTCACTTTCCAAGGTACTGGGGTTTCGGACTTCGACATATAAATTTTAAGGACACATAATTTGGCCCCTAACAGAAAGGAAAGAGACAGGGAGAAGGGAGACAGGAAAGGCAGGTGATTCTTTGAGAGAGCAGCCAAGCAGGGAGCTGATGGGGGGGACTGGCCAAGAGAGAGGGGGGTGGGAAGCCAGCAGACGGTGCTGTCCCGCCCCCCCCCCCCCCCCCCCGAGGCCCAGTCTCTGAGGCCGACTATCAGAGAGAGGCAACTAATCCTAAAACAAAAGACAATAAGAGAACCAAGAAAAATCC